>CM022298.1:616868925-618068925 GCA_011799875.1 Thinopyrum elongatum | reverse complement strand
CAGGTCTCGTACATAGACATCTGGGACCAACCACCTATCCATTTGTATTTCATTATTTTGTTCAATCTTTCGTGCTCTTCCTACAGCAGCTGGCGGCGCTGCCGCGCACGCCTCGGTGACCCATCATAGCCTATGCTGTTGGCCAGGCCATCCCTCCACTCCCACACATTCTCCGGTGGCGGCAGCTCCACCGGCCCACCCTACACCCGAACAAGTCAACCCTCGTACTCCCCTCCGCCTGCGTCTTCCCCCGCTCTGGTTCGTTCGGTCTGAGGTCTCAACATCATCCTCCGCCTTGGTGCTCTCGCCGCGGTGCCGCCGTCTGTCGTTCCCAACATGGTCAGCAAAACAAGAGGAATCGGGAGACGACTGTTCATCGAGAGGCTGACAGTCCCGGGCCCACCAGGTCCATGGCCTAGGTTTTGTTGTTTAACATGCACAGCCCACGACATGTTTCAACTTTTTTTGGGTCCAGCAGGTATCAAGCGGCCTCTGGGCCTCCCAACCTAGCTTGTCATAACATCAGCAGCCCAAGTTATGTTTGTTTTTTCAAGACGACGCACAACTCAGTTCTATTTTTCTATAAGAATGCAAAACTGAACCTATGTTTTCCCTTCTATAATAGTATATATATTTATATTTATATTTTTTTATTACATATATATAATAGAAACAACATAAGGTTCCGTTAAACCTGTCGTTCGTCCAACCATTTTATAGACCTTCCCACTTCCTTTATTTTTCGTTTTTATTAATCCTATATCTGAATTTTCTCCCACTTTCTTTTTTGATGTAATCTGAGTTTTCTCCCAGTACTTTTCCCTGAACCAACTCAACTATCCCACGTCTAGCCTAAAAAATAATAATACCCCACATCCTATTAACTCATCAAATTGAAATGATATTTTATTTCGTAAATCAAAAGTTCTTACAAAATAATAATAATAATTGTTTATATATAACTTGGCAAGTTAACTCCTGGTGATTGCATACATAAGCTTGCAAAGATTTTACTGACCAATGCAGTAATAGACGTGCAATCATGTGTTTATGTTTTTATAACATTTCTCCGTCCAGCCCAACATGATATTTTCACCCAGCCCAGCAAGTCCGCGGATTTCGAGAAAAATGCAAATGGGCTTTAAATTCTAACATAATATATAAACAGGCTGCATAGACGCTACATCATTGTTTCACCCAGCCCACCAAATGGACTAAAAAAATCAAATGGACTGGCTGACATGTGGGCCAGTAGGTCGAAGCCTAAGCACTTTCGCAAAAAATAAAAATACAAAGGTCGAAGCCTAAGCAAAGCGTTGGATTTACATCCAACGGACGGAATTCTTCTTCAATCTCACGTCTTCTTCCCCCAGCGCTGCCGGGACCGCCTGCTCCAGCCTCCGGCGTCCAGCAGCGCTATTTTGTGCGCCTCGCAGCGAAACGCTACCCCACCGACGGCCAGGCCATCCCTCCACTCCTCCGCACCTCCTGTTATTCTCTGCGGAGTGTAGGCCCACCCCGCACCTGAACCAGTCAAGTTTCCCACTCCTCTCCATCTGCGACTCCACTACCGCATCTTCCCCATCTCTGAGGCGTTCCAGTCTGGGGCCTCGCCATCATCCACCGGCCTTGGTGCGCTCTGCATGGTGTTGTCAACGTGGTCAACAAACGAGAGTCATCGGAAGATGACTGTACGTGGAGAGGCTAACAGTGGGGACGCACCACGCCCACGGACGCATGCATGCAACTGCATCCTTTTTACCCTGAAAAAAAATGTTTTCTCCCCCTGATAGCTAGGACCCACCAGCTACATCTTCGCACCAAGGAAGTGCATCCTTATTATGGGCAAAAAAATGATTCTTCCCCCTGACAGCTGGGACCCACCTGCTATATCTTCGCACGCAAGGAAGTGCGTCCTTATCCTCCCTGATAGCTAGGACCCACCCGGTCAAAGCGTACGTAGCGTTGTCTGTGTACATACCAGTCGATCGGTCTGTCTACCACGATGAACCGTGGCCGAGTAAGGAGCGGTAGCAGTTCAGGCAGTCCAGTCAAAACCGTGTACACGTACGTACAGCCAGATGCCAAAAAATACGGCCACGTACGTACATACAGGCGGGGTCTCAAACGCGTACTCGCGCTTACGTACGGCCAGGGCTCGTGTACATGGAGAGGCAATGGAGGGCAGCAACGACGTCCTGTTCATCGGAAGCCAACCGGCTGGGTCAGAACGGAGAAACTGCATCGTGTTCATCTGGAGGCAACAGAATGCGTCGTGTTCATCGGGAGGCAACGGAATACGTCGTGTTCATCGGGAGCCAACCGGCTTGGACGGAACAGCCGAAACGAGGTCTGGCGTACCGCAGAACGGAGGAAACAGGCCTTCTGTTCGACCGTGTACGGTCGAAACGGGGTCCTGTTCATCGGGAAGGGTCTGGTGTACCACAAAATGGAGGAAACGGATTGTGTTGGAGTGCCTACGGTCGAAACGGGGTCCTATTGATCGGGAGGGGTGTGGTGTACGACAAAACAGAGGAAACGAACTTGTGTTGGAGCGCCTACGGTCGAAATGGGGTCCTGTTCATCCACCATCTACTGCCTCACTTCAGCCTCCATGGGCTACTGTTCATCCACCGTCGACCTCCTCCAGCCTCCACGGGCAACTGTTCATCCAGCCTCCACCGGCTGCTGTTCATAGAGCCTCCACGGGGTCCTGTTCATCCACCCCCAACCGGCTGGGGTGCGGCGGCCTCCTCGGGGTCCTGTTCATCCACCGGCAACGGCCTACTACCATGGGGTCCTGTTCATCCAACCCCCATCGGGAACTGTTCATCGAACCCCCAACAACGCTCACTGTTCATCAAGAGGCAGCAGGTTCGATCGGCTTCAGTTAGCAGCAGTAGTGAAGGAATCGCTCGATCGGGTTCAGTTAACAGCCAGGGATCGATCAATCGCTCAGGTTTAGTACCGCGTAGCCAGTGCAATCACTCGGGTTCAGTAAGCGAACGCGTCGCTCGGGTTCAGTTAGAGCCCAACGCCTCGCACCCACGCGCGTACGTGTACGAGAGAAATGTGCAATCCCTCCGTGAATCGCTCGGCCCCGACCACCCACCGTAACCGGGAACTCCCCAAAATTTTCCTCTCCCTCGCTTCTACCATGATTTTTTTAGTCATGGAAGGCCCAAAGAATGTCATGCAGCTGCGTCCCCAGCCCACCCAGGATGAAAAGCCCATTTTCTGTCATGACTTTTTGTCATAGAAGTAGGAGCCCACCACATCTATGATGATACGTGCTTTTGTCACAATTATCATCATAGAAGTGTCATAAGCACGACAGAAAAAAATTTGTTCAGCCCAAAATGTCATGGATGTGTCTTTTTTTTGTAGTGGTAGGGTCCTTGTGCGTGTGGTGGGTGGATTCCATTCCCCCGTGGTTAATTTATCTGTGAGATGCTTGTGTGTGCTATTTCACCCTTCAGACTTGTGTGGATTTCATTTCTCCTTTGGTAATTTCACCAGTGAGATGCATGTAAGAAGGGTGTGGTGTGGTGGTTGCTGCTGGATCTGATGTATTTACATCCATTAATGCCATTGATTTCCTAGTCTAGATTGTGTCTGTCACATGCTAGTTAGTTTATGAATACTGTTTTTGCTGTGCTTGCCTAGATGTGCTACTATTCATCTTCATAATTGTTGATGTGTTCTAGTTGTTTCATCCTAGGGATTGATTTAGTTGCTTTTTGTATTGTTGTATGATTTTCTACTTGCTAATTAGATGTAATTTCTTCCCTGTTTTTTGTAGGTTGATCTAGTGTTTGGACTACCAGTCATCAAGGAGTGGCATTGTCATGGCTTCAAAACCTTCTTCAGGTATGTAAATGTATATGCATCTTGTATTTTAAATAGGAGATTTCTTTTATATGTCTGCCCATATCTTCACTTGGTTGTCTTGTTGGACTGCCCATGTTTAAAAGTGTGAACTTCTAACATAGGTGATGTGTATGCATTTTACTCTTAGTTTAAGTTAGTAGAGTGTTGCTTAGATTTTTTTTGATGAATTGCCAGTGAACTATGTCACCAAGTGTGTTTGGACTTCCCAAATGTTTCATATTTTTAGTGTATATCTTTGTATTTTTGTTATCATTTTCATGGTATTGATAAGTAGTTTAGTTGTGATAAAGTATTTCTGCTCATGCTTCATCTTTTTTATGTAGTACTTCCTAGGGTCACATAGTTGAACTTCTGGTTTTAATTATTTTGTTTATAATGAAATTTGGTTGAACTTCTGTTTGCGCATTGTTTTACTGCTTTGTTATGTATTGTTGAACTTCTGGACATTCATCTATTTGTAGTACTCCCTCTGGTGTAGATTGTTTTATCTTTAGTATGTAGATTGTAGATTGTGCATTGGTCTAATGCTTTGTTAGGTATTGTTGAACTTCTGGACACTGGACATTCATGTATATGTAGCACTTCCTTTGGTGTAGATTGTGGATTAAAACTTAGCTGCCTTTTTTACTTCCATTTTTGTAGTTGGTGATGAATTTAATAGCTCTGAAAAAATGCCTGTGATCAAGATGGAGCTTTAGAAGTTAATACTGATGCTCCAAGATATGATGCGGCTAAACCACCTATTATTCCTTTGACTGTAATTGCTGAGGTTGCTTTGAGCCTTGAGAAAAATTTAAGCCTCGCGGATCTTGCTTCTACAGCTCTTGCTTCACCTAGTATCTGCAACTCCTTTTCTTTTTTTTTTAAATTCTCGAGCCATATTTTGAACTTGTTCTTGTTGTGTGTTTTTGTATTTGTTCCTAACTCTTTTCCTTTTTGTTATGTTTTTGTGTTCTTGCAGATGTATCCACAGAGGAGGAAATTTTGAACACCATCAACGATGTACTATCTGACTTGGGTGTCCCAGATAACACTGCTGCGGCCAAGCAGGGGGCTCCATCAGTTGAAGGTTGTGATTCCCTTCCGGAGCCTTTGTGCTCTCTTCAGATGTCAGAGACGCAGTCCTAGTCTGTTGATGGCACTGAACCTGTCACGTAAGCTAAGGATGTGCCCCTTCAGCTTCTTCTAGAGGATCAACGCAAGAGGAAGAAGCAAGAAGATTTTGACAAGAAGATGGCGGCTCGCCTTCAGAAAGGTTCTCATGTTCTTTGAATCTATTGATCTTGCTAAGCTCAGAGTTGGGCATGGGTCTGTTGCTGAAGAAGACGTGCCGTGTGCCACTGATGGAATGGTTGCCCCTATGAAGAAGAAAATCAAGAAGACCACGGCGAGGAAGCATTTAGTTGGTGAAGTTACTCCTCGGAGGAGCCCACGTGTTTCAAAGGCTGCAAGACCAAGTGTGGGTGAACTTCCTAAAGTGGAAGGCCAAGCCCGCGATGGTACGCCATGTCGTAGTCCTCGTGTGCTTGCCACTGTGCGCCTACACCTTCTCCGCTTGGTGCTGGTGCATCTGGTAAGGGCAAGAAATGCGGCGTTAAGTGCAAGGTTGCACCAGCAAAGGTTAACAAGGGTTGCAAGAAGCGTTCTTGTGTTAATCCAGACGACCAGGGTGATGCTGATTTCAACACTAATGACGAGGATGACAACGATTATGCTGCTACTGCTGATCAGGTATGAATCTCTCATGTTTACTGTTTTTGAGAACATTTTTAGATTTGTTGTTATATTTGTGTATGTAGTACTGCCTTGGTGTACATAGCTGACCTTCTGCTTATATACATGAAGAAATTAGCTGAACTGCTTGGTTTATATGGTATTACTGCCTTTGTGTACATAGCTGAACTTCTGGATATATACATGAAGAAATTAGCTGAACTTCTTGGTATACATGGTTTTAATGCCTTAGTGTACATAGTTGAACTTCTGCTTTGTAAATTTCTAACATTTAGGAAGCATCTTAACTTCTGGTCATACATGGTTGTACTACCTATGTAGATATAGTTGAACTTCTGGAATGTACAGTGCTAACATTTAGAAAGCAGTTGTACTTCTTGGTTTGAATGGTTGAACTTCTGCTATATACAATTTTTTGGTCCATGCTCTATTTTGCTTATGTAGTTTTTCCAATTCAGCATTAGTGAACTTTTGGTTTAGTTTGTTTATCTCATTCTTCTGCCTTTTTTTCCTGTCATTGCATTTTTTGCAGTATCAGCTTGTGGAGCGGCCTGAGCTAAGGAAGAGAGGAGGCAAAGAAGTCGAAGAAGGTGATGAAGGAGGAGATGATGCGAAACATTTTAACAAGACGGTTCACTGCTCACTGAAAGAGGTCAAGTTATGCTCAAAATTGCTACAACTTAGGCACAAGGAGAGGGTTATCAAGGCTGGTTTTGGTAGTGTTTTTGATTTGATGGTTGATTCCAACATTTCTCGTCCTTTGATAGGCCACATCTACACCAGGATTGACCCTTCAACTATGATTCTAGACATGGGTGAGGCGAACAAGGTTTTGCGTATTACAAGTGATGTTGTTCACCATCTTTTTGGATTCCCTCAAGGTGATCGTTCCCCTCCTAGGCCCTCGGGGGATGGGTTTGATGCTGCTGTTATGAGGCTGAAGGCCAAACTTGGCTACAAGAGGAGTGATGATATCAAGACAAAGGATCTGCAGAACATCCTCGGGGAACTTGTGAAGGATGAGAAGAAGGACGACCTGGATCTGCAGGTGTTTTACCTGATTCTTTTCATGAAGGTTATTATTCCTGGTACGTCTACACGAGTGTCCAGGGAGGCAGCAACGGCTGAGAATCTTGTCTATGAAGATATGGCAAATATGGACTATTGCCAGTTGCTTGTTGATGATCTTCGAAGGGCTATTACTAGGTATCAGCATGGGACTAGCAGAGGAAAAGCTGTCACAGGCTGTGGCATCGCGCCGCTTCTTATGTATCTGGACTGCCTTATCATTGGCAACAAGCCTAATTCTGACTTGAGGACCCCTCGCATCAATTTCATGGATCAGGCCAAGCTATATGAGCTTGCTGCTGCTGACTTGGTTAAGAAGGGTGATGATGACCTAGCCAACTAGGTGTTTGGGAAACTGCCTGTGAGTGTTTCTATGCATCATTCTTTCCTGTATAGTTTAACTTGAACTTCTGATACTGTCTTCAATATTTGTTCCATGTTCCTTCATTATTTTTTGACGCGTTGACTTTTGTTTTGTATGTAGTGGAAGACACAAGCTGAGGTTGTGTTCTTTAGGCGTATCGAACGTCATGTTCTTACTATGCCTCGTGCCACCGGCCTAGGGAGTGGTTCTGCCCCAAGATTTGAATTCTCCTGGGATGTCAATACTGGTGCGCCCCTTGTAGATCCTGGAGGTTCTTCTGGCCGTGTGAGTGCTGCAGGTGGCGTTTCTTCTGAGGGTTTGTTTGAAGCTGCCAATGTTTCTCTTGCTAGGATTGATGGTCTTCTGGAAACTGTTTGTGGGGAGATGGCCCGTGTTCCGACAACTCTTGAGCGTCTTAGTCGCGTCGATGGGATTCTTCCTCCCGGCCATGGATTTGACATCGAGTCTTCGGAGGAGGTTTTGTCAATTGAAGCTAGATATCTTGCTGAGCTTCGTCAGAGCACTTCCCACCCGCGGACTAGCTTAGGGCTGTTCAAGGAAATGCAGGATGCTCGTTGCAAGCCTTTTGAAGATGAGGCTAGTGTTGTTTTCAGTGTGATTCAGAGGCAAGATTCTGTTCTGTTGGGTCGTGAAGGAGGCAATGAGGAGCGTACTAAAGAGGTTTGTTTATGTTGGCATTGATAGTTCTTTGAATTAATGTTCATTGTTAGCTTTCAGTTATTACTGTTTTTTGTCATAGGTGACCCTTCTTGATTTCATGTGTTCTGAACTTCTTTTTTAAGTATTAGTGTTTCATAGTTGACCTTCTCTGTTTACAGTACCTGAACTTCCAGGCCTACAGTATCTGAACTTCTATGCTTTCCATAACTGGCCCTTTTTTCCTTTGCATTTTAGTAGTTTGATATCTGACCTTCGATGTTTACTGTCTTTGTACTTCCTCCATGTGTCAGTGTTCATAGCTGACCTTCTTTAATTATATAATGCGAACTTCTCCTGATTAGACATTGTGTTCTATATGATTTTTTGTAGGCTGTTGATGATGGTGCTAGGGTTGATGAGGATGTTTTACTTGAAAGTGCAACTGTCCTTGTGCATGAATCTGCTCCCGCAAGTGATTTATTTGTTGATGAGGTTCATGGCAGTGATCCTAAAGTATCATTTTTCTTGTCCATTTGTTTCATTTTTATTTTACTTCTTGTACATTTTTTTACTATGTGCCCATTTTTATTGACTTTTTGTTCTTGCTGCAGAATGATGATGCTAGTGTTCCTTCAGAGAAGGTTGCAGACAAGGCTGTACCAGGCACTGGCTGCTCTGATGGGCTGGATCCAACTGAACCTCAGTCGTCCATTGGTGCTGGGGTTTCTGATGCTGAGCAGGGCAAGACAGCTGGAGATATTATTTCAGAGAAAGATCCCATCGAGGCTGCTGTTGAGACTGGTAGTGCTCGTTCAGGCCCGGAGAAGTCTCCTGCAGCAGAGCCATCAGTTGCTATTGATGCTGGTTCTCCAGCTCTTCCTACTGCAGCACAACCAACAGTTTTTGTTGTTTAAGATTCTCCAGCTGCTCCAGCTGCTACTGGTGTGCTTGCCGACGACACTGCAATGTCTACTGGAGATGGTGATGAAGAGACTGAAAGTGATAGCTTGGGAAAGGAGTGCGACCTTTGTAGTGCTGCAACTGGTCTAGGCAAGAATCCATAAAGAGAGGAGCATGCTTCTCTCTTCTTTCCCCATCCCCATCCCTTTTGTTGTTGATTTTAGTCTTTGATATCCTTATGTACTGTCTGTGTGGTGCAAGTTAAACTTCTAGTTTGTGCTTTGTCATGTGGTTTGCAAATAAAGTGAAGTGAAGCTGTTTTTATGTGGGGGAAGGTTTGTAATGCATGGGTTGTGATGTTTATAATCCTGTGGTTTTATCTTTTGGTGTAGCAGCTGAGATGTGCTTGTGTTTGTTTGTTGCTCCTATCGTGATCTATGTGTTTGTATGTTGCTCTTAATTTCTATTCTTTTGCTGAGCAGATAGTGAACTTGCTGTCGTCCGAAAGAAGGTTGATGACTTTTATTTCAGTGTAACTAGGCTTAAGATTGATCGTTCTAAGAGGTGAGTGCAGCTGGTCAGAATTTATATCCATCTAACTTATGAACTGCATGTGGTTTTATACCTGAACTTCTTTACTTTCTGTTGCTGAACTTCTTTACTTTCTGGTGCTGAACATCTAACTTTTTGTACTGCCTGTTGTTATGTAGCTGAACTTCTATGCTTTTCTATGTGATGAACTTCTTGAGTTTCTGATGCTGAACTTCTTTACTTTCTTTTGTTTGTTTTAGATCAAAGATTATGTTCCAAAACAATGAGTGTGAAGGAAGTCGGTGATGCCTGCATTCGGTGATGCCTGCATTCTATGCCAAATAATAGAAATCATCATAAATTCCGGCAGCCCTCAAGAATGCATCACATGGCCATTCACACGGCCGAACCTCTGCGGTGCGGGGAAGGTTGTACTTGGGCTTCTTCTTCTCCTCATTCTCATTTTCTTTAGAACCCCAACTCGAAGAACCTCTCAACCATCTCTTCATCATTTCTTTTCTGAAAATTTCTAAAATTTTTAGTGACTTAAAATAAAAGTGAATCAAACTCAACAAAACTAATAGCAACTACTCCTACAAGTGCCTAGAGGCTCTATCATGCATCAAAACTACTTTGGACCATATAAATTTGACATGCAAGCTTAAGAACAAGGTCACCACAGGAGCAAAAATTTGCAATATATAAAGCACTAGAACAAAAACTAATTGGATCATTGGAGGAGTCACATACTGAAGAACAATCCCCCAAAGCAGTTTTGCAAATGGAGCTTTACACAAGGAGATCGAAAATGGAAGCAAAATGAGCTAGAACACGGGTTTGAGCTACGGGATGATTTTTTCTAGAGGAAGACGAAGTGGATGGGTGCTGGAATAAGTGAGGGGGCCTACATGGGACCCACAAGGCAGGGGGTGCGCCCAGGGGGGTAGGGCGCGTCCTCCACCCTTGTGGCCCACTGGTGCAGTCCCCTGGTGAAATCTCAGTGCCAGAAATTCTAAAATATTCTATAAAAATCATACTAAATTTTCAGGGCATTTGGAGAACTTTTATTTTCGGGACATTTTTTATTGCACAGATAATTCAGAAAACAGACGGATAATGCTATTTTTGCTTTATTTATTCTAAATAACAGAAAGTAAAAGGTGGGTACAGAAAGTTGTGCTTTCTAAATTCATCCATCTCATGCTCATCAAAAGGAATCCATTAACAAGGTTGATCAAGTCTTATTAACAAACTTCTTTCGAATAACATGGAACCAGAGAATTTTCGAATAACACTAGGTTACCTCAACGGGGATATGCATGTCCCCAACAATAAGAATATCATATTTCTTTTTGACAGTAGGGAGAGGGAATTCAAAACCTCCAATAGTAATAGTTAAATTTTTTCCAATAGAATTGATACTATGAACTTGAGGTTGCTTCTTCGGAAAGTGTACCGTATGCTCATTACCATTAACATGAAAAGTGACATTGCCCTTGTTGCAATCAATAACAGCCCCTGCAGTATTCAAAAAGGGTCTACCATGGATGATCGACATACTGTCATCCTCGGGAATATCAAGAATAACAAAGTCCGTTAAGATAGTAACGTTTGCAACCACAATAGGCACATCCTCACAAATACCGATGGTATAGCAGTTGATTTATCAGCCATTTGCAAAGAGATTTCAGTAGGTGTCAACTTATTCAAATCAAGTCTACAATATAAAGAGAAAGGCATAACACTAACACCGGCTCCCAGATCACATAAAGCAGTTTTAACATAGTTTCTTTTAATGGAGCATGGTATAGTTGGTACTCCTGGATCTCCTAGTTTCTTTGGTATTCCGCCCTTAAAAGTGTAATTAGCAAGCATGGTGGAAATTTTAGCTTCTGGTATCTTTCTTTTATTTGTAACAATATCTTTCATATACTTGGCATAAGGAGACATTTTCAGAATATCAGTCAAACACATATGCAAAAAGACAGGTCTAAGCATTTCAACAAAACGCTCAAAATCCTCATCATCCTTTTTCTTGGATGGTTTAGGAGGAAAGGGCATGGGTTTCTGAACCCATGGTTCTCTTTCTTTACCATGCTTCCTAACAACGAAGTCTCTCTTATCATATCTTTTGTTCTTAGATTGTGGGTTATCAAGATCAACAGCAGATTCAATCTCCACATCATTATCATCACTAGGTTGAGCATCAACATGGACATCATCATTAACATTATCACTAGGTTCATGTTCATCACCAGATTGTGTCTCAGCATCAGAAATAGAAATATCATTTGGGTTCTCAGGTGTATCTATAACAGATTCACTAGAAGCATGCAAAGTCCTATCAGTTTTCTTTTTATTTTTATTACTAGGACTAGGTGCATCAGTATTAATTCTCTGAGAATCTTTCTCAGCTCTCTTAGGATGGCCCTCAGGATACAAAGGTTCCTGAGTCATTTTACCACCTCTAGTCACAACCCTAACAGCATTATCATTGTTCTTACTATTTAGCTCATTGAGCAAATCATCATGTGCCTTAAGTACTTGTTCTACTTGAGTCTTAACCATGGAAGCATGTTTACTAATAATTTTCAGATCACTAACAGTTCTACTCATATAATCACCCAAGCAATCAAGTATGTAAGCATTACGTTTCAATTGTATACTAACATAAGCGTTGAAGTTCTCTTGTTTAACAATAAAATTATCAAACTCATCCAAGCATTGACTAGCAGACTTATTATAAGGGATATCACCTTCATCAAATCTATAGAGAGAATTTACCTCTACTACCTGTGTCGGTTTATCGAGACCATGTATTTCTTCAATAGGTGGTAAATTCTTAAAATCTTCAGCTTTAATACCTTTTTCTTTCATAGATTTCTTTGCCTCTTGCATATCTTCAGGACTGAGGAATAGAATACCTCTTTTCTTCGGAGTTGACTTAGGAGTTGGTTCAGGAAGTGTCCAATCATTATCATTACTCAATATATTATTCAATAGTAATTCAGCTTGCTCAACAGTTCGTTCCCTGAAAACACAACCAACACAACTATCTAGGTGGTCCCTAGAAGCATCGGTTAGTCCATTATAAAAGATATCAAGTATTTCATTTTTCTTGAGAGGATGATCAGGCAAAGCATTAAGTATTTGGAGAAGCCTCCCCCAAGTTTGTGGGAGACTCTCTTCTTCAGATTGCACAAAGTTAAATATTCCCTTTAAAGCAGCTTGTTTCTTATGAGCAGGGAAATATTTTTCAGAGAAGTAGTAAATCATATCCCGGGGACTACGCACACAACCATAACTTACATGATTAGTCTCACCCAACCCATCACCATCCAGCAAGCCTACGATGGAATTACTCACGCACGGCGGTGAGCATCATGAAATTGGTGATGGAGGATGGTTGATGATGATGACGGCGATGATTTCCCCTCTCCGGAGCCCAGAACGGACTCTGGATCTGCCCTCCCAATGAAGAACAGGAGGTGGCGGCGGCTCCGTATCGTAAAACACGATGAATCCTTCTCTTTGATTTTTTTTCTCCCTGAAAGTGAATATATAGAGTTGGAGTTGAGGTCGGTGGAGGTCCAGGGGACCCACAAGGCAGGGGGGCGTGCCCTAGGGGGGCGCACCCTCCACCCTTGTGGTCAGCCGGTGGGTCCCCTCTGGTTGATTCTTTTGCCAATATTTTTATTTATTCCAAAAGTATTCTCCGTGAAGTTTAGGTCTTTCTGAGAACTTTTATTTCTGCACAACAATAACACCAAGGCAATTCTGCTGAAAACAGCGTCAGTCCGGGTTAGTTCCATTCAAATCATGCAAATTAGAGTCCAAAACAAGGGCAAAAGAGTTTGGAAAAGTAGATACGATGGAGACATATCAGTAAGCTGCAATGTCTTTTATGCTTTGGCTTTCTTTTGTTTTAACACTGTTCTCTTTGTTTGATGATAGTATTGACTGCGGATTCTTCATGCTTACAAATGTTAATTCGTTTCATGAAGGGGTTCTTGCAAACTATTCCCATGATAATATCTTGGATATCAGGAAGACATGGTTGTACTCAATTGCTTCTTCCAACTTGTTTGAAACAGACTTCCATGGTCTGTTTGGCTACTATTCATGTAAGTCTTGAAACTTGGACTGCAGCTTTTATTCTACATGAACTTCATTGTCTTTTATTTGCTTGTGTATTTTGTTTCAGTATTTTTTCCTCTCATTGCTTACTTGGACAGCAGCTTTTATTCTACATGAACTTTAGAGATGATACCTTTTCATGCTTTTGTTAGCTGTAGTTGAATGTTTTCCATTTCATCAGTTTATCTTGAACTGTGCCTTGGGGTTGTGCCTGAACTTCATTAGTTTTTAAATGCAACACATTTTTTAGGTCAACTTGAGTAGTAATCATGTCATCTATATTTGTTGGACTGTACATTGTGTTGTACCTGAACTTCAGTTATATTTAATGGTCTTTTTTTTCCTTTTTTTGACAGTGGAGCCGTTGGACTTGACCGATTACCACTACTCATTCCTCGGGTCACAGGAATACCAGCCTAGGGAGGAATCGATGAGTACAACTCCGAGAGAAGATGATAGCTCTCGAACCCTTATTCCTTCCAAGTTGGGGAAGCAGCCTGTCGGTATTGATGCTGCTCCAAATACCCCTTGCTCCAGGAAGGTTTGTGCAGTCGAAGCAGAGGTGATTTCATCGGATGATGATTTTGAGAAGATTGCTTACCCGAAGAAGGGTAAATCTGCTGCTGCTACTGTTGTTGGGATAGGTGGGAAGAATGATGTCATCACCAGGAGGAATCCAGCAATTGAGTCTGGCAACATAACTTCCTCGAAGAGAGCAACAAGATTGCCTGTGAAGTGGTGTTCTGCTGTCGCTCCCCTAAAGAAATACAGTTACCCTCATCTATTTGAGGCCCGGAGGTTGAAACAGTTTGTGCTTAGTGAAGATGGTCTGAAGAAGTATTCTGAGTGAGTATTCTTTCTTATGTTTTTGCTACCAGACATGCTATTTTTTGTGAACTTTTGATGTCATATTATCTGAAGTTCTATTCATTCTCCTTGTCTTGGAGTTGCGCTTCTAATATTTTTTCCCATCTTTTAAATCTGCAGGACAAGCTACTCCATGTTTATCGTCCCTGGGAATGTGATTGACCTCACAGGACGTGTCCTTTATACTCTTTTCGGTGAAGGGCAGCAGATGGAAGGGGACATAATGGACTTTCTCATAAACTTGTGGAAGGATAAGCCGGGGACCTCTGATATCTTCTCTTGTGCTGACGGGGTTGTTCTGAGTCCCTACTTCATATAGGTTTTTGTTCTTGTAACCATATCTTCCTTTTTTGCACTAGTTTTGGTGAAGTGGCATTGGGAGGTGTTTTTATTTGTCGTGATTATTTTTGTGTTCTTACTCTTTTGTTTGATGGTCTGTTTGTGAATGAAGTATTGCCTGGAGTATGATTTTTTCGGTGCATCAGTTCTAAAATTTGATGTAAAAAAATCGGCTGCACTCCTCCCAATGTTTGTTCGTAAGGAAGAAGACCTTCTTAACGCAAAGCTGGTTAGGTTTTCATAACTCTTGCTTTTTTTATTTATGTACATCCTTTTGCTGAGTTTGTCAAGAAGTTTTTGTTCATCTCGGCTATTCAATACTTATGGTTTATAGTTTGTGTTCACCATTTTTTCAATCTTGGCAGGTTATTTTGATACTTTTCAAGCCAATTGACAAAATAGCGCACTACAGTGTGTATGTGCTGAATAGATATCGTGGGAGCATTAACATCCTTGATTCACTTCCTTACTCTAATAAGGGACTTTCACGAACAAGTTTCCATGGAGACTGCCAAAATATCGTGAGTGTTTCTTAGCCTGAACCTCCCGTCATATTCTCTTTTTGACATGAATTTTATTCTGCCTTCCGCTGACAAAATATTTTTATCTCTGTTTGGTAATACTGCTTCAAAGTTGTGTGCTTGAACTGACTATCATTTGACAGTTGAACTTCTGGTATCATTTAGTCGGCCTCTATGCAAGTGTCGCTTTATGTACCTGAACTTAGCTATTTGGTTAAGATGTTTTTGATTTTATTGTATTTGTCATTTCCGGCAGATCAAGAGATTCGTTGGGTTGCTGGAGGAGATGTACGGCAAGGCTGAGTACAAAGCGAGCAAGCAGCCAAACTGGGTGACTATTGCAAAGATGCTGACTTTTATTGATGTCCCAAAGCAAGTGAATAGTGATTGTGGTTTCTTCGCCGTGAAGCTCTGCTCTACATATGATGGCGATGAGCTTGTTGAAGATTTTGGTGATGTGGAAGTATGTTTTGTCCTTGTTCTTGTCTCATCATCCTTTCATGTTTTTTTTTTATGTTTTTGCCGACACGCTCCTGCTGTGGTTTTAGTTATCCTTTACTATTTTTTTATTCTTTCATTCTTTTTGTTTGCAGGCTACTGTAGATGACTGGAAGGCCGAGTTCATGCACACTCTAGTCTTCAGCGAGAAGAATGAAATTGTGCGTGGAGAGCTTCCTGTCGAGATCCAGTCCTTGGGCCCGTGAATTCTGCGTGTAGAAACATTGGTTTTTTAGTGTAGATTTGATTTCGTAAAGATTTGGTTTGATAATGATTGGAACGATTTCGTAAAGATTTGGTTGTAAGAATGGTTTAGTAATTTGTATATCTACAGCTGCAACACTGTTATTTATGTTATTGAGGACAAATGTATCTGGTGTGAAGAATGATTGGCTTCTGAATTTCAATGTATTGCATCATTTTTAGTATTGTAGTGTTGTATGTTTTTCCCCAACATATGTACTTGAACTTCTGCCTGGGTTCTAGCTGAACTGTTGGTTTTTTGTGGACAGTGTTTTATGCCGACAAATCCAGTGTTGTTTAATTTTGGCCCCAACATATGAACTTGAACTTCTGGTTGAGATCTGGCTGGGCTGCTGGTTTGAGATGGAGAGAATTTTTGTGTTGTATAATGTATTATTATTTTTCAACTCAATCAAGATGTAGGCTTTTGCATAGAATCTATATGTGCTTTTTGTGATTTTTTAACTGCGAATAGTTTTCAACTAGAACTTCATGTAAAAATATTATCATACACTCCTTTACGTTTCTTTATCTTGTTGGCATTCTACGTGAACTTCTCCAGGTATCCAAACAGAACTTCATATCTGCACGCATCATCTTAGGCTTACTAGCTTAGTTTATACGGTAATACTTATTTGTCGAGCATATTTTTCCTACATAGATTATTATACCAGAACTTCTTCTATAAGCTTACTTGAACTTCATAGTGTATATTTCATTTATTCCTGCTTGCTCTTTTATGGAATACATCACCAGCACCTCCTCTCATAATATACCAGAACTTCTACAGTAAGATTACTTGAACTTCTTAGTGTATAATTCATGTATTCCTACTTGCTCTTTTATGGAATACATCACCAGCACCTCCTCTCATAATATACCAGAACTTCTATAGTAAGATTACTTGAACTTCATAGTGTATGTTCATTTATTCCTGCTTGCTCTTTTATGGAATACATCACCAGCACCTCCTCTCATAATATACCAGAACTTCTACAGTAAGATTACTTGAACTTCATAGTGTATGTTCATTTATTCCTGCTTGCTCTTTTATGGAATACATCACCAGCACCTCCTCTCATAATATACCAGAACTTCTACAGTAAGATTACTTGAACTTTTATTGCATAATTTCTTTGAAACTTCTACAATAGAAGTTCAAGTAAGCTTCTCCTAAAATACTGTTCAATAGTGGAATAACATTCTGTACACTGACATGAACTAAGTTTTCTTTGTTTAATCGACCTAGTCTAATTGTTTATCAGCCTTGCGCTCCTCCTAGGCTTTGCTTGTAGTGGTTTTTGTTTGACATGTACCTCTTCCTCTTCATCTTCCTCTTCGTCTTCCTCTTCTTCGATGATGTCTTCATCTTCGTCTTCCTCATCCTCCTCTTCATCTTCCACCACTTTCTTGATGCTGGCTCTAGGTTTTGCTTTCTGTTTCTTTTCTGGCTTTTGGCTTATCTTTTCAGCTTCTGCGCGCTTCGGACATGTTCGTGCATTGTGTGGAGCATATTTCTTGCATATACTACAAAGCCTGCTGCTAGCTTTCTCTAGGTGTGGTCCCTTGTTTTGTTTTAGAACTTTGGGCTGCTGTTTTTGAACTTTGGGTTGCTTGACCTCCTCGGCATCGTTTCTTTCTAAGAGTGTTGGACAAGTGAGTTTGCTGTTTCCTGCAACCTTTTTGCACACACTACATTGCATGTGTCCAAGTGGCATTCCATTCTCATCCAGCACGATGACTCTATCTATAGATGGTGCCTTTATTTGAGCTCTCTGGTCACTTTTCTTTGCTGCAGAAAGTTTCTTCCTACCCTTCGTTTTAGAGTACAGTGGCAGTTTTATCGTCTCTTGCTGCTGCTGCTGCATTAATTGGTCAACATCCTGCTTGCATCGGTCGGCTTGAGCAGCGGTCTGGAGCATTTCAGCTTCATAATAATGAAGGTCATCTTCAATTTCAGCATCCTCTTTAGCCATCCATTCGTCGGCATCTGCTTTATTTGCTGAATGTATTGCATCAAGTTCTTCCACAAGCCTCTTGAGAACATAGAAGGCTCTGTCATATTGCTGTTCACATCTCATCGCTTTCTTGTTAACCGTCAAATTTAGCTGCAACAAGATTTCTTGCTTGGATAGTCTTGAGCTGCCATCCGATGCAATTGTGTTGTAGTCCCTTGTATCAAATGTTGGTTGTGATTTTGCAGTCTTTGTGTACCATTTCAAGATATACTTGTCTGGAAATTTGTCAGGCTTCAGGTAGTCCAGTATGTTCATTATGTGAAGGCAGAACAACCTGCATTTGTGATGAATGCCGAATACATATTTTGTGAGCCAGCAATGAGTTTCATATATTGATATGATACTACTAGTTTAGCTATTTAATGAGTTTGTTTTTCTGCTCACCTGTGTGTGTCAAAAGCTTGCATTCGCACTCATATATTTCATTCTCTGGGTCAGCTACAACCTGGAATTCATGCTTTGACCAGGCAAATCTTTCTTCATCATCATGGCCACCCTTGTTGTGGTAGTACACAAGGTACTTAGTGGCCTCTATTGTAGGCTTTGCGCGAAATAGTGTGGCTTTTCTCATCCTATTCCTCATCTCGCTGTACACGGCTCTCGTGTACTTGATAGCCATGTCTTCCTTGTAGCCGTAATTTGTTTTTGTCACAGGATTGCTCTGCACATGTCAAAAAATAAGATATTAGTCGAACAGAGTCATGGGTTTCATTTTAAATACCAAGTGCACATGTTCAAGGAAGTTACAATATGGGGGTGTTTTTTTTGTCTTAATACCATGCTGGCCATTGTTTGCTCGTTCTCCTTCTGCATCCGAGTTTGTATGCAAGCATTTACCCGCCTAGCAAACTTGTGTAGGTTCTGGGTCCCCTTGACAAACCCTCTCTTGAGCACGTGATTCATGCTCTCGCTTCATTGTGTAGAAGTCATTCTAGCACAGAAAATGTTCTTGTAATATGCTGATATCCATAGTTTCCTATCACTCCACAGCTGCATCATCATCTGGTCATTCTGCAGATTGTACTTTTGCACGAGTGCAGCCCAGGCAGCTTCAAACTCTGTTGGCATTAACAAACAGTTTAATATAGCTGTGAACTCCTCTTTGAATGTTTTATACTTTTTGTACAGCAACGCAAGGTATTCCTTGAACTTCTTCAGGATGTGCCAGTGGCATAGCTTGTGGACGATATTTGGGAATGATTGTGGTATAGCTTTCGCCATTGACGGGCACTAGTCTGCATGAATTAAAAAAATGAAACTTGCTTTCTTTTGCACTGATGGTGAACTTATGTGATACAAGTACTTGAACTTCACAGGCAGCAGTAGGACTACCTAGTAATGTTGCACAAATTTTTCTTATAGCAGTGTTGTTGAACTTCTGTGGTACCAGTGATTGAACTTCATAGGTAGCAGTAGGACTATCTAATAATGTCACATATGTTTTTCCTTACAGCAGTGTTGTTGAACTTATGTGATACAAGTACTTGAACTTCACAGGCAGCAGTAGGACTATCTAATAATATCACACAAATTTTTCTTATAGCAGTGTTTTGAACTTCTGTGGTACCAGTGCTTGAACTTCACAGACAAAACTATATTTTTCCGAACATGTTACATATATTTTTCTTACAACAGTGTTCTTGAACTTCTATGATTCCTGTATTTGAACTTCACATCCAGAACTATATTTTTCTAAACATGTGACATATAATTTTGCTTCTTGTACTGTTGTTGGACTTCTGTACTACCAGTGGTTGAACTGCTTGGTTTACATTATTTTCAGTTAAAACCAGTATACCCAATATACACCCAGAGCTGAAAAGATGATGAAACTTGTAGAGTTTTTTTAACTTACCTGTTAGAATGCAAGTTGGGTGTTTGTTGTTCATGCACCGTACAAATGTATCGAACAGCCACTTGAATTACTTTGCATCTTCGTCTCTGATCAGGGCAACAGCAAATATCGTTGACTGCAAATGGTGGTTTGTTCCAACAAACACTCCCAGAGGCATATGAAATCTGTTAGTCTTGTAAGTTGTATCGAATGTTACGCAATCGCCAAAGTCTTGATATGCTCCTCGACAGCTTGTATTGGACCAGAAAAATGTTTTTAATTGCATTGTCGTTGTCTACTTGTATGTCATAGAAAAACTCATCATTGATTGCCTTCATGTCTTTAAAGAAGGATACAAGTTTCAATACATCATCCAAATCATCTTTCCTTGCATTCATGGCTTTCCTGCAAATTATATGCAAACATGCATTTGTTATTTTTGCTAGCAAGGGTAGTGACTTAGGATGCTATGTACATTGCAGTATGTGCATTTTTCAATACTTACTGGTTTAGTAGGTCTCGTCCGGTCATGCTTAGGAAGTAGCTTCCATCTTCATTTTCGGATAGCATGGACATGATTGTTGTATGTTTGACATCATGGTACTGCAAGAGCTTTACGTACTCCAAAATAGTGGGGTTATAATTCTTGTGTGAGTGCAAGAATACTAGCATGTCATCAGTTTGCATGAGGTGGTGATTATGATTGTACTCAATGTCCACTACCACACATGTGTTATCCTCCTGCACCTTCACCCTCATTCTTGCATTGCAGCCTGTCCTCTGTGATGTTTTGTTTCGCTTCCTGTCAGCCTCTGAAACAGAAGTTGTGTGTTTCCCTTGGAACGCGCAAACAAAATACTTGTGATTGTCATTCCCTCCCGTCTTCCTGGTTCCCAAACCAGCATGTCTGGCGTATCTGTTGTAAAATTCTCTGGCTTTCTCTACATTCTTGAATGGCATCTTTAGTCTTGGTATTAGATAATCCGGGAGATCCGGCATCTGCAGAAAAAGAAAAAAAATCTAGATGGTACGTTAAAATGCAGTTTATAAATTTGTTATCCTAGAGGGAGCAGAAAAATTGCTGATCATACAAGATGCATATATAAATACTTAAATTTTGTTCACTTACGTGCGTGTATGATCGCAACTCCACCGGAGTCTGCTGCTGGCCCTCTGGGATGGGGCACAGCGGAGTTATCATAGCAGGGTGCAGGAGTGGATCACGAGGAGGAAGGAGGGCTGAAGATGGCCTCTCTCTTGTTTGCGTCCTTTTTGCTTATGGTGGTTGTGGAGGTATGGCGATCCTGGTTTTAGTTTGCTCCTTTGTTCTGTGAAGCAATCCATCTACCTCATGTCCCGTACGATCCTGAGTTGTAGCAGCAGCATCCAATGGCGGTAGTGTGCACAGCACTCTCCTCCGTGTGTGTGTGTTCCTGTTGGATTTGTCCTGGCATCCGGTTTACTTGCTGCCCTTTCAAATTGACGAGCCACAACAGGATAACCTCCAGAGTTACACGCAGGAGTTGAGCTAACACCCTCCTCCATCGGTGTGCTTGGAAGTCTGCTGGTGGATACAAAGAATCCGCGGGGGATTTTAAGCGTCACCCAATTAGGTGGAGGCCCAAAGTGGTGCGGATCGGGCTGTGACCTAGCATCTTGGAAGTCTGCATGTGTTTCGGGTGTCACCCAATTTTGGTGTGGAGCAGATTGGGAATGCTGTTGGTGCGTTTGAGGTGTGACCCATTGAGGGGGTGGCACAACGCGTACAGGCTTAGGGTTGTGTACTTGCTGCTGGGAAGTTCTAACCTTCTTTCTGTGTCTCTCATCTTGCTAGCATAAAAAAAGAATGTGTTAGCACACAAGTCACATCTGCCTATATTGGTGTAGCTGAACTGAGCATTATTCACAGCCTGAACTTCTCATAAAAAGTGTTGTTCATGTACATATTTTTCCTAGGACAGGTATCACACTCTGAACTGAGCTGAGCATCTGCCTATACTTGTGTACCTGAACTGAGCACTCTTCACAGAATGAACCTCACATTCTGAATTCTACACTATTTGATTTTTTTTGTACATGAACTGAGCACTCTCCACATACTGAACTTCTGGTTTGCAAAGGGGAAATACTGTCTACAGTTAAAAACATGACCTTCATGTGCTTTCATGGTTGAACTTACTAGTGCATACCAACCTGACCTTCATGTGATCACATGTTTGTTTTTTTTCCTTTTTTTTCTACACACAACCAGATACATACCAACCTGAACTCTAGCCCACTTACTAATTGAACTTCACATGGTTTTTTACATATGAATGCAGACAGGTTTTTTAATTTTTGCAGCCTGGACTGAGGCTCACACACTACCAAAACTTCACATGGTTGAATGAAAATAACAGACAGCAGGAAGTTCAACCATACCTTGGATAGAAGTTCGGCCAGCCTTTTTCCAGCAGTAGATAGGCCACCTTGAGAGTAATTCATCGAAGAGTTGGGAGAGGAATCCCATGGCATTCCATGTCTTGCAGAGGCCGTGAAGTTCATCTGTATGAAGCAAGAAGATCAGGTAAGGCAAGATTGAAGGAGGAGGCAAGAAGAGGGAGGAAGTTCATGTACCTGTGGTGCCGCATTCGTTGCTAGATTTGAAGGCGCCGCCGATGCGGCCTCCGCCGCTGAGATGCTCCCTTGGCCGTGACGTTCACCGTACCTTGCGCCTTGGCCTTCAATTGCTCTGCTAAGCCGTCGGGAGGTGACGATGGAAGGAGGAGGCTTCTGAAAGTCCATGGTGGTTCGTCGTAGAAAGTCCGGCGGCTTCGCCACTTCCAGGCAATGCGGGCTCCCTCCCGTCAGTGTCCGCCGTCGCTTGCTCGCCCGCGCCGGCAGTCGGATAGGAGGTAGCGACGGAGGGGGCGGATCTGGATCCGGTCGGCGATGGTGGTAGATGGGAGGGGAGGATCTAGATCCGTACGTTGGCGGCGAGTCGCGGCAGAGGCGACGGTCGGCCGGTGCTCGAGGGGACGAGAGGGGAGGGGAGGCGGGGTCGGGATCCCGATGGGGGGTGGACGCAAATCACGGCCCCTGGTCAGGCACCTGGTCGGGCCGTGGGGTTTAGAAGTTTGGGAGGGAGTTGTCGGGCCCTTATAGGGCTGGCTGTGATCCAAATAACTATTCTAATACCATGATCATAATAGTGCTACTCTATATATATATATATACCTACTAATAAAACAAGGTGATATTCTTGGTTTCGTCCCGCATCTAATCCTATGTTAAGTGTTTGATACACGAGGTGGTACTAATTAATGGTTGGCGTCTAAAAATCGTCCGCAGAGAGGCCACTCGGGCGTCACCCGCCAAAGAAGCAGGCCCAGTAGAAAATCACCTGGGCCGTGTGGGCTTGATCCGCACTATTTTTCGTCAACTAGCAAAAAATAATTCTGTTCATGGGGTATCGAACTTGCAACCTCTCCCTTGTGTCTCCAAGGCTGGAGCCAACCATGCTAACCTTTCTTTGCGTTACAAACAGGTTCGCTAACAAATTAAATAGTCCCACCTCG
Organism: Thinopyrum elongatum; assembly: GCA_011799875.1. Taxonomy (NCBI): domain Eukaryota; kingdom Viridiplantae; phylum Streptophyta; class Magnoliopsida; order Poales; family Poaceae; genus Thinopyrum; species Thinopyrum elongatum. The sequence goes on along the minus strand of CM022298.1, from coordinate 618,045,763 downwards.
TCTGTTTTCATCACTGTTCACCAATTTATATACGTTCTTAAGTTGTCTGGAGAATCAAGAGGTTGTTTCGGGAATAGATGTGAATCTGATTGCCCCGGGGGACTGAAAGAAAGACAGGCCAAGCGGGGTATCGGACTTGATTGGTTGCTCTACAGAGAGAGAAGGGTCGAGAGAGCTCCATGGGAGGAGGAAGAGGAGGACGGGGTCAAGGCAGATGGGTGCGGTGGAACACCTGTCGGCGGTGGGACGCTGGTCAAGGGGTCGAACGGTGAAGCTCGAGGTTGCGACCATGGTGTCCTGGGACGAGCGAGAGAGAGAGATGGAGAGAGACGTAGGGAAAAGAAGACGACATGAATATAACCTCCGCTGCCAGCGGCGCTGCGCTTTTGCAGTCTAACGACCACCGTATATTCATAGCGTATAGATCTAATCTGTTTTTTTGTGTGTGCCTTCGGCCTGATGGGCTTGTGCGTGATGACTAGATTGATCAGGCCTTACTCACGGGATTTTTTTGGCCTCAAACAAAACTCACAGAAAAAATGGCATAAGCTTTTTTGAGCTGCAATTTTATGTGCATGTGAACACATGTGGTGCTATGGTATTTCTGTTTGTTTGTCAGGCTACTCTTCTCAATATTTATTTAGGTAACTCCAGCATATAGATCACAATGGATCGTAGTGTATGTATAAACTCAGATTTTGGCTGGTCTGTTGTACACTGCATTGCTAATTTTACCCAATTTAATTTCTAACCATGGCAACAATGCTCTGTTGTTCATTGAAGCTGAGAAGTAGTAGGTAGGATGCATGTTCTGAATTTTTGCACTGAGATTCAGCCAATACCATGGTTGAGATTGCTAAGCGTGATTTTGATGTATGATGTTTCCAGAAATATCTAGGAGGATATGAACAAATTTGGATGGTCAATGATGGGAATACATACCCTCTTTCCAAACTAGCATCCCAAAGTACCTTTGATCTGTAGTTTTTTTAATCAGAGACTTCTCTCCTGCATTGGTTGTGACTAAAGTAGATTTAGGTTACTTGGGTGACAAGATAGTTAAGAGTGGTCAAGGTACCTAGGTTTAATTGGAAAATGAGAAAGTTGCAATCACTTGAGTTGTTTTTCTCCATAGAAATGCATGGGCATTTAACTACATATCTCTTTATGTAGAGAAATGCATGTATGATACTTTAACAAATGGATAATTAAGTTTTTAGTTAACACGAATCTTGATAGCATCACATACGTGAGAGTTCTCCCATGGCAACGCACAAACATGAAAGAATTATATTCTCCCGTTGCAACGCACGGGCGTTTGTGCTAGTATATATATATATATATATATATAGAGAGAGAGAGAGAGAGAGAGAGAGAGAGAGAGAAAGAGAGGGAGGGAGGGACTGACAAGGTTTGTGTTTGTATGCGTGTGATAGAAACGAAGATTGTCAGCTAGAGAGAGAACAAGAGTCCGGGAGAGGGGGAGGTCGCGTTTATGCATCGAAGGCCGATATAAACCATGTTTCGATATAAATTTGCATTAAAATATTCGAATTGGAGAACATCGTGTTTGCAATCCACACATGAACGGAGATATGTGTATCAAACAAGTTCATTAATTTGACTTTCAGCATGTTCATGGAGTACTATAATACAACATGCTACTCAATTGAGGTGTTCAATTCTGGATTTAGTCCACAATTTTGGCCGGGTGAACAAACTATTTCATTGAATCGAGATATTTCATTTTGGGGTTGATTCCCATTTTTGAGTGGGTCAACTTTTTGTGAAATACTAAATCATTAGCAACGAGCATGTAAAAGCACATTAGTCCCGAGCATCATCTCACCATCTAAAAAAGAAGTGGCAAGCTAAAAAAATTGATTCGAATCGACTTGGTAAGGTAGACGTGGATGCTCGTTCTCCCAAAATTTGAACGAACAGCTAAACACCCTCTACTCGCTGGAATTCGCCCAAGCAAATAAATGGGAGATGCGAAATTACTGGCCTATCTGCGACACGCATCAATTGGCCTATTGTACATCAAGGGTAGGTTTGTAACTTCATCCAAGTGCGCCCCCTCCTCGGCCGAAATGGCATGCGCCGAATAATTCATAAACCATGGCCGGCAAAACACCCTCTCATCGGCCGAAATCGCTCGCGCCCACTATTTCAAAACACGCCCTCCTCGGCCGAAATCGCTCGCGCCCACTATTTCAAAACACGCCCTCCTCGCCCGAAATCGCTCGCGCCCACTATTTCAAAACACACCCTCCTCGCCCGAAATTGCTGGCGCCCACTATTTGGGAGAAGCAAAGTTACCCTACTATCCCCGACCCTCAAGAAACAGACCCAAGCCTAGAAGCCAAAAGGCAAGGGTAGAACTGTAACTTCCCCCACATTTCAGACAAATGCGTCCATAAGACAAGGTTCCCCCTCCCAATTCCCCATTCATACAGCGTGGGCATCAAATCACCTTCTCCCCAGCCGTGAAACCGCAGCCCCTCCTCCATGGCGCCCCCACCGCACCAAATTCACCGCTGCCCTCCTCCCCAATGCCGGAACCGCTATCCGTTTGCCGTCTGCACTGGGCCGCGTGTCTCTTACTCCGTGGTGCTGGAGCTGCCTCGACAACGACCGCGTGAACCGTACCGGAGCCAATTCACCTGCGCCATTGTGCTGGGCGCCGGAGTGGATCCAACTTCGGACGCGTCCAGGCCCCGGCGCTGCTTCCCTGTAGCCGTCGACCGTCGCGACATATCTGCTTTCCTGCCACCGGGAGCCACCGCAACCGCGCCGGCCTCACCGACTCAGTAGCTGGAGCTGCCTACTTCACCGGGCCGCAAGATAGGTCTTACACTCAGCTTAAATCACTTTATTTAGGCGTCAATCGCCTGAATTTTTATTCTGGGCCAGTCGATTCCCAATGGGAAGCAGCACCCCTCGAGGCGGCGGAGCTCCTAGGCTGCTGGTTGGCTGGGGAAGCAGTGCCTTGGTCTCTATCGTAGGGGTCCGGGGGCACAAGTTCGCCGTGGAAGCAACGCTTAGGTGTCTATCTTAGAGTTGTGTGGGTTGAAGGTACTGCCGCCGCCGGATCTGGATGACGGCGAGTCTTTGTTGTTTGGCCGGGGGCGGTGATACATCTCCGATGTATCTATAATTTTTTATTGTTCCATGCTATTATATTATCTATTTTGGATGTTTTATATGCATTAATATGCTATTTTATATTATTTTGGGACTAACTTATTAACCTAGAGCCTAGTGCCAGTTTCTGTTTTTTCCTTGTTTTTGAGTTTTACAGAAAAGGAATATCAAACGGAGTCCAACCAGAATAAAACTGTACGATGATTTTTCTTGGACCAGAAGACATCCACGGAGCTTGGAGAGGGGCCAGAAGAGTCCCGAGGGCTCCACAAGCCCTCAGGCTGCGCCCTAAGGAGGCGCTTCCCTTGCTTGTGGGCCACTCGGGAGTCCTCCAACCCTAATTTTTGCACTATAAATTCCCAAATATTCCCGAACGACCAGAACCGTCCACCAAAATACTTTTCCGCCGTCGCAAGCCTTTGTTCCCGTGAGATCCCATCTTGGGGCCTTTTCCGGCACCTTGCCGGAGGGGGATTCGATCACGGAGAGTCTCTACATCAACCTGGCTGCCCTTCCGATGAAGCGTGAGTAGTTTACCACAGACCTACGGGTCCATAGCTAGTAGCTAGATGGCTTCTTCTCTCTCTTTGATCTTCAATACAATGTTCTCCTCGATGTTCTTGGAGATCTATCCGATGTAATATTTTTTTGCGGTGTGTTTGTCGAGATCCGATGAATTGTGGATTTATGATCAAATTATCTATGAATATTATTTGAGTCTTCTCTGAACCCTTTTATGCAAGACTTAATATCTTTGTATTTCTCTTCGAATTATCGGTTTGGTTTGGCCAACTAGATTGGTTTTTCTTGCAATGGGAGAGGTGCTTAGTTTTGGGTTCAATCTTGCGGTGTCCTCACCCAGTGACATAGTGGGGTAGCGAGGCACGTATTGTATTGTTGCCATCAAGGGTAAAAAGATGGGGTTTTCATCATATTGCTTGAGTTTATCCCTCTACATCATGTCATCTTACTTAAAGCGTTGCTCTGTTCTTATGAACTTAATACTCTAGATGCAGGCAGGAGTCGGTCGATGTGTGGAGTAATAGTACTAGATGCAAAATCATTTCGGTCTACTTGACACAGACATGATGCGTATATTCATAATCATTGCCTTGGGTATCATCATAACTTTGCGCTTTTCTATCAATTGCTCGACAGTAATTTGTTCACCCACCATATTATTTTCTTTCAAGAGAGAAGCCTCTAGTGAAACCTATGGCCCCTGGGTCTATTTGCCATCATATATTTTCAGATCTATAAACAAAAAACCCAAAAATACCTTGCTGCAATTTATTTGTTTTTACTTTGTTTTATGTTTTAGTAATCTTTTATATCTTCCTCTATTAGATCTCACTCTTGTTCGAGACCATGAAGGGATTGACAACCCCTTTTTCAAGTTGAGTGCAAGTGTTTGTTAGTTTGTGCAGGTGCATAGATTGGAGACTTGCTTGTGCCTCCTACTGGATTGATACCTTGGTTCTCAACTGAGGGAAATACTTATCTCTACTTTGCTGCATCACCCTTTCCTCTTCAAGGGAAAAATCAATGCAAGCTCAAGAAGTAGCAGGAAGAATTTCTGGCGCCGTTGCTGGGGAAGTTCTACATCAAGCCTACCAAGTACCCATCATAAACTCTCAGCTCTTGCATTACATTATTTGTCATTTGCCTCTCATTTTCCTCTCCCCCACTTCTAAAATGTTTTCAGAAAAACACAAAAATATTTGCCTTCTTTTCGTTTGCCTTTTATATCTTCCTTGGTTTGTTTGCCTGTTCGCTTGGAATAATTGTGTATTTATTGAAAATCAGAAAGCAAAAAGTTTATGGATCCTCATCCACTTGCTAATCTTTTTAAGAGATCCAATTATGATGAACCAATTGCTAGTGAGTTGCGTGCACTAGATTATCTTTATGAAGTTTTGCTTGAAATTCATGAATCTAAAAATTGTGATGAAATTTATGAAGTGATTCACGATAGCTCCTTGAATGAAAAGCATGATTGCAATGATGTTATTATAAATTTTATTAATGTCAATTGTGCTAATAATATGCAAAACCCCAAGCTTGGGGATGCTAATTGTGCTATGTCCACTACTTGTTGCAATGATCATGATTGGGGTGATAATGCTTCTTATGATCTTGAAAATTTATTTAAGCCTGATGATAATAATGTTTGCAATAATATTGAAAGTGGGTTTGGAAGAGTATCAACTCTAGGTAATAATGATCCCACTACTTTGGAGTATGATCAATCTTATGAAATTCTTGATAAAAGTGGGCTTGGAGAAGTCATGACTTTATTTTATGTTAATCCCACTATTTCGGAAGAGTGACAACTTTGCATGCATGTGGATGATGAAGAGAAAATTTTATGTGATAGCTAGATGGTTGAATTTGATTATGATCCTACATGTAATTATTATGAGAGAGGGAAATATGGTTGTAGAAATTTTCATGTTACTAAATTACCTCTCGTTACGTTGAGATTGCTATTGTTTCTTTCTTCTTCCTTGCATATGCTAGTTTTTTCTTGTCTTAATAATTTTTTTGCTTATAAAATGCGTATGCATAGGAAGTATTATGCTCTCTTCGTGTTTCAATTGCTATCTTTCATGTGAGCATCATTAAAATTATCAATGCCTAGCTAAAAGGCTTTAAAGAAAAGCGCTTGTTGGGAGACAACCCAATATTTTTCTTTTCTGTTTTTATGAGAATACACATTATTACCTCTGTAGTAATTTTTCTTTGGTGTTTTCATTAGTGTTTGAGCGAAGCAAGACCTTTGGGATGGTCTACGGTGATAGTTGATTTGATCTTGCTGAAAAACAGAAACTTTTGCGCCATTGCGGAAAATTCAATAAATCACAGAAACATCCTTTTGATCTTAATTTTTTACACAAGATTGATATACAAATTTCGCAGGTTTTCCTAATGTTTAAGAATTTATGGAGTTACAGAAGTATACGTAATTTCCAGATTACTACAGACTGTTCTGTTTTTGACAGATTCTGTTTTCTATGTGTTGTTTGCTTATTTTGATGAATCTATGGGTAGTATCGGGGGGTATGAACCATGGAGAAGTTGGAATACAGTAGATATTACACCAATATAAATAAAGAATGAGTTCACAACAGTACATAAAGTGGTGATTTATTTTATTATACTAACAGATCTTATGAGATTTTTCTGTTGAGTCTTGTGTTGTGAAGTTTTCAAGTTTTGGGTAAAGATTTGATGGACAACGGAATAAGGAGTGGCAAGAGCCTAAGCTTGGGGATGCCCAATGCACCCCAAGGTAATATTCAATGACAACCAAGCATCTAATCTTGGGGATGCCCCGGATGGCATCCCCTCTTTTGTCTTCGTCCATCGGTAAATTTACTTGTGGCTATATTTTTATTCACCACAGGATATGTGTTTTGCTTGGAGCGTCTTGTATGATATGAGTCTTTGCTTTTTAGTTTGCCACAATCATCCTTGCTGTGCACATATTTTGAGAGAGACACACATGAATCATGAATTTATTAGAATACTCTATGTATGTGCTTCACTTATATCTTTTGAGCTAGGCAGTTTGCTCTAGTGCTTCACTTATATCTTTTTAGAGCACGGCGGTGTCTTTATTTTATAGAAATTGTTGAACTCTCATGCTTCACTTATATTATTTTGAGAGTCTCTAAACAGCATGGTAATTTTCTTAGGTTATGAATTTAGTCCTAATATGATGGGCATCCAAGAGGGATATAATAAAAACTTTCATATAAAAAGCGTTGAATAAGATGAGAAGTTTGATTCCTTGCATTTGTTTCGAGATATAAAGATGGTGATATTAGAGTCATGCTAGTGAGTAATTGTGGATTGGTAGAAATACTTGTGTTAAACTTTGTGATTCCCATAGCATGCACGTATGGTGAACCGTTGTGTGATGAAGTTGGAGCATGATTTATTTTTTGATTGTCTTCCTTATGAGTGGCGGTCGGGGACGAGCGATGGTCTTTTCCTACCAATCTATCCCCCTAGGAGCACTACAAAAAATTTACACTTCTGTGATGATACGTGTTTGTCATAGTAGGTCACATTTTCTGTCATGCATGTACATCCATGACGATTTTATGACAGAATCAAGATAGTAATACTTGTGCTGTCATAGAAGTGTTCCATGACAATACCAAAATTATCATCACGGAAGTGTCCACTTCCATGATGATAAATGGCACGTCATGGAAGTCCTTTCGTCAAGGGTAACCAACACGTGGCATCCACCGTAACGGGTCGCCGTTAAGCTATCGGGTTCCGGTTTGGATCCGATAACCCGTTAACAGCCCGGAACAATGGGGATTTTCCATGTGTAAAATTCTGATTCGCCGGAGTATCCACCTGTCTGCTCAGCGTTGGGACAGATGTCGTCCACTCATTGGATGGGAGGCGCCTATGATACGTCGACACGTGGCATGACCCAACAGTGGCCCATTTAAGTGAAAAGGCCGGCCCGTTTGACTTGGCCAAAAGGTAGCGGGCCGGCCCACCGAAAGCCTGTTAACGGCCTGTTCGCATATAGCCCATTTACAGCCTACTAACTCACGGCCCGTTATGGCCTATCCGAATTAGGCCCACTACCGGCATCTGGGTCGTCCAATATGATTCCAGCCCATTGTAACTTCCGGCTCATGTATGGCCCATGACGTCTTTCGGCCCATATGAGGCCCTATGTAACTCTTGGCCCATTAACGGCCCATGGTGACACTGGCCCATAATGAATAGTGTATTGCTTTATACCCATTAACGGCCCATTATTCCATTGGGCCCTTTCCAACCCGTGTGATCTTTCGGCCTTCTAAGGGCCCATTTATTCTTGGGCTCATTTCCAGCATTCGATTACTTCCGGTCCGTTACTGGCCTGTTCCGCTTGCGGGCCAAATTCAGCCTGTGGTTACAGTCGGCCCGTTTGTGGCCCGTTAATCCGTTGGGCTATTTTCTTAGCATCATCAAATACAGCCCGTTATACATATCGGCTATTAACAACCCGTTATGATCGGGCCATAAACAGACAATTTCCACTCTAGCCCGTTTACGGCCCATATTGCGGTCCTGTATTGGTCGATGAATAGTGCAGCCCGTAGAAGGCCCATTCACTAGTACAGCGAGGTGCTATACAAACGGTTTTTAACCCCTTTCCGCGATGGCGTTTCAAACCATCGCTAAGTGAGTGACTGTGATAGGGGGGTCCTTCCCACACGACCCAGAAACCGTCGGGGATAGGCCCTCCTGGCACACACGCTTGGCAAAAAGAGGTCATGTGCGATGGGCGAGCGATCAAATACGGTTATACGTACAGTTGTGCTAAAAAAATACAATTATATAGGCCAAATCATTTTCGGTCGTAAGTACATCCCACACAGTCAGTTCCAGCTAAATGTTTTCGTTCGTATGTACATTCCACACAGTTAATCCAAGGAATATGTTTCCGTTAGTATGTACATCCCACACAGTTAATGCAAGAAGTACGTTTCCGTTCGTATATACATCCCACACAACCACTCCAAGGAAAACATTTCCGTTCGCAGGTACATCACACACAATTTTCCCCATTAAATCGTTTGTGATAGCGTTGCCATTGCACACGATATTAAAAATTCTATCGTTTGTGTTATTGAATGCATCACACACGGTGCGTAGAAAAAACTGTGTGGCAAAGGCTGTCCATCACACACACTTTTTATGTGGTAAACATTTGCGCAAGGTGGCCTAACGCAAACAGTTTTCAAGAGGATGTCATGTGTGATTGTTCATTGATCCAACACGGTTTATTCCTAGAAACTGTGTGCGTTGCCTGAGGTCATCGCCCACGGTGTTTTCTCAATAACCGTTTGCAATAGAAAAATCCAATTAGCAGGCTAATTTCCCTATTATTAATAATCCATTTATTAATCTAATTGACATTTCATATTAAACACACAACATATTTCATTTTCATATTAAGGAAGCAGGATTTCATAATTGAAATACATCAGAGTACAACATCATATAGCTTCAGCACTCAGCTACCCCATTACACAACTGCATCATATACGGTACATAGACAGATGGATCTCATCTGGAAAACTGCTGAAGCGGAAGGCGAATATTGAGCCTTCATTGATGTTCAAGGTCTTTGCAACTTTAGGCCAGTGCCTGTCCATCCTTCGTCCTCTTCAGGAACACTTCAATTGAACCGTGGGTGTTGTATAAATACCTTCCTCGCCTCCTGAACATACAGGTGGTTTGAGAGGTAATCATTAGTGAACTGCTTTGGAAAGGCCTGAAAACAAGGATATGCATAAATATCTTCTCTAGATTTGAAATGATGCAAAGGAATTAAAAAGACAAGGTATAACAGTTAGTACCATCCTGTAGTGAACTGATGTCTTCTTCATTGTGCAGACAAAGATCTTGTTGTTTTTTGTCGCTAATTTCTTTATCGTAACAATCTTTTTGAGTTTCTTGACTTGACTGATATCATGGACAACTCATTTCCACATATGCAAAAAGGGCCAAATAGTGGGTCAAAACCTCTGACAGCAGGACCTACATGTGCAATACCAAATTGTTAAAAACCTAATATTTAAAAACAAGAAGTGGAAAGGTGTGTTATTAACTGCAACAAGCCTAATATTTAAAAACAAGCAAACATAGTCATTCAAACTTGTATTGTGTAGGTCTAAGTACACTAGTTATTGGCCCTGTTTGGATCCATGGGTTAGAGTTAGTTTGAGCTAGTTTGGACTCAAATAGCCCTAAAGTACCCAAACATGAGGGCTAGTTTGAGCTAGTTGCGTCTAACCCACCCAAAACAACTATCCCACCCAAGAGGTGCTGATTGGGGCTAGTTTTCCTAGTGAATTTATTGTCAATCTAACACTGTCATCCAAACACCTCTTTGGCTAGAGTTAGTTCAGGGTTAGTCATTGTTGAGTATCATTGTTATTTAGGAAACGTAGGATAGCGTAGGATTTATTCTACCTTGACTTGTACTCCAAGATGACCATGTACTCCTATATATATGCCCACAAGGCTCAAGCAATACAATCAACTATTCCACCAATCTCTCTCTCTCCCTTTTAACTGTCATGAGCTAGAAACTAACTCTAACCTCTAGCTAAGTTAGAGTATCCAAACAGTGCCATTGTTAAATCAAATGGAAAGGCGTGGTAAATACTCCCTCCAGTCCTTTTTACTCTGCATATAAGAATTGTCTAAAGTCAAACATCATAAAGTTTGACCTTATTTATATGAAAAAATATCAACATCTACCATGCTAAAGTTATACAATATGAAAATTTAAGTCATGACACATGTACTGATATTGATTTCATATTGTGAATGTTGGTATTTTTTCTATAAAGTTGGTCAAACTTTACGAGGCTTGACTTTAGACAAATCTTATATGCGAACTAAAAAGATTCAGAGGGAGTTCATATAGAACATCACAGTTCATACTAGCACATATAGAACATCACACTGTTAATAGCTGAAATAAACAAGGCATACTACGAACAACCAAAGATGGCAATTGAAAATGGACATATGCTAACTACAAAGAACCGAACAACCATAAACCGTAGAAATAAACAAGGCGTAATGCAAACAACCAAATATAGCTATAAATACTAGACAGGTTCTCACTACAAAAGGGGTTCGAGAAAACAAATCATGGGTTTCCTCACTTGTCACTGGTTGGCTCCTCCTCATGGTCGCCGTCGATGAGATCTGACTTGCCAGCTGAGGATCCCAAGCCAGTGTCATAGAACGTGTCCTTCAGAAATGACAAAAGGGGCTCCATGGCAATGAAGGATGGCAAATTGTTCATAAGGAGCCGCAGGAGATCAGCGGCAGGGCCATCAATGAGATCGACAGCTGTCGAACTCGAAGGGTTGGGGGTGGGCAACTTAACATGTGACATAGCCCGCGTCAAGCTATCGGTGTCGACGACCGCAATGTCGTAGCCGGCGTCTGTGACATGCCAGAGTACTCTAGCCCACTAATTGAAAGGCTCAATCCAGGTCCAGTCATCGTCGTCAGCTTCCTCGGCGGCCACCTCGCGGACGTCGGGCGAAGAGGCCACGGTAAAGCTCTTTTGGGCCATTCGCTCCTCGAGCTCCCCAGGAAGCGTAGCCGGGCTTAGGCTGCGACGCTCTAGAGTGGGGGGGGGTGGGGATGGGGATCTCTGGGAAAGGGGGCATTTCGCAGGCATTATCTAAGAAACTCAGGGTGGCGAGGGTATGTATATCGGTGGGTAAACTGCGCGGGCAGACTGGCAGAGGTTGACGATGGAGGCGGAGCGGCGGCGGCGGCAACGACCTAGCTAGGTTTGGAGCAAGGGAGGGGTGGTGTGTATGTGTGTGAGCGGGGGATTTGGGGTGAGCGAAGGATTTGGGGTGTGTTTGTGGAGGGGGTCCAAGGTGGTGTTTGAGGAAATGCCGCGGGTACTGAAAATTTTACTAGGCGGGAGTAAAATGGTGGGGCTACCAAAAATTTGGATCAAGGGATCGAAGCAGAGCGGGGTGGGAGTAACGAACATTACACACGGTTAAAACATAATAGTCGTGTGCTATCAAACAGAAAACCACTCCAGCCGAGCAGATATTTTTTAGATTGCGAGGGATGCAGGCGGGAGTAAAATGCCAGGGCTCCAGTTCAAAAAAAATCCGGGGCTACTGAAAATTTGGATCAACTGGTTGAAGCAGAGTGGGAGTAACAGACATCGCACACGGTCCACACATACGAATCGTGTGCTATCAAACAGAAAAACCCTCTACGCGGGTAGATATTTTCGAGATTACAAGGCAGTAGATATTTTCGAGAGCGGGAGACAAGCCTCATGGATCCCAATCTACTGTGCTGATGTGAGTGACTGCAGGGGCACGGGCATGGCACACGGGTAGTCTGACTGAACCGTGTCTATTGCGTACCCAATCGTAGACGGTTACTGCATCCAACTCGTGTGCTATTTATAAATTTGGCAAAAATAATAACGCGGGAAAGGGTCAGAACACGAACACACTTGCATGTGGACCAAATATATGTATGAAAAGGGTGGTTTGATGTTCGAATACCCAATGCACAACTTTGATGTGGCACCTGTCGCACAAAGCACACAATATTGCTAGTCAGCCACCCCCTACGAACCCCACTTCGTATCGGCGGTAAGGGAATCCTAGCTATGAATGCATGCCCCTAGATAGTTAGGTTTGAAATCTCACCCTACTGTAACACAAAACCTATAAGAGTCCATCATATATATGGTCAAACTTCCCCCTTTGCTTCCGGAGATGGGTGAGACCACATACGAACCACCTGCGGGTGGCCCTATACTATATGTATGAAAAGGGTGTGGTGTGATATTTAACTATACCATTCACAACTTTGATGTGGCATGTGTGCCTCGCAAAATAACCGAACTTCCCCGACCCCATAGAGGTTGCGGGTAGTGCGAAGCACCCCCCCCCCCTCACACACACACACACACACACACACGTGTCGGGGAGAGGGCATCTCACCAAGACGTACTATAACACGGACCAAACAGAATCCAACTTGATCGTACAACCTCTCTCGCTCGTTGTTGGTCAAAGTGATGGACGTCCACATGGCCCCGCAAAATGGGCTAGCTTGTCACCGGTAAACTCGCGAGGGAGTACTGTCTGAAGACAAAACCCACTCTGTGCATGTGTCCCAATTATGTATGGAAGTGGTGTGTGTGGTGTTTGAATACGCAATGCGCAAATTTGATGTGGCACCATGCTTTGGAACCATAAAATCTCCACACTGATCGAGGGTTCACGATGCGTAGCATGCATGCGCTCAAACTTAATTAGGCCTAGAATGATCGACGTACTACTATACGGTAACACGAACCAAAGAAGAAGAATCCACCCTGGTAACCTTTCTCATCGTCGGTCGAAATGATGGACGTCCATGCGGGCCCACAAATATATATAGGCTTCCCGCCCATATATAACCAAGTGAATGAGAGTGTGCAAAGATAACCATTGCATGCATGTGTCCCAAACATATTTATGGAGGTGCGTGATGCATGCATATGTGTTGAATTAATACCTAATGCACAACATTGATGTGGTGCATGTGTTCAAAATCGCACAGGTCTCCACACAGAGCAAGAGGTTCATGACATGTCATGTGCTCGCCCCCCCTCGATCCAGCGGGATGGATTCATGTGTACACATGCGCTATTATATATGTAATCTCACCTATATCACGAGACAAGCAAAAAATTAATCCCCTACTAAGTCAAAATAATTAACCTCTCTTGTTGTCGGTGAAAGTGATGGACCAAGCGGGCCGACAGATGGAAGCATCACCGATAACCACGTGAGTTAGTGCCACAGGACAACCACCATCGCTTGCATGTGTGCCAAAACATATATATGGAGAGGTGTATGGTTGTGATGTTTTGAATACCTAATGCACAACCTTTGATGTGGCATTTGCCTCAAAAACCGCAAAGTCCCCACACAGAGTGAGGTTCATGTGTGACACTGATAACCCACAAGTATAGGGGATTGCAACAGTTTTCGAGGGTAGAGTATTCAACCCAAATTTATTGATTCGACACAAGGGGAGCCAAAGAATATTTGAGAGTATTAGCAACTGAGTTGTCAATTCAATCACACCTGGAGATTAATTATCTGCAGCAAAGTGATCAGTAGCAAAGTAGTATGATAGTTTTGATAATAGTAGCAGCAGCAACAGTAACGGTAACAGTGATAGCAGTAGTTTCGTAGCAAGTGCAATAGTAACAGCAGCAGTAGTAACTTAGCAAGATCAATATGTAGGAAAATTGTAGGCATTGGATCGGTAATTTGTTGGATGATATTCATCATGTGACAGTCATAACCTAGGGCGATACGGCACTAGCTCTAGTTCATAAATATAATGTAGGCATGTATTCCGTAAATAGTCATATGTGCTTATGGAAAGAACTTGCATGACATCTTTTGTCCTACCCTCCCGTGGCAGCGGGGTCCATATTGGAAACTAAGGGATATTAAGGCCTCCTTTTAATACAGAACCGGAACAAAGCATTAACACACGGTGAATACATGAACTCCTCAAACTACGGCCATCACCGGGAGTGATCCCGACTATTGTCACTCCGGGGTTGCCGGATCATAACACGTAGTAGGTGACTATAACTTGCAAGATCGGATCTAGAACATGGATATAATGATGATAACATAAACGGTTCAAATCTGAAATCATGGCACCCGGGCCCAAAGTGACAAGCATTAAGCATAGCAAAGTCATAGCAACATCAATCTTAGAACATAATGGATACTAGGGATCAAGCCCTAACAAAACTAACTCAATTACATGATGAATCTCATCCAACTCCTCACTGACCAGCGAGCCTACAAAGGAATTACTCACTCCCGGTGGGGAGCATCATGGAATTGGCGATGGAGAAGGGTTGGTGATGACGAAGATCGAAGATCCCCCTCTGCGGAGCCACAAACGGACTCCAGATCTGGCCTCCTGATGAAGAACAGGAGGTGACGGCGTCTCCGTCTCGCGGAACGTGATAATTCTTTCTCCCTGATTTTTTTCAGGAAAAATGTGATTTTATAGCGTCAGTTTCAGGGTCTGCGGGACCACCAGGTGGGGACAACCAACCTGGGCGCGCCTGGAGGGGGTGGCGCGCCCTGGTGGGTTGTGCCCACCCAGGTGCCCCCCTCCGGTGGTTCTTGGCTCCAGTATTTTTCTTTTATTGTATAAAAATTCCTCGCAAAGTTTCATTCCATTCTGAGAACTTTTATTTCTACACAAAAACAACACCATGGTAGTTCTGCTGAAAACAACGTCAGTCCGGGTTAGTTTCATTCAAATCATGCAAATTAGAGTCCAAAACAAGAGGAAAACCGTTAGGAAAAGTAGATACGATGGAGACGTATCAACGCCCCCAAGCTTAAACCTTTTCTTGTCCTCAAGCAATTCAGTTGATAAACTGAAAGTGAAAAAGAAAAACTTTTACGAACTCTTTTGCTCTTGTTTGCATAAATAAGCTTAAGTAGCACCCAGGTTTTCAGCAAAGATTATAACTAACCATGTTGACAATAACTCTTAAAAATTATATTAACTCATAACAATGACATAATCAGCTAGCGAGCGATAATAAGATATCTCGAGCAACAACACATTATTAAAACAACCATGATATAATATGACAATAGTGGTATCTCGCTAGCCCTTTCTGAGACCGCAAAACATAAATGCAGAGCACCTCCAAAGTCTGAGCAGCGACTAAACATTGTAATTCATGGTAGAAAAGATCAAGTCATGATGCACCCAACATTAGCTATACACAATGCATCAGCATGACAGCAGTGCTCTCAGGTTCTGGCGCTTATTTGAGAAGGTGATGATACAACATTAAAGTAAATAGATAGTCCCTTCGCAGAGGGAAGCAGTGATTTGCAGAGGTGCGAGAGCTCAAGTTTTAAAAACAGAGGTAAATGAAGTTTTGAGAGATGCACCCCTCTTGTTTGCTTCGCGACCATCAGTTATCAATATCTTCCATGCTAAACACATTAGTGGCAGTTCCCAAGCGATAAAAGTAAAGGTTTACTCCCCACCACCAACATTCACACTCCACGGCTTGTCCGAAACAACGGGTGCCGTCCATACCAACAACAGTCCCGGGGGAGTTTTGTTTAATTATTTGCATTTTGAGTTCGGGACTGGGAATCCCTATTACCGCCCCTCTCGTGCAAGGACGAGCAAATAGACACTCATCATGAGAATAACCCGCTTAGCATGGAAGATACCAACTACCTCCTGTCACTCTATGAACAATCCAAGCACACAAAAAGGATATTTATTTGAAGTTTTTTAGAGGTGGCACATGCAAATTTACTTAGGGCGGCAGGGTAATACCGCATATAGGTAGGTATGGTGGACTCATCTGGAATAACTTGGGTTCAAGGTTTTTGATGCACAAGCAGAATTCCCACTTAGTACAGGCGAAGGCTAGCAAATAGGTTGAGTAGCGGCCAACTAGAGAGCAACAACGGTCATGAACATGCATTATGCATAAGTAACATTGGACACTAGCATGAGTAGGATATGAACACCATGAACATAAATATCATAGAGGCTATGTTGGTTTTGATTCAACTACATGCATGAACATGTGCCAAGTCAAGCCACTCAAACATTCAGAGGAGGATACCATATCATCATACTACATCACAATCATTTTAACGCAATGTTGACATCCAAGATAAATCATTATCCACTCTTAGCTACTTATACATGGCATGAGAAACTATAATCTCTAATTGTCATTGCAAACAAGTTTAATCATAATGGGCTGAATCATGGATACTAGGTTAAACATATTTACAAAAACTGAACAAGTCGAGTTCATACCCGTTTCTCTCTGCCACGGCCAGTTCATCGAATATCGTCATTGTTGCCTTTCACTTGCACGACCGAACGATGTGAAAATAATAATAGTGCAAGAGTGCCGTGGACTAAGCTGGAATCTGCAAACATTTTATTCAAAAGGAGAAGACAAGGTAAATTGGGCTCTTTGTTAGATTAACAATAATGCATATGAGAGCCACTCAACATTTTCATCGCGGTCTTCTCCTTGGTATGACTCAATAAAAGAAAAGAAGTTCAGAAAAACACATTGAAATATTTTTGGAGTTTTTGGTTTTTCGTAAACAAGCAAATAAAAAGGGAAAAGCAAAAATGAGAAAAACTAATTACATGGGAAAGCTCCCAACAAGTAAAAGAAGAACAAAGAAATCTTTTTGGGTTTTTTTCTTTTTAGTGCTACAAGAATTTAAACTAGGAAGAAAAATCAAAAAGAAGCGAGAAATATTTTTGGATTTTCTCAAAGTTTTTCAAACACACAAGAAGAAAGCGAGAAAATAAATTAAGCATGGCTAATACAATGAAAAAATGTGAACACCGACAACTGGAATGAAATGTGTGAACATGAATGTAATGTCGGTGGAAATACGTACTCCCCCAAGCTTAGGCTTTTGGCCTAACTTGGTAATCTTCAGTAGCCTGCATAATGGTCGGAGTGATAACTCACGGAGGCTCTTGGTGCGGATGCAGCCTGCCGTGCGGCCACCACTGCCGCGTTATGAGCTCGGGCCTCGCCCTCGAGAACATAATATCTTCCCTTACTATGAACATTAAAGAGAGCAGGTGCATGCAAATATGTGTCCACAACAGAATCCTTATTAAACATCAATTTATAAGTGAAATTATGGGGTTCCCCTCTAAGGATCTTATGACATTTCATAGCTTCAAAATCTAGGTACTGCGTGGGTAAAATAGGATCATAGAGCAAAGGTGAAACCCCCAGCTCTCTTGCTAAGCGTGTGGCATAAATTCCACCATAAAAATATCCACTACCAGCGTTGTGTTGCAACCTACGTGCAACAATCGCTCCAAGATTATAACTTTTGTCACCGGTGAGAGCGGTGCGAATGAGGCTCAAGTCTGGAGCACAAAGTGTACTGCAATCTTGTTTGCCTACAATGCATTTTCCATTGAATAATGTAAAATACTGGATCGCGGGTAAATGAATGCTCTTTATTCTACCTTGCGTCACTCCCCTATTTTCACCATAACAAAGACTAGTCAAGAATATCTCAAACTCAAACCTTGGTGGTTCATCAAGCGAACCCCAAAATGGGATTTTACAGTGGTGAGCAAATCTCTCTAAAGAAATGGTAAATGGATTTTCATATAATTTAAATGACACCCTAGACTCACGGGGATGGAATTTAAATCCTTTGACAAATGATTCAGTGAGAGTGAGGTGTTGGTTGTGCTTATCTGAAATGTAAGGACCGAGCTCGGCATTGTGAACATATTGCTCAAATTCTTCCTTAATGCCCACGCTCACCATATAATCATCGCATGGCCATAAGCATGTTTTGGTGGCGGCATCTCGTATAGAACTTTCACTTGGCTCAACATAAGACCAACGAGTGGAGCTGCTACTAGAAGATGCCTCCGAGGACCTCCGCCTCGAAGAACTCCTTCCAAAGAAGTTCATAATATTCGCGTACAATTTTCTGAAAATTTTTGTGTTACAAATTTTCGTCAACAAAACTTTGTAAGATTGAAAACAACTATTCATAGAGATGCATAGAGGCCATAACAAGCATTCAAACTACTTAGAACTCTAAGAATTCAACATGCAAGCTCATCTATAGCAGCACCAAGAGTAGCTAATTATTCAAAATATAAACAACTAAAGCAAAAACTAATTGGACACACGGAGGAATCACATACCAAGCAACAATCCCCCGAAACAGTTTCAGAAACAGAGCTTCGAGCAAAGAGATCGAAATCTGTGGGTTTGAGAGCAAGAACACGAGAGAGAGAGAGAGAGAGAGAGAGAGAGAGCAATGGTGATTTTTTTTCTGGAGGTAGGTGATGATGTGGGATGAAGAGATAAGTGAGGGGGGCCACATGGGGACCACAACCCACCAGGGCGTGCCTGGGGGTCCTGGCGCGCCCAGGTGGGTTGTCCCACCTGGTGCACCTCCCTCTGATATTATTTGCACTAAAATTTCTTAAATATTCAGAAAAAAAATCGTATTAAATTTTCAGAGCATTCTGTAAACTTTTATTTTTGGGTCATTTTTTTATTGCACAAAAAACTCAGAAAACAGACAAAACATGGCATTTTATTTTATTTAACTAATAAAAACAGAAAACAAAAGGTTGGGGCAGAAGGTAGTGCTCACTAAATTCATCAACGTCGTACCTCTAAAAAATGATCCATTAATAAGGTTGATCAAGTCTTATTAACAACCACTTTCGATTAGCATGAAACCGAAGAACTTTCGTAAATCACTAAGTTACCTCAACGGGGATATGAATTTCCCCAACAATAAGCATTTCATATTTCTTTTTAACAGTAGATAGAGGTAGTTGAAAACTTCCAATAGCGATTGTCGGAGATTTTTCAATAACATTAACACCATTCACTTGGAATTGTTTCTTCGGAAAGTGCACCGTATGCTCATTACCATTGATATGAAAAGTGACCTTGCTTTTATTGCAATCAATAACAGCCCCTGCAGTATTCAAAAAGGGTCTACCAAGGATAATCGACATGTTGTCGTCCTCGAGCATCTCAAGTATAACAAAGTCAGTCAAAATAGTAACATTAGCAACAACAACGGGCACATCCTCACAAATACAGATAGGTATGGCAGTTTATTTGTTAGCCATTTGCAAAGATATTTCAGTAGGTGTGAGTTTATTCAAGTCAAGTCTTTTATATAAAGAGAAAGGCATAACACTAGCACCAGCTCCTAAATCACATAAAGCAGTTTTCACATAATTTCTTTTGATGGAGCAAGGTATAGTTGGTATTCCCCGATCTCCAAGTTTTTTAGGTACTCCATCTTTAAAGGTATAATTAGCAAGCATAGTGGAGATTTCAGCTTCCGGTATTTTTCTCTTATTGGTGATGATGTCTTTCATGTACTTTGCATAAGGAGGCATTTTTAAGATATCAGTCAAGCGAGTACGCAAAAAGACTGGCCTAATCATTTCAGCAAAGCGTTCAAATTCTTCATCATCTTTCTTTTTAGTTGACTTAGGTGGAAAGGGCATAGGTTTTTGAACCCATGGCTCTCTTTCCTTTCCATGTTTTCTAGCAACGAAGTCTCTTTTATCATATCTTTTATTCTTGGGTTGTGGGTTATCAAGATCAACTGCCGGTTCTATCTCAACATCATTGTCCGGTTCTTTATTATTTGTTTGAGTTTCTTCATGAACCTCATCATTATCTTTTTCATTATCAGAAGGTTAGTGTTCACTACCAGATTGAGTTTCAGCATCAGAGATAGAAACTTCATTATCATTATCAGGAGGTTTTTCTACTTCAGGTTCACTAGAGGCATGCAAAGTCCTATCATTTTTCTTCTTCTTTTTCTTTTTAGAAGGACTACGTGCATCGGTGTCAACTCTTTGAGAGTCTTGGTCAATTCTTTTTTGGTGTCCCTTAGGATAAAGTGGTTCCTGAGTCATTCTACCCCCTCTAGTCATTACTCTAACAGCATGATCATTGATATTATTGTTCATTTCATCTAACAATTCTCTTTGAGATTTAGCAACTTGTTCTAACTGAGTTTGCACCATATAAGCATGCTTCCCTACACCTCTAACATCATTTGAGATTCTAAATAACAACTCACTCAAGCGAGCAATCATATCAGAATTATATTTCAACTGTTTCATAACATTTGCATTGAAGTGATCTTGCTTTCTAATGTAGTTTTCAAACTCATAAAGGCATTGGCTAGGGTGCATATTGTGAGGATTATCATTATCATTGAATTTCATTAGATAATTTACCTCTACTACCTTAGGTGGTGGTGGTGTATCAAGCCCATGTATTTCTTCAATAGGAGGTAAATTTTTGACATCCTCGGCTTTAATACCTTTTTCCTGCATAGATTTCTTTGCCTCTTGCATATCTTCAGGACTGAGATATAAAATACCCCTCTTCTTCGGAGTGGGTTTAAGCGGTGGTTCAGGAAGAGTCCAATCATCATAATTTTTCAATATGTTATTCAATAGTTCTTCAGCTTGCCCAATAGTTCGTTCCCTGAAAACACAACCAGCACAACTATCTAGGAAATCCCTAGAAGCATCGGTTAGTCCATTATAGAAGATATCAAGTATTTCATTTTTCTTAAGAGTATGATCAGGCAAAGCATTACGCAAACGGAGAAGCCTCCCCCAAGCTTGTGGGAGACTCTCTTCTTCAATTTGCACAAAGTTAAATATTTCCTGCAAGGCAACTTGTTTCTTATGAGCAGGGAAATATTTTTCAGAGAAGTAATAAATCATGTCCTGGGGACTACGCACACAACCAGGAGCAAGAGTATTGTACCAGGCTTTAGCATCACCCTTTAATGAGAATGGAAATAATTTTAGAATATAATAATAGCGAATTTTCTCATCATGAGCAAAAAGGGTGGCTATGTCATTCAACTTAGTAAGATGTGCCACAACAGTTTCAGTTTCATGACCATGGAAAGGATCAGATTCAACCAAAGTAATTAACTCTGGGTCGACAGAGAATTCATAATCCTTATCATCAACAAAGATAGGTGAAGTAGCAAACTTAGGATCACATTTCATTCTAGCATTCAAAGATCTTTCTTTATACTTGCTTAATAATTTTTCTAGATCATCTCTATCTTTGCAAGCAAGAATATCTCTAGTTTCCTCCTCACCCACAACATAACCTTACGCTACCTTAGGCAATTCATATCTAGGAGGGCTAGTTCTAATAGGTGTTTCAAGATTTTCAGTTTCAAGCTCATCATCAGTTTCAACAATATCATGTTGTCTTACTCTAGCATTTTGTTCATCAAGAAATTCACCTAGTGGCACGTCATCATCAAGCAAGGTACTAGCATTATCATGAGTAGCATTCATAGCAGAAGTAGCATCATCAATAACTTGTGAAATATCAGGATTAATAGCATGTGGTGGTGGTGCAAGTTTACTTATAACGGAAGGTGAATCTAAAGCGGAGCTGGATGGCAGTTCCTTACCTCCCCACGTCTTAGAGGGAAAAATCTTAGTCTTAGCATCCTTCAGATTCTTCATAGTGATAATTTGATAATAATCCCAAGTGACTCAACAAATATAGCTATGCTCCCCGGCAACGGCGCCTGAAAAAGGTCTTGATAACCCACAAGTATAGGGGATCGCAACAGTTTTCGAGGGTAGAGTATTCAACCCAAATTTATTGATTCGACACAAGGGGAGACAAAGAATATTTGAGAGTATTAGCAACTGAGTTGTCAATTCAATCACACCTGGAGATTAATTATCTGCAACAAAGTGATCAGAAGCAAAGTAGTATGATAGTTTTGATAATAGTAGCAGCAGCAACAGTAACAGTAACAGTGGTAGCAGTAGTTTCGTAGCAAGTGCAATAGTAATAGTAGCAGTAGTAACTTAGCAAGATCATTATGTAGGAAAATCATAGGCATTGGATCGGTAATTTGTTGGATGATATTCATCATGTGACAGTCATAACCTAGGGCGATACGGCACTAGCTCCAGTTCATAAATATAATGTAGGCATGTATTCCGTAAATAGTCATACGTGCTTATGGAAAGAACTTGCATGTCATCTTTTGTCCTACCCTCCCGTGGCAGCGGGGTCCATATTGGAAACTAAGGGATATTAAGGCCTCCTTTTAATAGAGAACCGGAACAAAGCATTAACACACGGTGAATACATGAACTCCTCAAACTACGGTCATCACCGGGAGTGGTCCCGACTATTGTCACTCCGGGGTTGCCAGATCATAACACGTAGTAGGTGACTATAACTTGCAAGATCGGATCTAGAACATGGATATAATGATGATAACATAAATGGTTCAGATCTGAAATCATGGCACCCGGGCCCAAAGTGACAAGCATTAAGCATGGCAAAGTCATAGCAACATCAATCTCAGAACATAATGGATACTAGGGATCAAGCCCTAACAAAACTAACTCGATTACATGATGAATCTCATCCAACTCCTCACCGACCAGCGAGCCTACGAAGGAATTACTCACTCCCGGTGGGGAGCATCATGGAATTGGCGAGGGAGAAGGGTTGGTGATGATGAAGATCGAAGATCCCCCTCTCCGGAGCCCCAAACGGACTCCAGATCTGGCCTCCAAATGAAGAACAGGAGGTGGTGGCGGCTCCGTCTTGCGGAACGCGATAATTCTTTCTCCCTGATTTTTTCTGGAAAAATGTGATTTTATAGCGTCGGTTTCAAGGTCTGCAGGGCCACCAGGTGGGGACAACCCACCTGGGCGCGCCTGGAGGGGGTAGTGCACCCTGGTGGGTTGTGCCCACCCAGGTGCCCCCCTCCGGTGGTTCTTGGCTCCAGTATTTTTCTTTTATTATATAAAAATTCCTCGCAAAGTTTCGTTCCATTCCGAGAACTTTTATTTCTGCACAAAAACAACACCATGGTAGTTCTGCTGAAAACAGCGTCAATCCGGGTTAGTTTCATTCAAATCATGCAAATTAGAGTCCAAAACAAGAGGAAAAGCATTAGGAAAAGTAGATACGACGGAGAC
The DNA here is from genome assembly GCA_011799875.1 of Thinopyrum elongatum. NCBI lineage: Eukaryota > Viridiplantae > Streptophyta > Magnoliopsida > Poales > Poaceae > Thinopyrum > Thinopyrum elongatum. Next base: position 618,022,471 of record CM022298.1, on the reverse strand, counting down.
GTATTAGACACCTAGTATATGTTGGTCCCATGTCCCCTTCAACACGTACTATATATATAACCCTACCCTAACACAGCCCTAAAAAGAATTAATCCTTCGTGTTCGTCAAATGTGCCTCTCTCTCTCGTTGGGTCAAAGTGATGGAGGACGACCTCTCGCGGGCCCACAGATGGAAGCGCCGCACGCGAGTGAGTTCCTATAGGGCAACCACCGCCTGCATGGTATTGCGTGGTGTTTGAATACCAATGCACAACTTTGGTGTGGCACTTGCCTCGTGAACCGGAAAGTCCCCACATGGAGCGAGGTTATGACACACACACACACACATATCCCGCACCACCACCTCCACTCTGAGGCATGTCAAACTTTTTCTGCAGTGAACATGTGACCAAAGGAGTGTCGTGTTAAAGTTTAAAAAAGACAGAGATCATTCGACCCGTTTTATACATTGATTGATTTCCTAGGGATTTAATGTGCAAAAATAAAATTTGAGCTACATGTGCACCAAAATGGATTGCAAAATCATATGTGTGTCCCTCGGTGCATGTTTCCCCATGAAAGAAATTTCAAAACATTGAGAATATTGATTTTTAAAATTCAGTAAATCCAAAACTTAGTTGAAATTCATGAAACTTATCGTGGTGTCATATATGGACACTAGTAGACTGTGATATTGTATTTTTCCGTCAAATTTGAGACAAGTTTTGATATAATCTACTTACAAATGGGAGATTGTTAATAACTGGCAACCAATATCTCATACGGAATATTTATTTGGACCATGTGTGTTAGACCGTGCCATGCTTTGGTTAAGCAGTAAAGCGGCAGAATGAATCATCAAAAAACAAAAAAACAATACGTGCCACACGCCCCGTGTGGTGTGCGAGCAGGCGTGAGTTGACGAGACGCATGCGAGCAGTCCGCCATGCAGGCAGACCGGGAGGCGTTTTCGCTGCATAGTGTCACCGGGAGGCGTGCGAGTAGCTGTGTGAAATGATGGTATAGGAATGCCAGAAGTCCGCCATGGAGGCTCACCGAGAAGCGAGACAGCCTTTGACCGCTGCCCGCCTCGCTCCCACTGGTCCGTATTAATGGCGCCCCTGAGCGGCCGCACCCCCCCATCCTCGCCACACACACAATCCTCTCTCTCCGCCCGCATCCTCGACACCGCTCTTAGTCCTCAAAGCCATCAGTGTATGAGGATGCCGCCGAAGCGCCCCATCGGAGGGGGTGGCGACGCCGGGGCTGCTGATGCACCGGAGCACGGCATGAATATGGAGACATACGTTTCTGTCTCTGCCGACGAGGTGGAGAACGAGGCTGCCAACAAGCGGAGGCGGGTCAAGAAAGAACCGCAAGTGACTCCAGCAGGCCTAGACTTCATCAGCAGCCTCCCCGATGATATGTTGACAGTCATCATATCCCTCCTCCCAATCAAATATGGGGTGAGGACAACCGCCCTTTCCCGGCGATGGTGCCCCCTATGGCTCTCCGCGCCTCTCGACACCCATGAGCTCTGCCATGGCCTTCGCAAAAGCTTGGATGCGTTCTCCCAGATCCTCGGCAGTCACCATGGCCCAATCAGAGGCCTTATCACGGGCAAGTTCCGTTCCAACGGCAAGGACCAAGCCAAGCTTGGCGAGTGGTTCCGATCCCCTGCCCTAGATCAGCTCGAGGAGCTCAGTTTTAATGATGGGCATATGCGCTCGCTGCCAACGTCCGCGCTCCGCTTTGCGCTCACGCTGCGCCTCGCCAAGTTCATGAACTGCCATCCCCCCTTAATGACGCGCCCGCTCTTTTTCTACCACGACTGAAGCACCTCGAGCTCATTGTCGTCTGCATCCCAAAGGATGACATGGAGCGCCTGCTTCGCGGCTGTACTGCACTCGAGTTCCTTCATCTTTAGGCGATGAATTGGTCGAGTAGCTTCCACATCACCTCCATGACTCTCCGGACTATTTATGTGTGTTGCTGGTGCTGCAACAAGAGATCACAAAAGGTGGACCACAATTTGGTTATTGAGGACACACCTTCACTTAATAGATTACTTGTAGTTGATCAACAAGGTCCAACAAGAATCAATGTCATTTCTGCGCCGAAATTGACAGTGGTGGGCTACTCGTCTGTCAAATACTTTTAGGTACAACAGTCGCCTTCTACCTCTCCTTCTTGATATCAACATTATTTCTATTTTTGAAGATGTATGTTCGTCTGTCATCCAGAAAAGCTTCACCCAGATTCTGCGCACAGTGAAGGTCTTGGCACTAGAATCTATCGGCCCCAACCTGGACCAAGTTGTCAGTTTCCTGAGATGCTTTTCGTGCCTGAAGAAGCTGTATATCGAGGTGATGTTCCTTTCCTGTTAAATGTTAACCATAAGGGAGTTCAATTTTTGGCACCTTTTCCCAAGTTTACAATGACAATGTACTACGATTTCTGAAGGAATTTTGGAGGATTTCAGAACATACACCCCCACCCCATATTGGTTGCTTGATTCATATGGTTACAATCCATAAGCATTTCTCCTTTTGATTCACCTTTACTAGTTTTCTTAGGGAAGTTTTCATCCACTCCAACCTCTTGTGAACAAGGCTACATTTTTCTAGATTGTATTCAAATGCCCATGTTAATCATGTCAGATCGAAGATGCATGGCATGTTGGTGCATTTTACAAATCCTGCAAACCAAATAGGCATGTAGTAGTGTTCAAAACTGCATGTAGGCACTAACACGTTCTCTTCTTTTGCAGATAATAATAGGCCCAGTGGTGGATAATGTTTATAATGACAATCACATCGAATGCCTGGATCTGCATCTCTCAAAAATTACTTTGAACTCCTACCGAGGGACCTTACCAAAGATTATATTCGCCAGGTTCTTTGTTGCCAGAGCAAGGGTACTGAAGGTAATGAGGTTGAACATGCATTTAAATAGGAAATATGAATGGTTTGTTGATCAGAGCCGGCAGCTACTGCAGAATGGAAGAGGCTCCAAAAAAGCAAAACTTCGTATTGGAACTGCATATGACAGAGTAATTGGAAGTCATTGTGTCAACCCCATACATGACTTGTCAGCGGCTGATCCCTTTGCAGAAATGATGAGGTTTTGAAACCGGCCTTACTATTTGTATTTTTAGTTTGAACCTCTCTTATATCCATGTTCAGCTGATCAGCACGGGCGTTTGTAGCTGAATGAGCTGAATTTCATTTCTAATATCAGTTTGAACCTTGTAATCTTCGAATTTGAGCCATGTAACTCTAGAATTTGAACCTTGTAATATTTCGGGCTTTTGTGGTACAATCGTTGAAATGGCATCGTATGAGACTCGTATATTGGTAGTACTATTTTGACCTTAATATGCAATAGACTTAGATTTTATTAACCATTCACGACCAGGGATCTAGCCGAAAGCAGAGCAATGGAAAATGTCGTCGCAACAAGATGTAAATATGCTTGTTTCTCCTAGTTTAGGATGCATGTAATTGCTTACTTTTGTAAGTGCATCTAGTGGCCCTTAGTGATTTTGGTGTATTGAAGACTTATAGGTTAAGGGACTAATGTGTTTGTGAGTGTACACAAGTTCTATAAGTCTATGAGGAGTTTGATATTTACGAAGAAAGTCGACCCCTAAAAATGAATGTCTTCAGTTGAAGACTTTGGTTTTCTTGAAGACTTTGAAATTGAGGAAATTGGTGTGACCTTGAAGACTTGATATTGATGCGAGGATTATGAAGCATGAAGACTTTTGTTTTCATAGTTTTGTTTTTCCTTTCTTAAGTCATAGGAAACATCGTACTGTTAAAGGGGGTCGAGGTAAAACTAAGGAAAAGTTTCCAAGTGATGCTCATCTCAAATCCTACACATACCCAATCCTTTCGAGTGAAGCCATTGGAGATCTCATACAGTTCAGTCAAGTTCTTCAGTGACAGAGATGAAGATCTTCTGTTCTCTGAGGAATTTGATCTGATCGAGGAGTTAGGAATTCGCCAGTGTGGATTGCCTACAAGTGAGGAACATGATAGCCCTGAGGAATTTGAGAGCTCATACTTCTGACCGTTGCTGTGCTATGCGCCAGCTATCCAAAATATCCTATCCACCTAACGGTCATATCATTGAAGGGCATTTATGTCTTATCATGTCGGGCTGCTCCCCGGCTATAAATATCCGCCCCCTACAACCACTAGCTGGTTGGCTGCTCCGAGAGAAACTGACACTTGTCATTTAGAGCATCCCATCCTCCAAGGACTTTGAGACAAAATCATCAAGTGAGGAAAAACCCAAACCCAACACCTAAAACCCAAAGTGATTGAGCATCACTGAAGAGATTGTTCCTGTGTGGAACCGACGCTTGTTACCTTTGAGGACTGTGCATCCTCTAGAAGGTTACGCGTCATGGTCTAGAGCATCCAAGAGGAATTGTGGATTGCCGAGTGACCTAGTCTGTGAAGGTTTGGAAGTCATCTGTGAAGACTTACCACGAGTGATTGGGTGAGGTTTGTGTGACCTTAGCTCAAGGAGAATACGGTGAGGATTGTGTGTCTGGGACTGTGTGTCCTCAGGTTTAAATACCTAGCCGCTTCAACCAGACGTACAACTATCACAGCAGTTGGAACTGGTCTACCAAATCACTGTCTTCACCAAGCTACTGGTTCTATTTCCTCAACCCTTTCATTTCCTCGCATACTTGCTGTGTACTTGATCATTACTGTTTGAAGACTTTGACTGAAGACTTTCTAAATTTCCTCATTCCTATTTCTTCAGTCACTTTGTCTTCAGCCTGCTTATCCTATTTACGCGCTACCTGTGCTCTGTGTATGTTTCATTTCATCATGATGACTATGCTACTGCTTTGTTATGAATGTACCTAAGTACTTATTCCACTGCTTGTAGTTCGTCACTTAGCAAATTCCTCAAGTAGTATTTCCTCAGTGACGAATTTGTAAAAATTGCCTATTCACCCCCCCCTCTAGTCGATATAACGCACTTTCAATTGGTATCAGAGCAAGGTACCCCCTTGTTCTGTGTGATTTTGGTTTAACCACCTGGAGTTTTAGTTATGTCGACTGCAGGCATGATCAAGGTCTCGGCTGAGTGTCCTACCTTTGATGGGACGAACTATCCCTACTGGAAGAATAAGATGCGCATGCATCTTGAGGCAATTGACAACGATCTCTGGTACGTTGTGGAAAATGGCGTTCCCTCTGTCTCTCCTTCCGTGAACGCTGCTGATGTGAAGAGATTCAAGCAACTCGACTCTCAAGTGAAGAATATCATATGTGGCCATCTGAGCAAAGGACAATACGGTAGAGTGAGTGCTTTGGAGTCTGCAAAGCTTATCTGGGACAGGCTATCCAAGGTCAACGAAGGAATCTCAACCTAACGTGATTCTCGAGTTGACGTTCTTCGCAATCTCTTCAACCGCTTCAAAAGACTCGACAATGAGAATGTCCAGCAAACCTTTGATCGCCTCACTGACATTTCAAACGAGCTTCAAGCACTTGGTGCCACTGACATCACCGACCATGAGGTGGTGAAGAAATTGCTGAGGTCACTCGATTCTTCATTCGATACACTGGCACTGATGATTCAAGAGCATGGAGACTACAAGTCACTAGATCCTACTGATATCCTTGAGAGGCTGAACACTCATGAATTCCAACAAGCTGAAAAGAGAGATCTCTACGGGCCAAGCTATGGAAGATCATGCGCACTGAAGGCCAAGGCAGTTTCCTCATCTGAAGGAGATGATTCTGATAGCAGCCTTGGTGACCCTGAAGAACTAAGTCAGGAGCTAGCAATGCTCGTGAAGAAATTCCAGAAGTTCTCAAGGCGTGGTCGCTTTGTAAAATCTTCAAAAGGTGATGACACTAGATCAGATTCCTCATCCCGTGATTACAAGAAGAGGACTTGCCACAAATGCAAGAAACCTGGTCACTACATAACTGATTGTCCTTAGTGGGCAAAGGAATCAAAGAAGAAGAAATACAAGGATGATAGTTCAGATGACTCTAAGAAGAAGAAGAAATCTTCAAAGTCCTCATCATCAAAATCTTCAAAGTCTTCATCTCACAAGAAGAGCAGTTCCAAGAAGGCTCGGGCATTCATTGGCAAGGAAATGGACTCTGAAGCTGAATCTGAGGAACATGAGGAAGATGAGGCATCTGAGGAGTCAGACTCTGGTGTGGCGAGCCTAGCCCTCGCTACTGCTTACATCAGCAAGTCCATCTTCAACACTGAGGAAAATGGCTTCCCCAACACTGCTGATGACGGCAACGATGACTATGCTCCCACCTATTGCTTCATGGCAAAAGGTGCCAAGGTATTCAAATATCCCTCCTCTGAATCAAGTGAGGATGAATCTGATGAAAACCTCAAACCCAGCTATTCCAAACTTGCTAATATTGCTGTTAAACAACAAAAGGCTTTGGAAAAGGTTCAAAATATGCTAGACAAAAGCGATGAACTATTAGGTGAGGAAATGGATCGAACTCAAACACTGACTGATAATCTTCAGCAACTACAGTCTAAGTTTGACAACCTTCAAAGTCGTCATGAAACTCTCTTAGCTGATCATGAGAAGCTTTCTTATGAATTTCTTCAAAGAAAGCAAGATCTTGAGAAGCTAAGGGTGAGTCATGAAGATCTTCAGAAGGAAAATGATTCATTACTTCCTCAACAGATCAGTTCCGCTCAGGAAGAATTTATTCCACCATGTTTGAAATGCATTAAACATGAAACTGCTAATTCTTCACCTGAAAGTTCAAATGCCTCTATTGCTGCAAATCTTCAACTATCTTTGTGGTCACAAATTCCTCATCTGAGGATACCACTAGTATCACTGACGAAAATGCAGGGTTGAAGGAATTGTATGTGACAGGCATGTACAAAAGCGACAAAGGGCATCAGACTCTTTGTGATGTGCTCAAAAAGCAGATTTTGAACAGAAACCCTAGGAAAGAGGGTATTGCCTTTGAGAGGAAACTCAATGCTGATGGAACCTACTGGAAACCTGAGCAGTATCCCAAAACCTCATGGGTTGCTGCGAAGGGACCTCCCATAGATCCATCCACTTTATCTGGCTTTACTTGTGAATCCTCATATTCGTCTGATGAGTCATTTGACTCCAACTATAAACTGTTCAAAAATCAGGATGGTGAAGTATTTGCTAGATATGTTGGAACTAACTGCAGGAATGGTCCCCCTATGAAGAAAATCTGGGTTCCCAAAAGGTGCCTTGAAAGTCTTCAGGTGAATGTCCTCATGACACCACCTGAGAAGAATAGGAACCCCAGATCAAATTCTTCATATGGACCAAAGTCTTCATATGGATCAAATTCCTCACGTGGATCAAAATCCTCATATGATCATCATCATGCTAATGCTTCTGTTTCGCAGGGAAAATCTAAGAGTTCTGATTATGTGCACTATTCTTCAAATCATTATGTTCATAAGTCCTCGAAGAATTTCTCTGCTTATTCATATGCCTATACTAACCCCTCTCCTGTGAAATGAAGCGCATTGGCTTCAATGCCACCTTTCTCTTATGGAGCTCGCAGAATGATGAACTCTTTGCCACCCCTCCAGATGTGGGTGGTGAAGAAAAAGAACTAATCTCTTATGCAGGGTAAGGTCTCCAGATGAACTAAATCATCTGAAGAATTTTTAGGAGACCTGAAATGCTTGAAAGGACGCAAGCTAACCATGAATAAATGATTCATTCATTTCTCATGTTCTTATACTGCTATATATACATATGTTGCATTAATTGATGAAATTCTGTCTGATGAATTTGATGTCATATTCTTCACTCTGAAGTATATGAGTTCGTAAGAAGCACTAATTCATCTGCAGGATGATTTACCCAAAACTGCTGAGTGGGTCCTCGATAGTGGATGTACTAATCACATGACCGGTGACAAGAGCTTACTGATGGACATTCCTTTATCTCCATCACATTTGAAGCATATCACCTACGCTGACAAAGGCAAAAGCAAGGTATTGGGTCTAGGTAGGGTAGCAATCTCAAAGGATCGGCACATGGACAAAGTCATGCATGTCGAGACCCTCGGATTCAACCTCATGTCTATCTCAATGCTTTGTGATCTTGATATGGTTGTTGTCTTTGGCAAATATCACTGCTTAGTGCTCATGGAATCTGACAATTCCAAAGTCTTCGAAGGCTTTAGGAGAGGAGACTTGTATATTGTTGATTTCTCTGCAGGACCATAGCCTGCCACATGTCTACTCACAAATGCTTCAGAAGGCTGGCTATGGCATCAACGACTGGGTCATGCTGGCATGAGGAACTTACACACGCTCGTGAAGAAAAAGCACGTCATTGGCATTGAGGGTGTCAAATTCCTCAAAGATCATCTTTGTGGGGCTTGTGAGGCTAGAAAGATGACCAAAGCCAAGCACCCCTCGAAGACTATCATGACTACCTCTCGTCCTTTTGAATTGCTTCATATGGACCTCTTTGGCCCTACTCATTATGCCACACTAACAAATGCAGCATCTCTATATGGCTTTGTCATTGTTGATGATTATTCTCATTACACATGGGTGCATGTCATTACTTACAAAATTGAACTGCAGGAAGTCTTCAGACAATTTTCCTCAAGGGCTTCGACGAATTTCGGAGTGAAGATCAGGCATATACGTAGTGACAACGGGACCGAGTTCAAGAATACTGGTCTTGATGACTATCTTGATGAACTTGGTATTACTCATGAGTTATCTGTCCCATACACTCCTCAGCAGAATGGCGTTGTGGAGCGCAAGAACAGGACTCTTGTTGAGATGGCTCACACCATGCTTGATGAATACAAGACACCTCGTCGCTTCTGGCCTGAGGCAATTGATACTACATGCCACATCATCCACATGGTACATCTTCACAAATTCTTCAAGAAGACTTCATATGAACTCCTCACTGACAAGAAACCCAATGTGAGTTATTTCAAAGTCTTCGGTGCTAAATGCTGGATTAGAGATCCTCATCAAAATTCTAAATTTGCACCGAAAGCACATGAAGGTTTTATGCTTGGTTACGGAAAGGACTCGCATACCTACAGAGTCTTCAACACCTATCACCACAAGGTTGTTGAAACTGTAGATGTGCAGTTCGATGAAACTAATGGCTCGCAAAGAGAGCACCTACCTCCTGTGCTAGATGAAATGACTCCTGAGGAATCCATCAAGCTAAAGGCTACTAAGGATGTCATACCTACTGAAGAATCTGCTGAAGAAGTCATTCCAGATCATGTAGAAAATCATGCTGGTGCATCTGAAGAAAATGGCTCTGAAGAAAATGTTGAGCCAAATCAAAGTCGTCAACCTGCTCATCCTCGCGTTGCAAATGAAGTACAGATTGAGAGAATCATCAACGACATCAACGCACTAGGTCCTCTCACTCGCTCAAAAGCTTCACATTTTTCTAACTTTTGTGGGCATTTTGCTTTCGTCTCTATCACAGAGCCCACCAAAGTTGATGAGGCATTTCTGGAGCCTGAATGGATTCAAGCGATGCAAGAGGAATTACATCAATTCGAGCTGAACAACGTGTGGGAGCTTCTCAAGCGACCAGACCCACGCAAGCATAATATCATAGGTACCAAATGGATCTACCACAACAAGCAAGATGAAAATGGCCTAGTGGTGAGGAACAAGGCTCGTCTTGTAGCTCAAGCTACACACAGGTTGAAGGAATTGATTTTGATGAAACTTTTGCACCTGTTGCTAGACTTGAGGCTATTCGCATATTGCTTGCTTATGCTAACCATCATAATATCATCTTATATCAAATGGATGTGAAAAGTGCATTCCTCAATGGTAAGCTTGAGGAAGAAGTATATGTTGCTCAACCCCCAGGTTTTGAAGATCCTAAGCATCCTGATCAAGTCTTCAGACTCAATAAGGCCCTCTATGGCCTCAAGCAGGCCCCTTGGGCGTGGTATGATACACTGAAGGAATTCCTCATGAAGTAAGGCTTCAAACCCGGTTCACTCGACCCAACTCTTTTCACCAAAACTTATGATGATGAATTATTCGTGTGCCAAATATATGTTGATGATATTATCTTTGGCTGTACTAACCAACGTTACAGTGATGAATTTGCCTATATGATGAGTGAGGAATATCAAATGTCCATGATGGGAGAATTGAAATTCTTCTTAGGTCTTGAAATTCGTCAACAACGCAATGGCATCTTCATTTCTCAAGAGAAATATCTCAAGGACGTTCTGAGGAAATTTGGTATGCAAGATTGCAAAGGCGTCAAAATCCCTATGCCCACAAATGGCCATCTATGCACCGATGAAAATGGTATAGAATTCGATCAAAAGGTATACCGCTCCATGATTGGCTCTTTACTGTATCTATGTGCATCTAGGCCAGATATTATGCTTAGTGTTTGCATGTGTGCCTGTTTTCAAGCTACACCGAAGGAATCACACCATAAGGCTGTGAAACATATTCTTCGATATCTAGCTCACACTCCAACACTTGGATTATGGTATCCCAAGGGCTCGGCTTTTGATCTCATTGGATATTCTGACTCTGACTATGATGGTGATCGAGTGGATTGCAAGTCAACATCAGGCACATGCCATTTCCTCGGATGATCTTTAGTATGTTGGTCCTCGAAGAAGCAGAACTGCGTATCACTCTCTACTGCTAAAGCTAAGTATATTGCTGCTGGTTCTTGCTGTGCTCAATTGCTGTGGATGAAGTAAACCCTCAAGGACTACGGCATCAACATGAAGAATGTGCCACTCTACTGCGACAATGAGAGTGCCATCAAGATTGCTCATAACCTAGTTCAGCACTCGAAGACAAAGCACATCCAGATTCGTCATCATTTTCTTCGAGATCAAGTGTTGAAGGGCGACATCTCTATTGATCACATGAAGACTGAAGAACAGCTAGCGCATATCTTCACCAAGCCCTTGGATGAGAAGAGATTTAGCAAGTATATCTTAGAATCTTCGAATGTTCTTTGAAAGGACACACATCCTAACACTTATGCAAAATTGATGACTTAGATGCGTAACACACGAAGTAACGTTTTTCTTCAATCAATGAAGACTAACCCTCTAAGTGTGAAGAAATTAATGAAGAATTTGATTCTCAGAGCCCTACGACAATTGTACGCGGTGTCTGAAATCATCATTCTTATACGGTGGGTCACGCCACCAACAAAAGTTGAAAATCTTCAAAATTGAGTTTTTCTTCATTTTGAAAATTCTTCAATTTTCAAATTCTTCAACTTGCAAAGTCTTCAAAAATTTTGACTGGTGTTCTTCATTGACTATATATATATATATATATATATATATATATATATATATATTTGAGTTTTTCATGTCCTCAACAGCATTCACTTATTGCTAATTCTTCAAGTTGACTTTTTCCTCTAAGTGAATGTGATCAGACCCGTTCCCCCTCTATGCTAAACTCAACCCAGCCTGTTCACAAATTCTTCATGTGCGTTCTATTTGAAACCCATTCAAAGTCTTCACTGTGTCCTTGACAGCTGAAGAATTTGCGAACAAAACTTTAAAAAATTTCATATCTGAATTTTCGGCTTTTGCCGCTCAAACCGTTTCGCATCCCACGATGGATTAAAATATTCACCCACGATCGCCCACGATCTCCACCTCTCTGTACGTGGGTGACACATGTCGTTAGAAGAGTAAGGGTCAGGGGCATGTTCGTCCAAAAATTTCGGACGGGCTGTTTTTCACCGTGGCTATAAATACCCCCTCCCTTCCTCTGTCTTCATTTACTCCGCTCGACCACCATCTCGCTCGAGCTCTCAGACCTAGCACCGTCGCTACTCTCCATCGTCGCCGGTGAGGAAGAGCTTCACTGCCTCGCCCTCGTTGCCGTCGTACTCGCGCCGGCCGCGGAAATCTTCACTCCGCCGCCGCCGTAGCTGTCTCTCGCCGCCAAGTTAGGGCGTGAGAGATCTGAGCAGACGAACTTCTCCAACTCCACTCCCAGTTCGTCGTGTTCTTCGTCCAGGGTAAATAAAATCTAATTTTACTGCCCTGCTTTGATTCTTATGATTTCCACAAAATCTTCAAAAGGTGTTTATTCTTCAACTTCTTAATCCATATACACCAAGTTGCTTCAGTTCCTTGATTTGTTTCTCTAAGCTATGTTTTTATTTAAGATTCTTCAATTGTGTGGATTTTCAAATCTATACAACTCTGGAACCTAAGTCAAGAATGCTTAGTGAAATTCCTCAAGACACCCATGGTCAAATTCCCCAAACTTGATACTTTTGAAAAAATTCTGAGAACACATATGACCTCTCCAAATTCTTCGCACCTATACTCTGTTCACAGGTACAAAATGTCTGCTGCTGAATCACTAGGTTCTCACCAACTTAACTCATTTGCAGTGTTCCTCGAAGATAAGTTGCACACTTCCTCAGAAACATCAATTGTTCAAAATCCTCAAGTGAAGAAAATGGCTAATGGTAAGAGACCTCAGAAGGGAGGAAAGAGGCCTGAGACAAACACTGCTTTTGAGATCCCTGAAGATATCTATGTAGGGTACTGTACTCCTGATGAAGCAACTCATGGCAAAGAGACTAAGAATGAGCGCAAAGTGCGCATATAGAGAATTGAGAGAAGATGGGCTAAGGAATGGAGGGAATATCGTTATGTTACTCCAAAGTACATGAAGAAATTCGCTGTTAACCCTCCATGTCCAAGACCTCCATTGGCTCCAGGCCAAGAAGCTGATCCCTCAAGCATCAGGCGCGGTGAGGAATTTCCCAAAGAATGGGCCAAGTGCCAAGCCAAATTGGGTAAAGTGGCAAAAGAAGCAGTGAAGAAATTCAATGAAGATTCTGCTGCTGCTGCTGCTGAGGCCTCTGCCAGTAAGCCTAAAAAGGCTTTGCCAAAGAAATCAGCGGTCAAGCCGAGTTCCTCAATAGCAATGCCCTCACGGCCAAGTGCAAAGCCCTCACGGCAAATTCCTCAGGCAACCTCCTCAAGGGCAGCTCCAATTCCCTCTGTTGCCTCAAAATCCTCAACTGCTGCTGCCAAGTCCTCAACACCTGTGCATCTTGCCACATGCCAACGGACTGCAGGATTCTCTATTGCTTTAGGAGCATCTGCAAGTTCCTCAACTCCCCCACTGTCCTCAACAGGTCCAATTCTGTTGAAGACAAAGGTCACTGCTGGGCGTGGATCGAGGCCAAGTCCTCATAAGAAACAAGTTGTTTTTCAAACTCCGTCTGATAACGATGAAGCTGATGATGATGAACTTGCTAAAATCATCAGAGACAGGCAAGAAAGGGCCGCTAGAGCCAAAGGCAGTGCCGTGCCTCTCATGCTGGATCCAAAGAAGATCCTTGATTTCATTGACCTCTGGCACAAGGATCCCAATACTCCTCTGCCTGACTTGAACCTCACACCTGGTCAAAGTCATATGTTGTCGGCCTTCATCAGTGAAGAAAAATGGAAATTCGAGAAGGCGAGATAAGTCAAGAAGGCACAATATAAAAAGAAAAGATTTCTGAAGAAAAATGTTCGGAATATGACTCCTGAAGAACTTGTAAACATGCAAAAGGAGATCAAAAACCTCAGTGATGAATTTGACACCTACCATGCAGATTGGCTCGGTGCCAAGGTCAGATTCGTCAAACTCTCTAAGATCCTCAAGCTGAGTGTTGCAGCACCATCGCAACAACAAATTCCTCAGGCTGATGCTTCTGTTCAGTCTATTGAAGAAACTGCTAGTGCAGCTGATGAAAATCAGACTGCTGATGAAACTGATAATTCCAGGGCTGCTGAAGAAATCCCAGCTCCTGAAGAAACTGCCAGGGCAACCTTCAATATTGCGCCTGAAGACACTGAACCAACTTCATCTGCTCCTCCTACAAAGTCATCAAAGATGAAGAATATCAACCTTCCTGCTACATCAGAAGTGAAGAAAACCAAAGCTGCAGAGAAGGTAGCTATGAAGAAAAGGAAAGCATCAACGATAGCAGAGTCTTCAGCTCCCAAGAAAGTGAAGACTTTGACAAGTTCCTTCACTAACCCCATTGATGCTGTTCCTATCTCTGTGGTGCCATCAAAGGAAATTATCCCATATGGTGAAGATTATGTCATACCAGATGACATTGATGAAGAAAATCCTTCTGCTGCTACCTCAGAGCAGTTGGATGAAGAAATTGAAGTGGAAGATATCCCTTCAACACCACTGGTATCATCGCCCATGCCTCAGTTCACAGCTGAAGAGGCAGGCGTTGAGGAAATGGAAGAAGAAGATGTGGATATCAGTTCTACAACTCCTGTGCTTAATGATGATTATTGGGAAAGACTTCGCCCCAATTCACCATTGACCACACCTCTGCATCAAATTCCTCAGTCCCCTGTACAAACTAAAGAAATTCACACGGGATCTGAAGAACGTCAAACATCACTTCTTTCCATTCTTGAAGAAGTTCCAGCTCAGACTGCTACTACTGAAACTGCCGCTGAAATTCCTTAGTCTGTGGCTCCTGAAGTTGTGCTCCAAGAGGCTGCAAAGCCCTCAACTACTAATCTTTGGCCCAAGCAGCAAAACCCTCATGCTAAGAAGCAAAAGTTCAAGGCTGATGATTTCTTCGCAGAGCACCATTTCTTCACGGATTTCAATCCATATGACTCTGCAAGACTTTGACGCAAGCGATTCTGGACAGCCAGTCAGATGAACTTCTATTCTTCACTCCTATTTGATAAGGACAAGGTATTTGAGCACCGTCAAATTCCTCATGTTGACATGGAGTCTATTCCTTGCTTCTAGCCAGTCTTGACTGTTCTTCATGAAGTTGGGCTTCTGAATTTCTGCACTGACATCTACGATTGGAATGAAGAGCTAATTCTTCAATTCTATGCCACACTGCACCTCACTGGAAATGTGGCTGATGTGAACTCATGGGTGCTTGACTGGATGACTGAGAACACTCATTACAAAGCCCCGGCCTCTGAATTACTTCATGCCGTACCAGTCAGTCCTCCTGCTGAAGGCGCCAGGCTCATGTATGAAGAACCTGAGCTTCCAAATCATATGATGCAAGTGCTGATGAAGCCTTTGAAGGCAGGCCAAGCTTCAAGAACTACCTTCCTTGTGAAGGATTTGCTTTATGTGCCTAGGACAATCTACCGCATTCTGACCAAAACCCTCAGTCTGATCAAAGGCCACAACTCTGAAGAAGAGGAAGTTGTTGGCATCATGAAGAATCTGCTATTTAACATGATACATGGCATTCCCATTAACTACCATGATTTCTTCATGAGGACTTTAGCTAATGCTGCTTTGTCACCTTTTGAGTTGAAGCCTTATGCTCCATGGATCATAAAGTTCATCAGAACCATGCCTTCAATTCACTACCAGGCAGATTGTCAGAATCATCTCAGCTATTTACCTCCTATTGAAATCCTCAAGTGGACTATTTCTTCAGTTGATGGAAAAGGTAAAGCTGCTGTCATTGATGAAGGCATTCGTCCATTGGATGGTCAGTTTCGCAAAGCTACATCTTACTCCACCAATGATGACTCTGCAACCCAAGATTCTGCTGCAAAAGCTTCAAAGCCAACTCCTCAAGCCACTGCTCCACGAGTGATGACTGATCATGAGCTTCTTCTAAGTCTTCATCAGAAGGTCGATCGTAATCACAAGTGGGTCAAGCGTCAAATTCTTCAGAATATGACTGTCACGCAAAACACTGTGAAGAAAAATCACTACTATGCGCATGAAATCTTCGATCGCACTTGGGCAATATTATCTCATCTATACGGTGATGAAGATCTCAAGCAGATGGTATTTCAACAGGACTTTGACTGGTCTCAGCCACCTTCAAAGAAATTCAAGAAGGTCAAAGTTCCTCAGCTAGTCACAAGTTCATATTCTTCATCGCGCGAGATGGATGAAGCTGAAGATTTGAACGACACTACGGTAGACCCTACCTCAACGGACGACCCCAACAACGCTGGCGCTCCTTCAGGGGCGTTAGTCCTCATTTTTCGTCCCTTTTGGTCATTCGATGACAAAGGGGGAGAAATTTGAGTTAGTCTTCAAGCGGGTCTTATATATGGGCTGTTTTTTCTGTTAAGTTACAACTCTTGCTCTTCTGAGGTGTTTGTTCTGATGAGTTGTAAACTTAAGTCCTATGGTGGTCTGATACTTTTGAACTACTTTCTGCATGCTTATTTCCTCAAGTACCTTAATGCACGCATGCTAAATTTCGTCAGACACCATATTTCATCATGCATTTCAAATTCTTCATATGTTAAATGCGTGTATGAATTACAAGATATAGGGGGAGATCTCCATGATATTACTCTACAATGTGCATTTGCAATCCAAAGCAAAACCATCAATATGCACATCTTCAGGGGGAGTTCCTCTATATCTTGCAATCAAATTCCTCAATATCAGTATTTACACTCCATATGTTTTATCCCCATTGAAAACTTAACCTATTTGTCATCAATCACCAAAAAGGGGGAGATTGTAAGTGCATCTAGTGCCCCTTAGTGATTTTGGTGTATTAAAGACTTATAGGTTAAGGGACTAATGTGTTTATGAGTGTACACAAGTTCTATAAGTCTATGAGGAGTTTGATATTTACGAAGAAAGTCGACCCCTAAAAATGAATGTCTTCAGTTGAAGACTTTGGTTTTCTTGAAGACTTTGAAATTGAGGAAATTGGTGTGACCTTGAAGACTTGATATTGATGGGAGGATTATGAAGCGTGAAGACTTTTGTTTTCATAGTTTTGTTTTTTCCTTTCTTGAGTCATAGGAAACATCGTACTGTTAAAGGGGGTCGAGGTAAAACTAAGGAAAAGTTTCCAAGTGATGCTCTTCTCAAATCCTACACATACCCAATCCTTTCGAGTGAAGCCATTGGAAATCTCATACAGTTCAGTCAAGTTCTTCAGTGACAGAGACGAAGATCTTCTGTTCTCTGAGGAATTTGTTCTGACTGAGGAGTTAGGAATTCGCCAGTGCGGATTGCCTACAAGTGAGGAACATGATAGCCCTGACGAATTTGAGAGCTCAAACTTCTGACCGTTGCTGTGCTATGCACCAGCTGTCCAAAATATCCTATCCACCTAACGGTCATATCATTGAAGGGCATTTATGTCTTATCATGTCGGGCTGCTCCCCGGCTATAAATAGCCGCCCCCTACAACCACTAGCTGGTTGGCTGCTCCGAGAGAAACTAACACTTGTCATTTAGAGCATCCCATCCTCCGAGGACTTTGAGACAAAATCATCAAGTGAGGAAAAACCCAAGCCCAACACCTAAAACCCAAAGTGATTCAGCATCACTGAAGAGATTGTTCCTGTGTGGAACCGACGCTTGTTACCTTTGAGTACTGTGCATCCTCCACGCGGTTAGGCGTCATGGTCTAGAGCATCCAAGAGGAATTGTGGATCGCCGAGTGACCTAGTCTATGAAGGTTTGGAAGTCACCTGTGAAGACTTACCATGAGTGATTGGGCGAGGTCTGTGTGACCTTAGCTCAAGGAGAATACGGTGAGGACTGTGTGTCCGGGACTATGTATCCTCAGGTTAAATACCTAGCCGCTCCAACCAGACGTACAACTGTCACAGCAGTTGGAACTGGTCTACCAAATCACTGTCTTCACCAAGCTACTGGTTCTATTTCCTCAACCCTTTCATTTCCTCGCATACTTGTTGTGTACTTGATCATTACTGTTTGGAGACTTTGACTGAAGACTTTCTCAATTTCCTCATTCCTATTTCTTCAGTCACTTTGTCTTCAACCTGCTTATCCTGTTTACATGCTACCTGTGCTCTGTGTATGTTTCATTTCATCGTGATGACTATGCTACTGCTTTGTTATAAATGTACCTGAGTACTTATTCCGCTGCTTGTAGTTTGTCACTTAGCAAATTCCTCAAGTAGTATTTCCTCAGTGACAAATTTGTAAAAATCGCCTATTCACCCCCCCCCTCTAGTCGATATAACGCACTTTCAACTTTGGTGTGTGGAAATGTTATGTGGGTAGTCACTTATTTAATTGTATGCTTAATTTGGTTATGCAATGCTGTTCTTATAAGTATATATGTTGATGTTCTGTAGACAGAGCATATCACATCGCACACGGACCACACTAGGGAACCCGTCGGTCATCAATTCATCAATCGCAGACGGTTGTATACCAGCAATCATCAATCTACTTTCAAGTTTCAGAACTAGTGCTGAAATAGCTTCCGCATAAGATTTAGTTCTTTTAAGTATAGGAGCATCATCAAGAGTCAAATTCCCAACACAATTGAAACATTCTTGGATATGTTCTTTCCCATAACATTCCCTTGTCCCAAAACAAAAGTTTTGGCATCCAGATTGCCAGATCGTCCAATTTTAGGAGTCAGGCCATCATCTGTTTCTGCCATACCAAAGTCACTCATGGTGACAAGTTCAAGCAAGTAAGAGATCTAACTAGGAAAATGGCTAAAGAAAAAGAGGGCGAATAAAACGGTAAATTTTGTGAAGTGGGGTAGATGAAAACGAGAGGCAAATGGCAAATAATGTAAATTGCAAGGAGATGAGATTTGTGATTAGGAACCTGATAGATGTTGATGATGTCTCCCCGGCAACGGCGGCAAAAATTCCTTTTGATGTCGCTTGAACTACGTCGGTATTTCCCCAAAGAGGAAGGGATGATGCAGCACAGCTACAGTAGGTATTTCCCTCAGTTATGAAACCAAGGTATCAATCCAGTAGGAGAATCAAGCAACACTATGTAAATGGTACCTGCACAAAAATAACAAATACTTGCAACCCGAGGATTAGGAGAGGTTGTCAATCCCTCTACGGGTAACGGTGCCAGAAATTCGCACGTTGACGGGATAAATTTTTTGATAGAATGGATAAATAGATCTCGATAAAACACGAAATAAAATAAATACCAAAAAAGTGCAGCAAGGTATTTTTGGGTTTTTGGTATAATAGATCTGAAAATAAAAGCGGCAAATAATAGATCGGAAAGCAAATATGAAGAAGAATAGACCCGGGGGCCTTAGATTTCACTAGTGGCTTCTCTCAAGAAAAATAGCATACGATGGGTAAACAAATTACTGTTGGGCAATTGATCGAACTTCAAATAATTATGATGATAACTAGGAGATGATCATTATATAGGCATCACATCCAAGATTAGAAGACCGACTCATGCCTGCATCTACTACTATTACTCCACACATCGACTGCTATCCATCATGCATCTAGTGTATTAAGTTCATGGAGAAACGGAGTAATGCAATAAGAACGATGACATGATGTAGACAAGATATATTCATGTAGGAATAGACCCCATCTTGTTATCGTTAATAGCAACGATACATATGTGTCATGTCCCCTTCTATCACTGGGATTGAGCACCGTAAGATCGAACCCATCACATAGCACCTCTTCCCATGGCAAGAAAAATTGATCTAGTCGGCCTAACTAAACCAAAGATTCGAAGAAGAAATAGGAGGCTATAAGTAATCATGCATATCAGAGATCAAAAGAAGACTCAAATAACTTTCATGGATAAAATAGATCTGATCATAAACTCAAAGTTCATCGGATCCCAACAAACACACCGCAAAAAGAGTTACATCAAATAGATCTCCAAGAGACCATTGTATTGAGAATCAAGAGAGAGAGAGTAAGCCATCTAGCTACTAACTACGGACCCGAAGGTCTACAATGAACTACTCACACATCATCGGAGAGGCACCAATGAGGATGATGAACCCCTCCGTGATGGTGTCTAGATTGGATCTAGTGTTTCTAGAACTTGCAGCGGCTGGAATTATGTTTCGCCGACTCCCCTAGGGCTTTTGGATATTCGGGGTATTTATAGAGCAAAGAGGCGGTGCAGGAGGCCACCGACGTGGGACAACCCACCAGGGCGCGCCTGGGCCCCAAGGCGCACCCAGGTGGGTTGTGCCCCCCTCGAGGCACCCCTCTGGTACTTCTTCGGCCCAAGTTGTTCCTTCTGGTCCATAAAAAATCTCCAAAAAGTTTCATTGCATTTGGTCTCCGTTTGGTATTGATTTTCTGCAAAGTAAAAAACAAGGAAAAAATAGGAACTAGCACTGGGCACTATGTCAATAGGTTAGTCCCAAAAAATGATATAAAGTTGCTATAAAATGATTGTAAAACATCCAAGAATGATAATATAATAGCATGGAACAAGCCAAAATTATAGATACGTTGGAGACGTATCATTTCCCTCTTCTCTTCTCATCATCCATGCAATCTTCTGTCTAATAAAGTTCCACGCACGTGCACACTCTCGCCCCTCTTTTCATCGATCTCATACTCGCACACTCCTCCCCCCTCGACATAGTGGGCCTTTCGCACCACCTCCTAGCCGCATCCCTCTCACTCTATCCGTCTCTCCGGGCCTTATTTGCTTCTAACACATGCATGCATGTATACTTACTGATCTCCCTACATATAGCTAGGTCGACTATAACTCTTTTTCCCCACGCACTGATCGACGTACCTGATCACTAGTTATGTCTCTCCCTTTCTCTGACACACGACGATTGATCTTCCTATATAGTTACGTCTGCTTACCACAACCATATCGCCCCCTAGCCATATCGTCCCCCCTCATCATCCTTGCATGCCTCCCGACCCGTCTCTCACACGCACATGCATAGACAGGCACGCATCCCCTCTCTTATTGATATTGCAGTCGTACCCTTCGTTTGTCTAGCAGGCCTCTCCCGCCATTTGTGAGAAGCAACTCCACCACCAACCCTCCGACACTCTAGCTTTGTCTCTCTTCGAACCTTATTCCTCTGCTACACATATGCATGGATAACGATCGATCTCCCTCAATACATAGCTAGGTCTCTCTTCTTCTCCACACATATACTGGTCGATCTACCTCTCTATACTTAGGTCTCTATGCCCCCCCCCTACACACACCGACAGTCGAATGCCGTAGGTAGGTATCCATGCCACAGAGACAAAATGCACCTCTCCCCTCTCACATTCCAGTAGGCCAGCCGCTCTATATCTTTGACGTGGGCAAACACAAATTCGATGGCACTCTTTATCGATCGCGCACCCACACACTTAAACCCTCTCTTTGATTCTTTCGATATCTCACGCCGATGATCCCACCACTCTCTTCTGGTGGATCGCTCCCTCTATATATTACATATCCAGGCCTCTGTTTCACACACATTGCAAATGTTACATTTTTTGTTTGAGATATCATCGACACATTGCCTCTGTTTCGTAAAAACCATCTTTTTTTTTAGTAAAAAAAACATCTCTCTCACACACCCCCACGTACGTGGGGTACCTGCATGTAGAGAAGAGGTGCACGCACGACGCATGTACTCATGTCTCGTTCCCGGCCACACCCATGCGAGTACACGGTGGAGCTCATTTCTGTACGAAAAGGCAGCCCACGTGATAATTTGACGCGTGTAGTGGTTGTTTACTTGAAGGAGGGTCGTGTACCACGCATACACGGAACAAAGTTCGACTTGACGCGTTAGTTTTAAATAAAGTTATATTCCTTAATGGCACGTACAGAATATAAAATGATTGTTAGCGAGAAAAAAGAAATCCGCTCCACTATATACATGGAGCCTGCCTACCGGGGTTTGTCTCTCGTCACACTATCACACACAAGGCGGAGGTGGCCCCTCTCTCTCACCGTTGGTCACTGATCCGACCGCATCCCGTATGCCGGCGGAAGGGGAGGATGTGCATCGTTTCTCCATTCGACGGTGTCGAGGCAGCTCGTATTCCCGATCTGCGGTACCCGCTGTTCTCTCTGACCAAGCTCCGGCATGGTAGGGCATCCGCCACTTGCTCGCTGCCACAGTATGGGCAGATCCCGCCCACCGCCGCCCTCCTAGTTACATCACGACGACCCCCAGGTACAGCTTCCTCCCCTCCGGCCTTGCTCCACTGCCCATCTTCCCACGTCGCTGCATGTGGAAAATCTTGCATGTGGATCTTCCCTAGTTCTTTACCCAAAATGTAGCTCGTCCGGCGTACTTTCCATATTGCAATATCGCCCTCACACTGTTTTAGATAAACAACAGTGCGGTTATCTTCCCTTAGGACAAGGAATATGCTTCTTTTTTGTCGTTGTATGTGTCTTCAACTATTATTGGCCAGTAATCGTTTCCTTTCTACCTCTTTTTTGCAAACAGGCCTATCCATTTCACCTTGTTGCTATTGCGACCTTGGTGAACCGCACAAATCACTTTTTTCTTAAGAGTGTTTTGTGCAGTTCTACTAAAATGTCATACGGGCAACGTCTCTACATTTTAGTGCAATTGCACAAAGGGAGATTGGTTTTGCTCTATCCTCCTCATCCAACTCCGAGCCTAATCTTCTCCAACTATTTGCTTAATCTTCTCCAACTAGTTAGTCTTAAGAGAGACTGCAAAGGTGACCTGCTTCTATTTGTGTGTTTATTGCTTCAACAACAGTCCTCTATTATTATAATCACACTTACTCAATATCTTTGGAACAGGGATGCTCAGCTCTATTTTAGTGGAACTGCACAAAATGGTCGGAATGTTGCATGCTCCTGACAGCTACTTTTTTCCCAACATGCCTTGTTGATTTAGACCGAGTTGGAGGGAAGTTGCTGCCAATGAAAGCATGGATCAATTTTAATTTAACACCTTCTCACAACTTTGTCTTCAGTTGTGATGTAAATATTAGCTCTGATCTGCTAATCACTGAGATGCCTTAGCAAGGAAGTTAGTTTTTTATTTTTTCCGAAAGAGCATGGATGTTAGTTTCCTTTCTAGTATTTGATTGATGTTGTAATGAGACAACCTTCCAGCTGACAAGACACATGAAACAAAAGTTGAAAGCTTCAGAGCATTGTACAATTTCATGTCGCTGGAAAATTATTTGTATACGTCAATTATGTAAACAAATGCTAGAAGCTTGGTAGCATTGCCAGAAGCCATTCAGCATCCGGGTCCATGTGCCATGCACCATGCACCAAAATTAGAGTGCACAACCGCATGGGAGACTCAGCCTGGTCGTTGTGCCGCACTAATAGTGAGTAATGAGCAGTCAAATCATAAGCCCCACCTTTCCCACTGTAAGTTGCTCGGATGAAGCAACCATCAATACGCGCTTCTTTGAATCCGCTCATACTAGTACGTATGAAGGTGCAAAACCAAGTCCTTGTATGGCTTGTCGGTCAACGTGCTTCCTCTTGGCATATCACTGACATGTGGGGCCGGAGTGTGAGCAAACTGATCTCAATTGACGGCAAAATGGCCAACCCGCCGCTCCTTGAGAGAGACAAGGAGCGAGAACACAGACGGGCTAGGTGTCGCACAGAGGCCAAGATATATTCGAGCATGGTTGATCGATGTCATCATTACATGTTTGATGTTTTTAATAGTACTATTGGGCTGCCGTTTTCCGCACTTCTCCCGAATAAATTATCAGAGATTAAAATAATATAAGAGTACAGATGCTCCACAATGCGGTTCCTAGTACCTGTATACTAGTACTACTCGTACTACTAAACCTTGCGCTTGGCTCTTTGCCTCTTCGGGAAGTCGAACAATGATCGTACTACAGTGTATGCCTCTGGCAATCTGACACCGAATGAACTGTTGCACGTCCACTGCCTGGGCGAGGGTAGGTTGCATTAGTCAAAAGCTTCTCCTCGTCCTGCAAGCCACCGCGCTTGAGGTAGACGGAGAGGGCGTAAGCAAGCTTCACCTTGTCCTACAAGCTTCTCCTTGTTCTGCGAGTTGACGGGGCACACCAAAGTAGTGCTAGTCCATACTGCCTCCTTTCCGGTTAATATGGAATCTTTTTTGCGGGTAAATGAGAGAGCTTTATTCATATATAAGCATTCTTAGGACAATCAGCCAAGAGACTGGTCATTAGAAAGCGAGGTACCCCGCAAAAAAAGGAAGCGAGGTGTTAAATCAAGCCAGCTCTCGGTCACATTCAAAGCCCAGCAAGCACGGTTCGCACAAAGATGTGCCGCAAGGTTTGCTGACCTGTTTATGTAACACCCCAAAATTTTGACCATGTTTTATTAATAAAAATTTCGCCAGGAATTTTTTTTTTATTCTCTGGATTATCTTCTGATTTCAGAACCACTCTTTTCTTCTGGATTGTGGAGTTTTCCCTCCAAATAAAAACCTTTCAAAATATCGTAGGACTTGAATACCTTCTCGAGAGCAACTCTTTTATTTATAGATGATCAGTGGTAAATACTTCTAGAATTATTCTCCTAATTTGTTTCTTTTAAAATGGCTTGTCATTTCTTTTAAGAGCCTCAGTTGCACTGCAACCATTTGATAACTTCATTTAAAGATTCCACAAAAATTTGGGGATGACATGTGATGTCCCTGGATCACTTTTATGCAAAAACCCAGGTATGTGTTTCGAAAAATTTGAGCAAACCATCCTCATCTTCATTCTGGTCCAGTTTGGTGATTTGCATTGCAACCATATTTTATTTTGCTCTATTAATCTTGGGATTTTTCCTGCTTGTAGTCCACCCTACCAAACCCTTAAGTCTTGGAGATCAGACCCATTAGAGGATTTTAAACACATGCAATAATAGCCTTTATTTTCTGTCCAGAACTATAGTTTTGCAAAACTTGCACTAGCAAGTTTCTGGTTTTGCCCAACTAACATTGCCACCCTCTTTATCATCTAAAGAGACTCTGATCTGGAGATTTTGGCCACCAGAAGAGATGCCTAGATGCCCATGGCATTCTGTCGAGCACCTTGTGTTCATGAATAGTTTTGGCATAGTTTTATTTTTGCACTGTGATCTTGCCCCTCAGGACTAACCAACATGTCCACTAATCTCCTAGACACCTCTAACCTTGTTCTGTTAATTTACATCATCACCCAAGCCCTCTAGGCCACCCTGGCATTCTGTCGAGCATGTAGCGTGCGTGCTCTGGGCGCGCCCAGAGCGCACGTTTTGCACGCGCGCGCGCAGCCGAACCGCCTCCGCATGCCAACTCATCCCGGGAACAGCTCGGCCTCATCCAAATGCTCGTCCGCTAGCCCGCAGTACCCGCTGACCCCGCTGCTTCGCCCTGACCGCCCTGGCTCCCCGCAGGACCGCCCGCAAGCCGCCACTGCCGTCCGTAGCGAGCCTCTGTCATGGACGGCACCGCCCAAGCCACAGCCGCGCGCCAGCTCGGCCCTGAACAGCCCGAGCTCATCCATTCGCTCCTCCAGCCGCCTCTTGCATCGCCATGTCGCTTGCGGCCACAGTGGCGGCTCACCGTCGAGCTTGTCCTCGGCCGTCACTGCGAACTGACCTTGCGCGCCTATTTAAGGGATCCCCAAAGCTCAACCCGACTGGTAGAAGATTCCTGCGATCCCTCTCGAGCTCCCATAGCGAGAAATCGACCGGGGGAGACCCTCTTCCCCACCTCCGGTCAAGGATCGGCCGCCGTCTCCTTTGCTGGATTCGGCGCCACCAGAGCTTTCCCCTCCCTATTCTCTTCCCCTTTAGCTGCGGATGGACCTCGTGAACCCATTCCCCCTTTCAATGCCGCTGGAGATGAACCATGGGCAGAGTCCCCTACAAACCTGTGGCGCCGTCCGCTGGCCTCGAGGCCATCGGAGCTCCCAAGCTCTCTGATGATCAGGTCCCACCTCCTCGGGATCGCCTCGAGACCCTGAGCGTAATGGTGCCCTCGGTTGCCTGAGTGGAGCCCCGAATCGCCGGCGGGAGTCGCCGGAGACCTCACCTCCCCTCGGCTGGAGGAGGGAGATGACCGGTTTGACCTCAGTCAAACCTGTCCGAGGGGCCCCGCTCATCAGCGACAGAGACGAGCCGGAGCTGTCTTAAGTGAAAGAGTAAACCCTGCAGTACGTCTTCTTTTCCCGAAAGCGTATTCCGTCCGAACCGTTTCCCTTTTCAGTTTTAATTTAAAAACAGAATTTTGACTAGACTTTGACTGGCTATAACTTTTAAAATAAAACACCGTTTGACTTGATTCTTTTTCTGTTGATTCTCAAATTTTGTCTAGTTTATTTTCATATTTATTTGAAAAATTTCCGAACAACTTTTTTGTACTATTTTTGAACGGCGTGTTGATTTGAATCTTTTCAAAAATAGGAAATGGAGAGAGATGAAAACTTTCAAAAGTGCACCCTGCCTCTCCACACACTAAAGGCAAGCATTCTGAACCCTGGCATAATATTTGTTGTGTGTTGTTTGATGCGAATACAACACCACCTTGACACGAAGTATTCGTTATTTTATGTGATGAAATGATCATACTCATGAGTGCATGATGAAGATTCCTTGCTGTTGGAAATTGATATGCATGTGACAGTATCCACCCTCGTATGCCTTTCATGCCTACTGGAAGGAATCCGGGAAAGTCTCTGTCTTGGGTGGACACGAGCTTGTTACTGATATTTCGCTGAGACGAGTATATTCAGTAAGGCATGGTAAGGTATGATGAGTGGTGATTCTGTCTGTTGGGGTGAAATATATTTGTTATGCTAATCATGCAGGAAATACCTAAACCTCCTGAGACGACCATAGATCGAGTCTTGTGCCAGTAACCCCCATACTTGCTTCGTGCTACCACTTGTCCCTGCCTTAGGTAGGGTACGGTTCAGTAAGTTGTCAACCCCTTTCTTAGCACACACCGTACAGAGAGGCCATGGTGGAAGATACCGGCTGCATCCGGTAGACATGCCACCTGGTCCGGGGGCATGGGTGTTTCCGGTTGGAGCCGAAGGGGTAGCTCCCCTAGTTTGCGCGCGTTATAAATTTTGTGATCCCATGCTAGTCGAGGTTGTAGCCTCCCCACTTAGAGTTTTGCTTAACGGGTGTCGAGGGTGATTCCAGACACCGGTAAGTTAAGCTGGTGTGTGCGGGTCAGGTGTGTTTTCAAGTAAAAGACCGTAAACGGAATTAGTCCCGATGGACTAAAGGAATCTGTTACTCATGGGTAAAGAGTACACCCTCTGCAGAGTTTATATCTATTCGAATAGCCGTGTCCATGGTTAAGGACTACAGTCTGGGATGGGTCAAGTGTCGTTCTTAGTGTCGGTCTTCGGAGGAAAAACTGCTAAACCAAAACATTGATCATGACATGTGACATATGATGATTATGATTATTATTATTATGGACTAACCATTTGTATTATTTGAATTATTGAGTATCCCTGGGACGGTTCTACCTCCTGGATATTCACTGTGATTATTCTTATATAAGCCCTTTATGTGGTGTCGCCGAGACGCCCGACTGTGGCATGCTTGTTATTTATTTCTTTATAAGCCCTTTATGTGGTGTCGCCGAGACGCCCAACTGTGGCATGCTTGTTATTTATTTCTTTATAAGCCCTTTATGTGGTGTCGCTGAGACGCTCGACTGTGGCATGCTTGTTATTTATTTCTTTATAAGCCCTTTATGTGGTGTCGCCGAGACGCCCGACTGTGGCATGCTTGTTATTTATTTCTTTATAAGCCCTTTATGTGGTGTCGCCGAGACGCCCGACTGTGGCATGCTTGTTAATTATTTCTTTTTAAGCCCTTTATGTGGTGTTGCTCAGACGCCCGACTGTGACATGTCTTATATTATTATCCTTTCGAGGTGTCGCTTCAGACACCCGATCGGTTTATTTTATTCTTATTATCTAATTGCTTTTTCATATTTAATTCTGAATGGCCTGCTTGCAGGCGACATGAATTTTATTTCATGACTGGCTAAGTGATCATGAGAATATTTCAGAGCATGATTATCATCTGTTATATTATACCTGTGTTCATAATGTTTGCGAGTACATTCAAAGTACTCACTGGCTTGCCCCTGGCTATTGTCTTGGCCAGATTTCTCGCTTGGAGAGGAGCGCTGCGATGACAGCCCCGGAACCTAGGCAATGATGATAGCAGCCTCGCGAGGATAGGAGTTATCCAGGTCAGCTGTTCCTGTGGGAAGTGGAGTCCCATAGACGCTGATGAACCGCAAACCGCTTCCGCCATCAACCACTAGAAACCATTTGTTGTACTCATAGGCCAAAATGGTCTTGTACTTCATATTTTGTATTTTTGCTTGGAATTTCTGTATCAAGTTTGTGTCTCATCAGCTAACAGTAAATCCTGGGGCTGGTGAGCACAAAGGCCATTTACTGGGAAATTAATATCCTGGAAAACCGGTCCTGACAACCTTGGTATCAGAGCCAGGTTGACCATTGGCTAATCATATCTTAGCCAGGTCGATAAACCTAGGTTAACCAACCCACCAGACCTTAACCTAAACCCAGCCAAGCTTCTCGTGTAAGATAGCCACACAGTGACCCCGACACCTTTTGGCAGTCGGTGCCTAACCTATCAGCCTAGCCTGTCGATCACGCGCCAGTGACCGACACCTAAATTGTCTCATTCACAAGCGTGCGAAGGAAGACTCCGTCCTCTTTTTCTATAAGAAGGGAACGCTAGCCCCAACCCAGCACAGCACAGCCTCTACCCCAAAACTGAGCCAAGATGCCTGGCCCCATTGTTCACAATGAGACCACAGCAACCAACCTTGGAGGTTTTGTGACCATGCTAGCAAACCTCACCCGTCGTGCCTTTGCATTAGAAGAGCCCCCAGAGTATGTTGTGTACCAAGGACTCATGAGAGGTGAGAGCCGTCAATTCTGGGCCACAGTGCACGTCTATGGTAGGGGTATGTCGCCAGAACGCCCCTACAGGTTCACCGGAAGGACAACTTCCTTTGAGCCACAAGCCATTCAGCTAGCTGCTCGAGAGGCTATAGTTCAACTGCGGCACCTGTCTCCCAGAGTTAACTGCCGCTCGTTCTACTACTGCCCCAGCCGTGACGGGTATAGTAGGCCACCCCAGGTTGCCAACGGAGACCACGAGACGGACCCTGCATTGCTGCATCTGGTGCGCTATGTAAGTGCACTAGAGGCACTATTCGATCAGATCACCCTTGATCTGATCGCCGCTCATGGAGAGCTTGTTCGCCGAGCCCCGGCAAGAGGAGAAGAGGAGCCCGACGCCGACAACCCAGTTGTGCTATTCGGGCACCCGATCGAATCCTTGAGGTCTGCCCCGGCCATCAACCGGAATGCTTTTGTATCCCCGGAAGAGCTTCGTCGCCTCTTGGGAACACGCTCCAACGGGATTGTGACCAACAACCCCCGCGATGGTCATCATCACTACCCCGACCCTGCAGCTCCTCAACCCCACCCAGCTAACCCCGATGGTGAAGCCCATGGAGAAGACTCAACGTCCGCAAGGCACGCCCGCCTAGATATTAATGAGGTAGACTAAGCCACTCGAGTAGTACCGAGTCTTAGTATTTCTACGCCTTGTAATAGTGTGACCTTGTACTCGCCTTGAATGAATGCAGACGGCTTGTGTGCCTCTGTTTTGAATAGTAGCCATGCATAAGTATGTTGGCGTTCAGTTGCATTTTTAATTCCGAGCGTAGCTACCAAAAACCACCCTGACGACACCCACAGTAATACATCACTTTTGTGAGCTATGTGTATATGTGGCTTTGACCCCGACCCCATAGAGCAGAACCAACAAACTAGTTGCCCCCACACCGCTATCGGTAACCCAGCCCTGATGCTATATAAGAGGCCACCCCGTGACCTTACCAAGCATCCCTCCCTTTTTGCACAACTCTCACAGCCATTTCTTTGCCATGCCGAGCCCTAGTATTTATCTGAGAACTCCAGATGCAACCCCAGGTAGTTTTGTAAAAATATTGTGGGACTTTACCTGCAGTACCATGAGTTCTACCCATCCACCCCAGTACGAGCTGCTCAAATCGAGAATCACCCCATCCACCTCGAAATATTGGGCAGTAGTGCACATCCCTCCCGCAAACCCAAACCAAGACCCAACGGAAGTCTCCTTCGTGGGGAAATCTATGTCGACTCCGCAAATGGCCATAGAAGCTGCTGCGTGCGAAGCTATCACTCGTCTTCGCTTCGCAGTACCGTATGCCAGCGAAAGGGGGTATTATTACTTCCCGAGTCGTGCAGCACCCGGAGAAGTAGCATCTTTTCCCGGTGGGCAAATTGAGAGGGACCCAGTACTGGCCAACCTTGCCCAGTATGTCATCGCTCAAGAGCGTTTGACCCAGCGAGTAATGGGTTATCTCTAGAGCCTCGCTGATTTGAATCCTCAGATCGCCATTGGCAAACCACTGAGGCCAGACCAGGAGAGACGCGTTCTTCGACTAGTCAATCCGCTTTCCCCGATAGAAGAAGATTGTGCCCCAGTGCTGGAAACATTTTCTCAGGAACCATCATATTTTATGTTTGCGTTGTAGATGCCACTTCTGTGTTTATTAGCCTAGCATGTGTTGCAGCTTATGCGTTGTATCCTAAGTTTGTGCGATGAGTTAAGTGTTTGGTTTCAATTAATGTATTTTACTGTTGTTATTTTTGATTAACTGTTTTCGCTCTCAGAAAATTCCGAGGTGGGATTTTCCCTTGAATTATTGCAACAATTAATTCTCCATGACCTAAATTTTAATTCACGCAGCACCGCGACAGCAGGATCACAACCACTACCACTCGACCATAGGCACTAATTGCTAAACCACGTACACATTTTGCACCTAACTAATCACCTCTCTAACACACCACAAGTTTCTGAAGGAGAAATTTGTGGGTACTTATTCTAGTGCAGATTGCCTCCAGCACACTGACAGCAGTTAGCACCCGACACCAGCACCTAATCCTCATGATCACCGCCGCCGCGAACAGCTAACACTCGAGCAGCAGTATCACGACGATCATCAAGGATCATCGCGCACAAGAGCCCGGAGAACCCCAGCAAAGCCGCCAACCCTCCGCACATCAGGATCATGTACCAATCCGGCATCACCTCCGCCATTAGAGCCTCGTCGCGAGCTCCTGCAAACAGAAATGGAGGAGAAGGAAGGAGAAGAAGAAGCGAGGCCAGGTGTGAGGAAGGGGAGTGGAGCACCGCGGTCATTTTATAGCTTGAGATCGGTGTACGGTGGGCGAAGTCCACCAGCGCCGCTCGTCGCTCGATCGCCGGTGTTCGGAGGCGAATCCGCGAGCAGTGCCGACAGCGCACTAGCCCGCGAGGTGAGTGCACGCTGCGCCGGCAACTAGCGCGCCGTGCACTACCGCAGTACGGCCTAGGTGCCCTACTCGCTAGGTGTCATAGGTGGAGAAAGCGCGGACGCGCGCAAGAGAGAGAAGGAAGAAGAGAGACGGAAGAGGAAGAAGAGACTAACAGTGGGCCCTGGGTCCACTTGTCAGCCAGAGAGAGCACTATGCACTCGGGTACGATTAGCGTAATTTAGAAATTTATTCTAAATTTACCCTAGCCAATAGTAGAAATTTCTCGGTTTCCCCAACCGTAGAATTTTTCCACGCAGCGCCAGTACCCCACTGTAGTTGTACCAATTATCTGCCCTCTCACAGTAGCCTCGTCATATCGCGTGAGCAGGTTATTTAATTTTTGAATTATTATTGCATGATAGTAGGAGTAATATTTCTGAAACCGCCCTTAGCAAATCTCGAGGACGAGATTTTTCTTAAGGGGGGTAGTGTTGTAACACCCCAAAATTTTGACCATGTTTTATTAATAAAAATTTTGCCAGGAAATTAATTTTTTTTATTCTCTGGATTATCTTCTGATTTCAGAACCACTCTTTTCTTCTGGATTGTGGAGTTTTCCCTCCAAATAAAAACCTTTCAAAATATCGTAGGACTTGAATACCTTCTCGAGAGTAACTCTTTTATTTATAGATGATCAGTGGTAAATACTTCTAGAATTATTCTCCTAATTTGTTTCTTTTAAAATGGCTTGTCATTTCTTTTAAGAGCCTCAGTTGCATTGCAACCATTTGATAACTTTAGTTAAAGATTCCACAAAAATTTGGGGATGACATGTGATGTCCCTGGATCACTTTTATGCAAAAACCCAGGTATGTGTTTCAAAAAATTTGAGCAAACCATCCTCATCTTCATTCTGGTCCAGTTTGGTGATTTGCACTGCAACCATATTTTATTTTGCTCTATTAATCTTGGGATTTTTCCTGCTTGTAGTCCACCCTACCAAACCCTTAAGTCTTGGAGATCAGACCCATTAGAGGATTTTAAACACATGCAATAATAGCCTTTATTTTCTGTCCAGAACTATAGTTTTGCAAAACTTGAACTAGCAAGTTTCTGGTTTTGCACAACTAACATTGCCACCCTCTTTATCATCTAAAGAGACTCTGATCTGGAGATTTTGGCCACCAGAAGAGATGCCTAGATGCCCATGGCATTCTGTCGAGCACCTTGTGTTCATGAACAGTTTTGGCATAGTTTTATTTTTGCACTGTGATCTTACCCCTATGGACTAACCAACATGTCCACTAATCTCCTAGACACCTCTAACCTTGTTCTGTTAATTTACATCGTCACCCAAGCCCTCTAGGCCACCCTGGCATTCTATCGAGCATGTAGCGTGCGTGCTCTGGGAGCGCCCAGAGCGCACGTTTTGCACGCGCACGCGCGCGCAGCCGAACCGCCTCTGCATGCCAGCTCGTCCCGGGAACAGCTCAGCCTCATCCAAACGCTCGTCCGCTAGCCCGCAGTACCCGCTGACCCCGCTGCTTCGCCCTGACCGCCCTGGCTCCCCGCAGGACCGCCCGCAAGCCGCCACTGCCGTCCGCAGCGAGCCTCTGTCATGGACGGCACCGCCCAAGCCACAGCCGCGCGCCAGCTCGCCCCTGAACAGCACGAGCTCATCCATTCGCTCCTCCAGCTGCCTCCTGCATCGCCATGTCGCTTGCGGCCACAGTGGCGGCTCACCGTCGAGCTTGTCCTCGGCCGTCGCTGCGAACCGACCTTGCGCGCCTATTTAAGGGATCCCCAAAGCTCAACCCGACTGGTAGAAGATTCCTGCGATCCCTCTCGAGCTCCCATAGCGAGAAATCGACCGGGGGAGACCCTCTTCCCCACCTCTGGTCAAGGATCGGCTGCCGTCTCCTTTGCTGGATTCGGCGCCACCAGAGCTTTCCCCTCCCTCTTCTCTTCCCCTTTAGCTGTGGATGGACCTCGTGAACCCATTCCCCCTCTCGATGCCGCTAGAGATGAACCATGGGTAGAGTCCCCTGCAAACCCGTGGCGCCGTCCGCTGGCCTCGAGGCCATCGAAGCTCCCAAGCTCTCCGATGATCAGGTCCCACCTCCTCGGGAGCGCCTCGAGACCCTGAACGTAATGGTGCCCTCGGTTGCCTGAGTGGAGCCCCGAATCGCCGGCGGGAGTCGCCGGAGACCTCACCTCCCCTCGGCTGCAGGAGGGAGATGACCGGTTTGACCTCAGTCAAACCTGTCCGAGGGGCCCCGCTTGTCAGCGACAGAGACGAGCCGGAGCTGTCTTAAGTGAAAGTGTAAACCCTGCAGTACGTCTTCTTTTCCCGAAAGCGTATTCCATCCGAACCGTTTCCCTTTTCAGTTTTAATTTAAAAACAGAATTTTGACTAGACTTTGACTGGCTATAACTTTTAAAATACAACTCCGTTTGACTTGATTCTTTTTCTGTTGATTCTCAAATTTTGTATAGTTTATTTTCATATTTATTTGAAACTTTCCGAACAACTTTTTTGTACTGTTTTTGAATGGCGTGTTGATTTGAATCTTTTCAAAAATAGGAAATGGAGAGAGATGAAAACTTTCAAAAGTGCACCCTGCCTCTCCACACACTAAAGGCAAGCATTCTGAACCCTGGCATAATATTTGTTGTGTGTTGTTTGATGCGAATACAACACCACCTTGACACGAAGTATTCGTTATTTTATGTGATGAAATGATCATACTCATGAGTGCATGATGAAGATTCCTTGCTGTTGGAAATTGATATGCATGTGACAGTATCCACCCTCGTATGCCTTTCATGCCTACTGGAAGGAATCCGGGAAAGTCTCTGTCTTGGGTGGACACGAGCTTGTTACTGATATTTCGCTGAGACGAGTATATTCAGTAAGGCATGGTAAGGTATGATGAGTGGTGATTCTGTCTGTTGGGGTGAAATATATTTGTTATGCTAATCATGCAGGAAATACCTAAACCTCCTGAGACGACCATAGATCGAGTCTTGTGCCAGTAACCCCCATACTTGCTTCGTGCTACCACTTGTCCCTGCCTTAGGTAGGGTACGGTTCAGTAAGTTGTCAACCCCTTTCTTAGCACACACCGTACAGAGAGGCCATGGTGGAAGATACCGGCTGCATCCGGTAGACATGCCACCTGGTCCGGGGGCATGGGTGTTTCCGGTTGGAGCCGAAGGGGTAGCTCCCCTAGTTTGCGCGCGTTATAAATTTTGTGATCCCATGCTAGTCGAGGTTGTAGCCTCCCCACTTAGAGTTTTGCTTAACGGGTGTCGAGGGTGGATTCCAGACACCGGTAAGTTAAGCTGGTTGTGCGGGTCAGGTGTGTTTTCAAGTAAAAGACCGTAAACGGATTAGTCCCGATGGACTAAAGGAATCTGTTACTCATGGGTAAGAGTACACCCTCTGCAGAGTTATATCTATTCGAATAGCCGTGTCCATGGTTAAGGACTACATCTGGGATGGGTCAAGTGTCGTTCTTAGTGTCGGTCTTCGGAGGAAAAACTGCTAAACCAGAACATTGATCATGACATGTGACATATGATGATTATGATTATTATTATTATGGACTACACCATTTGTATTATTTGAATTATTGAGTATCCCTGGGACGGTTCTACCTCCTGGATTTCACTGTGATTATTCTTATATAAGCCCTTAGTGGTGTCGCCGAGACGCCCGACTGTGGCATGCTTGTTATTTATTTCTTTATAAGCCCTTTATGTGGTGTCGCCGAGACGCCCGACTGTGGCATGCTTGTTATTTATTTCCTTATAGCCCTTTATGTGGTGTCGCCGAGACGCCCGACTGTGGCATGCTTGTTATTATTTCTTATAAGCCCTTTATGTGGTGTCGCCGAGACGCCCTAACTGTGGCATGCTTGTTATTTATTTCTTTATAAGCCCTTTATGTGGTGTCGCCGAGACGCCCGACTATGGCATGCTTGTTAATTATTTCTTTTTAAGCCCTTTATGTGGTGTCGCTCAGACGCCCGACTGTGGCATGTCTTATATTATTATCGTTTCGAGGCGTCGCTTAAGACACCCGATCGGTTTATTTTATTCTTATTATCTAATTGCTTTTTCATATTTAATTCTGAATGGCCTGCTTGCAGGTGGCATGAATTTTATTTCATGACTGGCTAAGTGATCATGAGAATATTTCAGAGCATGATTATCATCTGTTATATTATACCTGTGTTCATAATGTTTGCGAGTACATTCAAAGTACTCACTGGCTTGTCCCTGGCTATTGTCTTGGCCAGATTTCTCGCTTGGAGAGGAGCGCTGCGATGACAGCCCCGGAACCTAGGCAATGATGATAGCAGCCTCGCGAGGATAGGAGTTATCCAGGTCAGCTGTTCCTGTGGGAAGTGGAGTCCCATAGACGCTGATGAACCGCAAACCGCTTCCGCCATCAACCACTAGAAACCATTTGTTGTACTCATAGGCCAAAATGGTCTTGTACTTCATATTTTGTATTTTTGCTTGGAATTTCTGAATCAAGTTTGTGTCTCATCAGCTAACAGTAAATCCTGGGGCTGGTGAGCACAAGGGCCATTTACCGGGAAATTAATATCCTGGAAAACCGGTCCTGACAGTTTACATGCTGAATAACAAAAAAAGAGAAAATATTACTGAGCGCTCCTATTTCTAACAGGATAGGAGCTCGAATTAAGCGAGAATTGTGGCGAGTGTTCCATGCAATCAACTTCCATTATCACATGCGAGAACCCTCAAAGAGAAGCAAATGTGTTGAAGATTGCTTTATCAGAGATTAAAATAAAATAAGAGTGCAGACGCTCCACCATGCGGTTCCAAGTAGTACCTGTATACTAAGAGCAAGTATAATAAGGTACAGTCAGCGGGCTGTAAGGAGTAAAATAATATTTCTATGCTTAGTTGGAGGAGAGAGGATAGGAGAGAGAATGTAAGCGGGCACATGCAAGAGCCAGCTACAGCACGTGCTCCTAGGCACTATGTGAGAGTGAAAGGTGGGCCATATATTAATAAAGTAGCACATACTTATAGCTAATTGTCATATATGTTGGCTATAAGGTTGGCTATAGATGGCATGGCACTTTCTTATAGCCAGCTGTTGGCTATACTATTAACCATGCTCTAAGTACTAGTAGTATTACATAATACTACTCGGATTACTATTGTAGTAAACATTGTGCTTGGCTCTTTGCCTCTTCGGGAAGTCGAACAATGGAGGTACTAGTACAGTGTATGCTTCTGGCATTCTGACACCGAATTAACTGTTGCACGTCCACCGCCTGAGCGAGGGAGAGCTTGCATTAGTCAAAAGTTTCTCCTTTGTCCTACGAGCCACCGCGCGCAAGCTTTTCCTCATTCTGCAAGTTGATGGGACACAACAAAGTAATGCTAGTCCATACTTCCAGTTAATATGGCTTAATTTGAAACGAGATAAATACACTGGTTGTCACTGTATATTTGTAAAAATACGGTCAGTGGACTTCATAATACGCTCATTGCGGGAAATATATACATTTTCCGGTGTTTATATGGTCACTAGCTCACCCTGGCTGAGTATGTGTGTGCATGCAAGTGTAGGCTGAGCAGTTGAGCGTGACTGTGTATGTTCCGTGGTGTGATCAAACATGCATGCATTAGGGCGTTGCGCGCGTTTTTGCGTGCATGTGTACGTGTGACTCTTGCATGTATGCATGCACGAGGTTGTAGTCCCTCACATTCACATGTTCATATGTCAATGCTTTGTCAAAATGTTGCATGTAAGGTTTAATCATTCGTTGTTCACGCATGCATTCCCAATATTAATACGTTGGTAAAGACAATTTCTTGAGGAAAACGAGCCCATGAATTGAGTACAAAGGGGACCAATAAACCAGGACGGAGGGAATACTAGTAGTGAACCGGAAGGAGGGAGTAGGTACGTAACAACATGAAGTAACAAAATTCCTCTATGCGTATCCTGTCTACGTGTCATGCAAGAAAATAGAGATAAGTACAAGTGAAACTCAGGAACGGTCATACACGTAGGGGGAGTATGTGCAGGGGCCACTCAGGAGAAGTCAAATCACACAGTAAGTTAGTCGGACGAAGCAACCATCATTTCACTCTTCAATTACACGTACGCAATATAAAAAGGTTGATATGGAGAGAAAAAGAAAACCGCTCCACTATATATACACTAGCAGGAGCCTTAGCTACAAGCCTCCTTGCTTGGGTTGCTCTCTTCAAAAGCATAGAACGACGGTGGCCACACCGCTGGTCACAGATCCGGCCTGATCCCGCCGCCGGGGGAAGCGGACGATGTTCTGCGTAGACGCGGTCGACAACGGCGAGGAAGAAAACCCACTGTCGGTGCGTGCCGATCGGGGGTCCCCGCGGTATGGGCTAATGCCACCTCCCACCGCCCTTCTAGCTACACCCCGACATCCCAGGTACAACTTCCTTTTGGAGCCGGCTTGCTCCACTGCCGTAGCTCCCCACGTAGCTCCATCTCCATGTGGATCTTTCTCTACTCACTACAAAAAAAATACACTTCCGTGATGAAACGTGTTTGTCACAGTAGGTCACGTTTTCTGTCATGCATGTACATCCATGACGATTTTATGAAAGAATCAAGATAGTCATACCTGTGCTGTCGTAGAAGTGTTCCATGACAATACCAAAATTATCATCACGAAAGTGTTCACTTCCATGATGATAAATGGCGCATCATGGAAGTCCTTTCGTCAAGGGTAACTGACACGTAGCATCCACCGTAACAGGTCGCCATTAGGCTATTGGGTTCCGGTTTGGATCCGATAACCCGTTAACAGCCCGGACCAATGGGGATTTTCCACGTGTAAAATTCTGATTCGCCGGAGTATCCACCTGTCTGCTCAGCGTTGGGACAGATGTCGTCCACTCATTGGACGGGAGGTGCCTATGATACGTCAACACATGGCACGGCCCAACAATGGCCCATTTAGGTGAAAAGGCCAGCCCGTTTGACTTGGTCAAAAGGTAGCGGGCCGGCCCACCGAAAGCCTGTTAAAGGCATGTTCGCATATAGCCCATTTACAGCCCGCTAAGTCATGACCCGTTATGGCCTATCCTAATTAGGCCCAGTACCAGCATCTGGGCAGTCCAATATGATTCCAACCCATTGTAACTTCCGGCCCATATATGGCCCATGACGTCTTTCGACCCATGGTGGTTGTGCGGTCATTGTCCATATACTCCTATTGCTACTGCTAATCTAAAACTATCACTGGTAAAATGAAGCAATGCCCATGTAGAGGCATCGATAAATGCTTTTGTCCTGCTTTAGTTTTTTTTGGTCTCCTGCTTTAGTTCCCATGAAGATAATCATGATGCTTATATTTTTTGATGTACGTTTCATTAATTCTTACTGACAATTAAGATGCCACTGTTAATCTTGTTCCACTGCTAAAACAAAGTAACGACACCACTTAAATATCATTTTTTTTATATTTTTGCAAACAGGGATGCGTATCTCCATACTCGGGCATGTCTTCCTCAATTTTAGTGGAACTGCACAAAATTGGATGTCCACTGTTGCTCAGCCTCACTGTCCTCTGCCAAGTAGTTATTCCTTTCTCGAGCTTGATTACCGAGAAGAAACAAACCATAGTGAGGATTGTCAAACTTCATTGGTGCCTAACCCAAACTTGATGCTAAAATCGATGATGCATCACCACGATGACCTATCGATGCTCATGGTTGCGTCTCATGGTTGCATCGGCTGGTGAAGCTGATCGATGTTCAATGAAGAACGGGCTGTCTTACATTAGTGCTCTTTGCTTGTTACCACAAAGATGATATCCTTCATGACTTCATCTTGGAGTAGTCGTTTACGTTGGTGCAATTTCATCACACAATTGGATATGAACCAAATGTTTCCTCGAAGAAGCATCAACGTTGGTACTAAGAGCAAAAGTTTTGTATTGATTTCTAAGCCTTCTCAAAACTTTGTCTTCAGCTACCCTGTAATTTTATTTGTCTAGCTTTTAACTAAATAAGTGGTCAGACTTTGATTAAAAATATGGTGTGGACTAAAAACCCGGATGGAGGTAGTACCCCTCCGTTTTTATGTACTCTGCATATTAGATTTGACTGAAGTCAAACTTTGTAAAGTTTGACCAAGTTTAGGCCGAACACAACAAACCTTAATTATTGAGAGAGGGCAAAGTGTACATACAAAATAATTGAAATTAAATTTCTTTATTTGTACACACTCTCACACCTTTTCGATAATTTGGCGCGTGTGTGGTTGTTCACTTAACGGAGGGTAGTGTACCGCACGTGAACGACAGGAAGTGCCACCAAGACGCGTGGATCATTAGTTGATCGTAGTTTTCTTCACTGGCACGTTAAATAAAGAGTTTTGTTTCATACACAATTTAAAATGATTGTTATGGAGAGAAAAATAAAACCACTCCACTATATTACTAGTACTATACATGAGTATGTACTATATAAGCTGGAGCCTCAGCGCTTGTTCGCTAGGGTTTGCACTCTTCACACTCTCGCTGCACTACACATATATATACATGCTGGAGGCTCAGCGTTCCTTTGTTAGGGTTTCTCTATTCACAATCTCTCACCCTCTTTATCAGATCTAAACAAGACTGCGTTGGCCTCTCTCTCTCTCTCCCCCCTCACAGATGGTGAAGGAGCCGTCCGGATCCCGTCGCACCGGGAAGGGGAGGAGGTGCAGTGTTCAGTCTGTCGCCTTCGGCGAGGGAGGCATTCCAGTGCCGGCTGCGTTGTTCTCTTTCACCCAGTGCCGGTGCGGGAGGGCCTCCGACCCCTTCT
This sequence comes from Thinopyrum elongatum, assembly GCA_011799875.1. Taxonomy (NCBI): domain Eukaryota; kingdom Viridiplantae; phylum Streptophyta; class Magnoliopsida; order Poales; family Poaceae; genus Thinopyrum; species Thinopyrum elongatum. The sequence goes on along the minus strand of CM022298.1, from coordinate 617,982,530 downwards.
TCCTCGCTGCCGTACATAGTGTGGACAAATCCGGCCTCCCGCCGCACGCCTAGCCACATCCCGACGACCCTAAGGTATAACTTTCTTTGAAACCATCATTGCTCTAGCTGCATGCGGATCTTTTTCGATTCTGTAGTCAAATCTAGGTCTTGGTTCAAAGAGGAAAGAAGGGGGGTGGGGTGGAGCACGAATCTAGGACTGGCTATCCAGCCGCTCTGTTGGTCGAAAAGGGAAAAAGGGGGTAACCCAGTACACACATCTGTAAGGAACCGATCTCTTTGTTGAAAAAGGAAAGAAACTGGGGGTCTGGTAGTTTGTGCAGGACTAGATTTGCTGCCCTCACATAGGAAAAAGGTTCAAAGAGAACAAATATGGGAATAACATAGATATGCTGGTTGGCAACATACTCTGCATCACCCATTTATACGTGTGGACGCACATGGTGCTGGCATGTCTCATACAACTATTTTGCTATTGTTAATCTAAGAATGCCGCTGGAAAATTGAAGCAATGCCACTATTAAAAGTAAATTACATTTTTAACAAATGTTATTTTAAGAGAATGTCTCTGTTAATATGAATCAATGCAACCGTTGTAGAAATGATATTGTCCTACTTTGTTTTCCATCAAGATAAGGTAGATGCTTCTTTTTGTGGCCATATGATTCATCCTCCTTTATCGGCCAATAATTGTTTCTTTTTTTTTACCTCCAAAAATAGGGATATCTATTCAACTCGTTGCTATTGGGACCTTTTGCTTCACTATGCAAAAAACTTTTGTTTTAAGAGTGTTTTGTGCAGTTCGACTTAAATGTCACACTGGCAACTTTGCTTGATTTAGTTGGACTACACAAAATGAGATTGGATTTCCTATTCATGCTGGCAGATTCGTATTTAATCTTGTCTGCCTCATGAAAGGTCAGTACCGGCCTTCGTCCACATGATTGTGCAGTGTGCTTTGAGATGCTGTGCTACTTGTAGTGGTACTGTTTTAAATAAATGTTGAATTGAAGCTATTGTATTGCTGTATTTTCCCATTAAGTGAACAAAAATGGGACCAACCCAGACATGATGCTTGTTGCTTTGTTACAACAAACTCTGCATCGCCCCCTTTATAAGTAGACGGAAGCACATGGTGCTGTTGCGCCCACTCTCCTCTGGAACTGTTTATGCTTTTTCTTAATCTAATGCCACTGGTAAAATTAAGCAATGCCACTCTTAGAATTAACTACTAAATCTTAGTTCAAAACTGCAACACTTGCTAGGGATCAGCGGGAGTACATGTTTAGAAATGTATTGTTGAGATAATGTCTCTGTTAGTATATATCAGTTACAATGTTTTACAAATGGTACTATCCTGCTTTGTAGTTCTTTCTACATGTTTAACCAAGGTATTGTTAAGATAATGTCTCTGTTAATATGAATCAGTTGCACTGTTTTAGGAATGGTACTTTTCCGCTTTGTCGTTCTTTATACATGTTGAAACAAGGTATTGTTAAGATAATGTCTCAGTTAATATGAATGAATCACACTATTTGAGAATTGCTACTGTCTTGCTTTGTTTCCCATTAAGATAAGGTAGATGTTTTTTCTTCTGGGAGTATAAGTCATCAACCGTTATTTCTCAGTAGTTGTTTCCTTTATACCTATTTGTGCATACAGGGATATCAAAACTTCTGCTTGGTTCTATTTCGACTTTGATTTTAGTTGAACTGCACAAAGGGAGCCAATGTGTTTAAGGCAAACTATTGAATTATTGGGCCTAGTTGGTCTTTCCACTTTGCAGAAAGAAGCAGTCACTATTTGCGCTATATTACACAAGGAATGATCGAGAAGCTTTAGAGTATTAGTAGACGCTGGTGATGAAATCCACCGTGCTACGCAAGACATTGTTTGATTTTAGTGGAACTGCACAAAAAGATACGCTGGTTAATCTGGCTCCATGTGCCATTTCAATGTGCAAACTGATGACAAACCCTGCCCGTTCCACAATCGTAGGCATTACATATTTTGAATGGGAAAAGCTTGTCAAAGTTTAATCATTGATGTTAGCAAGAAGACATTCATTTAATATTTTGGAATTGGAAAACCTTGTCAAATTTTGCTCATTGATGTTAGCCAGAAGACATGCATTTGATATTTTGGAATGGGACACCCTTTGCTGTGAGCAGCGTCGATCGTTTTTTCCTATTCGTGTGTTCAGTTCAGAAGTAAATATTTACTTTGATGAGATGCATAGTCATGAATGTTGACTTATGTACGGTATTTTAAGAGTTTGTTCTGAATGTTGTCTATGAAATGCCAGGCCTTGTGAGTTTGATTACAAAGTTGAGCTTGGAATGCTGTGGCATGCGGCATCACGAGCAGTTCACCATGCCTCCTGACAATAATGCTTTGTATTGTTTTGCATGTTGATCTAATGCCAGTGATTTGCATGTTAGGAAGATCATCCTCTTCAATTGTTTCTGTGCTTAAGAAGTTCATCATGTTATGTTTCATTCATGGCCTATACGACAACTCGGGTAGGTTAGAGGTGAAACCATATGATCTTCAGACCAACTCATCATCTTAGGCCGTGATTGGATCGTCGTTTTCCAACCAAAACCGCTTGTAAAACTAACGCTTGTAAATAAAAGCAGATGGTCTTGGGCGAAGCACTTGGTTGGTCGTTTTTGACTGGTAAAATATACACTGGTTTCTCAAATTACAGACCTCGGGCAGTCAGTTTCATTACGCCTGTATTTTACGCGTTGTTTCCGGTGAGGAGTAAATTACACTTGTATCCTTAATATTGGTGTGAAACAATCCAGAGCTTCCAAGCGCGGCCTTACCATTTCATGCCGGCTCAGTCTCACGAAGGTGCTCATAGGGGTCTGATGATCCTGGCTTCCTGAACGACCAACGGGCGCTGTATCAGACCATCCGTAGGGCCCGCAAGGCCCTCTCCGTCATCCTTCGAGTTGTTGCGCTCGCCGTGGCGCCGCTGTCTCATGTTGTCAACATGGTCAACGAACATGAGGAATCAGGAGATGACTTTACCTGGAGAGGATGACAGTGGGGACCCACCAGGGCCATAGCCGCATGTACGCAAATGCCTCCTTATTATATACAACTATAATTTTTTTGCTTCCTCCTTGTTTCCTGACATCATGGTCCCACACCATTGTCAACCTATATAGTCAATAAACAAGAGAGTTGCACAAGGAGCGGCTGACAGCTGGGACCCAGCAGCTCGAGTAGTATTTGTGTTTTTGAGGTGTGAGCAGAGTTTTTCTTGAGCGATGTTTTTGTTGTTGTTCAGAGGAGCAGGGTATCAACCAGGTGGGCTGTGGCGCGTCTGTCCCAGCCTATTATTTTATGTCGACCAAATATCCAGCTCAGATATTAATTTTTTTTCATGATGAAAATGGCTACCCCTACTATACTTTTGTTGAGGAATACCCAGCCCAGGTCAACTTGTTATTCTCCGCCCCATGGGCTACAAATCTTTCCTAGGAGGGATGCATTAGGCTTAACAAGAAAATGGGCTTTAAGAAATAATAAATGGGATGTAATTATAAAAACTGGGCTGCAACTATAAAAAAATGCATCAAACACGTAATTAGTTAAAAAAATATTTTTTGATTTTGAATTTTTTTATTTCATTACTTGTTGCGCGCGCAATATTTCTTTGGATTTTTACCTAATATAAATTTATTTTGAAATTATATTTAATCTGACTCGAAATTTCGGGATAAAAATATTTTGGATCCCATCAAAATGTGGGAAATTTTATTGAATTCTGTTTTGAGTGGTTGGTTGAAATTATTAATCCTTATTCTGGCTAGAAAATGGGCTGTAATTTTAACAAACTGTAAATGGGTTGTGGTAAATTCCATTAGAATTCAAAAATGGGTTGTACATTATTAGAAATCGCAAATGGGCTATATGTTCTCTGCCACAGATGGGATGCTCACTTGTGGGCCTAGTAAGTTGACGCGTACGGAAGACTTTGTGAACTTATAGTCAACACACGATTCTAGCAGTAGTGGCCGTTGGATGTCCATCCAATGGCTGTAGTGCTTCTTCAATCTCGGATATTCCTGCTTCAGCCGCCCAAACCACCGCCGGCGGTACCGCCTGCTACCGCCTCCCGTGGCCGGCTGTGCTGGCGCGCAGGCTTCATCGGCCCACCCTACTCCCATCGCCGTCCATGCCATTCCTCTACTCACCAACACCTCATGTTATTCTCTGGCGACGGCAGCCTCACACCGTAGCTGAACCAGTTAACCCTCGTACTCCCCTCCGCGTGGGCATCCACTACTGTGTCTTCGTTGGCTCCGGGTCATTCCCTTCCTAGGCCTCGCCATCATTCACCGCGTTGGTTCTCTCGGCGCGGCATGGTCAACTTTGACAACAAACGACAGCCATCGGAAGAGGCATGTACGTGGAGTGGCTGCAGTAGGGACCCACATGGCCCATGGCCGCACGCAGCAAGTGCCCCCTTATTATGCGAAAACAAATGATTTCTCCCCTTGACAGGTTTGACCCACTAGCTACATCTTCGCACGCAAGGAAGTGCTTCCTTTATTACGCGGAAAAAAAATTCCTCTCCCTGACAGCTGGGACCCACCTGCTTTATTATGATCCATTTCGTGAAAATATAGATTGTACCAAAGATGCAAAATTGTTTTCTTTTTATTCTAACTCGAAAAAGAAGAAATAAAAAACCAGAAAACTTGTTCGCACGCAAGGAAGTGCCACCTTATTACGCGCAAAAAAATGATTCCCCCTGCTAGTTGGGACCCACCAGATTTGGAGGCTGACTTGTGAGCCTACTAAGTTGACGCGTATGCAGGGCTTTGTCAACTTAGTCAATAAACGATTCTGGCTGCAGTGAACGTTGGACGTTAATCCAACGGCGGAGCTGCGTCTTCAACCTCTGGTCTTCTTGCTCCAGCCGCCCAAACCAGCGCCCGCCGTACCGCCTGCTCCAGCCTCCCGTGGCTGGCTGTGCTACCGCGCAGGCCTCACCACCGGACCATACTACCACTGGCCAGGCCGTCCCTCTACTCACCCACACCCCCTGTTATTCTCCAGCGACGGCAGCCTTACACCGCAGCCGAACCAGTGAACCCTCGTACTCCCCTCCGCGTGGGCATCCACCTGCCTCATCTTCCCTGGCTCAGCATCGTTCCATTCCTAGGCCTCGCCGTCGTCCACCGCCTGGGTGTTGTCCGTGTAGCGTGGTCAAGGTGGTCAACGAACGACAGCCATCGAAAGAGTAATGTACGCGGTGAGGCTGACAGATGGACCCACCAGCTACATCTTCGCACGCAAGGAAGTGCATTCATATTACGGGCAAAAAAAATTCTTCCCCCTGACAGCTGGGACCCACCAGTTATATCTTCGCACGCAAGGAAGTGCCTCCTTATCCTCCCTGAGAGCTGGGACCCATCCGGTCGAAGCGTACGTAGCATTGTCTATCTGGTCGTGAACGTGTACATACGTACAGGTCGATCGGTCTCTCTGCAAGTATGAACCGTGGCCGAGTAAGTAGCAGCACGTGTCGTAGTAGAGCACCCGACGTCGCAGTTCAGGCAGTCCCGTCTAAATCGTGTACACGTACGTACAGCCACAGGGCAAAAAATATGGCCACGTACTTACATACGGGCGGGGTCTCCAACGCGTACTCGCGCATATGGACGGCCAAGGATCATGTACATGGAGAGGCAACGGGCGGTAACAACGATGTCCTGTTCATCGGGCAGCCAACCGGCTGGGTCGGGACGGAGAAACATCGTCATGTTCATCAGGAGGCAACAGACTGGGTCGGAATACGTCCTGTTCAACGGGAACCAACCGGCTCTGACGAAATAGCCGAAACGGGGTCTGGCGTACCGCAAAATGGAGGAAACAGACTTGTGTTCAAGCTCCTACGGTCAAAACGGGGTGCTATTGATCGGGAGGGGTGTGGCGTACCGCAAAACGGAGGAAACGGAGTTGTGTTGGAGCGCCTACGGTCGAAACGAGGTCCTGTTCATCGGGAGGGGTGTGGCGTGCCGCAAAACGGGACTCCACAAGCTACTATTCATCCACCGTCTACTGCCTCGCTCCAGCCTCCACGGGCTACTGTTCATCCACCATCGACTTCCTCCAGCATCCACCTGCTACTGTTCATCCAGCGTCGACTTCCTCCAGCCTCCACCAGACACTGTTCATCCACGGGGTCCGGTTCATCCACCCTCCACCGGCTACTGTTCAACCAGCCCTCCATTGGGTCCTATTCATCCACCCCCAACCGGCTCGATCGGGTGGTGTGTGGCGGCCTCCTCTCGATCGGGGTCCTGTTCATCCAGCGGCAAAAGCCTCTACTACCACGGGGTTCTGTTCATCCAACTCCCACCGAGAACTGTTCATCCAACCCCCAACAACGGTCACTGTTCATCAAGAGGCAGTAGCAGGTTCGATCAACTTCAGTTAGCAGCAGTAGCGAAGGAATCGCTCGGGTTCAGTTAACAGCCAAGGGATCGATCGCTCGGGTTCAGTAACTTAGCTAGTGCAATCGCTCGGGTTCAGTAAGCGAACGCCTCGCTCCGTTCAGTTAGAGCCCAATGCCTCGCACACACGCGCGCGTACGTGTACGAGAGAAACGCGGAATCCCTCCGTGCATAACTCGGCTCCGACCACCCACTGTAACCGGGAACTCCCCGAAATTTTCCTCGCTCTCGCTTCTACCATGATTTTTTCCATCATGGACGGCCCAAAGAATGTCATGCAGGTGCGTCCCCGGCCCGCCCAGGACTAAAAGCCCATTTTCTGTCATGATTTTTTGTTGGGGATATCGTGCGACATATGCCAGGGGGTGGCTTATCGTGGATGGGGACAAAAGTACGTCGCCGGGCTCTAGAAGCGGGAGTGAGCGAGACCGCGTACGCTTGCGGATCTTACCCAGGTTCGGGGCTCTCCTAGGAGATAACACCCCTAGTCCTACTCTGCGGGGTCTCCGCATGATCAATACCTCAACAAGTAGCTACAAGCTTGCTCCTTGAGCTGTTTGGCTAGAGGAGGAAGAAAGGCAAGGCTAACCCTATTCCCCTCTCTCTGCGTGTGTGTATGGTGATTTTGGATGCTCGGTCGAGGTTCCAACCCCCTGCATGGGGTGACCTAGGGGGTTTATATAGGCCTACCCCCCAGGGGTGCAATGGTAATTCGGCCAGATGCGGGACCAGGTTGTCGGCGTCACGGGTTGCCGGCTTCTCCGCCGACCGTAGGGGCCCGCTGCCTGATGGGCCCCGCCGACTGCCGTGACCTCAGCCGACAGGTAGGGCCCGCCGCCTGCAGGCCAGGTTGACTACTTTATGCTGTAGCATCGCTCCTGATGACGGAGGCCTCGTCAGGGGGAGCGTGGATACAGTCCCGCTGCCTGGCGGGTGCTCACTGTAGCCACACCCCGTCACATCTGGTTAATGGCGCACAGACTTCGAGGGAGGGGGAGGGCCGCCTGCTAGGAGCCGGCCTCCCCCTGAGCCGACTGGTCAGGGCTCGCCGCCCTCTGGCTTCTCACGAACAGGTAGGGCCCACGGCCTGCGGGCCGTACTGACCACCCGTCGTGGGAGCATGGCTTCTTCTGCCATGGGTGATGTCATGAGCGGCATGGCAACAGTGCCGCATCGAGCGCGGGGTGTCCGCTTGGTACGCTGTACTGTGGCCACGTCCCGCCCTGGATTCGGGGGTGGCAGGCTTGTACTGTAGCCATGCCTTGTCTCATCGCGTTTATGTCGGCGCTAACTTTGAGGGCGTGAGGGGCCGCCTGCTAGGACCCGGCTTCCCAGGAAGCCGCCTGCTAGGAGTCGGCCCACTTCATGGCCATCTTCTAGGCTCCGCCACCTCCTGGCAGCCGGCCGCTTGGACTAGCCGGCCCCAGGAAGGCGGTCCTTTGTCTTTGATGTTTGAGGGGCGCAGCCTACCCCGATGTCTTGAAATACCAAGGGGAGCTGATGAGGCTACCCGTGGTCATTTACTCCGACAGTAGTCCCCGAAGCTGGTGGGGCGCTACGGCTGAAGGGGCGAGAAGCCTCAGCAGCTTCATACTCCAGGTCGTCTGGTATTTTGTTTCGTCCGTCTTCCGAAGTGCCGACTCGTAGGTGTTGGCCGCGACCAGGCAGGCCTCCTGGCGATTTCGAAGCATCATGGTGGGGACTAGGTGGCACACCAGTCAGACATCAGACTCGCCGCCTGCGCCTGTCGGCCACGTGGCGTTAGCAGGTCAAGCCGGCCTGCCAGCCCACGCGCGCGACAGGACGTCGCCGCAGGCTGGGGCCCGCCCCTACAATGCCTCGGCACGCACGCGGATCCGCTACGGCCGAGGTAGACGGTTGGGCTTCCGCGGCAATTAACACACGGCTTTACGGGCGCCTCAATCATGGGATCATGGGGGAGTGGGCGCAGTTAATCCCATGATCCCCCACGCTCCCGCCCCCTCGGCTTCGCAGCCTGGGGCTATAAGTAGGGGGAAGAGGGGGGGGGGGGCAGATGCACGCGCGCCCTCCTCTCCCCTCGCCGCTCTTCACCTTCTTCGCTGCCGCAGCGCCCTTTCCTTCCGCCGAAGCGTTGCCGCAGTCCACCATCGCCGGACATTTTCTCATTGTGGCTTCCTCGCTCCGTCGCAGCCTCGCCCGCTTGCCACCGCGCCGTGCCTACGACGAGCTCCTTCGTCCATGGCGTGCTCACGAGCCGGCGACTGGGACGGCTCCAACGTCCATGAGGATCACATCTTCTTCCTTCGTCAAACACGGCGGCTGCCCCGGGAGACGAACATGCAGGTATGCATCCCTCCCGAGGCGGAAATCTCGCCGGCGCCGGAGGACGACGAACGTGTTGTCTTCCGGTCCCATTTTCTTCGCAGCTTCGGCCTCCCGGCGAGCGGCTTCCTCCACTCCTTCCTCGACTTCTATCGAGTCCAGCCGCACCACCTCACGCCAAACACGGTGGTGCTGCTGGCCACCTTCGTCACCATGTGCGAAGGGTACCTCGGCACTCTCCCCACCCTCGAGCTCTGGGGGGAGTGCTTTTACCTCAAACTCGGCACCGCCGCCAAGGGCCAGGCGGCTCAATGCGGAGCCTGTGTGGCGGTGCGGCACCCGGGCACTGGGAACCGCTTCCCACCCATCTCTCTGCTGTAGTCGGTGAAGCTGTGGCAGAAGTCCTACTTCTATGTCAAGAACATCCATCCGACGAGCGACTACATCAACTTGCCGGCTTACGTGGCCGGCCCGCCAGTCGAGCCGCACGCCAACTGGCAGTACAAGCCGAGCTCCCTATCGGCTGCCTCCTCCGCCACCCTCGTCCGACTTCAGGTGATGACGGAGTCGGAGGGTCTGAAGGGCTCGGACCTGCTGGCCGCCTTCGTGACGCGCCGAGTGCTTCCCCTCCAAGCCCGGCCTCACATTGTCAGCTGCATGAGCGGGCGTCAGGACCCGTGCCGGATGTGCACATGGGAGCTGCCGGACATGGAGGTGGCCCAGCTGGTCAACTACATCTCCAACTGTAAGCTATCGGAGACGGATTGGCGGTTCGGCAAGCGGCCGTATGACCGCACACATCCGCCGCCTGCGGTGAGTCTTATAATTCTTTCTCTTTGGCTGGTCCGACCTCTTGTTTCTCTGTCTGACCAGTCGGCCATGGTGCAGGTCCTCCCGGCCAAGTCGGTCGCCGGCGCTCTGGATTCAGGCCAGCAGTATATGCCGGACCGAGTGAGGAGCGACGTGGAAGACCCCGACTTGGGGGCGGCCGCCATGGAAGAGGACGACGCCACAGGCGGCGGCGGTGCAGCAGGCGGCTCCGGAGGAGGAGGCGGCCTCGAGGACTGGCCAGACGATGATGAGGAGGAGAACGAGCTACACCGCTCACACGGCACCGACAAGGCGGGCGCGAGCTCCTTGGCCGCGCCGACTGCATCAGGCAGCGCACAAAAGCGTAGAGCTGGCTCGTTGCTATTCGGCAGCCGGCCGAAGAAGCCCAAGAACACAGCCGCTGTGACTAAGTGGCAGGAGGCCGCCGCGAGGGCTGCCCAGTTCCAGAAAACCCCGAGGCAACCCCCGATGGTGTCCGCGTAAGTGCTTGGTTGCGTTTTCTTTTATTCTTTCTTGCAAACTCTTTCTGAGTTTCCTCTTGCCTTGCTTGAACAGGGCCCCACTTTCTCTTGAGCAATCTGCCGCTGCTTCAGTGATCCAGGCGGCGGAAGGCTCCGCCAACACCCGTCGTGTGGACCCGCTTGCCGACCTCCGGGAGGCGACGAAGAGGAACGCGCGGGAAGTGCGCGAGGAGCAGGAGGCGGTGGAACGGCAGATGGCGGAGGCGGCCGAGGCGGCGCAGGCAAACTTGGACGCGGCGGCCAAGGCCCAAGCCGATGCTGCAGCTAAGGTCCAGGCGGACGCCGCAGCCAAGGCCCAGGCGGACGCGGCCGCCCAGGCGCAAGCGGAAGAGGCCGCACGTAGCCAGACTCCGCAACTCGTCGTCCTGCTGCGCGTAGTGCTGCCAGCGCCAGAGAACCCGGCACCAACCGGAGGGGCCGGCAATGATCAGCCGGTCGTGGAGAGGAGAGGAGGCGAGGCCATCGTCCTGGGGGCGGAGGTGCTCCCGCAAGCGCCGACTGCCGAGGCTAGAGGCAGTCGGTCTGACGTGCCACCGGCGCCGCCGGTCAGTGGTGAGCTGGTGGTGGGGGGGACCCCTGTGGTTCGTCCTCCGAGGCGCCGTCGTGCGGCGAAGGCGGCCTCGGCGCCATGGGCGCAGGAGATCAGGGCCACAAGCTCGTCGACCCCAGACGCAGAGGCCACCAGTGCCGTCCTGCCAGAATGGACTCCTGGGGGCGGGATGGGCATGCTGAACAAGGCCGCGCAGGACATTCAGGCCCAGCTTCAGGCCCAAAGCGCCGCCCTTCAGCAGTATACGAAGGCATTCTTGGCGACGCGAACGGCCGTCCGGGTACTCCTGTTTGCCTTGTCTTGTTTTTTTCTCTTTTGATTCTTGCACTCTTCCGTGGGGGAGCGCCAGCGCACCCACTGGGTGTAGCCCCCGAGTTCCGGGCCGGCTGTTGAGCAGGCGACTCGGAACTTTAAGATAAGTTTCGAGTGCTAACTTGTTTCTTCTTCTTTGTCTTTGTTGCAGGACTACCACAACATCCGTGCGGCCGCCTTCAACTCCCAGGCCCAGGAGTTGGCTAGGCGGACCGCTGACCTGACCAAGAGCCGAAGTAAGCATTCCGTCTTCTTCCTCACGGGGGCGCGTCAGCGCACCCGCTGGGTGTAGCCCCCGAGATTCGGGCCGACTGCTGAGCAGTCAGGCCGGATCTTCCGGCGACCACTTTTCTTTTTGGTCAACTTTGTTGATTTGTCTTCTCTTTCTCATTTTTGCAGGAGCCAACGCCACTCTGCAGCAGCGCCTGGGGGAAGTCCAGACCGAGCTGCGCGCCAAAGAGGCGGAGTGCAGCGAGGTGGCCCTGGAGCGCGACCGTGTGGCCAAGACATTGGCGGACCAGGCGGATCAGCACAAGTCGGAGCGCCAGAAACTCATGGAAGCGGAAGGCACCCTTCAGGCCGAGTTTGAGACCAAACGCTCAAAGTGGGTCGAGAAGGAGGCGATCCTCACCGCTGGCTACGGCGAGATTGAGGATATGATCGACGGTAAACTTCTTTCTTTGGAGTAGCTGTCGACTGCATCGAGAGTCGGCTTCCGACTTCTGATCTTTGTTTTTTCTTTGCGTAGACTTCTTTCCTGGGCACGCCGTCGCCGTTTGCCAGGCCATCGAGGCGCGGCGCGACCAGCGTAGGAGGGAAGGAGTGGAGATCCCGCTCGACGCGCCTCGAAACATGAACGAGCAGCTCCTGGCTGTCCGGACGCGCTTGCAGCCGATTCACCGTCTGCTCCGCCACCTCTAGCGCGCTGGGTCCCAGCTGGTTTCCGCCCTCTGGCCAGGCGGCCAAGCTCCACGCACCACCAGTCAGACCGCCGACTGGTTGGAGGCGGTAATCGGCCGCTTCGAGGCTTGGAAGGGCTCCTCCGCTCGAGCAGGCGCCCGAAGGGCCTTGGAGTTCTTCAAGGCGTGGTATCCTGGGCCGGACCTAGCCCAGTTGGCCACGTTCTGGTAGGAGGCCATGGAAGAGTTGGTGGTAGTGGGGCCTGCGCTCACTCGTCGTGCGGCGGCGATCGCCGAGTACACCGAGACCGGTGTCTTCCTCCCCGAGCTAGACGAGGAGGGTACCGAGGTTCCACCGGAGTGGTTCGGGCTGAACCCCGATGACGGCGAGGACTCGGCGGAAGAAATCGCCTCCAGCGACAAAGGCGAGGACGAGGAAGGCGAGGATGATGAAGACGACGCACCGGAGGGCGGAGCGGACGGCCAGCCTCAGCTCGATCGAGCCTCGAGCAACGAGCCGCGCGCGGGTGCACTGACTGCTGCTGATGGCGACCAAGCCGAGACTCGCCAGACGGCCACTTCACCAACCGGTGCCACCGACTCCACCAGCCTGCCGGACCCGCCTACTGCTCCTCTGGCCTAGGCTGCCAACTTATCTTATCTTTTCCTGCTTTTGTAGTCTCTAGAACAAACTTGTTAAATTCGAGCAGTTCCACCCGCTGGGGGTGTATTCAAACTTTGTTGAATGCTAGCCGAGGGCCTCTTGCTATATAATTTAATTCTCGCACAGGTTGTGCTCTGCCGAGCTCCGACTTATCTTGCTTTCTGTTCTTTTGGCTTTTTCCTTTGCCGCCTTCCCTTGGCTGCCACCTTTCCGGCCAGACAGCCGCTCTTCGGTCTGCGGGGTCAGGTACTTGGCCATTTTGGGAAGGCAAGTACTTTGGCCGCTCAGAACGTAGCAAGTTAAGTGAAAAACCGGCCGGTCGGCTGCTCAGCAACCGGATGGCTAGGCGAGGAGCCGGCTTGGCCTATGTGAGTGCTTTTGTCCTTAGCCATTTTTCATGTGGGCAGCATTTCCTGCCTTTGACTCTTGCCAGCCAGACAGTCGCTCTGCGAGCTACAGCCTATGGCAAGAGAGGGCTTAGCTGCCGGCACACTACTTGTCCGACTGCAGGTAGCGCTGACATAGTACAAGGCGGCAAGCCCCCGGGCCGACTGGTCGGACCCGGTGCGGGGCGGATGAATGAAATAACTCATTCACAGGCGTGAAACTTATCACATAGATAAGAAAGGGTAGTCCCCGGGTGCTGTTCGAGGGACCCGGTGTCTTTGCGCTTAATACAAAAGGTAGCGTGGTACATACTGCTTTAACTGTAAAATCTTCGGAGGAGATTTGCATTCCATGGGCGCTCTGTTTCCTTGCCGGAATCGTCCCTCTTGCGCGCCCTGGGCTTCTGCGTGTCGATCAGGTAATAGGAGTCATTGCCCAAGGTTTTGCTGATGATGAAGGGACCTTCCCAAGGGGCCGAGAGCTTGTGCTGGCCGGCTGTTCGCTGGATCAGCCGGAGCACAAGGTCTCCCTCTTGGAAGGATCATGGCTTGACCTTCCGACTATGGTAGCGATGCAGGCTCTACTGGTAGATGGCGGACCGGCTGAGTGCTAACAGCCGACCCTCTTCCAGCAGATCGACGCCGTCTTGTTGTGCTTCCTTCGCCTCCGCCTCTGTGTACATGGTGACGCGAGGCGAGTCGAACTCGATGTCAGTTGGGATGACGGCCTCGGCCCCGTACACGAGGAAGAAGGGAGTGAAACCGGTTGATTTGTTCGGAGTGGTGCGGAGGCTCCAGAGGACGGTCGACAGCTCGTCGATCCAGCAGCCGGCCGAGCGCTCCAGTGGCTCGACCAATCGGGGCTTGATGCCGGATAAGATGAGGCCGTTTGCTCGCTCGACTTGGCCGTTTGACTGCGGATGGGCAACGGACGCTAAGTCCAGTCGGATGCCCTGTGTCACGCAGAAACGGGCCAAGGCACCTTTGGCGAAGTTAGTGCCATTGTCGGTGATGATACTGTGCGGTACACAGTACCGGACGGTGATATCTGTGACGAAGGTCATAGCAGTCAAGCCATTCAGTTTCTTGATTGGCTTTGCTTCAATCCACTTGGTGAATTTGTCGACGGCGACGAGCAGATGGGTCATGCCACCGCGTGCCGTCTTGAACGGACCCACCATGTCCAGCACCCAGACGGCAAAGGGCCAAGTAAGGGGAATGGTCTTGAGTGCAGAAGCCGGCAGGTGTTGCTTGGAGCCAAATTTCTGGCACCCCTTGCATTTCTTGACCAGATCCTTGGCGTCCTCCAAAGCAGTCAGCCAGAAGAAACCGTGGCGGAAAGCTTTGGCGACAAGGGATCTGGAAGCCGCGTGGTGGCCGCACTCGCCTTGGTGTATGTCTCTGAGGATTGCCTTGCCCTTCCCTGGTTCGACGCAGCGTTGGAAGATGTCGGTCACGCTGCGCCTAACAAGCTCTCTGTTTACTATCATGTAGGCCCCTGCACGGTGTTGTACCTACCGGGCCGAGATCTCATCAGCTGGCAGCTCTCCGCTCACCAGGAATTTGAGGATGGGCTGCGCCCATGATGGTGCTTCGACCTCATCCACCGTCATTACGACCACTGAGACTAGGGCGGTTGGGTTGGGAGGTGGCGGGGTGGGGTCGACGGCGTCTTGCTGCGTCGTCGAAGTCCCCGGGGCGACTGCCGCAGCCGCCAGGCCGGGTTGTGGAGTCCTCGGGCCGGGTGCGACTGCTGCAGTCCCCGAGCCGCTTGGTGAAGTCACCGGGACGGCTGCTGCAGCCCCCGGGCCGGGTTGCGAAGTCCCCGGGCCGGGTGCGGCTGCTGCAGTCCCTGTACCGCTTGCCGAAGTCCCCGGGCCGGCTGCTGCAGCCCCCGGGTCGGATCCTACTGCTTCGGGGGCAGCCGGCACGAAGATGGATTCTGATTCTGGGGAAGGCTTGATAGACGGTTTGCGGAGGCACTGAATGGACACGCCGGCTGGTATGGCTTGCCAGGTGGAGCCGATCCGTGCCAGGGCATCTGCTTGCTCGTTGTCGGCCCGTGGCACGTGAAGGAACTCACACCCGTCAAAATATCCGCTGATCTGCTGGACGAGGGAGCGGTAGCTTGCCATGTTTGCATCCTTGGTGTTCCAATCGCCAGACGACTGTTGGACCACCAAGTCGGAGTCGCCATAGCACAGAATCCGGCGGATGCCAATCTCCTTGGCCAGCCGGAGTCCATATGCTAGTGCCTCGTACTCGGCCACGTTGTTGGAGGCGGCAAAATGTATTTGCAGCGTGTATCTGAGCTTGTCGCCTTTGGGAGAGGTGAGGACGATGCCGGCTCCCAAACCGGTGCGCATCTTCGAGCCATCAAAGTGCATCCGCCAATGAGTGGAGTCCGGAGCTGGTGGCAGGTACTGGGTCTCGGCCCAGTCGACGAGGAAGTCGGCTAGTGCCTGGGACTTGATGGCGGTGTGGGGATGGTAGAAGATGGTGTAGGGGGCCAGCTCGATGGCCCACTTGGCCACCCGGCCCAATGCATCTCTGCTGCCTATGATCTCCGCAAGTGGGGCGGTGCAGACAACCGTGATGGGATGCTCTTGAAAGTATGGCTTGAGCTTCTTGGCGGCAAGATGCACACCATAACACAACTTTTGGTAGTGGGGGTAGTTCTGCTTGGAGGCTGACAGCACCTCACTCAAGTAGTACACGGGCCTCTGGACCGGCTATGCCTTGCCGTCTTCTCCGCGCTCTACCACCATGACTGTGCTGACCACCCGGCTGGTGGCGGCGATGTAGAGAAGCATGGGCTCCTTGGCAGCCGGAGCGGCCAGGACAAGTGGCGTGGTCAACATCTTCTTGAGCTGGAGGAAAGATTCGCCCGCCTTGTCGTTCCACTCGAAATGAGTGGTTTTCTTCATCAACTGGTACAGGGGAAGAGCCTTCTCGCCCAGCCGACTGATGAAGCGGCTGATGGATGCCAAGCAGCCGGTGAACTTCAGAATGTCTCGCAGTCGGGCGGGCCTCTCCATCCTCTCGATTGCCTTGATCTTGACAGGGTTGCACTCTATGCCGCGTTCTGAGACGAGGAAACCGAGGAGCTGGCCGGCTGGTACTCCAAAGGCACATGTTTCTGGGTTGAGTTTGATTTGAAAACGGCGCAGATTATCAAAGGTTTCCTTGAGATCTTCCAGGAGGGTACTGCGCTTCTCCGTCTTCACCACAATATCGTCCACATAAACATGGGCATTTCTCCCGAGTTGCTTGAGGAGGCACTTCTACATGCAACGCTGAAACGTGGCACTGGCATTTCTCAAGCCGAATGTCATGGTCAGGTAGCAGAAGGCTCCGAATGGTGTGATGAAGGTGGCCTTCAGGCGGTCGGCCGGGCTTAACTTGATCTGGTGGTACCCTAAGTAGGCATCCAAAAAACTCAGCAGCTCGCATCCGGCTGTGGAGTCTATCACTTGGTCAATCCGAGGCAAGGCAAACGGATCTTTTGGGCAAGCTTTGTTTAGGCTGGTATAGTCAATACACATGCGCCATTTGTTGTTCTTCTTCAGTACAAGGACTGGGTTGGCAAGCCACTCTGGAAAGAACACTTCCATGATGAAGCCGGCTGCTAGAAGCTGGGCTATCTCTTCACCAACAATTCCTCTCTTCTCCTCCGACAGGCGGCGGAGGGGTTTCTTGACTCGTTTTGCATCTGCTCTGACATGTAGCTTATGCTCGGCGAAATCCGTCGAAACACCCGGCATGTCCTTGGGAGACCATGCAAAGATGTCCCGATTCTCACGGAGGAAATCGACGAGCTCGCTTTCCTATTTGCTGTCAAGGCGAGCTCCTATGACGGCGAACCTCTCCGGGTGCTCCGGGTCCAAAGGTATCTTCTTGGTTTCTTTGGCTCGCTGGAAAGAGCCCTGAGCTTCTGATTCCTTAGGGTCTGGCGACAGGTCCGGCTGCTTGCCGGCCATGGCCACAACCCGGTCAAGGAGCCGCTTCTCGACAGCAATCACGAGGGACTTGGCCAGCCGGCTGCTGGCAGCGGCACAGGCGGCAGACTTCTGGTAGTCGTCGGCTATAGTGATAATGCCCTTGGTACCCGGCATCTTAATCTTGAGGTAGGCGTAGTGAGGAACCGCCATGAACTTGGCCAGGGTAGGCCGACCAAGCAACGCATGGTAGGGGCTCTCAAGGTCAACCACCTCGAACCAGATTGGCTCTCGGCAGAAGTGATTCTTGTCTCCGAAGAGGACGTCTATCTTGATCTTGCCGATCAGTGAGCAGGAAAGGCCTGGCACAATGCCATGGAAGACAGTCCGGCTGGGCTGGAGCTGTTTCTCTTTGATGCACAACTTCTCCATGGTGTCGCGGTAGAGGATGTTGATGCTGCTACCGCCGTCTATCAGAATTCGGGAGAAATGAGCAGCTCGCCTCTCTGTTGCAAAGGTGGCATCCAACACCAGGGCGTAGGAACCCGGAGAAGGCATCACCTCCGGGTGGTCAGCTCGGCTCCAGCTGATCGGCTTCTCCGACCAGTGCATGAACTCTGGGGCTTCAGAGGCGATAGTATTCACCTCTCGGCGCTGCTGACGCCGGCTGTGCTTGTCGTCAGCCACGCTGGTGAAGACGACGTAAGCTTCGTGCTCTTCGGGAAAATCATCTTGGATTGCGCCGACCGACTGGACCGCCGGCTGTTGGGGAAGCGGAGGCGGCGGGCCAGCAGGCGGCGGGGGTACTCCTTCGCCTCTGGCGATGCGGGTGAGCCAGTGGCACTTCCGGGTGGTGTGGTTGGATGGCTTCGCGCCGCTGTGGAACTTGAAGGGAGCATCAAGGGTCTGCTCAAATGAGAAGGCGGGCAACCAGGCAGGCTTGCAGCCCTTCTGGCGTTTGGGGCCGGGTGGCTCCTCTGGCTGCCGATCTTCGACTGTCGCCACCTGCCGGCTGGTGGTAGCCGGCTGCTGGGCCTTGCGCTTGTTGTCGTTTGACTGTTGGCACCGACTGGGATCACCAGCCGGCGTCTAAGAGGCCGGAGGGAGCATCTTTCCTGACGCATCCACTCGGAGCTCCGACTTCATGGAGGAGTCGGCAGTGGCGTACTTGTCCGCTATGATCAGCAACTCGACGAGCGTGGCTGGCTCGTCGCAGAGGAGTCGATGCTTGAGTAGGGTGCCTTCTCGGCACCCGGTAGTGAAGTATTCGATTGCTTGCACCTCATGAACCCCTTCGCAGGAGTTGCGTAGCTCGGCCCACCGCGTTAGGTATTCGCGGGTGGACTCGATCGGGCCTTGGATGCACAGGGAGAGCTGGCGAGGCTTGGGCGGCCGCTTGTAGGTGCTGGTGAAGTTGCGGATGAAAACTTCACTGAAGTCTAGCCAGCTGTTGACGGTGTAGGGCTTGAGGCTGTTCAGCCATGTCCGGGCCGTGCCCTGGAGCATGAGCGGAACATACTTCACGGCGACACGCTTGTTGCCATTCGCTATGTTGACGGCAGTGGAGTAGTCAACCAGCCAATCTTCCGGCTTCACAGAACCGTTGTACTTGGGAGTGTCCCGAGGGAGCGAGAACCCTTTGGGGAAGGGCTCGTCTCGAATGAGGGGGTCGAAACAGGGCGGGCCGAATGCATCCTCTTCTTCCAACGCCAGGGATCGAGCCAAACGGTCGATCCGGTTGCGGGCGTCGTTCTCCCCGACTCCTTCGCGGGGGCCCAGCCGGCGCCCGAGAGTCGGATGCTCAACAGGCAGCAGGGAGGCACGCCCCTCCCTGTGTGGGGGGGGGGCTGACGACCGTCCCGCCGTTCTACTGCTCGTGGGCGGCCGTCCTAGTCGCGCTCGATTGAGATATAGGTGCGGCTGCGGCTAGCAACCGGCTCTGGGTCTCATCGGCCGCGGGCGCCGTCTGTCGGCGTCCAGGAGGTCGTGCCGTGCTCTCGGCGAGGGGGAAGGTTCTCGGCTTGTAAGCCAGGTTCCACCATGCGGCGGCCAGCTTCTTGCTGTGCGGCGGCCGCGTCGATGAGCTGCTGGACGCGCTCCTTCATGCAGCGACGCTCGTTGCCCTCCAGGCGGTCCAGCTCGTCTGCCTCCGCCTGGGCAGCGCGTAAGTTCTCCATCGGCGTGGCGTAGACTGGGCGGTCGGCCCCCAACATGCTGGCGATGGCTGCGCCGCGCTGCCAGACCATGCCCGCTCGGCTAGGTTCGCCAGCAGCCGGCATGCCGCAGACGGCGTGGTCGATCTCACGGTGGTAGGCCTCGGTGAGGCGTCTCATGGCCGCCAACTTGTTGGCGCTGTCGAGGAGTGCGATGCGGCATGCTTCCAGCGTTTCACCGTTCGCACCGGGCACTACAGGAGCGGACAGGTCCCGCATTGCCACCTGCAACGGGTCCCGGCCAGCCTGGTCGGAGGTTTTGTCGTGCCTGATGACCAGCACCTCAGTGACGGTGCTGGTGCTGGCGCTGGCGCTGCTATCTGCAGTGGGGAGTGGGTCATCGAAGATCACCACGTCACCGGGGAAGGCATCAGAAATCGTGGCATCGGCGTCGATGATCATGTCGATGAGCAAGTCGGTGGAGCCAACGGACTCCGGGTCGGAGACTAGCTCGTCGGTGATGCGAAGCTTGCCGAGGAGATCGACGAGGCAGCTCTCGGAGCTAGCTGCGCCCGCGTCGAGAGCGGGCTCGTCGGAGAGGCTGATCCCGCCGGTGAGATCAGCGAGGCAGCTCGCGGCGCAAGCCGCTTCCACGCCGGGTAGCATGCCGGTGCAAACGCCGTCGGGCGTACCGGGCTGGCTGCGCTCGCCAGGGAGGAAGAGGGTTCCCGTCCAGAACGTGTTTCCGGACGACGGTGCACCTAGCCCCACGGTGGGCGCCAAATGTCGGGGATACCGTGCGACATATGCCAGGGGGTGGCTTATCGTGGATGGGGACAAAAGTACGTCGCCGGGCTCTAGAAGCGGGAGTGAGCGAGACCGCGTACGCTTGCGGATCTTACCCAGGTTCGAGGCTCTCCTAGGAGATAACACCCCTAGTCCTGCTCTGCGGGGTCTCCGCATGATCACTACCTCAACAAGTAGCTACAAGCTTGCTCCTTGAGCTGTTTGGCTAGAGGAGGAAGAAAGGCAAGGCTAACCCTATTCCCCTCTCTCTGCGTGTGTGTATGGTGATTTTGGATGCTCGGTCGAGGTTCCAACCCCCTGCATGGGGCGACCTGGGGGGTTTATATAGGCCTACCCCCAGGGGTGCAATGGTAATTCGGCCAGATGCGGGACCCGGTTGTCGGCGTCACGGGTTGCCGGCTTCTCCGCCGACCACAGGGGCCCGCCGCCTGATGGGCCCCGCCGACTGCCGTGACCTCAGCCGACAGGTAGGGCCCGCCGCCTGCAGGCCAGGTTGACTGCTTTATGCTGTAGCATCGCTCCTGATGACGGAGGCCTCGTCAGGGGGAGCATGGATACAGTCCCGCCGCCTGGCGGGTGCTCACTGTAGCCACACCCCGTCACATCTGGTTAATGGCGCACAGACTTCGAGGGAGGGGGAGGGCCGCCTGCTAGGAGCCGGCCTCCCCCTGAGCCGACTGGTCAGGGCTCGCCGCCCTCTGGCTTCTCACGGACAGGTAGGGCCCGCTGCCTGCGGGCCATACTGACCGCCCGTCGTGGGAGCATGGCTTCTTCTGCAATGGGTGACGTCATGAGCGGCATGGCAACAGTGCCGCATCGGGCGCGGGGTGTCCGCTTGGTACGCTGTACTGTGGCCACGTCCCGCCCTGGATTCAGGGGTGGCAGGCTTGTACTGTAGCCATGCCTTGTCTCGTCGCGTTTATGTCCGCGCTAACTTTGAGGGCGCGAGGGGCCGCCTGCTAGGACCCGGCTTCCCAGGAAGCCGCCCGCTAGGAGTCGGCCCACTTCATGGCCATCTTCTAGGCTCCGCCACCTCCTGGCAGCCAGCCGCTTGGACCAGCCAGCCCCAGGAAGGCGGTCCTTTGTCTTTGATGTTTGAGTGGCGCAGCCTGCCCCGATGTCTTGAAATACCAAGGGGAGCTGATGGGGCTACCCGTGGTCATTTACTCCGACATTTTTTGTCATAGAAGTAGGAGCCCACCACATCTATGATGATACGTGCTTTTTTCACAATTATCGTCATAGAAGTGTCATAAGCATGACAGAAAAAAAAATGTTCGGCCCAAAATGTCACGGATGTGTCTTTTTTTTGCAATGGAGCATGCGTGTAGTACTTTGTTTCAATAGCTAATAAGTTTTTGCAATAAGTATATGAGTTCTTTATGACTAATGTTAAGTTCATGGATTATACGCACTCTCACCCTTCCACCATTGGTAGCCTCTCTAGTACCGCGCAACTTTTGCCGGTGCATTAAACCCACCATATACCTTCCTCAAAACAGCCACCATACCTACCTATTATGGCATTTCCATAGCCATTCCGAGATATATTGCCATGCAACTTCCACCGTTCTGTTTTATTATGACACGCACCATCATTGTCATATTGCTTTGCATGATCATGTAGTTGGCATAGTATTTGTGGCAAGGCCTCTGTTCATAATTTTCATACATGACACTCTTGATCATTGCACATCCCGGTACACCACCGGAGGCATTCATATAGAGTCATATCTTGTTCTAGTATCGAGTTGTAATTCTTGAGTTGTAAGTAAATAAAAGTGTGATGATCATCATTATTAGAGCATTGTCCCATGTGAGGAAAGGATGATGGAAGCTATGATTCCCTCACAAGTTGGGATGAGTCTCCGGACTTTACAAAAAATAAAAGAGGCCAAAAGAAGCCCAAATAAAAAAAAGAGAAATAAATGAGAGAAAAGAGAGAAGGGACAATGTTACTATCCTTTTTCCACACTTGTGCTTCAAAGTAGCACCATGATCTTCATGATAGAGAGTATCCTATTTTGTCACTTTCATATACTAGTGCAAATTTTTCACTATAGAACTTGGCTTGTATATTCCAATGATGGGATTCCTCAAATTGCCCTAGGTCTTCGTGAGCAAGCAAGTTGGACGCACACCCACTTAGTTTCTTTTTGAGCTTCCATACACTTATAGATCTAGTGCATCCGTTGCATGGCGATCCCTACTCACTCACATTGATATCTATTGATGGGCATCTCCATAGCCTGTTAATACGTCTAGTTGATGTGAGACTTTCTCCTTCTTTTTGTCTTCTCCACAACCACCATATTCTATTCTACCTATAGTGTTATATCCATGGCTCACGCTCATGTATTGCGTGAAAGTTGAAAAAGTTTGAGAACACCAAAAGTATGAAAAAATTGCTTGGCTTGTCATCGGGGTTGTGCATGATAAAATACTTTGTGTGATGAAGTTGGAGCATAGCTAGACTATATGATTTTGTAGGGATAACTTTCTTTGGCCATGTCATTTTGAGAAGACATGATTGCTTTATTAGTATGCTTGAAGTATTATTGTTTTTATGTCAATATTAAACTTTTGTTTTGAATCTTATGGATCTGAATATTCATGCCACAATAAAGAAAATTACATGGATGAATATGTTAGGTAGCATTCCACATCAAAAATTATGTTTTTATCATTTACCTACTCGAGGACGAGTAGGAATTAAGCTTGGGGATGCTTGATACGTCTCCAACGTATCTATAATTTTTTATTGTTCCATGCTATTATATTATCTGTTTTGGATGTTTTATATGCATTAATATGCTATTTTATATTATTTTCGGACTAACTTATTAACCTAGAGCCCAGTGCCAGTTTCTGTTTTTTCCTTGTTTTTGAGTTTTACAGAAAAGAAATATCAAATGGAGTCCAAACGGAATAAAACTTTACGATGATTTTTCTTGGACCAGAAGACATCCACGGAGCTTGGAGGGGGGGCCAGAAGAGTCCCGAGGGCTCCACAAGCCCTCAGGCCGCGCCCAAGGGGGGAGCCTCCCTGGCTTGTGGGCCACTAGGGAGTCCTCCAACCCTAATTCTTGCACTATAAATTCGCAAATATTACCAAATGACCGGAAGCGTCAACCAAAATACTTTTCCGCCACCGCAAGCCTCTGTTCCCGTGAGATCCCATCTTGGGGCCTTTTCCGGCACCCTGCCGGAGGGGGATTCGATCACGAAGGGCCTCTACATCAACCTTGATGCCCTTCCGATGAAGCGTGAGTAGTTTACCACAGACCTACGGGTCCATAGCTAGTAGCTAGATGGCTTCTTGTCTCTCTTTGATCTTCAACACAATGTTCTCCTCGATGTTCTTGGAGATCTATCCGATGTAATATTCTTTTGCGGTGTGTTTGTCGAGATCCGATGAATTGTGGATTTATGATCAGATTATCAATGAATATTTTTTAGTCTTCTCTAAACCCTTTTATGCATGATTTAATATCTTTGTATTTCTCTTCGAATTATCAGTTTGGTTTGGCTAACTAGATTTGTTTTTCTTGCAATGGGAGAGGTGCTTAGTTTTGGGTTCAATCTTGCGGTGTCCTCACCCAGTGACATAGTAGGGGTAGCAAGGCTCGTATTGTATTGTTGCCATCAAGGGTAAAAAGATGGGGTTTTCATCATATTGCATGAGTTTATCCCTCTACATCATGTCATCTTACTTAAAGCGTTGCTCTATTCTAATGAACTTAGTACTCTAGATGCAGTTAGGAGTCGGTCGATGTGTGGAGTAATAGTAGTAGATGCAGAATCATTTCGGTCTACTTGACAAGGACGTGATACCTATATTCATAATCATTGCCTTGGATATCATCATAACTTTGCGCTTTTCTATCAATTGCTCGACAGTAATTTGTTCACCCACAGTATTATTTTCTTTCAAGAGAGAAGCCTCTAGTAAAACCTATGGCCCCCGGGTATATTTTCCATCATATATTTTTAGATCTATAAACCAAAAAACCCAAAAATACCTTGCAGCAATTTATTTGTTTTTACTTTGTTTTACGTTTTAGTAATCTTTTATATCTTTCTCTATTAGATCTCACTCTTGTTCGAGACCGTGAAGGGATTGACAACCCCTTTTTCGTGTTGAGTGGAAGTGTTTGTTAGTTTGTGTTGGAGATATGCCCTAGAGGCAATCATGTATGATGATATTTCCTATGTGTTTATGAATAAAGATAGTCCTTGGACATTATCAATGATGTGTATCAACAAGTACGTGACTTGTTTGTGGGACTATGCATTGTATGATGACTGTCCTAAAAGGTCCCTAGTCGAAAGGGTTGTGTGGACGCGCAGCCGACTAGACTAGCATATGACATGGTCGATGGCTTGGTCTCACTAGCCATGGATCATTGGATGCTAACCGGATAATATGGACTCGGAAGGATCTGGTCGGATTCGACGTAGTAGGATCCGAGTTGAGATAAGGTCTGATTCGGACAGACCCAACTATGAGACGCAGCGATATGTCATCTGTGAGTCTCTAGTACAACATATGTTCTATGTCCTAAGACCTGAGCTGGCGCATGTACTCGGGATGGTGACAGACCTGCTTTGGGCCGACCAAACGCTACTCCATGACTGGGTAGTTACAAAGGTAGGTTTCGGGCTTGTCCAGACCCATGCTACGAGACATGGTCGAGCAAGATGGGATTTGCCCCTCCGATCAGGAGAGATATACTCTGGGCCCCTCGTGTGATCCGACCAAGATAAGCATGGACATGCGACAAGGATTATGAGATAATCCGGTTTGTGGTCGGCATCACTAGAATGAGAAAGAGGTTGGGCTAGCACAAGGATGACAGACTCGCCTTGAGCCTGACAACATATATCGTGTGGCAAAAGGAATAGAAGTGTGATGTACAAGTTCGCCTAACCAATTTCATAGTCTACTTGGTGGTCGGCAGGCCTTGCTAGAGGCCGCTACCAACCGTGCAGGTCGGAGGTGATCCGAACTGTGACCAAGCCGACTTGAACCTAAGGGGTCGCACTCTTAAGGGAAGGAACCTACGAGGTCGGATCCGAGGACACTGGTCGGATGTGATCCGAGCTGGACTTGGATCGTGGCCAACTAGACTTGTGGGCTTTAGGGTCCGTGCGAGGCCCAAGTGTTGAGCCCATGACGGACGCCTATATATATTGGAGGTGCGGCACACTCATGCGGTTGATCGCTTCGGCGCTGTCACTAGGGTTTGCATGTGTTGCGAATAGCCACCTCCACTCACCGCCGGTTGTGTGATCGGACCTAGCAGTCCACCGCATGACGTTCCTCCTGCACGCACGTATACCGTTAGAGGCGTTGCACTTGCGCCGCTCCGGCGAACCTGTCCGCAGGAGATTATCGTTCACGGGAGATCACCATTCCCGAGGCTTCGCTGTTCACGGGAGATCACCGTTCCCGGGGCTTCGCTGTTCGCGGGAGATCACCGACGCGAGGAGGAGACGCGCTGCCCCAACTCTGCTTTCGTTGCACGGCACTGCGCATCTAGTGGTAACGATCTGTGATCCATCTCCCGTAGCACGTTCTTGGTTGTTCTGCGCGTAGGAAATTTTAATTTGCAGTCGATGCACCCTACTGTAGATCCCAACAGTGGTATCAGAGCTAGGTTATAGGTTTTGGTTTCAGATTGGATGCATATTTGATATGTGGAGACGCAGATGAGATATGTTATCGTTTAGGAGATCGGCTATGTGCACGGTTGATTTGATCAACTGCACATGGGGGTTGATGTGGCTATATTTTGTGATGATTGGGCTCGATGAGGTCGTGACACAACCTACCCCTACCGGTCGGTATCCGCCATCGGGGTTAACAGTGAAACGTAAATCCGAATCAGATTCGCAATGATCGATAAGATCAATCAGATCAGAAAATTCGGCGTGATCGGAGTTCAGATGTGATCTGTGATTTCCGAAAACATGTGCGTAGCGCCTTGTATTTCGTACATGATCACCCAAACCGGTAGAATGCGATTCTATGCATAACTTTGTTTTGCAGGGTTTGATGTGAATAGTATGGCTCATGTGTATGTGATGCATGTTTGTAATTTATACATGGCCTGCGCGTCATGTTTGTCAGCCGGCAGGAGCCAAAGTGCTGTCATTATAATGTATAACAACCTGCGTGTCGACTTGTGACTCTATGTAAAATTCATTACTAGTTGTAGTAGTTGGATAATAGAGATCAGGTTGATGACTTGGCGTCCCGGCGTGACGAACAAGATGGAGTTCCTAGATGGTCATCAGAGTTGGAGCCGACCTAGAAGAACATCCATGAAGGAGCCATACTATTTCACAATATATGGTTATTTGTGATTGTTATGCTTCTTAGTTTCTATGCATGTTGAAATGGTAGAAAGATCCCTCATGAATATCAAGTAAATTGCCATTCCTGATGTTGCACCTTCGCACGTCAAGTACGTCTAGTAGTGGGCTCATAAAATTGGGGTGCTACTACGTGTCCTTGAACTGAAGGGTTTGTGTCGGACACGGACATGCACTACATCAGGTTAACTTGACAATGCTATCAAACCGGTTTTGGGCCTTGTGGCAAAGGAGGTCGGGAGCCGGGGTATGAGATACCTACCCGATCGAAAGGAGTCGTATAGTGATACGATTAGCAAAGAGTTGCTTACCGGATAGTCATGTTGGCTAGCAGTGATCCTAAAGCTCACTAGTCGCATGCGCTAGTCAGATCCTGAATCACTGAGAGTTTGCAGAGGGATGCTGACTTCAGTGGGAGTATTTCTCTTTAGGCTTGAATTACTCTACATAAACACATTTCTTAGTGATTGCATATTTTTGTGTTGTAGATCAATGTCACCACCTACTCAACCCAACTTTGCATTGAAATCAATTCTGGAAAAGGATAAACTGAATGGAACAAACTTTACCACCTGGTATAGAAATCTGAGAATTGTTCTCAAGCACGATAAAAAGGAACATGTTCTAGAGGATCCACTTCCAAAGGAACCTGCCGATAATGCTAATGCCACAACCAAGAATGCCTACCAGAAACTCGTTGATGAATCAACGGAGATCAGCTGTCAGATGCTGGCTTGTATGGAGCCCGATTTGCAATAGCATTTCAAAAATGTTGAGGCTTACGATATGATCGAGAGTCTCAAAAGCATGTTTCAGACACAAGCTAGGACCGAAAGGTTCAACATGTGGCAATCCTTGATGGATTGCAAGCTGAAGGAAGGTGATCCACTGAGCCCACATGTGATCAAGATGATCGGATATGTGCAAGCTTTGGATCGGATGGGCTTCCTGCTCTTGGATGAGCTGGCTACTGATGCAGTTTTGGGTTCTCTTCCGCCCAGCTACGGGACGTTCATCTCGAACTATCATATGCATGGCATGGATAAGAAGCTCACTAAATTGCATGGGATGCTTAAGGTGGCAGAGCAGGGTATTAAGAAAGGCATGCATCAAGTGTTGATGGTGCAGAAATCGGCCAAGTTCAAGAAGAGTTGGTCCAAGAAGAAGGCTAAGGCAAAGGGCACGGAGATGGTAACCTCCGCTGCTGCACCAAAGTCAGGGCCAGACTCGAAGACCATTTGCTATCATTGCAAGGAAGCTGGTCACTGGAAGAGGAACTATAGCAAGTGGCTTGCAGAGCATGGCAAGAAGGCCGGAAATGCTGCTTCAGGCAAAGGTACACTTGTTACATATGTTATAGACATTTACCTTGCTGACATACCTAGTAGCTCTTGGGTATTTGATACCGGATCGGTTGTTCATATTTGCAACTCGATGCAGGGGCTGGTAAGAACTAGGTGTGTGGCACAAGGGGAGATTGACATCAGGGTCGGCAACAAAGCAAGAGTTACTGCGTTGGAGGTCGGCACGATGCAGCTCCAGCTTCCCTCCGGATTCATTATGGAATTGAATAATTGTTATTACATTCCTGCACTTAGTCGGAACATTATTTCTGCCTCATGTTTGTTGAGTCAGGGTTATGAATTCAATTTAAAGGATAATGGTTGTTCGATATTTTTGAATGGTATGTTCCACGGCTATGCGCCCATTGTTGATGGGCTATTTATTTTGAATCTGGAAACAGAACCTGTCTATAATATGAATGTCAAGAGGCATAAACCTAATGAGATAAATCCGACATAGTTCTGGCATTGCCGGCTTGGACATATTAGTCTGAAATGCATGAAGAAGCTCCATGATGATGGGCTCCTAACTTCGTCCGACTTCGGGTCGTTCGAGACATGCGAATCATGCTTGCTCGGCAATATGACTAAGTCTCCTTTCGCAAAGAGTTGCGAGAGGGTGTCCGAGCTATTGGAACTTATACATAGTGATGTGTGTGGTCCAATGAGCACAACTGCCAGAGGTGGCTATCAGTACTTCGTGACTTTTACCGACGACTTGAGTAGATATGGATATATCTATTTGATGAGGCACAAGTCGGAAGCTTTTGAAAAGTTCAAAGAGTTTCAGAACGAGGTTGAGAATCAGCTCGGCAAGACTATAAAGCTTCTACGATCTAATTGTGGAGGTGAGTACATGAGCCAGGAGTTTGATGATCATCTGAAAAGCCGAGGTATAGTACCTCAGCTCACACCTCCGGGTACACCACAGAGAAACGGTGTGTCAGAACGGAGGAATAGGACCTTGTTGGACATGGTCCGGTCAATGATGAGCAAATCAGATTTACCCTTGTCATTCTGGGGATACGCTTTAGAAACTGCAGCTTTCACACTTAACAGGGTACCATCAAAATCCGTAGACAAGACACCGCATGAGATGTGGACCAGGAAGAGTCCCAGTTTGTCTTTTCTAAAGATTTGGGGTTGTGAAGCATTTGTCAAGTGACTTATGTTAGACAAGCTTACACCCAAGTCGGATAAATGCATATTTGTGGAATATCCGAGGGAAACCTTAGGATATAGCTTCTACAACCGGGAAGAGAACAAAGTGTTTGTTGCTCGGAACAGGGTTTTCCTTGAGAAAGAGTTTCTCAGTTGGGAGGCCAGTGGGAAAATGGTCCAACTCGAAGAAATTCGAGGATCACTCAGGGATGACTCAGCTGGTGATGAGATCATACCGAAGTCAGTCAGGGAACCCATAGTGGAAGCAGCACCGAAACCACAGAGGTCGGAAAGATTGCGCAGAGTGCGTGATGTATTGTTGCTAGAAAGCGACGAGCCGGCCACGTATGCGAAAGCGATGGTGAGCCCAGATTCCGAGGCATGGCTGGAGGCCATGATATCCGAGTTAAAGTCCATGGATGAGAATCAAGTCTGGGATTTGGTTGATCCGCCGCCTGGCGTAACAGCCATTGGTTGCAAATGGGTCTTTAAGAAGAAAACCAATGTGGATGGAAATGTTCAGATCCACAAAGCTTGGCTTGTCGCTAAAGGTTATGGACAAGTTCAAGGAATTGACTACGACAAGACTTACTCGCCGGTAGCAATGCTGAAATCGGTGAGGATCGTACTAGCTATAGCTGCATATTTCGATTACGAGATATGGCAGATGGATGTCAAAATGGCTTTCCTTCACGGAAATTTAACCGAGGACGTGTATATGATACAGCTCGAGGGTTTTGTCAATCCGACTAGAGCTGGTAAGGTATGCAACCTCAAGAGATCCATTTATGGGTTGAGGCAAGCATCTCGGAGTTGGAACATTCGTTTTGATGAGGTCATAACTGGTCTCGGTTTCATCAAAAGTGAAGAGGACGCTTGTTTATACAAGCAGTTAAGTGGGAGCTCGGTAGTGTTTTTGATCTTGTATGTGGATGACATACTACTGATCGGAAATGATGTATCGATGCTGAACTCGATCAAGGAATCATTGAATGTTAAGTTTTCAATGAAGGACCTTAGTGAGGCAGTTTACATATTGGGCATTAAGATCTATAGAGATAGATCGAGGAGGCTGCTCGGCTTAAGCCAGAGCACGTCCATAGATAAAGTGTTTAAGCGGTTCAACATGAGTGAGGCCAAGAAAGGGTTCTTGCCTATCTCACATGGTATAAGGCTAAGCGAGACTCAGAGTCCTTTGACATCTGATGAGCGAAGCAGGATGAGTCGGATTCCGTATGCCTCGGCAATCGGATCCATCATGTATGCCATGATATGTACACGGCCTGATGTTGCTTTTGCAATAAGCCTAACAAGTAGATACCAGGCCAACCCAGGTGAGAGTCACTGGGCAACGGCAAAGACTATTTTGAAGTACCTGAAAAGGACTAAAGAGATGTTCCTAGTTTATGGAGGTGAGGAAGAACTCGTCGTAAGGGGTTACGCCGACACTAGTTTCCAAACCGACAGAGATGATTCTCGATCACAGTCCGGATTCATGTATGTCATGAATGGAGGAGCAGTGAGCTGGATGAGTTCCAAGCAAGATACGGTGGTCGATTCTACCACAGAAGCCGAATACATTGTGGCTTGTGAAGCTGCAAAGGAAGGTGTTTGGATCCGGAACTTTCTGGATGATCTAGGTATTTTCCTAGCCTCGGTAAAACCGTTGGACCTTTATTATGATAATTCTGGTGCCATTGCACAAGCCAAGGAGCCGAGGAATCACCACAAGACCAGACACATAGATCGGAAATATCACCTAATACGAAAGATCGTAAAGAGTGGTGATGTAGAGTTATGCAAAATTCACACGGATGCAAATTTTGCGGATCCGTTGACTAAGCCGCTTCCACAACCCAAGCATGAGGGGCACGTTAGAGCTATGGGCATACAATGTCTATTTGATTGACTCTAGTGCAAGTGGGAGACTGTTGGAGATGTGCCCTAGAGGCAATCATGTATGATGATATTTCCTATGTGTTTATGAATAAAGATAGTCCTTGGACATTATCAATGATGTGTATCAACAAGTACGTGACTTGTTTGTGGGACTATGCATTGTATGATGACTGTCCTAAAAGGTCCCTAGTCGAAAGGGTTGTGTGGACGCGCAGCCGACTAGACTAGCATATGACACCGTCGATGGCTTGGTCTCAGTAGCCATGGAGCATTGGATGCTAACCAGATAATATGGACTCGGAAGGATCTGGTCGGATTCGACGTAGTAGGATCCGAGTTGAGATAAGGTCGGAGTCGGACAGACCCAACTATGAGACGCAGCGTATGTCATATGTGAGTCTCTAGTACAACATATGTTCTATGTCCTAAGACCTGAGCTGGCGCATGTACTCGGGATGGTGACAGACCTGATTTGGGCTGACCAAACGCTACTCCGTGACTGGGTAGTTACAAAGGTAGGTTTCGGGCTTGGCCAGACCCATGCTGCGAGACATGGTCGAGCAAGATGGGATTTGCCCCTCCGATCAGGAGAGATATACTCTGGGCCCCTCGTGTGATCCGACCAAGATAAGCATGGCCATGCGATAAGGATTATGAGATAATCCGGTTTGTGGTCGGCATCACTGGAATGAGAAAGAGGTCGGGCTAGCACAAGGATGACAGACTCGCCTTGAGCCCGACAACATATATCGTGTGGCAAAAGGAATAGAAGTGTGATGTACAGGTTTGCCTAACCAACTTCATAGTCTACTTGGTGGTCGGCACGCCTTGCTAGAGGCCGCTACCAACCATGCAGGTCGAAGGTGATCCGAACTGTAACCAAGCTGACTTGAACCTAAGGGGTCACGTGCTTAAGGGAAAGAACCTATGAGGTCGGATCCGAGGACACTGGTCGGATGTGATTCGAGCTGGACTTGGATCATGGCCGAGTAGACTTGTGGGCTTTAGGGTCCGTGCGAGGCCCAAGTGTTGAGCCCACGACGGACGCCAATATATATTGGAGGTGTGGCACACTCATGCGGTTGATTGCTTCGGCGCTGTCACTAGGGTTTGCATGTGTTACGAATAGCCACCTCCACTCGCCGCCGGTTGTGTGATCGGACCTAGCAGTCCGCCGCACGATGTTCCTCCTGCATGCGCGGATACCGTTAGATGCGGTGCACTTGTGCCGCTCCGGCGAACCTATCCACAGGAGATTATCGTTCACGGGAGATCACTGTTCCCGGGGCTTCGCTGTTCATGGGAGATCACCGTTCCCGGGGCTTCACTGTTCGCGGGAGATCACCGACGCGAGGAGGAGACGCGCTGCCCCAACTCTGCTTCCGCTGCACGGCACTGCGCGTCTAGTGGTAACGATCTGTGATCCATCTCCCGTAGCATGTTCTTGGTTGTTCTGCGCGTAGGAAATTTAAATTTGCAGTCGACGCACCCTACCGTAGATCCCAACAGTTTGTGCAGGTGCATAGATGATACGTCTCCAACGTATCTATAATTTTTTATTCTTCCATGTTGTTATATTATCATTCTTGGATGTTTTACAATCATTTTATATCATTTTTTGGTACTAACCTATTTACATAGTACCCAGTGCCAGTTGCTGTTTTCTGCATGTTTTTTACATCGCAGGAAATCAATACCAAACGCAGCGAAACTTTTTGTGGATTTTTTTTGGACCAGAAGACATCCAGTGGGCCGGAGAAGCACCTGGGGGGTGCTCTGAGGGGAGCACAACCCACCAGGGCGCTCCTGGAGGCCCAGGCGCGCCCAGGTGGGTTGTGCCCACCTCGGGGGCCTCCCGCACCGCCTCTTTGCTCTATAAATACCCCAATATTCCAGAAACCCTAGGGGAGTTAACGAAAATCAATTCCAGCCACCGCAAGTTCTAGAACCACCAGATCCAATCTAGACACCATCACGGAGGGGTTCATCATCCTCATTGGTGCCTCTCCGATGATGCGTGAGTAGTTCATTCTAGACCTTCGGGTCCGTAGTTAGTAGCTAGATGGCTTTCTCTCTCTCGTTTGATTCTCAATACAATGGTATCTTGGAGATCCATATGATGTAACTCTTTTTTGCGGTGTGTTTGCTGGGATCGGATGAACTTTGAGTTTATGATCAGATCTATCTTTTTATCCATGAAAGTTATTTGAGTCTTCTTTGATCTCTTATATGCATGATTTCTTATAGCCTCGTATTTCTTCTCCGATATTTGGGTTTTATTTGGCCAACTTGATCTATTTATCTTGCAATGGGAAGAGGTGCTTTGTGATGGGTTCGATCTTACGGTGCTTGATCCCAGTGACAGAAAGGGAAATGACATGTATGTATCGTTGCCATTAAGGATAACAAGATGGGGTCTATTTCTACATAAATAGATCTTGTCTACATCATGTCATCGTTCTTATTGCATTACTCCGTTTCTCCATGAACTTAATACACTAGATGCATGCTGCATAGCGGTCGATGTGTGGAGTAATAGTAGTAGATGCAGGCAGGAGTCAGTCTACTAATCTTGGACGTGATGCCTATATAATGATCATTGCCTGGATATCGTCATGAGTATTTGAAGTTCTATCAATTGCCCAACAGTAATTTGTTTCCACCGTTTGCTATTTTTTTCGAGAGAAGCCACTAGTGAAAACTACGGCCCCCGGGTCTCTTCTTTAATATATTTGCCTTCAAGGTCTATTTTGCTATTCGCTCTTTTATTTGTTTGCAACTTTTATTTTCAGATCTATTTATCCAAAAACACAAAAATACCTCGCTGAATTTTATTTGCTTTTATTTGCATCTTTCAATCTACTACAATTTTATCTATCTCGTTACCCGAAAGGGATTGACAACCCCTTTAACACGTCGGGTTGCAAGTATTTGTTCTTTGTGTGCAGGAGCTGTTTATGTGGTGTTGCGTGGTTCTCCTACTGGTTCGATAACCTTGGTCTCATCACTGAGGGAAATACCTACCGTTGCTGTGCTGCATCATCCCTTCCTCTCCGGGGAAAAACCGACGTAGTTCTAGCAGACATCAAGAGGAGTTTCTGGCGCCGTTGCCGGGGAGACATCATCAACATCAACCAGGTTCCTAATCACAAATCCCATCTCCTTGCAATTTACATTATTTGCCATTTGCCTCTTGTTTTCCTCTCCCCCACTTCACAAAAAAATTGCCGTTTTATTCGCCCTCTTTTTCATTCGCCGTTTTCTCGTCAGATCTGTTTTTGAGTGCAATCTTGTTGCGAAGTCACCATGACTCAAGAGAACACCAAGTTGTGTGATTTCTCAAATACCAACAACAATGATTTTATTAGCACTCCGATTGCTCCTCCCGCCACTAGCGCGGAGACTTGTGATATTAATACTGCTTTGTTGAATCTTGTTATGAAAGATCAGTTTTTCGGTACTCCTAATGAGGATGCCGCGTCCCATCTTAACACATTCGTGGAATTATGTGATATGCAAAAGAAAAAAATGTGGACAATGATGTTGTGAAGTTGAAATTATTTCCGTTTTCTTTGCGAGATCACGCAAAAATTTGGTTTTCCTCTTTGCCTCGCAATAGTATCGATTCTTGGAATAAGTGCAAGGATGCTTTTATTACTAAGTTTTTTCCGCCTACGAAAATCATTTCCCTTAGAACCCAGATCATGAATTTCAAGAAACTTGAGCATGAGCATGTTGCACAATCTTGGGAAAGGATGAAAATGATGCTAAGGAATTGCCCAACTCATGGGTTAAATCTTTGGATGATCATACAATTTTTTTATGTGGGATTGAATTTTGTTTCACGTAATCTTTTAGATTCCGCTGCGGGGGGTACTTTTATGGAAATTACTTTGGGTGAAGCTACTAAATTCCTAGATAACATCATGGCAAATTATTCACAATGGCATACCGAAAGGGCTCCTACTAGTAAAAAAGTTAATTCGGTAGAAGAAATAAATTCTTTGAGTGAAAAAGTTGATGCTCTTATGAAGTTGGTTGCTAATAAAAATGCTCCTATTGATTTTAATGATATGCCTTTGTCTACTTTGATTGAGCAAAATAGTGATGCCATAGATGTGAACTTTATTTCGCGAAACAACTTTAATAACAATGCTTATAGAGGTAATTTTAATCCTAGGCCTTTTCCTAGTAATTCCTCTAATAATTATGGTAATTCCTATGGTAATCCTTCTTATAATAATAATAGGAACACCTCTGATCTTTAGAATAATATTAAAGAATTTATCAATACTCAAAAAGTTTTCAATGCTACAATCGAAGAAAAGCTAAATAAGATTGATGATATGTCTAGAAGTATTGATAGAATTTCTCATGATGTGGAAAATCTCAAGATGAAAATTTTTGTGCCTAAGGTTGAGGAATCTACTAAAGCTCTTTATGTTTCTATGGATGAAAGTAAGAAAAGAACCGCTATGCTTAGAGCTAGACGAGAATTTTTAGAAAAAGTGTTTTCTAGTGATTGCTTTCATAAAAGTGATGAAGATCTTAAAATGATTGGTGTTTCTTCTATTGATTCCTTGTTTAGTAAAATTAAGATTGATGATAAAGGGACTGGAGAAGAGTCAACTTTAGCTAGAAGGCGTCCCGATAATTTGGAGGGTGAAAATCTTGTTGAAAATTTTGATAAAAGTGGGTTTGAAGAGGTCAAGACTTTAACTTTAGCTAGAAGGCGTCCGCTGCCATCACCTCTGTAATATATCTCATGTAAGACCTATATATCCATTAATAGAAATGCATGTGTTCTTGATACTTGTTGTAAGCACGCATGCCAGAGTGATTTCCTGGGCTGGTATGCGTGGCGACCGTCTGGCTACAGTGGTAATCAGGCGGGGCGCCACATTTATGTCAGCCCAGCCAGTTCCCAAGGCATCATGGGAGAAGTGAAGGCGTCCCACGATCCGTCGTGCGCCACGCATTGAGCCTGGCCCGTAGGAGGTTGGGGCCCACGGCGTTTTGCCCCCCACCTGGAGAAGTCGTGCGCGCCACGGGCCCAGGGGCTACTGTCGGGCCCGTGGAACTGGGGGTACCCAGGCCCATCTGCTTGCGGCCCAGCACGCGGCGCATATCTTGGGCCTCGCGGACGGCCCACCACCGAGCTTCATGAGCAAGACCCAGGCCTCGCGAGGCACACGTCAGCAGGCATCACCAGGAGCCTCACGAGGAGGCCTCTTGAGGCCCC
Source organism: Thinopyrum elongatum (assembly GCA_011799875.1). Lineage (NCBI taxonomy): Eukaryota > Viridiplantae > Streptophyta > Magnoliopsida > Poales > Poaceae > Thinopyrum > Thinopyrum elongatum. The sequence goes on along the minus strand of CM022298.1, from coordinate 617,946,664 downwards.
CGCGGAGGCAAACCAGTCAAGTGCAGCTCAGCAGGGTCATGCAGACCTGCACCTTCACGTGGGTGACACGCGCAACGACGAACGGCGCCAGAGGTTGTGCCAGCAGGCGCGGATGAGGAGGTTTTCCTCTTTCATGCTAAGGGAGCAAGGCCAACATGTCGGTTCCCAAAGCAATCTCCAAAGGTTGCTTGATCAATGCAAGCGGATCAAGATGACGGGCGTGCAGGGTGGAGGTCATCACCGAGCCCACCAGCGCGTCACGGCGGGAGGCTTTTGCAGGCGAAGACCACCTTTAGTCAGGATAAGCTGCAACCTTGTCCCCCTTCAAACTGGCCGTTGTGGCAACCCTTTCCGCCATGTGTTTTCGGGGGAAGAGGACCAGAGGCAGTATAAGAAGAGGGCAAGGTGCCATCATAGAAAGGATCGACTCATTTGGCAACTAGAGCCCATCGCTTGTACTCTCTCTCCCCGAGCAATCCCAGCCAAGTAGGAGTAGGGTTTTACACCGCGAGATGGCCCGAACCTGGGTAATTGCCGTGTCCATTGTTCTTCCTTCCTAGCTCGTGCTCGCTGCAGTGTCGCCGTGAGGTTGAGGGGATAGAGTAGGGCGATAGGAACAAGCACACCCAGTGTTCGAACCTCTTGGGTCCCTGGAGCCCGTATTTCGACAAGTTCATCTAGTTCTTGTTCTAGTTGGTCCTAGTCGACTAAGAGGTTGGCTAATCCTCTTGTCCTCACAATTAGAAGCCCAATGTCGTTCTAGTCTCCTCCATCTAATTCTTCAGCGACGATTAGCTCTGGACGACGAAGCGCTGCCGAATCATGAAGGCTGCACGCTTGCAACCAAGTAGAGAGATCGTGCTTTCGGTCTTTCGTTCGAGGGACTGTTCGTGAGCAGTACGAGGGATCGTTCATCTACAGTTCGAGGGACTCCAAGTATGATCTACACCGACACGTTCTTCTTCCGCTGCAACTCTGTGATGGTAACGATCGTGATCCCAACCCGTAATGCATCTTTGTATTGATCTTGGGTGATCGTAGGTGCGAATTTTTTCGTTTTCTACTACATTTCTCAACAGTGGTTGTGGGAGCCCGAGCTGGTCCAGGATGCTTTTGCTGCATAAGCTATAGCAATGGCTAACGCCATGTGCTACTTCTTGACCTTGCATTGGTTTTTCCCTTGAAGAGGAAAGGATGATGCAGCACAGTAGAGGTAAGTATTTCCCTCAGTTAAGAACCAAGGTGTGACGCCCCCGGCTTAATCATGCACTAATCATACACGCAAATGCACACGATCAAGCCTAAGGACTCACGGGAAGATATCACAACACAACTCTAAAACATAAATAAAGTCATACAAGCTTTATATTACAAGCCAGGGCCTCGAGGGCTCGAATACATAGCTCGATGGCATACAAGCGTCAGCGGAAGCATCAGTTATCTGAGTACAGATATGAAAGAGAAACAGAAAGGCCTTTAGAAAGGCGGGGCAAAATAAAACACTACGATCGAAAGGCGCAGGCCTCCTGCCTGGGACCCTCCGAACCTACTCCTGGTCGACAGCCAACTCGTAGCAGAAGCCATCCTCGGGGTAGTAGTAGTAGTCGAACGTCGGCGGGGGTAGCTGTCTCAGCGGCTCCGTCATCTGGTCACGACGAACTGATATGGGGGAAAAAGGAAAGAAAAGCAACCGTGAGTACTCTGAAGTACTCAGCAAGCAAGGATCTATACTACATATGCAACATTATCAAAGGGAGGCTGTATATGTGGACTGGGCTGCAGAAATGCCAGAATAGAGAGGAGGGCCTAGTCCTATCGAAGACTAGCATCTTCAGCGGTCTTGCAGCAATAGGAGAGAGTAGAACAATACCATATAATGTAGCAGTAATACTATCAACCTCACCCAGAGATCCTTTCTCGACTCCCTGCGAGAAAGCAATCCCAGAGCCATAAAGTCATCAAACTCGTCCTGAGATCCCTTCTCGACTCCCTGCGAGAAGCAATCCCAGAGCCGCATAGTATACAGGTCTCATCACAGGTATCCAGTTCTAGTTGTATCGATCGGGATACAACTCCGAGTGTCCTTTACCGTAGGACCGGCTATCGATAGAAGTATTCTTCCCTGCAGGGGTGCACCAACTTACCCAACACGCTCGATTAACTTCGGCCGGACACACTTTCCTGGGTCATGCCCGGCCTCGGCCAAACGACACACCGCAACCCTACCTACGGCTCAGCAGAGAGGTCCCCGTCGGTCTACATCCTAAGCGCAAGGGGGTCTTGGCCATCGCCCCTCGCCCTCCGGGTCGTTGCGTGCCGGGCGAACCAGGCTCCACCCCTCAGGATGGTGCCGGCCCAGCCCGGCCGCAGTGCTGAACTGGACGTCTGACAGAGCTTTCGGCTGATGCATACGATGCAGAACGCCCATACTATGCCCACGTGATGGTTAGTGCTATCAGACCAGAGGCCTGCTCGGATCAAATATCCAAATCGTAAGTGGACTAGGGGCTTGCGGTAACGAGCAGAGACTCACGAAAGATGTGACCCCGTCGCCCCGTCTCGAGGACTTGCGGCAAGGGCCATGAATGCCCGGCCACGCCTCGTATTCAACACTCGGGCACCATACAGGCAACCCGTCTTCACATCACACGCGGGTACCCCTCAGGGTCGACCCGCCTTTCCAAGTAACAACAGTACAGTCCAAGTATCCGTGTGTCCATAACATCAAAGGAATTCCGAGGTATCACCCTCGTTGGATTCCTACCGATGTATCTGTCAAGGTGAACGTAGGAGGAATCACCCTCGCTGGGTTCACACTTGATGTGTTGCACGACAGCGTCGTATCGGAAGTGGAGAAGGAGGAATCACCCTCGATGACCACGACCAAATAGCTTCTCTACAGAGTTAACATCAGGAGTGCTATAAGAGGTTTCACCCTCGGCACTCGATAGTAACGCTGCAGTGTCGTTACAACTAAAGGGGGTGATGTGCGGTGTCGGGGCCTGGTCTTCAATCCCGTTGATCGGGTCTTCTGACGATCCAGCGCGGCAGTCGGGATAAGTGGGGTCACTGATAGGTCTCTACCCATCCTAGACTAAACAGTTTAGGATATGCAGGTAATTATCAACGGCAGGTTACAATGAACAGGCTATGCATCAGAATAGGTAAAGCAGCAGCAGCAGCAGCAATTCTAATGCAAGCATGAGAAATAGAATGGGCGATATCGGGATGATCAAAAGGGGGGGGCTTGCCTGGTTGCTCGGCGGCAAGGGCAAGGTTGTCAGTGGTGTCTTCGGGCTCCGGAGCTGCGTCGGTCTCGGGGACGACGTCGGTGTCGGGGTCTAACGAGAGAGAAGAGGGGGAGGAAACAGTATAAATACACAGCAAATCATGAGCAACGCAAAGTACGGCATGACAATATGCAGTGCCGGGTGTGTTCTAACGTGTGGTTGCACGTCACCGAGGAAGGAGGAATCCATCCGGGAATGTTTTCCCGGTTCCGGACATTTGTCAGACAGATGACCGGAGGGGAACGGTTGCACGTTCGGATAGTTAGAGACGCGTGACGGACGAACGGAGCGCGTATTCGAATCGTTCTCGCGTTCTGAGCAACTTTCATGTACAAAGTTTTTCCATCGGAGTTACGGATTATTTAAAATGATTTTCTAAAGTTTTATAGCATTTTAGGAATTATTTAAAACGTTGACTAAGTCAAATGGTCCAGTCAGCGCTGACTAGGTCAAAGTTGACCAGTCAACTGGGTCAAGGGGACCCACATGTCATAGTCTAATTTAACTAAAACAGGGTTAGTTATTACTTAACTAGATGATTAGGTTAACTAGGTTTAATTAGTTTAGCAAAGCAGAATTAATTAACTTAATTAACCCACTAATTAATTAATTATTTAATTATTTTAAACTATTTTTTTTTAAATAGGGGCACTGGGCCCCACTGGTCAGGCAGTGGCGGACATGTCCGGGGCCACTGCCATGGCCACTGGACAATGTCCAGCAGGGGAGGGGAGCGGGCGGAGAGAGGGGGCCGTAGCGGGGGCGAGGCCGTGAGGGGGGCGGGGGGAGGCCGGGTGGGTGGTCGCGGGGGGAGTGGGGGCAGGAGGCCGGAGGGCAGGGCGGAGGTGGGGGCACGAGCGGGGCAGGGAGGCGGGGGTGAGCGCGTGCGCGGGCAGAGGAGGCACGGGCAAGCGGGCCGGGCGGCGGCCAGAGCAGGCGAGGCGGCGAGCGACGGCGGCGCGGGCGCAGGGGGGGGAGACGACGAGCGGGCAGGGGGGGGGAAGAGGGGCGGCGAGCGGCTAGATGGGGCTGAAGAGGGGGCGACGGCGGTGGTGGTTGGGGAGGGTTGAGGCGGGGGGCGGGGGCGGCGGGTGCGGGCGCGGGGCGCGGAGGTGGCGTCGGGCGGCGGGGTCGGGAACGGCTCCTGCTGGGGGGGTCGGGTGGAGAAGAAGGACGAGGACGGGCGCCGGCGTCGGGGAGCGGGGCGGCGCGGTCGCCGGGGTCGCGGGCGACGGTGGAGCGGCGGCGGCGCGGCGTCGGGCGGCGCCGTCAGGCGCCGCGGCGAGAGGGAGGGGGGGGGATCGGGGGGGAGAGTGGGGGTGTTCGGGTTAGGGTTTGGGGTGAGGGGGGGTTATGGGCGCTAGTGGGCCGGCCTGTTGGCCTGCCGGCCCAGCTGGGCCACGGCCCAGTGGGGGGGGGGCTTTTCCTTTTTCCTTTTTTTTTTATTATTTATTTTCCTTTTCTGTTTCTCTTTTATTTTTATTCCAAAAGACTTTTGTAAAATATGAGACTTGCTCCATCATTTACAGTGCATTATCTGTCACTGCTAGAAATTCGGTTTGGGGTCCATATCTTTTTGTTTGGATTTTATTTAAATTGAAAAAGGATTAAACAGTGTTATGTTGCTGCTGTTCCTTGTCGTTTGAGTCCTCTTACAATTCCAACAAATGTTGCAATCATTTTTATAAATGCTATGGGAATATTTGCAACATGATGCACATTTTAATTTTCAGGTTCAGGCAACTTTTATTTTCCACTTTCACTTAAAGTTGGATCTGACTTAGGAGTTGAAATGCAATATGATGCAAATAATGATCAAGCACTGTTAACCATGCTGACTTGGCATTATCAAATGGGTGATTACTGTAGTTAACCATTGGGGGTGTTACAAATCTTCTCTACTAACAAGAATTCTCGTCCCGAGAATTAAGAAGTAGAAGGAAAAAGTTCGGGGTATTCCGCACGATGATTATCCTCGCGTTCCCAAGTGGCTTCATCTTCAGTATGATTTGACCACTGTACTTTGAGGAACTTGGTAACCTTCTGACAGGTTCGACGTTCAGCTTCATCGAGAATGCGGATCGGATGCTCCTTATAAGATAGATCATCTTGCAATTCAAGCATCTCGTGATCCACAGATCGGTGTGGAGATTCCTTGAAGCATTGACGAAGTTGCGACACATGGAAGACGTCGTGGATATGAGAGAATTGCGGCGGCAATTCCAATTTATACGCCACCTGTCCACGCCTTGCAACAATGCGGAAAGGACCAATACAGCGTGGAGCTAGCTTGCCCTTGATTCCAAAACGGTGAGTGCCTTTCATAGGAGTGACACGAAGATAAGCCTGATCACCAGGTTGATAAGTCAAACCCCATCGTTTGCGATCATAGTTGCTCTTCTGGCGGTCCTGAGCCGCCTTGAGATTTTTCCGGACAATTCGGACTTGTTCTTCGGCGTGTTGAATAATATCCGGTCCAACAAGAGGTCGTTCCCCAGTTTCTGACCAATTCAGAGGGGTTCGACACTTACGTCCATAGAGAACTTCAAAGGGGGCCATTTTCAAGCTGGCTTGATAGCTGTTGTTATAAGAGAACTCGGCATACGGAAGAGATTCTTCCCACTTCTTGCCAAATGAAATAACACAAGCCCGAAGCATGTCTTCAAGCACTTGATTGACTCGTTCGACTTGGCCTTGAGATTGAGGGTGATAAGCTGAACTCCAAGTAATATGAGTTCCCATAGCTTTTTGGAAACTTTCCCAGAAATGACCAGTGAATATGCTGCCATGGTCTGAACTGATCTCTTTCGGAATACCATGGAGTGAAACAATTCTGGAGATATATAACTCTGCTAACTGACTAGCAGTGATCGTCTCCTTGACAGGCAGAAAGTGTGCAACTTTAGAGAGTTGGTCGACAACGACAAGAATAGCATCGTGACCCTTCTGTGACCTGGGAAGTCCTGTAACGAAATCCATTTGAACCTTATCCCATTTCCATAGAGGAATAGGAAGTGGTTGCAGAATTCCAGCTGGTTTCTGATGTTCTGCTTTAACGCGACGACACACATCACATTCAGTAACATATCGAGCAATGTCTTGCTTCATTCTAGACCACCAGTACCTTTGACGGAGATCACGATACATCTTGGTGCTACCCGGATGAATAGACAATGGTGTGTCATGTGCCTCCTTCATTACTTTGTCAGTCATGAGTCCGAAACGAGGTACCACAATGCGGTTTCTGAAATACAAGGTTCCATCTTCAGACAGCGAGAAATCCCTGTATTTTACAAGGTGAAGGTCTTTCTTCATCAGATCAACTTCAGCATCTTTAGCTTGCGCATCCTTAACAGCTTTCTCAAGATCTGGTTGTATCACAAGGTTATTAAGAGAACCCTGTGGAACAATACGCAGATTTAGCTTGCACAGTTGTTCAAAAAGACGAGGTTGAGCTCACCTAACCATGAGGTTGTCGCAATAGGACTTGCGGCTTAAGGCATCAGCCATCACGTTAGCCTTGCCAGGGGTATAGGAAATACCCAAATCATAGTCCACAATGGCCTCCATCCATCTTTGCTGACGGAGGTTTAGAGACGGTTGAGTGAACAAGTACTTCAAACTTTTATGATCCGTGTAGATCTCGCAACGATTACCGAGAAGGTAATGTCGCCACAACTGCAATGCATAGATCACAGCAGCTAGTTCTAGATCATGTACCGGATAATTTTCTTCATGTGGGCGCAACTGACGAGAGCCGTAAGCAATCACTTTACGCTCTTGCATTAGGACACAGCCTAATCCTTCACGGGATGCGTCACAATAAATCACAAAGTTTTGCGGGTATCTGGAGGAGATAGTACTGGGGTATTGTAACGGATTGACATCTGCCCCAGTGGATAAAGAATGTACTCTGGATGTATCCCTGCTCGAACAGCTGGTAGCTGCGTCGCAGGGTGTGGTGGAAACAAACGATCCATCTGAAACAGAGGAAACTCATGATTGTCAAAAGACAAGGAGAAGTATAACCGATCTCGGAGAGAAAGGTTAAACAAAACAATGGAAAGGAAAATGATTATCAGACTAATCAGATCAATGTCAGGGAAATCGCACAGATATCCAGCTCTCCGGGTGGACGAGAATTACGAGATCCTAATGTTAGAGTTAGTAAAATTTTAACCCGAATAGACGAGAGGTCAGAGTCCCAGAGTAAAGATGAGGAATAAAAGATACTAATACCACCCAATTGGCGACGTGGGCCCGTAAGCCACACAGCCAAGTTAGTAAAATAGTTTTGGACCACTAGACTCAACTTCGGCCAAGGAGTTGGAAAGGGGGTTCCTACAATCAGTCAGCTCTGATACCAACTTGTGACGCCCCCGGCTTAATCGTGCACTAATCATACACGCAAATGCACACGATCAAGCCTAAGGACTCACGGGAAGATATCACAACACAACTCTAAAACATAAATAAAGTCATACAAGCTTTATATTACAAGCCAGGGCCTCGAGGGCTCGAATACATAGCTCGATGGCATACAAGCGTCAGCGGAAGCATCAGTTATCTGAGTACAGATATGAAAGAGAAACAGAAAGGCCTTTAGAAAGGCGGGGCAAAATAAAACACTACGATCGAAAGGCGCAGGCCTCCTGCCTGGGACCCTCCGAACCTACTCCTGGTCGACAGCCAACTCGTAGCAGAAGCCATCCTCGGGGTAGTAGTAGTAGTCGAACGTCGGCGGGGGTAGCTGTCTCAGCGGCTCCGTCATCTGGTCACGACGAACTGATATGGGGGAAAAAGGAAAGAAAAGCAACCGTGAGTACTCTGAAGTACTCAGCAAGCAAGGATCTATACTACATATGCAACATTATCAAAGGGAGGCTGTATATGTGGACTGGGCTGCAGAAATGCCAGAATAGAGAGGAGGGCCTAGTCCTATCGAAGACTAGCATCTTCAGCGGTCTTGCAGCAATAGGAGAGAGTAGAACAATACCATATAATGTAGCAGTAATACTATCAACCTCACCCAGAGATCCTTTCTCGACTCCCTGCGAGAAAGCAATCCCAGAGCCATAAAGTCATCAAACTCGTCCTGAGATCCCTTCTCGACTCCCTGCGAGAAGCAATCCCAGAGCCGCATAGTATACAGGTCTCATCACAGGTATCCAGTTCTAGTTGTATCGATCGGGATACAACTCCGAGTGTCCTTTACCGTAGGACCGGCTATCGATAGAAGTATTCTTCCCTGCAGGGGTGCACCAACTTACCCAACACGCTCGATTAACTTCGGCCGGACACACTTTCCTGGGTCATGCCCGGCCTCGGCCAAACGACACACCGCAACCCTACCTACGGCTCAGCAGAGAGGTCCCCGTCGGTCTACATCCTAAGCGCAAGGGGGTCTTGGCCATCGCCCCTCGCCCTCCGGGTCGTTGCGTGCCGGGCGAACCAGGCTCCACCCCTCAGGATGGTGCCGGCCCAGCCCGGCCGCAGTGCTGAACTGGACGTCTGACAGAGCTTTCGGCTGATGCATACGATGCAGAACGCCCATACTATGCCCACGTGATGGTTAGTGCTATCAGACCAGAGGCCTGCTCGGATCAAATATCCAAATCGTAAGTGGACTAGGGGCTTGCGGTAACGAGCAGAGACTCACGAAAGATGTGACCCCGTCGCCCCGTCTCGAGGACTTGCGGCAAGGGCCATGAATGCCCGGCCACGCCTCGTATTCAACACTCGGGCACCATACAGGCAACCCGTCTTCACATCACACGCGGGTACCCCTCAGGGTCGACCCGCCTTTCCAAGTAACAACAGTACAGTCCAAGTATCCGTGTGTCCATAACATCAAAGGAATTCTGAGGTATCACCCTCGTTGGATTCCTACCGATGTATCTGTCAAGGTGAACGTAGGAGGAATCACCCTCGCTGGGTTCACACTTGATGTGTTGCACGACAGCGTCGTATCGGAAGTGGAGAAGGAGGAATCACCCTCGATGACCACGACCAAATAGCTTCTCTACAGAGTTAACATCAGGAGTGCTATAAGAGGTTTCACCCTCGGCACTCGATAGTAACGCTGCAGTGTCGTTACAACTAAAGGGGGTGATGTGCGGTGTCGGGGCCTGGTCTTCAATCCCGTTGATCGGGTCTTCTGACGATCCAACGCGGCAGGCGGGATAAGTGGGGTCACTGATAGGTCTCTACCCAGCCTAGACTAAACAGTTTAGGATATGCAGGTAATTATCAACAGCAGGTTACAATGAACAGGCTATGCATCAGAATAGGTAAAGCAGCAGCAGCAGCAGCAGCAATTCTAATGCAAGCATGAGAAATAGAATGGGCGATATCGGGACGATCAAAAGGGGGGGGGCTTGCCTGGTTGCTCGGCGGCAAGGGCAAGGTTGTCAGTGGTGTCTTCGGACTCCGGAGCTGCGTCGGTCTCGGGGACGACGTCGGTGTCGGGGTCTAACGAGAGAGAAGAGGGGGAGGAAACAGTATAAATACACAGCAAATCATGAGCAACGCAAAGTACGGCATGACAATATGCAGTGCCGGGTGTGTTCTAACGTGTGGTTGCACGTCACCGAGGAAGGAGGAATCCATCCGGGAATGTTTTCCCGGTTCCGGACATTTGTCAGACAGATGACCGGAGGGGAACGGTTGCACGTTCGGATAGTTAGAGACGCGTGACGGACGAACGGAGCGCGTATTCGAATTCGTCTCGTCGTTCTGAGCAACTTTCATGTACAAAGTTTTTCCATCGGAGTTACGGATTATTTAAAATGATTTTCTAAAGTTTTATAGCATTTTAGGAATTATTTAAAACATTGACTAAGTCAAATGGTCCAGTCAGCGCTGACTAGGTCAAAGTTGACCAGTCAACTGGGTCAAGGGGACCCACATGTCATAGTCATAATTTAACTAAAACAGGGTTAGTTAACTTAACTAGATGATTAGGTTAACTAGGTTTAATTAGTTTAGCAAAGCAGAATTAATTAACTTAATTAACCCACTAATTAATTAATTATTTATATTATTTTAAACTATTTTTTTTAAATAGGGGCACTGGGCCCCACTGGTCAGGCAGTGGCCGGACATGTCCGGGGCCACTGCCATGGCCACTGGACAATGTCCAGCAGGGGAGGGGCAGCGCCCGCGGCGCCAGAGGCCAGGCGGCGCCCGTAGGGCGGGCGAGGCCGTGAGGGGGCGGGGCGGCCAGGCCGCCGGTGGTCGCGGCCGGCGCCGGAGTTGCCGGGCCGGAGGCAGGGGCGGAGCGTGGTCGGGGTGGTCGACTAGCGTTGCAGGCTATTGCTGGGGTGAGCGCGTGCGCGGGCCAGAGAGCAAGCGGGCACCGTCGGCGGCGGGCCAGAGCACTCCGAGGGCGCCGCCGAGCTCGCGCCGCGCGGCGGGGCGCAGGAGAGGCGACGAGCGGGCAATGGGGGGGGAAGAGCGGCGCGAGCGGCTCAGATGGGCTGAAGAGGGGCGACGGCGTTGGTGGGTTGGAGAGCCGTTGAGCGCGCGCAGGGCCGGCCGACGGTGCGCCGGGGCGCCGAGGTGGCGTCGGGCGGCGGGTTCGAACGGCTCCTCTGTGGGGGCGGTCCGGTGAGAAGAAGGACGAGGACGGGCGCCGGCGTCGGGAGGCGGGCGGCGCGGTCGCCGGGGTCGCCGGGCGACGGTGGAGCGCGGGCGGCGCGGCGTCGGGCGCGCCGTCAGGCGCGCGGGCGAGGAGGAGGGGGGATCGGGGGGGAGAGTGGGGTGTGTTCTGGGTTAGGGTTTGGGGTGAGGGGGGGTTATGGGCGCTAGTGGGCCGGCCTGTTGGCCTCCGGCCCAGCTGGGCCACGGCCCAGTGGGGGGGGGGCTTTTCCTTTTTCCTTTTTTTTTTATTATTTATTTTCCTTTTCTGTTTTCTCTTTTTTTTATTCCAAAAGACTTTTGTAAAATTGAGACTTGCTCCATCATTACAGTGCATTATCTGTCACTGCTAGAAATTGGTTTGGGGTCCATATCTTTTTGTTTGGATTTTATTTAAATTGAAAAAGGATTAACAGTGTTATGTGCTGCTGCTGTTCCTTGTCGTTTGAGTCCTCTTACAATTCCAACAAATGTTGCAATCATTTTATAAATGCTATGGGAATATTTGCAACATGATGCACATTTTAATTTCATGTTCAGGCAACTTTTATTTTCCACTTTCACTTAAAGTTGGATCTGACTTAGGAGTTGAAATGCATATGATGCAATAATGATCAAGCACTGTTAACCATGCTGACTTGGCATTATCAAATGGGTGATTACTGTAGTTACCATTGGGGGTGTTACAAATCTTCTCTACTACACAAGAATTCTCGTCCCAGAATTAAGAAGTAGAAGGAAAAAGTTCGGGGTTATTCCGCACGATGATTATCCTCGCGTTCCCAAGTGGCTTCATCTTCAGTATGATTGACCACTGTACTTTGAGGAACTTGGTAACCTTCTGACAGGTTCGACGTTCAGCTTCATCGGAATGCGGATCGGATGCCTCCTTATAAGATAGATCATCTTGCAATTCAAGCATCTCGTGATCCACAGATCGGTGTGAGATTCCTTGAAGCATTGACGAAGTTCGACACATGGAAGACGTCGTGGATATGAGAGATTTGCGGCGGCAATTCCAATTTATACGCCACCTGTCCACGCCTTGCAACAATGCGGAAAGGACCATACAGCTTGGAGCTAGCTTGCCCTTGATTCCAAAACGGTGAGTGCCTTTCATAGGAGTGACACGAAGATAAGCCTGATCACCAGGTTGATAAGTCAAACCCCATCGTTTGCGATCATAGTTGCTCTTCTGGCGTTCCTGAGCCGCCTTGAATGTTTTTTCCGGACAATTCGACTTGTTCTTCGGCGTGTTAATAATATCCGGTCCAACAAGAGGTCGTTCCCCAGTTTCTGACCAATTCAGAGGGGTTCGACACTTACGTCCATAGAAACTTCAAAGGGGGCATTTTCAAGCTGGCTTGATAGCTGTTGTTATAAGAGAACTCGGCATACGAAGAGATTCTTCCCACTTCTTGCCAAATGAATAACACAGCCCGAAGCATGTCTTCAAGCACTTGATTGACTCGTTCGACTTGGCCTTGAGATTGAGGTGATAAGCTGAACTCCAAGTAATATGAGTTCCCATAGCTTTTTGGAAACTTTCCCAGAAATGACCAGTGAATATGCTGCCATGGTCTGAACTGATCTCTTTCGGAATACCATGGAGTGAAACAATTCTGGATAGATTATACTCTGCTAACTGACTAGCAGTGATCGTCTCCTTGACAGGCAGAAATTGTGCAACTTTAGAGAGTTGGTCGACAACGACAAGAATAGCATCGTGACCCTTCTGTGACCTGGGAAGTCCTGTAACGAAATCCATTTGAACCTTATCCCATTTCCATAGAGGAATAGGAGTGGTTGCAGAATTCCAGCTGGTTTCTGATGTTTCTGCTTTAACGCACGACACACATCACATTCAGTAACATATCGAGCAATGTCTTGCTTCATTCTAGACCACCAGTACCTTTGACGGAGATCACGATACATCTTGGTGCTACCCGGATGAATAGACAATGGTTGTGTCATGTGCCTCCTTCATTACTTGTTCAGTCATGAGTCCGAACGAGAGTACCACAAATGCGTTTTCTGAAATACAAGTTTCCATCTTCAGACAGCAGAATCCCTGTATTTTACAAGGTGAAGGTCTTTCTTCATCAGATCAACTTCAGCATCTTTAGCTTGCGCATCCTTAACAGCTTTCTCAAGATCTGGTTGTATCACAAGGTTTTAAGAGAACCCTGTGGAACAATACGCAGTTTAGCTTGCACAGTTGTTCAAAAAGACGAGGTTGAGCTCACCTAACCATGAGGTTGTCGCAATAGGACTTGCGCTTAAGGCATCAGCCATCACGTTAGCCTTGCCAGGGTATAGGAAATACCCAAATCAAGTCCACAATGGCCTCCTCCATCTTTGCTGACGGAGGTTTAGAGACGGTTGAGTGAACAAGTACTTTCAAACTTTTATGATCCGTGTAGATCTCGCAACATTACCGAGAAGGTAATGTCGCCACAACGCAATGCTAGATCACAGCAGCTGTTCTAGATCTGTACCGGATAATTTTCTTCATGTGGGCGCAACTGACGAGAGCCGTAAGCAATCACTTTACGCCTTGCATTAGGACACACAGCCTAATCCTTCACGGATGCGTCACAATAAATCACAAGTTTTTGCGGGTATCTGGAGGGATAGTACTGGGGTATTGTACGATTACATTGCACTCTGCCCATTGGATAAAGAATGTATCTGGATGTATCCCTGCTCGAACAGCTGGTAGCTGCGTCGCAGGGTGTGGTGGAAACAAACGATCCATCTGAAACAGAGGAAACCATGATTGTCAAAAGACAAGGAGAAGTATAACCGATCTCGGAGAGAAAGGTTAAACAAAACAATGAAAAGGAAAATGATTATCAGACTAATCAGATCAATGTCAGGGAAATCGCACAGATATCCAGCTCTCCGGTGGACGAGAATTACGAGATCCTAATGTTAGAGTTAGTAAAATTTTAACCCGAAAAGACGAGAGTCAGAGTCCCAGAGTAAAGATGAGGAATAAAAGATACTAAATCCCACCCAATTGGCGACGTGGGCCCGTAAGCCACACAGCCAAGTTATAAAATAGTTTTGGACCACTAGACTCAACTTCGGCCAAGGAGTTGGAAAGGGGGTTCCTACATCATTCAGCTCTGATACCAACTTGTGACGCCCCGGCTTAATCGTGCACTAATCATACACGCAAATGCACACGATCAAGCCTAAGGACTCACGGGAAATATCACAACACAACTCTAAAACATAAATAAAGTCATACAAGCTTTATATTACAAGCCAGGCCTCGAGGGCTCGAATACATAGCTCGATGGCATACAACGTCAGCGGAAGCATCAGTTATCTGAGTACAGATATGAAAGAGAAACAGAAAGGCCTTTAGAAAGGCGGGGCAAAATAAAAACTACGATCGAAGGCGCAGGCCTCCTGCCTGGGACCCTCCGAACCTACTCCTGGTCGACAGCCACCTCGTAGCAGAAGCCATCCTCGGGGTAGTAGTAGTAGTCGAACGTCGGCGGGGGTAGCTGTCTCAGCGGCTCCGTCATCTGGTCACGACGAACTGATATGGGGGAAAAAGGAAAGAAAAGCAACCGTGAGTACTCTGAAGTACTCAGCAGCAAGGATCTATACTACATATGCAACATTATCAAAGGGAGGGCTTATATGTGGACTGGGCTGCAGAAATGCCAGAATAGAGAGGAGGGCCTAGTCCTATCGAAGACTAGCATCTTCAGCGGTCTTGCAGCAATAGGAGAGAGTAGAACAATACCATATAATGTAGCAGTATACTATCACCCTCACCCAGATCCTTTCCTCATCCCTGCGAGAAAGCAATCCCAGAGCCATAAAGTCATCAAACTCGTCCTGAATCCCTTCTCGACTCCCTGCGAGAAGCAATCCCAGAGCCCATAGTATCAGGTCTCATCACAGGTATCCAGTTCTGTTGTATCGATCGGATACAACTCCGAGTGTCCTTTACCGTAGGACCGGCTATCGATAGAAGTATTCTTCCCTGCAGGGGCACCAACTTACCACAACACGCTCGTTTAACTTCGGCCGGACACACTTTCCTGGGTCTGCCCGGCCTGCCCGGCCAAACGACACACCGCAACCCTACCTACGCTCTCAGCCGGAGAGTCCCTCGTCTACATCCTAAGCGCAGGGGTCTTGGCCATCGCCCCTCGCCCTCGCGGGTCGTTGCTGCCGGGCGAACCAGGCTCCACCCCTCAGGATGGTGCCGCCACCCGGCCGCAGTGCTGAATGGACGTCTGACAGAGCTTTCGGCTGATCATACGATGCAGAACGCCCAACTATGCCACGTGATGGTTAGTGCTATCAGACCAGAGGCCTGCTCGGATCAAATATCCAAATCGTAGTGGACTAGGGCTTGCGGTAACGAGCAAGACTCACGAAAATGTGACCACCCCGTCGCCCGTCTCGAGGACTTGCGGCAAGGGCCATGAATGCCCGCCACGCCTCGTATTCAACACTCGGCACCATACAGGCAACCCGTCTTCACATCACACGCGGGTACCCCTCAGGTCGACCCGCCTTTCCAGTAACAACAGTACATGCCAAGTATCCGTGTGTCCATAACTCAAAGGAATTCTGAGGTTACACCCTCGTTGGATTCCTACCGATGTATCTGTCAAGGTGAACGTAGGAGGAATCACCCTCTGGGTTCACACTTGATGTGTTGCACGACAGCGTCATCGGAAGTGGAGAAGGAGGAATCACCCTCGATGACCACGACCAAATAGCTTCTCTACGAGGTTAACTCAGGAGTGCATAAGAGGTTTCACCTCGGCACTCGATAGTACGCTGCATGTCGTTACAACTAAAGGGGGATGTGCGGTGTCGGCCTGGTCTTCAATCCCGTTGATGGGTCTTCTGACGATCCAACGCGGCAGGCGGGATAAGTGGGGTCACTGATAGTTCTCTACCAGCCTAGACTAAACAGTTTAGGATATGCAGGTAATTATCAACAGCAGGTTACAATGAACAGGCTATGCATCAGAATAGGTAAAGCAGCGCAGCAGCAGCAGCAATTCTAATGCACATGAAATAGAATGGGCATATCGGGACGATCAAAGGGGGGGCTTGCCTGGTTGCTCGGCGGCAAGGGCAAGGTTGTCAGTGGTGTCTTCGGACTCCGGAGCTGCGTCGGTCTCGGGGACGACGTCGGTGTCGGGGTCTACGAGAGAGAAGAGGGGGAGGAAACAGTAAATAATACACAGCAAATCATGAGCAACGCAAGTACGGGCATGACAATAGTCAGTGCCGGGTGTGTTCTAACGTGTGGTTGCACGTCACCGAGGAAGGAGGAATCCATCCGGGAATGTTTTCCCGGTTCCGGACATTTGTCAGACAGATGACGCGGGGGGAACGGTTGCACGTTCGGATAGTTAGAGACGCGTGACGGACGAACGGAGCGCGTATTCGAATTCGTCTCGTCGTTCTGAGCAACTTTCATGTACAAAGTTTTTCCATCGGAGTTACGGATTATTTAAAATGATTTTCTAAAGTTTTATAGCATTTTAGGAATTATTTAAAACTTTGACTAAGTCAAATGGTCCAGTCAGCGCTGACTAGGTCAAGTTGACCAGTCAACTGGGTCAAGGGGACCCCATGTCATAGTCATAATTTAACTAAAACAGGGTTAGTTTTAACTAGATGATTAGTTTACTAGGTTTAATTGTTTACAAAGCAGAATTAATTAACTTAATTAACCCACTAATTAATTAATTATTTATATTATTTTAAACTATTTTTTTTAAATAGGGGCACTGGGCCCCACTGGTCGCGCAGTGGCCGGACATGTCCGGGGCCACTGCCATGGCCACTGGACAATGTCCAGCAGGGGAGGGGCAGCGCCCGCGGCGCCAAGGCCAGGCGCGCCCGTAGGGCGGGCGAGGCCGTGAGGGGGCGGCGGCCCAGGCCCCGGTCGCGGCCGGCGCCGGAGTTGCCGGGCCGGAGCAGGGGCGAGCGGTGGCGGCACGACGGGGCAGCGAGGCGGGGGTGAGCGCGTGCGCGGGCCAAGAGGCAGCGGGCACCGCGGCCGGGCGGCGGCCAGAGCACGCCGAGGCGCGCACGAGCGCGCGCAGCGCGGCGGGCGCAGGGGAGAAGCGACGAGCGGGCAACGGGGGGGGGAAAGCGGGGCGCGAGCGGCTCACATGGGGCTGAAGAGGGGGCGACGGCGGTGGTGGTTGGGAGGGCCGTTGAGGTGGCGGGCGGCAGGGCCGGCCGACGGTGCGGGCGGCGGGGGCGCGGAGTGGCGTCGGGCGGCGGGGTCGGGAACGCTCCTGCTGGGGGCGTCCGGTGAGAAGAAGGACGAGGACGGCGCCGGCGTCGGGGAGGGCGGGGGGCGCGGTCGCGCGTGGTCGCGCGGGGGGGCGACGGTGGAGCGGCGGGCGGCGCGGCGTCGGGCGCCCGTCAGGCGCGGGCGAGGCGGAGGGAGGGGATCGGGGGAGGAGAGTGGGTTTTTTCGGTTAGGTTTGGGGTGAGGGGGGGGGGGTTATGGCGCTGGTGGCCGGCCTGTTGGCCTGCCGGCCCAGCTGGGCCACGCCCAGTGGGGGGGGCTTTTTCCTTTTCCTTTTTCCTTTTTTTTTATTATTTATTTTCCTTTTCTGTTTTCTGTTTTATTTTTATTCCAAAAGACTTTTGTAAAATATGAGACTTGCTCCATCATTTACAGTGCATTATCTGTCACTGCTAGAAATTGGTTTGGGGTCCATATCTTTTTGTTTGGATTTTATTTAAATTGAAAAAGGATTAAACAGTGTTATGTTGCTGCTGTTCCTTGTCGTTTGAGTCCTCTTACAATTCCAACAAATGTTGCAATCATTTTTATAAATGCTATGGGAATATTTGCAACATGATGCACATTTTAATTTTCAGGTTCAGGCAACTTTTATTTTCCACTTTCACTTAAATTTGGATCTGACTTAGGAGTTGAAATGCAATATGATGCAAATAATGATCAAGCACTGTTAACCATGCTGACTTGGCATTATCAAAAGGGTGATTACTGTAGTTAACCATTGGGGGTGTTACACAAGGTATCAATCTAGTAGGAGAAGAACGCACAAATCACCAACACCCGCACAAACAATCAAACACTTGCACCCAACGCGATAAAGGGGTTGTCAGTCCCTTCACGGTCAATTGCAAAAGTGAGATCTGATAGAGATAGATAAACAAAAGATAAAATATTTTTGGGTTTTTTTTGGTTTATAGATATGAAAATAAAAGATTGCAAAATAGTAGATCGGAAAGTAATATGATGGAAAATAGTAGATCGGAAAGTAATATGATGGAAAATAGACCCGGGGGCCATAGATTTCACTAGAGGCTTCTCTCATGAAGGCAAATAATACGGTGGGTGAACAAATTACTGTCGAGCAATTGATAGAAAAGTGCAAAGTTATGACGATATCCAAGGCAATGATTATGCATATAGGCATCACGTCCGTGTCAATTAGACCGACTCCTGCCTGCATCTACTGCTATTACTGCACACATCGACCGCTATCCAGCATGCATCTAGAGTATTAAGTTCATAAAGAACAGAGTAACGCCTTAAGTAAGATGACATGATGTAGAGGAATTAACTCAAGCAATATGATGAAAACCCCATCTTTTTATCCTCGATGGCAACAATGCAATACGTGTCTCGCTACCCCTACTTTGTCACTAGGTGAAATCACGCAAGATTGAACCCAAAGCTAAGCACCTCTCCCATTGCAAGAAAAACCAATCTAGTTGGCCAAACCAAACCGATAATTCGAAGAGAAATACAAAGATATTAAATCATGCATAAAAGAATTCAGAGAAGATTCAAATAATATTCATAGATAAGCTGATCATAAATCCACAATTCATCGAATCTCGACAAACACACCGCAAAAGAAGATTACATCGGATAGATCTCCAAGAACATCAAGGAGAACGTTGTATTGAGAATCAAAGAGAGAGAAGAAGCCATCTAGCTACTAGCTATGGACCCGTAGGTCTGAGTAAACTACTCACGCATCATCGGAAGGGCAATGGAGTTGATATAGAAGCCCTCCGTGATCGATTCCCCCTCTGGCGGGATGCCAGAAAATGCCCCAAGATGGGATCTCATGGGAACAGAAGGTTGCGGCGGTGGAAAAGTGTTTTCGTGGATGCCTCTGGTGGTTCTGGAATATATGTGAATATATAGGAGGAAGACCTAGGTCAGGAGATCACCGAGGGGCCCACAAGGTAGGGGGGCGCGCCCCCCCTAGGGCGCGCCCTCCACCCTTGTCGCCGCCTCGTGGATCTTCTGACTTGGACTCCAAGTCCCCTAGGTGTCTTCTGGTCCAAGAAAAATCATCGTGAAGTTTTATTCCGTTTGCTATTCCTTTTCTGCGAGGCTCAAAAACAAGGAAAAAACAAAAACTGGCACTGGGCTCTAAGTTAATAGGTTAGTCCCAAAAATAATATAAAATAGCATATTAATGCATATAAAACATCCAAAACTGATAATATAATAGCATGGAACAATCAAAAATTATAGATACATTGGAGACGTATCAAGCATCCCCAAGCTTAATTCCTGCTCGTCCTCGAGTAGGTAAATGATAAAAACAGAATTTTTGATGTGGAATGCTACCTAACATACTCATCCATGTAATTTTCTTTATTGTGGCATGAATGTTCAGATCCATTAGATTCAAAACAAAAGTTTAATATTGACATAAAAACAATAATACTTCAAGCATACTAATAAAGCAATCATGTCTTCTCAAAATAACATGGCCAAAGAAAGTTATCCCTACAAAATCATATTGTCTGGCTATGCTCCATCTTCATCACACAAAGTACTCAAATCATGCACAACCCCGATGACAAGCCAAGAAATTGTTTCATATTTTTTATGTTCTCAAACCTTTTCAACTTTCACGCAATACATGAGCGTGAGCCATAGACATAGCACTATAGGTGGAATAGAGTATGGTGGTTGTGGAGAAGACAAAAAAGAAAGAGATAGTCTCACATCAACTAGGCGTATCAATGGGCTATGGAGATGCCCATCAATAGATATCAATGTGAGTGAGTAGGGATTGCCATGCAACGGATGCACTAGAGCTATAAGTTTATGAAAGCTCAAAAAAGAAACTAAGTGGATGTGCATCCAACTTGCTTGCTCACGAAGACATAGGGCAATTTGAGGAAGCCCATCATTGGAATATACAAGCCAAGTTCTATAATGAAAAATTCCCACTAGTATATGAAAGTGACAACATAGGAGACTCTCTATCATAAAGATCATGGTGCTACTTTGAAGCACAAGTGTGGAAAAAGGATAGTAACATTGCCCCTTCTCTCTTTTCTCTCATTTTTTTTTCTTTTGGTGGGCTTCTTTGGCCTCTTTTATTTTATTTGTGGGCTTCGTTGGCCTCTTTTATTTGTTTCCTCACATGGGACAATGCTCTAATAATGAAGATCATCACACTTTTATTTACTTACAACTCAAGAATTACAACTCGATACTTAGAACAAAATATGACTCTATATGGATGCCTCTGGCGGTGTACCGGGATGTGCAAGGACTCAAGAGTGACATGTATAAAAATTATGAACGGTGGCTTTGCCACAAATACTATGTCAACTACATGATCATGCAAAGCAATATGACAATGATGGAACGTGTCATAATAAAACGGAACGGTGGAAAGTTGCATGGCAATATATCTCGGAATGGCTATGGAAATGCCATAATAGGTAGGTATGGTGGCTGTTTTGAGGAAGGTAAAAGGTAGGTGTATGGCACCGGCGAAAGTTGCGCGGTACTAGAGAGGCTAGCAAAGGTGGAAGGGCGAGAGTGCGTATAATCCATGGACTCAACATTAGTTATAAAGAACTCACATACTTATTGTAAAAATCTATTAGTCATTGAAACGAAGTACTACACGCATGCTCCTAGGGGGATAGATTGGTAGGAAAAGACCATCGCTCGTCCCCGACCGCCACTCATAAGGAAGACAATCAATAAATACCTCATGCTCCAACTTCGTTACATAACGGTTCACCATACGTGCATGCTACGGGAATCACAAACTTTAACACAAGAATTTCTACAATCCACAATTACTCACTAGCATGACTCTAATATCACCATCTTTATATCTCAAAACAATCATAAGGAATCAAACTTCACATAGTATTCAATGCACTTTATATGAAAGTTTTTATTATATCCCTCTTGGATGCCTATCATATTAGGACTAAATTTATAACCAAAGCAAATTACCATGCTGTTTAGAAAGACTCTCAAAATAATATAAGTGAAGCATAAGAGTTCAATAATTTCTATAAAATAAAACCACCTCCGTGCTCTAAAAAGATATAAGTGAAGCACTAGAGCAAAATTGCCTAGCTCAAAAGATATAAGTGAAGCACAAAGAGTATTCTAATAAATCACGATTCATGCGTGTCCCTCTCAAAAGGTGTGTACAACAAGGATGATTGTGGAAAACTAAAAAGCAAAGACTCATATCATACAAGACGCTCCAAGCAAAACACATATCATGTGGTGAATAAAAATATAGCCTCAAGTAAATTTACCGATAAACGAAGACGAAAGAGGGGATGCCTTCCGGGGCATCCCCAAGCTTAGGCTCTTGGTTGTCATTGAATATTACCTTGGGGTGCCTTGGGCATCCCCAAGCTTAGGCTCTTGCCACTCCTTATTCCATAGTCCATCAAATCTTTACCCAAAACTTGAAAACTTCACAACACAAAACTCAACAGAAAACTCGTGAGATCCGTTAGTACAAGAAAATAAAATCACCACTTTTGGTACTGTTGTGAACTCATTATTTATTTATATTGGTGTAATATCTAATGTATTCCAACTTCTCCATGGTTCATACCCCCCGATATTACCCATAGATTCATCAAAATAAGCAAACAACACAAAGAAAACAAAATCTGTCAAAAACAGAACAGTCTGTGAAGATCCGAATTGTTCTAATACTTATGTAACTCCAAAAATTCGCAAAAATTAGGAAAACAGAGGCAATTTGTATATCAATCTCGTGTAAAGAATTCAGGGTTTTTCAACGCTCCAGTGAATTATTAAAATTCTGTGACTGGACGCAAAAGTTTCTGTTTTTCAGCAAGATCAAATCAACTATCACCGTAAGCCATCCCAAAGGTCTTACTTGGCACAAACACTAATTAAAACACTAAAAAACATCTAACCAGAGGATAGATGAAAAAATTATTGAAAAACAGAACCAAAAAAGTAAAAAAATAAATAAAATTGGGTTGCCTCCCAACAAGCGCTATTGTTTAACGCCCTTAGCAAGGCATAAAAAACACATAGATCTAGGTATTGTCATAGTAATAATAAGGCAAATTTCAAAAACTCATGTCGTAGTCCCTTCGTTCAGCAGCAAGTTTTCTTTGTGGTAAGCAAAATTAATCAAAAGGGCTAAATTTAACGGGATAAGGATCCCTAAGATCAAGCTCGGGAGGTATTGGCTCCTCCTTCGGCCCCTCATATTGTATGATCAACTCATCATTGTAAGAATTATTTTGGCAAAAGGTCATGAGCTTATTTCCAAGAGAGAAACCCAATCCGTTGTTTTGTATAGCAAAATTATCATTAAGTTCAGAAATTTTATCAACTAAAACATCGGTAGGAACTCTTTTTCTCAAATTTTCATTATAAGCAACATGATCAAGAGATCGCAAACGCATTATTTCTTCTTGATTAAAGAGAATCCCCTCTATGGGAGGACGACCACCATCTACCTTATAATGCGCAAAATTTTCACTAGCCTCTTTCATAATGAATCTAAACTCAAGGGCTAGAAATATGGTAGCAACGCGTTCAACAGAAGAATGCTCAATATTAGAGAACTCTAGAAAAATCCTTTGTATGCATGGATGCATATGAACAAATTGTCTTTCAAGTTCAAGTATAAGCAGAGATATAGCATCCGCAAGACTATTAGTTTTATGGAGAATAGATCCACCTAACGTGGGTAGCGCACCAGCACAAGTAAAGAAATCTTGAATAACCCCTTTTCCAATAATATTGCCGCTACCTATACGAAGTTTTTTAGTGTGCAGGATAGTAGGTTCTTCATGAGGATCAATATTAGCAAAATTATCAAAGTCCCCCCCTCCCCATCATTACTACTATCCTTTTCAACGAAAATCTCCCCAGATACCGACATGGTGGCAAGAAACAGATCTAACACACGAGCAAACAAAAAGCAAGCGAAAAAGATGAACGGAAGAAGGGCGAATAAAAAGGCAAATCTTTTCGAAAATCGTTTTAGAAGTGGGGGAGAGGAAAACGAGAGGCAAATGGCGAATAATGTAATGCAAGAGATGAGAGTTTATGATGGGTACTTGGTATGTCTTGACTTGGCATAGATCTCCCCGGCAACGGCGCCAGAAATTCTTCCTGCTACTTCTTGAGCTTGCGTTGGTTTTTCCCTTGAAGAGGAAAGGGTGATGCAGCACAGTAGAGGTAAGTATTTCCCTCAGTTAAGAACCAAGGTATCAATCCAGTAGAAGAAGAACGCACAAATCACCAACACCTGCACAAACAATCAAACACTTGCACCCAACGCGATAAAGGGGTTGTCAATCCCTTCACGGTCAATTGCAAAAGTGAGATCTGATAGAGATAGATAAAAAAAAAGATAAAATATTTTTAGGTTTTTTTGGTATATAGATCTGAAAATAAAAGATTGCAAAATAGTAGATCGGAAAGTAATATGATGGAAAATAGTAGATCGGAAAGTAATATGATGGAAAATAGACCCCGGGGCCATAGGTTTCACTAGAGGCTTCTCTCATGAAGGCAAATAATACGGTGGGTGAACAAATTACTTTCAAGCAATTGATAGAAAAGCACAAAGTTATGACGATATCCAAGGCAATGATTATGCATATAGGCATCACGTCCGTGTCAAGTAGACCGACTCCTGCCTGCATCTACTACTATTACTCCACACATCTACCGCTATCCAGCATGCACCTAGAGTAATAAGTTCATAAAGAACGGAGTAGCGCCTTAAGTAAGATGACATGATGTAGAGGAATTAACTCAAGCAATATGATGAAAACCCCATCTTTTTATCCTCGATGGCAACAATGCAATACGTGTCTCGCTACCACTACTTTGTCACTGGGTGAAATCATGCAAGATTGAACCCAAAGCTAAGCACCTCCCCCATTGCAAGAAAAATCAATCTAGTTGGCCAAACCAAACCGATAATTCGAAGAGAAATACAAAGATATTAAATCATGCATAAAAGAATTCAGAGAAGATTCAAATAATATTCATAGATAAGCTGATCATAAATCCACAATTCATCGGATCTCGACAAACACACCGCAAAAGAAGATTACATCGAATAGATCTCCAAGAACATCAAGGAGAACGTTGTATTGAGAATCAAAGAGAGAGAAGAAGCCATCTAGCTACTAGCTATGGACCCGTAGGTCTGAGGTAAACTACTCACGCGTCATCGGAAGGGCAATGGAGTTGATGTAGAAGCCCTCCATGATCGATTTCCCCTCCGGCGGGATGCCGGAAAAGGCCCCAAGATGGGATCTCACGGGAACAGAAAGTTGCGGCGGTGGAAAAGTGTTTTCGTGGATGCCTCTGGTGGTTCTGGAAAATATGTGAATATATAGGAGGAAGACCTAGGTCAGGAGGTCACCGAGGGGCCCACAAGGTAGGGGGCGCGCCCTCCACCCTTGTGGCCGCCTTGTGGCTCTTCTGACTTGGACTCCAAGTCCCCCGGGTGTCTTCTGGTCCAAGAAAAATCATCGTGAAGTTTTATTCCATTTGGACTCCATTTGGTATTCCTTTTCTGCGAGGCTCAAAAACAAGGAAAAAACAGAAACTGACACTGGGCTCTAGGTTAATAGGTTAGTCCCAAAAATAATATAAAATAGCATATTAATGCATATAAAACATCCAAAACAGATAATATAATAGCATGGAACAATAAAAAATTATAGATACGTTGGAGACGTATCACCATGTCAATGGCAGGAGACATAGGAGTACTAAGGGTGGAGTTTGAAACTGACTCACAGCTACTTGCAGAAGCCCTGGACCTCCGGCGGGTTGAATCACCCCCCTATGCTGCTGTGATTGAGGACACTAAGTATCACCTGAAGTTGTGGTTCTCCAAACATGTAATAAAAGTTTGTCATTGTAGCACCAATTCGGTTGCGCGTTTGTTAGCTAGTATTGGTTGTATGTTACCTGCAAACCACTTAGTAGAGTGGAGTCTGATGTACCAGCCCAAGTGGTTGTTTGTGTCTCGGGTGACCTACCTGAACTATGTTAAGTTATAGAGCTTTGCTTTCCCGCGAGCGCTATATCTTGCATTTAGCGGGACCTATGGTTCTCTCGCTGAAGGGGCTACAATACTTGGGTCGGCCCATTCGCGCAGAAAGGAAAAAGAGACGAAAAAGGAGCGACCAAGGGATTCGAACCCTCGTCTCCAGGTTGAGGGAGAGCGCGGCTAGCCACTCGGTTTGAATTGAATTCATGATAAAGTAGTAGCATGGGTATAGTTAACTTGAAACAAGCTGTGTTTTGCACCGTTTCTTCTCCGTTTTTCCTGGGTTTTTTCGTTTTGTTTTCTTTTTGTTTTTCACCGTTTTTTCTCTATTTTCATTCAGTTTCTTCTTTACTTCCTTTTCCTTTTTCTTTGGTTTTATTTATTCATTTATTTCTTTTCCCCTTATATTTTTTCTGTTTTCTTACATGTTTTTTTTAGTTTCTTCCGTGTTGTTCGTTTTTTTTATGTTTTTCCTTTTTTCTTATCCATTTTTTATTTTTCATTTGTTCTTCTGTTTTCAATACTTTTTTTCGTTTACTTTCGTTTCTTTTCATTTTTCTTCTCCGTTTTTTTATTTTTAATTCTTTATACATTTTTTTCTTCAGTTAATTATCATTTTTATTTTTTGTTAATTTTTGTTATTTTCAGTTTTCATTTTTGTTTTCTTTGTTTCTTTTTTTTCATTTGACTTTTTTTTCTCATTGTTTTTTTTTCATTTTTTTTGCTTCTTTGTTTATTTTTTCATTCTACATTTTTTATATGTGAAAAACAATTTTGTAATACATGTTTAAGATTTTTTAATAGAAATTTAACAATTTTTTAAACAGGGTCAACATTTTACTAAACAAAATTTTAACATTTTTCAAATGATTGATCAACATTTTTTTAATACCTGATTAAAAAATTTCTACGCGATTTAACATTTTTTTTTGAAGCTTGACTAATATTTTCTATTGGAATGTTTAGCTTTTTTTTAACACATGGTCAACATTTTTTATATACACATTTAAAAATTTTTAAATGGTTGATTACATTTTTTAAATGCTTGGTTAATTTTTTCAGTACATTATAAAAGAATCTGAATTTATAATACAAGGTCATCATTTTTTCTATACGAATTTAACTTTTTCAAGTGTTTGATCAACATTTTTTAATACATTGTCAACATTTTAAATACATGATCAAAACATTTCATCATTTTTTAATATATGGTCAACATTTTTTATACAGATATAACATTTTCAAAAACTTGATCAACATTTTTATATACATGATAAAAAAAAATCATCATTTTTTAATAAATCATCATTTTTTAATAAATGATCAACATTTGCAAATACTTCATCATAAAATTTTCAAATGCTTGGTTAATATTTTTTAAATACATGATCAAAAAATTTGTACACATTTTTCGTGTACGTGATAAACATTTTCTCTATGCACATACAACATGTTTCAAATGCTTGGTGAACATTTTTTTCAAAAGTTTTTATAGAGTTTTTTTTATAATAAATATATTTAGATTATTTTAAACTATAAAAAATAGCATTAAAATAAAGCAAAACACGAAACAGAAAACGTAAAAAAAAAGGAAAAAAGGAGGCTCTGGCCTCCAGCGCTCCTTGGCCGGCCCATCTCGGTCTCCCCTTCATAGAGGGTTCCTACCCGTCTCTGCTGGCGAGACATAGTCGCGCCTTAAAAATTGGGCCTAAACCACATCCAAGCAGGCCGGCCTATCATCCGTGCGGCCGGAGTTGGTTTGGCGATTTTGCGCGCGGATCCGGGAATCGAAAGCACGGAGCGGGATTTGAAGATTTCGGGGGAGTACCCAAAATGCTTCAACTTTGCTCACGTACGAGGGCCGCCGAGCCACCTTTGCTGCCCAAAACGGCAAAAACCCTTACCAGAGGCGCCGCCCGGTGAGCTCGACCACCTCCGCGCTTCTCCCCCCCTCCCCCCTCTCTCCGATGAGCTGGAACCACGCGGCCGGGAGGGTCTCGGCGAGGACCACCGCCAGCCGCGGGTTCGCGAGCGCCGGCGGCGGCCCCCGCGGACGTAGGCCCGCGGCGCCCCATCCGTGGCCGTGGCCGTGGCTGCGGGGGCGCGCGGCCGAGGGCGACGGCAAGGTCTCGCTCGGCGACGCCGCTCACTCGTTCGTCAACTCCAAGATGGCGGCGCTGGCGAGCGATGGGGGAACGGCCGGCGAGGAGGACGCGCCGTCGAGGAGCTGCCAGCATCAAGACCTAGACGCCGCGCACGTACAGGCAAGCGGATTCTCAGTTTCTCACCGCAACTTTCTATGCCCGGTTTGGTCTGACGCTGTCTAATTGTTGCAACTAGTCTATCAAAGAGAGTACTTGATGAGTTCAAGGAATCGAGACCTTTGCTTGGAAATGGTGGTAAGACCGTGTTGCCCAACGATTTTGGTGGGGGGAAATGCTGAAGAGAGTGTAAAATGTACAACCTTTTGGTGGGGAAAATGCTGAAGACAGTGTAAAATGTACAACATTTTGGTAGGGATAATAGTAGGATACTGGCCAATCAGTTAAAAGGTCTACTTGATGGTTGATGCTTCATCCTGCTGTAGTGATGTACTCCATCCGTTCCAAATTACTTGACTTTCATTTGTCTATATACGAATATATCTATACTTGTTTAGTGTCTAGATACATGTGTCTAGACAAATGGAGGTCAATTAATTTGGAACGGAGGGAGTAGCTGTTTCACTGTATCAATGTGTACATACATAGCTGTTGGAATGATCGAGATTGCTTCTCATTTATAGGCCAAACTGAAGCTCTGCTCTCAAGGGCCATACTAATCATTACCAGGAAAGTAGAATGGGCAAGTATCATGTTTGCGTACGCGCAGGTGATGTATCTGTAACCCACATCACCTGCATAGCCCAAGAGAATTCCCCAAGTTCTGCTCCCTGTATTTTTCTTCTCTTAGTCAACTTACTCAGTTATCACTATTGTCATTTGAACCCCAGGAGACTAAATACATCATAAAGGATCCTTACACTCCTCGGAGAAAAACTGTAAGTGTCTCTTTCCAGACTGCACCATAGGTTCCATTCATGTATTATCCTGTACTATTTTTGCTTCGTTTTCTAGGTCGTAATGGTTCGCTTGTTTGTTCTTCCAATGCCAGCCTGTGGGTTTAATTCGAGAGAAAAGCAACGTCATCCTTAGGCAGGTACGTTTGTGCGTTCAGTTGGTTCTAGCTATATTTGTATCACATCGCATCATACTGATTTCGAAGATTTTGTTCTGAGATCAGAAAATTTTGTAGTCACATGATATCTTCTAAGTTTAATTCATATAATGCCCTGTTCAGAATACCAAATTAGTTGTGTCATAATAGCTGGACTTCTCAGTTTTAGTTATGCTGCTGTATTCTATTGTATGATTTTCGACAAAGGGTGAATTTTATTGGCTCAAAATGGAGCATCAAGAGGATACAAACACAATGAGCACACCCGGCCATATTCTATTGTATGGTGCAATCTGTTTTACTAGTTCCTATACTTCCTGCATTGGTTTCTCCATATAAATCATCATCATGGGGTCATGCATCATTTGCTACTGGTCATATGCATGTTTCATCAGTTCAACAGATAACTGAAGTTTTTTCTTCATTAGAGGACCATTGCATTATTTTTTGTTGGACTGGACAGGGGTGTTGGTGGGGAATAAGTATGTTACCATATTAACTAGTTATTCCCCCGCAAAAAAAAAACTAGTTATTGGGATGCTTTGAAAGGACTATATTATTGTACTATGTTTCTGTTTTGATTTTGTTCAATAGAAAATTATTAGTTCTCATGCAGAGTTTGATATGTATGATGTGTTCCATCCACGTGGTACTGACTGTGATATATGGCATAAAGGTTAGGGAATCTAACTTACTCCCATCAGTACTTGAAAACCTCATGAACAAGTTTTTTTGGCTGAAGTCCACAAAATGTGGTCACCATGAGTTAGCAATTTGGCCACAACTGCCCATGTATCTCGGTCTTGCAAATTTTCTCAGTTCCCTCTTCTCAAGGAAACTTTTGGCATACTACTACTCTACTAGTACTACTAGTGAGTTAAATCACCGACTAGTTTTAGCACTTCTCAAACGTGAAGTCACATGTTATATGTATCACAGTGAGCGAGCAACTAGTTGTCCCAAACAAGAGAAAGTGGAAGGATTGTCATGCATGCTAGCAAGTGGCGACTAAAACATTTTGGTGAGCCAAACACGAACAAATAACTTTATGCAATCATGAAATTAGTACTATTCCTTCTCAAGGAAAAATATGAAACCTCATGAGCAAAGGTCTTTGTTATCTTTTTCTTTTCTTGAGTGGGGATGCATCTTATTTTCTTTTGTGTTTATTAATTCATTGTTGTCTTGATGGAAATGACTACGTTGTAATATAACTGACCACCAGATACTTTTTGCTGATGTTTCAGCTACTTAGGACAAGACGACCATTCATTGCAGAATTTACTGATGCCAAGGGTAATGAGATATTCACGGTAAGATCTCAGTAACCCATTGCTTTGTAACGTTGCGAATACATCCAATATACTATTAGATTAAGTTCAAACTTTGTTTTTGTTGGATTTAGGTTCGCTGGCCTTTTAGGTGGATCAACAGCTCCATTTATGCAGAAGTGGATGGCAAGGTAAAGAGATATTTGCATTGTTTTTAAGGCGGTAAGGCGACCTAAGGCGAGCACCACCCGCTCTAGCGCCTAAGGCGGGCATATTTGTAAGGCGCTGCTAGGGCGCCTTATCGCCTAAGCGTCCAAGGCAGGACGCCTTAAAAACAATGGATATTTGTTAGTTGATTGTTTTAACATATCTTGAATTCTTGATAGGAACAGTATCCACTTATCATATGAATATACAGGAATGGTTGTGATTATGATTTATCTTTGGCCAGGAGGTAGGTGTAGTCCACAGCCGTTGGCATCTTTGGCGTAGAAATTATGACTTGTACTTAGGGTAATTTGATATTTTTCTCTTATCTCTGACATGGTCAATTTTCTTGTTCTTCTGTAGCCGCCAGCCTTGCTATACTGCCTGACAGTTTAATTTGCCAACATTTCTGTTCATCAGGAATAGGCAATTTGCTGTGGTGGAGAATCCTGGATTTTGGAACTGGTCCTTTATCCTGCTTGATGAGAATGATCACTAGTGAGTAAGGGAGGACTGATGACTGATGAGCATACTTTGGTTTTTATATGCTCACCGCAGATCTTCACGGGTGCTACCCAGTATGAAGTTTGGTTTGGCTTTGTTGGAAAAGTTATTTCGGCGGAAGATGCTGTAAGTGTTCTCCCGTGATAATAAGAGATTAAAAGCGTTGCAGCCCCACCCAACTGCTCATTAGGCTGATCTTGATATTTGAAAACTCAAATTTCGTTGGTGCCTCCAGATGGGCAACACTCGCGTCTTTCGCCCGCTTGATTTACCCGAGAGGGCTGTGGCTCTTGCTCTTGCACTGTCTCTGGACCATGACTGCTTCTCCAGGAGATTGGGCTGGTATGTGTACTCACTCCCTAGTTTCAGAATTGCCTAGTCAAGTTTTTTCTTCTTTTGATGAACGATTTGCTTAGTCAAATTGTGTTCTATGGAGTGCTGATATGTAATGCAGGTGTTCACCTAATATTGCTATAGAATTAACTCAAATGCTTGTTTCTTTCAGGGTTCTTCGCCTTTTAGGAGCATGAGGGAATTGCAGAAAACACTCGTTGGGGCAGACCTAGAAATGCTAGTCCCACGCCACATTGGACTTCAATGGATCAAAGTATCATCGTATAGCCACACTGGAGGGGATGACTGATTCGTGCCATTCGATCGTCTTTAGCACTGATGAATTCCTCTTTGTCCTGCTTCTTCTCTCTCGAGTAAAGTATCTCTGTGCCGACGATCATCGGATCCCAAGATTCAGGGGAACTGCCTTCTGGGTGGAACAATGTTCTTCCAGTTAGTGTTTCCCTGCATCTGTTGCCCTTTCAATCATCAGGTGTCAGAATGATATACTCCCTCCGTCCTGAATTAGTTGTCTTAGATTTATCTAAATTCTAAGACAAGCTTTTTGGGACGGACGTAATATATGCTTTGTTTCAGTTTTGTTCTTGTACTTGGCAGATGTAGAATTGTGCATAGCCCTTCTGATGCTTCTGGAACTCATCTCAACGATACGTGATTGGTTGCCAACAATTCCGGTTCTGATTTTTAGTCGGTTGCCAACAAACTCTTTTTTTTTTTAAGCTGGTTGCCAACAAACTTAACCCGAAAGTCCCGTGCATGATTAATTAGTGGGAGTACCTAGAACTCATCTAGATGAGATATAATATGGTCTCATTCACCTGGAAAATAAGAACAGATACAACCCACGTCAGCACACACGCATCTTATAGCATCACATCCAATGGCTATAAAAGATGAATGAGACCAAATTATATCTCATCTAGATGAGTTCTAGCAAAACTGTTAATTAGTGGGTAACGTCACGAGATTCGGTCCACTTAAACTAAACCCTAGAGAAAGCATTAGTCGTTTCAAATGGCAGGCACCTTTCCCAGATCGACGACTTGATTGCCGGATATATCGGATCGGCATACGGCTTCGCCGTCGCCGCAAAAGAAAATGATGGGCACGTCGGGGAGCAGAGAAGATCGCCTGAGCGACCTCCCGGACCCCCTGCTGGGCCACGTCCTCTCCTTCCTCCCGAACAAGGAGGCCGGCCGCGCCGCGGGGCTGTCCCGGCGGTGGCGCGACGTCTTCTGCAACGTCCACACCGTCTACTTCGGGGAGCGCTGGGGCGCCAGGGCCAACGACTGGATCACCTTCTACCACGAGGCGGAGGAGAAGAAGAGCTGCAGCGGGGCGCTCCTCGACCTACCGCTGGGCACCACGTGCCGCTGCGCAGCTTCCGCTTCGCCTTCGACCAGTGCCACCACTGGAACTTCGTCCACGTCGACCAGTGGCTCTCCTACGTGCTGCGGCATGGCCACCAGGAGCTCCACCTCGACCTGTGCTTCTCGCTCGCCCCGACCTGCGACGACGAGGCCGTGGACAGCGGCACCGACAACACCGACGACGAGGACGAGCTCGACGAGTTGAGGAGGCGGTGGGTATATGTCCTCCCGACAAGGCTCTTCACCTGCAGGGTAATACGGACGCTATGCGTCGCCTATTGCCGGCTGAAACTGCCAGCGGCCGTCAACCTGCCGCTCCTCGAGACCTTGAGCATCACGGCTCCCCACAGCGATGGTCAGAGGAGCATCCAGCGGCTGATCTCCATCTGCCCCCGCCTCACTGACCTGACGCTGCAGGAAGCTGTCCACCGCCTGAAGCGAGTATCCGTCCTCAACAAACGCCTCCGCAGATTCGCCCTTCGCTGCTGTCACAACCTGAAGTCTGTCGACGTCGACGCGTCAGAGCTAAGGTTGCTGGACTACTGCGGCAGGGTGCCGGCCGAGCAGCTCTTGTCCTTGCACGGCTCGCTGGGAGTCCCTTCGTGCACGGTGGACTTCTGCAAAGTGCTCCCCGAGGATGCAGGGTTTACGGGGTTTAGGGTGTTCATGCAAAAAATCAGTGATGCCAAGCACCTCCATCTGCACCATCGTAAACTGGAGGGAAGCTTCTTCTCAGGTTTCCCTCCATTCTCTAGCCTGACGCGGCTCGTGTTGCAAGGGCCCCTCGTGAGTTGTGGCACCGTCGTCTCGTTGGGTAGAGTCCTGGAGCAGACCCCGAACCTGGAGGTCCTGTCGCTGTACATGGAAGAGCACGTCGCGCACAGGAAAAATAGAGATGATACCATGGGCAGGGACCTGAGCATGGGCGAGGAAGATGATGAGGATGACGTCGTGGAGAAGAAGGATGCAGATGATTCGTCGGTAGCTCCCGATGAGGAGTCCATGTTTCCTGACGAGTCGAGCTTCTCGGTGCCGTGTCTGCGGCACCGAGTGAAGGAGATCAACATGGTGCACTACGTTGGCGACGAGACGCAGAGGATGATGGCCAGGCTGTTGTTCGGCAATGCGCTTGCGCTTGAGAGGATGTGCGTCGTCGTCGTGAAGGGGACGTTTGCATTGCAGTCTAAGCTCAAGAACGAGATCGAGAGCTGGCTGGTGGCCGATGCAGAAAAGGTTTTCCTGTGATCTCCCGTGAAACAATCTCAGAATAGTCTTTGCCGTGACATGTTTTGTTTTGCCAAAAATTGTAGCTTCTACACGCACGGAACAACTAGATGATTCCCATTGCTGCGGAAAATATTGCCTAAACTTTGTGTTTTACTCATCAAACTGATCTCCCCTAAAAGGATCAATAAAATGATTCATTTTCACAGCTACACTACAGAATGATACATGACTAGGTAAAGGTAAGTACAATAAATACTCCTACTTATATCATTAAAAGTTTGGACTGGTTAAACTATTTTCAATATATGCTACCGTCCCCGCTTCTTCTGCAATTAAACAAGAAAGAAAATGAAATACATATTAAAATAATAAAGTTTTTTCTAAGGAAGAATGAAATAGTGGTATTGGGATTACCCTTAAAGAAGAAAATAAAATAAAAACTACAAAAATCAAAATAATGAACTTGTCAAAGGAAGAATGAATTAGTGTCATTGGTCTTACCCTTTAAGAAGAAAGAAAGAAGAAAAATCTAAAACAAACAATGACAAAATTTACACACAGTATACGTTAAAATGTCGCTTTTCTAAATATAAAGGGTAAGAATAAGCAAATAAAAGTGAAATTTTTGAAAAAAAGTTTTCTAAGGAAATAAAAATAAATAAATAAATCAAATAACGTAGTTTTCTATAAAGGAATGAATAAGTAGCATTGATATTACCCTCAATAAGAAGGAAAATGAAATAAAATAATAAAATAATAAAGTTTTCTAAGAAAGAATGAATTAGTGGCATTTGTATAACCTTAAGAAAAAAAATTAAATAAACAACAATAAAAAAAATTGTACACAGGTTACAAAAAGTATGCTTTTTAATAATATGCGAGAATAAGCATATAGTAGTCAAATTTTCGCAAACAAACCTAACAAGGATTGAATTAGTGGCATTGGTATTACCCTTAAATAAGAAAGGAAATAAAATAAAAGGTAAAAAAAATCAAATTAATTAAGTTTTCTTTGAAAAATTGAATTAGTGGATTTGGTATTGTCCTTTAGAAGAAAGAAGATGAAATAAATACTTAAAAAAACTCAATTTAATGAGGGTTTATAGAATAGAGAGAATTAGATGTATTGGTATTACCATTTAAGAAGAAAGAAAAGAAAAGAAAAAATAAACAAAATCAAAATAATTAAGTTTTCTTTGAAAGAACGAATTAGTGGATTTCATATATCCTTCAAAAATAAAGAAGATGAAATAAATACTAAAAACAACTCAAAATAATGAGGGTTTCTTAGGAAGAATGAATTATGGTATTGGTATTACCTTAAGAAAAAAGAAAATAAAAAATCTAAAACAAACAATGGCAATATTGACACACAATATACATAAAATGACACTTTTCTAAAATATATTGTAAAAGAATATAAGCATATAAAAGTGAAATTTTAACAAAAAAAACTTTCCTAATAAGGACTGAATTAGTGGCATTGGTATTACACTTAAAGAAGAGAAGGAAATAAAATAATAACTAATACAAAAATCAAAACTAATGAAGTTTTCTAAAAATAATAGATAAGACGCATTCACATTACCCTAAAAAGGAAAGAAAATGAAAAAAACAAAACAAAATAATGACGTTTCTAAGAAGAATGAATTAGTAGCATCTGTAAACCCTTTAGAGAAAGAAAAAAATAAAAAAGAAATAATAAAAAATGCACACAATTTACAAAAAATTACACATTTTATTATATACAATAATAAGCATTGGTATTACATAGCATATTATAATCTTGAAATTTTTGCAATAAAAGTTCCTAAGAAAGAACGAATTATTGCGGCATTGGTATTACCCTTAATAAGAAAGAAAATAAAATAAAACTGAAACAAAATCAAAATAATGAAGTTTTCTTAGAAAGAATGAATTAGTGGTTTTGGTATTACCGTTTACGAAGAAAGAAACTAAAAAAAATACTTGCGCACAACTTTGAACTGAAATGGCACTTTTTGTACTCCCTCTGTTTCCAAATATAAGTCTTTGTAGAGATTCCAATATAGACTGCATACCAAGCAAAATGAATGAATCTACACTCTAAACTACGTCTATATACATCCGTATGTAGTTCATATTGAATTTTTTAAAAAAAACTTATATTTAAAAACAGAGGGAGTAATATGCAAAAAATAATAATATAATAATATAATTTTAGCACATATTGTATAGTATTTGTGTGTATTCATTTACACTCACCCAACATCCCAAAATATCAACAAAAGGAAAAATAAAAACTGACTAAAAAGAAAAAACGAATAATAAAAGAAAAACCGAACAAAAACAAAGGGGAAAGTGGAAAGCTTGGTCCCACATGTAATGAGCTTCGGCCCCTTAAGGAATCAAACTGACCCAATCATGTGGTCAGTAAAACAAAGCCTAAAGAATTCACAGATCATCCAAAAAAAGATGACAAATCTCAAAGCAGAAATCAACGGCCTAAAAATTGACTGACACAAAATTAATTTCTAGACGACTTACTATAGTTAAAGTGACGAGATACACGACAATGTAGTGCACGGTTACAATTGTTTTTATTTGGAATACGGACATACGCACATATATACGGTGCAATATAAGCACAGTAGATGCATGTTGAAGCACGATCGCTCATGAGCGACTTGTTTAGATATACACCACACGGTATATACGGTGGCGGTTTGTCACTTGGTATAGCCGATGCTGATGCCACCGACGGTGGCCAGCTCGCCGCCGCACCTGGGCACGAGCGACACGACCACCGTCTTATCGCCGTCTGCTCCGATGTTGTCCATCAGGTCGCAAACGCCAAACCTCGCCACCGTCTTGACGGCGCCCCTCTTCTTGTTCGTCCGGACCACGTGCAGCGTCAGCGCGACGCTCCCGGCGCAGTACCCCGACGCGACATCGCCTCTGCTCTCGGGCTCGTTCACCAGCACGTCGAACTTGAGGAACTTGAAGTGGTCGGCGACCTGGATTCCCTCAAGTAGCTCTCTGATGTTTGGGGAATATTGAGAATTTATAGTGCTGGAATTAGGTCGAGAGGTGCCACGAGGGACTTACAAGCCTGGAGGGCGCGCCTTCCGAGCTTGTCGCTCCCTCGTGCCTCGTCAGGTGTTTCCCCGAAGCTTCTAGGGTCCCCTCTGGTCTAAAAAAAATTAATCCAAATTGTTTTCTCCATTTGGACTCTTTTTAATATTGATTTCCTGAAAAGCCAAAAGCATGCAAAAAAAAAAACAGCAACTGGCACTGGGCACTAAGTTAATAGGTTAGTCCCAGAAAATGATATATAATTGCATAATAAACATCCAAGATTGATACTATAATAGCATGGAACAATAAAAAATGATAGATACATTGGAGACGTATCAGGAACTTGCATTAATTTGTACAAATTATTCATTTATGTTGTTGTGTTACTAATGTGATATGTGCTATTGTAGGTGTAGATGGTTGCTTCATAAAGTTGACCACAGGGCAACAAATCTTGGTTGCAACTGGAAGAGATGGTAATAACAACATTTTTCCCATTGCATTTGCAATTGTTGATAAGGAGGACACTGCAAGCTGGTCCTGGTTCTAACACAGCTCAAGTATGCTCTTGGTGGTTAGTCAGGAAAGTACGGCTACTACACTATCATATCTGATAGACAAAAGGTACCTCATACATCATCATTCTTATCCGTACTACAATTTCACATTACACCATGCTTAGTACTGTTATATGTTGTCTTGTTATATCATATTTAAACATTAGTTATTTAAAATAGGGCCTTCTTAAAGCCATAAACAATGTCTTCCCGAATTGCCCTCAAAGATTCTGCCTTAGACATATTTATCAAAACCTTCAAATTGTTGGCTTTAGAGGTGAAGAGTTAAAGAAATACATGAATGGCTAGTTATTCATATACTGAGCATGCATATGATGTAACAATGGATGGCATGAAAACAGAGTGTGAGGCAGCTTGGAAGTGGCTTAGTAAGATACTCAAACATACATGCGCTAGACATGCTATGGACAAAAATTGCAAAACTGACTTGGTTGTGAACAATATTAGTGAAGTTTTCAACAAGATGATACTTGATGTGAGAGGAAAACCAATAAAAACTATGGCTGATGGCATCAGAACTAAATTGATGGTTAAGTTCAATGCCAATAGGACAAAGACTAAGACAACAATGTGGGAGATATGCCCAACATATGCTGAAAAGCTAGAAGAAGCAAAACATCACTCCCGATATTGTCAGTCAATCAAAGCTGGACCTGGTCTATACCAGGTTACAAGTGGAGAAAGCACATATGCAGTAAATCTGCAAGTGCATACATGTGGTTGTAGAAAATGGGACATGACTAGGATTTCTTGTAACCATGGTGTTTCTGCAATTAACAAGGCAAAACTACATCCAGAAGATTTTGTTCATGATTTCTTCAAGAAACCTATGTACCAAGAAGCCTACAATCCAATTATCTACCCTGTTCCTGGGCCTGATCTATGGCCAAAGACTGCGACCCCTGACATAGAGCCACCAGTTTTCAAAGACAAGCCAGGAAAGAAGCAGACTAAGAGGAGAAAGAATAAGTTTGAGAAGCCAGCTCCCAACGATACTTCTAGGATGGCATTAATCACCTGTAGTAATTGCAAATTGAGTGGGCATAGGTACACTAGCTGCCACAGAACTCTTAAGCCAGCCCTGGCAATGAGAAGGAACCAACACCAGGTTTTTTGTCCAAACCTATTAAACATCATTTACTGCTAACATTTTTTACACTATGTTGTAATCTGTGTATGTTGTGACTACAGGAAAACATAAGAGTTGATCCACCAAACAAAAGAGCGGCTCCTACAGCACCTAGGGCAGCTCCATCAACTCCAGCAGCACCAAGGGCAACAAACAGAGCTCCTCCAGCACCTAGGCTGCTCCATCAGCTCCTACAGCACCAAGGTTAGCAAACAGAGCTCCACCAGCACCAAGTCCAGCTCCAGCAACACCCAAGGCAGCAACCACAGCTCCACCAGCACCAAGGGCAACTCCATCAGCTACTGCTGCAACCAGGAGAGCAACTGTTGTTGGTGCTAGGCCAAGTACCTCTACTGCTGCAAGTAGGAGAGAAGTACTGACGCATCTTCTGCTGCTGCTGGTACTAGGCCAAGCACCTCTACTACTGCTGCCGGGCCCAGGGCAAAAACTTCATACCACCAGGAGCTTCAGGTACTGGAAGAGTGAGAAAACCATCTTACAAGATGTCTGAGTGGTTCAGTTGTTCTCAGGGCAGCAAGTAAGTTGATGATGTTGATGTTTAAAACAACTATGAGTTTGTGATGTTGAAACCATGTTATTTCTGCCTATTTTGGCTAGTTTGTGATGGCACAATGTAAGTTAACTAATTATGGATGTGATGAAGACTTTGATGCATGGGGTTGTGATGTATACTATGGTATCTGCTTATGATGATGATCTTGCTCATGCTATTCTTGCTATGATGATGCTCTTATTGCTATGATCATGATCATGTTGCTATAATGATGCTCTTTGATACGTCCATTTTGTATCATGCTTTTATATTGATATTTATTGCATTATGGGTTGTTATTACACATTCTAGCACAATACTTATGCCTTTTCTCTCCTATTTTATAAGGTTTATATGAAGAAGGAGAATGCCGACAGCTGGAATTCTGGAGTGGAAAAGGAGCAAATCTGAGAGACCTATTCTGCACAACTCCAAAAGTCCTGAAACTTCACGGAGAATTATTTTGGAATATATAAAAAATATTGGGCGAAGAAAGCAGCTGAGGGGACCCACCAGGCAGCCACAAGGGTGGGGGCGCGCCCTACCCCCTGGGCGCGCCAACCTGCCTTGTGGGCCACCTGGCAGGCCCCCGATGCCCATCTTCTGCTATATGATGTGTTTTGACCTGGAAAAAATTAGAAGGAAGCTTTCGGGACGAAGCGCCGCCGTTTCGAGGCGGAACCTGGGCAGAACCAATCTAGGGCTCCAGCGGAGCTGTTCTGCCGGAGAAACTTCCCTCCGGGAGGGGGAAATCGAAGCCATCGTCATCACCAACGATCCTCTCATCGAGAGGGGGTCAATCTCCATCAACATCTTCACCAGCACCATCTCCTCTCAAACCCTAGTTCATCTCTTGTATCCGATCTTTGTCTCAAAACCTCAGATTGGTACCTGTGGGTTGCTAGTAGTGTTGATTACTCCTTGTAGTTGATGCTAGTTGGTTTATTCGGTGGAAGATCATATGTTCAGATCCTTAATGCTATTCAATACCCCTCTGATTATGAACATGAATATGCTTTGTGAGTAGTTACGTTTGTTCCTGAGGACATGGGAGAAGTCTTGTTATAAGTAATCATGTGAATTTGGTATTCGTTCGATATTTTGATGAGATGTATGTTGTCTTTCCTCTAGTGGTGTTATGTGAACGTCGACTACATGACACTTCACCATGATTTGGGCCTAGGGGAAGGCATTGGTAAGTAATAAGTAGATGATGGGTTGCTAGAGTGACAGAAGCTTAAACCCTAGTTTATGCGTTGCTTCGTAAGGGGCTGATTTGGATCCATATGTTTCATGCTATGGTTAGATTTATCTTAATTCTTCTTTCGTAGTTGCGGATGCTTGCGAGAGGGGTTAATCATAAGTGGGAGTCTTGTCCAAGTAAGGGCAGCACCCAAGCACTGGTCCACCCACATATCAAATTATCAAAGTAACGAACGCGAATCATATGAGCATGATGAAAACTAGCTTGACAGTAATTCCCATGTGTCCTCGGGAGCACTTTGCTTTATATAAGAGTTTGTCCAGGCTTGTCCTTTGCTACAAAAAGGATTGGGCCACCTTGCTGCACCTTAGTTACTTTTGTTACTTGTTACCCGTTACGAATTATCTTATCACACAACTATCTGCTACCGATAATTTCAGTGCTTGCAGAGAATACCTTGCTGAAAACCGCTTATCATTTCCTTCTGCTCCTCGTTGGGTTCAACACTCTTACTTATCGAAAGGACTACAATAGATCCCCTATATTTGTGGGTCATCAAGACTCTTTTCTGGCGCCGTTGCCGGGGAGTGGAGCGCCTTTGGTAAGTGGAATTTGGTAAGGAAACATTTATATAGTGTGCTGAAATTTACTGTCACTTGTTACTATGGAAAATAATCCTTTGAGGGGCTTGTTCGGGGTATCTTCACCTCGATCGGAAGAGCAAAGATTTGCTCCTCAACCTACCGCACTTACTGAAAATATTTATTATGAAATTCCTTCGGGTATGATAGAGAAACTGCTAGCTAATCCTTATGCAGGAGATGGAACATTACATCCCGATATGCACCTAATCTATGTGGATGAAGTTTGTGGATTATTTAAGCTTACAGGTTTACCCGAGGATGATGTCAAGAAGAAGGTCTTCCCTTTATCTTTGAAGGTAAAGGCATTGACATGGTATAGGCTATGTGATGATATTGGATCATGGAACTACAACTGATTGAAATTGGAATTTCATCAAAAGTTTT
Source organism: Thinopyrum elongatum (assembly GCA_011799875.1). Classification (NCBI taxonomy): domain Eukaryota; kingdom Viridiplantae; phylum Streptophyta; class Magnoliopsida; order Poales; family Poaceae; genus Thinopyrum; species Thinopyrum elongatum. The sequence goes on along the minus strand of CM022298.1, from coordinate 617,905,696 downwards.
ATCCTATGCATTTGGTTCATCGTGATCGGAATTATATTTATAATTTTTGGCCTCGTGAAGGAGAAAGTATCGCTCAAGCTTGGGGGAGGCTTAAGTCAATGTTATATTCATGCCCCAATCATGAGCTCTCAAGGGAAATTATTATTTAGATTTTTATGCTCGGCTTTCTCGTAATGATCAATCCATGCTCGATACTTCTTGCACTGGTTCTTTTATGAAGAAGACTATTGAATTCAAATGGGATTTATTGGAAAGAATTAAACACAACTCTGAAGATTGGGAACTCGACGAAGGTAAGGAGTCAGGTATAAACCTTAAGTTTGATTGTGTTAAATCTTTCATGGATACCGATGCTTTTCGTGATTTTAGCACTAAATATGGACTTGACTCTGAGATAGTAGCTTCCTTTTGTGAAGGATAAGTGGTTTAAATATCATCCTCCCATTGAAGTAAAAGTAGTAGAACCTATTAAAAGTTAAAGAAGAAACTATCACTTATAATGTTGATCCTATTGTTCCTACTGCTTATATTGAGAAACCACATTTTCCTGTTAGAATAAAGGATCATGCTAAAGCTTCAACCGTGGTTCGTAAGAGTAATATTAGAACACCTACACCCCCTGAACAAATTAAAGTTGAGCCTAGTATTGCTATGGTTAAAGATCTCTTGGTCGATAATATTGATGAGCATGTTATTTATTTCTGTGGTGAAGCTGCTAGAATTGCTAAACCTGATATTAAAGATAAACATAGACCCGTTGTTGGCATGCCTGTTGTTTTCTGTTAAAATAGGAGATCATTGTTATCATGGTTTATGTGATGTGGGTGCTAGTGTGAGTGCAATTCCTTATACCTTATATCAAGAAATTATGAATGATATTGCACCTGCTGAGATAGAAGATATTGATGTTACTATTAAACTTGCCAATAGAGATACTATATCACCAATTGGGATTGTTAGAGATGTTGAAGTCTTGTGTGGGAAAATAAAATACCCTACTGATTTTCTTGTTCTTAGTTCCCCACAAGATGATTTTTATCCCATTATATTTGGTAGACCTTTCTTGAATACTGTTAATGCTAGGATACACTGTGAGAAAGAAATTGTTACTGTAAGCTTTGGGAATGTGTCTCATGATTTTAATTTCTCTAAATTTCGTAGACAACCCCATGATAAGGAATTGCCTAGTAAGGATGAAATTATTGGTCTTGCTTCTATTGCCGTGCCTCCTACCGATACTTTAGAACAATATTTGCTAGATCATGAAAAGGATATGTTTATGAATGAAAGAAAGGAGTTAGATGAAATATTCTTTAACCAAACGCCTGTTTTGAAACACAATTTGCCTGTTGAAATCCTTGGAGATCCTCCTCCACCCAAGGGTGATCCCGTGTTTGAGCTTAAACAATTACCTGATATTTTGAAATATGCTTATCTTGATGAAAATAAGATATATCCTGTTATTATTAGTGCTAACCTTTCAGAGCATGAAGAAAAGAAATTATTGAAAACTCTGAGGAAGCACCGTGCTGCTATTGGATATACTCTTGATGATCTTAAGGGCATTAGTCCTACTCTATGTCAGCACAAAATTAATATGGAGCCTGATGCTAAACCAGTTGTTGATCACCAATGACGGTTAAATCCTAAGATGAAGGAAGTGGTAAGAAATGAAATACTAAAACTTCTGGAGGCAGGTATAATTTATCCTATTGCTGATAGTAGATGGGTAAGCCCTGTTCATTGTGTCCCTAAGAAGGGAGGTATTACTGTTGTTCCTAATGATAAGAATGGATTTATTCCACAAAGAATTGTTACAGGTTATAGAATGGTAATTGATTTTCGTAAATTAAACAAAGCTACTAGAAAAGATCATTACCCTCTACCTTTTATTGATCAAATGCTAGAAAGATTATCCAAACATACACATTTTTGCTTTCTAGATGGTTATTCTAGTTTTTCTCAAATACCTGTGTCAAAAGAGGACCAAGAAAAGACCACTTTTACTTGCCCTTTCGGTACCTTTGCTTATAGACGTATGCCTTTTGGTTTATGCAATGCACCTGCTACCTTTCAAAGATGTATGAATGCTATATTCTCTGACTTTTGTGAAAAGATTGTTGAGGTTTTCATGGATGATTTCTCCGTTTACGGAACTTCTTTTGATGATTGCTTAAGCAACCTTGATCAAGTTTTGCAGAGATGTGAAGAAACTAATCTTGTCTTGAATTGGGAGAAGTGCCACTTTATGGTTAATGAAGGTATTGTCTTGGGACATAAAACTTCTGAAAGAGGTATTGAAGTTGATAAAGCTAAAGTAGATGCTATTGAAAAGTTGCCGTGTCCTAAAGATATCAAAGGTATAAGAAGTTTCCTTGGTCATGCTGGTTTCTATAGGAGGTTTATTAAAGACTTCTCTAAAATTTCTAGGCCTCTCACTAATCTTTTGCAAAAAAGATGTTCCCTTTGTTTTTGATGATGATTGTGTAGAAGCATTTGAAATACTTAAGAAAGCCTTTATTACTGCACCTATTGTTCAACCACCTGATTGGAATCTACCCTTTGAAATTATGTGTGATGCTAGTGATTATGATGTTGGTGTTGTTCTAGGACAAAGAGTTGATAAAAATTGAATGTTATTCACTATGCTAGTAAAACTCTAGACAGTGCCCAGAGAAATTATGCTACTACCGAAAAAGAATTTTTAGCAGTTGTTTTTGCTTGTGATAAGTTCAGATCTTATATTGTTGATTCCAAAGTAACTGTTCACATTGATCATGCTGCTATTAAATACCTTATGGAAAAGAAAGATGCTAAACCTAGGCTTATTAGATGGGTTCTCTTACTGCAAGAATTTGATTTGCATATTATTGATAGAATGGGAGCTGAGAACCCCGTTGCAGACAACTTGTCTAGGTTAGAAAATGTTCTTGATGACCCACTACCTATTGATGATAGCTTTCCTGATGAGCAATTAGCTGTCATAAATGCTTCTCGTAATACTCTATGGTATGCTGATTATGCTAATTACATTGTTGCTAAATTTATTCCACCTAGTTTCACATACCAGCAAAAGAAAAAGTTTTTTCTATGATTTAAGACATTACTTTTGGGATGACCCACACCTTTATAAAGAAGGAGTAGATGGTGTTATTAGACGTTGTGTACCTGAGCATGAACAGGAACAGATCCTACGCAAGTGCCACTCCGAAGCTTACGGAGGACACCATGCTGGAGATAGAACTGCACACAAGGTATTGCAATCTGGTTTATATTGGCCTACTCTCTTCAAGGATGCCCGTAAGTTTGTCTTGTCTTGTGATGAATGCCAGAGAATTGGCAATATTAGTAGACGTCAGGAAATGCCTATGAATTATTCACTTGTTATTGAACCATTTGATGTTTGGGGCTTTGATTATATGGGACCTTTTCCTTCCTCTAATGGGTATACACATATTTTAGTTGCTGTTGATTACGTTACTAAGTGGGTAGAAGCTATTCCAACTAGTAGTGCTGATCATAACACTTCTATTAAGATGCTTAAAGAAGTTATTTTTCTGAGGTTTGGAGTCCCTAGATATTTAATGACTGATGGTGGTTCACATTTTATTCATGGTGCTTTTCGTAAAATGCTTCCTAAATATGATGTCAACCATAGAATTGCATCTCCATATCACCCTCAGTCTAGTGGTCAAGTAGAATTGAGCAATAGAGAGATTAAATTAATTTTGCAAAAGACTGTTAATAGATCTAGAAAGAATTGGTCTAAGAAACTTGATGATGCATTATGGGCTTATAGAACTGCTTATAAAAACCCTATGGGTATGTCTCCGTATAAAATGGTTTATGTAAAAGCATGTCACTTACCTCTAGAACTAGAACATAAAGCGTATTGGGCTATTAAAGAGCTCAACTATGATTTCAAACTTGCCGGTAAGAAGAGGTTATTTGACATTAGCTCACTTGATGAATGGAGAACCCAAGCTGATGAGAATGCCAAGTTGTTTAAAGAAAAAGTTAAAAGATGGCATGACGAAAGGATACAAAAGCGTGAGTTTAATGTAGGTGATCATGTTTTGCTATACAACTCTCGTTTAAGATTTTTTGTGGGAAAGCTTCTCTCTAAATGGGAAGGTCCTTACATTATCGAGGAGGTCTATCGTTCCGGTGCCATCAAGATCAACAATGTCGAAGGCACCAACCCGAAGGTGGTAAACGGTCAAAGAATCAAACATTATATTTCAGGTACTCCCATAAATGTCGAGACGAATATTATCAATACCGTAACACCGGAGGAGTACATAAGGGACACTTTCCAGAACGTTTCAGACTCCGGAAAGGAATAGGTATGTGGTACGGTAAGTAAACCGACTCCAAAACTGTTCTAATTGCAATTTTTCTCCGTTTTGGAATATTTAAAAAATTAGGAAAATTAAAAGTAGTCCGAAAAGTGCACGAGGAAGCGACAAGGTAGGGAGGCGCGCCCTACCCCCCTGGGCGCGCCCCCACCCTTGCCACCACCTCGTGTGCCCTCCGGACTCCGTTTTCTTGCACAATACTTCTTTTGGTCGGTAAAATGTCATTATAAAATCTCCCGAAGGTTTCGACCACCGTACCACGGCAAAACCCTCTATTCTTGTTTCGTGCTGTTTTGCCTGGCAGATCTGAAAATATGTCGTCCCAAGATTCGGAGGGAGAGAGCTATGTAGCTGATTATATCACAAACCCAAAGGTTTATGGGGATGTGGAGCATTATGGTTGGACTACAGAAGAAGAAGAAGAAGACTATGATCCAAAGGGAAAGGAGGAGACAAGCTCAGATGAAGATGAAGCTCCATTACCCCAACCTGGGGACATGCACGTGGAGTTCAAAAAGTCAAGTCTCCCTAATAAGACAAAGAAACCTAAGATCGAGTTTATCCCTTTCCGTCTTTTGTAGGAGAACAAGCAAGAATTATGCAAAAATATATTAACATTGGAACAGGAGATTTCTGACCTGAGGGGAAAAATCTAACCCTCAAGCATAAGTTGAGGAAAAAGGATAAAATTGCATCATCAACAACTCCATCATCACCACCTCCGAAGAAAGAGATCTAAATACATGGGTATGGGCACTCCCCTTGGCAACTGCCAAGCTTGGGGGAGGTGCCCCGGTATCATATCACCATCACATCTTTACTTTTATCGTTTTTCTTAGTTCGATCCTTTTGGTTTTATCCTTATCTAGTAGAATAAAAGTTTTTAGTATGATCTAGCTTTGAGTTTTGCTTTGAGATCTATTTATGTAATCGAGTCCGTGAGTTATATATAATAAAGAGTAGTTTTGAGTTGAGGGCTTTGCTTTCTTGCTATGATCTTGAGGGAATTTAATAAAAGAAAGAATAAAAAGAAATAAAAAGATCGTATAATGATCTTATGGAGAGTAATGACTTCACATATAAAGAGTATGATGAATAAAAGTTGTTGAGAGTTGACAAACATAGTTTTGGTCATTGTTGCAATTAATAGGAAGTAATAAAGAAAGAGAGGTTTCACATATAAATATACTATCTTGGACATCTTTTGTAATTGTGAGCACTCATTAAAATATGACATGCTAAAAAGTTGATGTTGGACAAGGAAGACAACATAATGGGTTATGTTTTCTTATATCCGGATAGAAGTTATAGTGTCTTGGATCCTCCAACATGTTGGGGTTGCTTTTCCCTCTTTTGCTAGCAAAATCCTTTGCACCAAGTAGATATACTACTTGTGCATCCAAACATCCCTTAAACCAGTTTTGCCATGAGAGTCCACCATACCTGCCTATGGATTGAGTAAGATCCTTCAAGTAAGTTGTCATCGGTGCAAGCAATAAAAATTGCTCTCTAAATATGTATGATCTATTAGTGTGAAGAAAATAAGCTTTATACGAACTTGTGATATGGAAGAAATAAAAGCGACGGACTGCATAATAAAGTTCTTTATCACAAGCGGCAATATAAAGTGACGTTCTTTTGCATTAAGAATTTGTACATCCAACAATAAAAGCGCATGACAACCTCTGTTTCCCTCTGCGAAGGGCCTATCTTTTACTTTTATCTTCTACCCTTATACAAGAGTCATGATGATCTTCACCTTTCCTTTTTACACTTTTTTTCTTTTGTCAAGCACTATGTGTTGGAGAAGGATCCAGATATATATATCCACTCGGATGTAGGTTATCATAAATTATTATTGTTGACATTACCCTTGAGGTAAAAGGTTGGGAGGCGAAACTATAAGCCCCTATCTTTCTCTGTGTCCAATTGAGGCTTCGAACCCATAAGTATCACGTGAGTGTTCGCAATTCTGAAACATTAAATGATAGTTGAGTATGTGGACTTCTTGAAAAGCTCTTGAATTGACTCTTTCCGATGTTATGATAAATTGCAATTGCTTCAATCACTGATGTGACGCCCCCGGCTTAATCGTGCACTAATCATACACGCAAATGCACACGATCAAGCCTAAGGACTCACGGGAAGATATCACAACACAACTCTAAAACATAAATAAAGTCATACAAGCTTTATATTACAAGCCAGGGGCCTCGAGGGCTCGAATACATAAGCTTGCGAGCAAGCGTCAGCGGAAGCATCAGATATCTGAGTACAGATATTAAAAGAGAAACAGAAGGGCCTTTAAAAAGGCGGGGCAAAATAAAACACTACGATCGAAAGGCGTAGGCCTCCTGCCTGGGACCCTCCGATCCTACTCCTGGTCGTTAGTCAACTTGTAGTAGTATCCATCCTCTGGGTAGTAGTAGTAGTCGATCGACTGGGCATCTGTCTCAGGGGCTCCGTCATCTTGGTCACGTCAAACTGATAAGGGGAGAAAAGGAAAAAAAAGCAACCGTGAGTACTCAGAAGTACTCAGCAAGCAAGGGTCTACACTACATATGCAACATTTTCAAAGGGAAGGCTGTATATGTGGACTGGGCTGCAGAAATGCCAGAATAGAGAGAAGGCCTAGTCCTATCGAAGACTAGCATCTTCATCGGCCTTGCAGCAATAGAAGAGAGCAGAACAGATCAATATAAAGTAGCAGTATCATTAAGTCTCATCCTCACCCAGAGATCCTTTCTCGACTCCCTGCGAGAAAGCAATCCCAGAGCCATACAGTCATCAACCTCGTCCTGAGATCCCTTCTCGACTCCCTGCGAGAAGCAATCCCAGAGCCATATATCCAAGTATCCAGTTCTAAAATTGTATCAATTAGGATACAACTCCGAGTGTCCGTTACCGTAGGACAGGCTATCGATAGAAGTTTTCTTCCCTGCAGGGGTGCACCAACTTACCCACCACGGTCGCTTAACTTCGGCCGGACACACTTTTCCGGGTCATGCCCGACCTCGGCCAAACGACACATCGCAACCCTACCTACAGCTCAGCAGAGAGGTCCCCGCCGGTCTACATCCTAAGCGCAAGGGGGTCTTGGCCATCGCCCCTCGCCCTCCGGGTCGTTGCGCACATGGCTCAGATCCAAGCACCACCTCTGTCGGGAATGGCGCCAATCACTCCATGCCGCACTGCTGAACTGGACATCTGACAGAGCTTTCGGCTGATGCATACGATGCAGAACGCCCATACTATGCCCACGTGATGGTTAGTGCTATCAGGCCAGAGACCTACTCGGATCAAATATCCAAATCACTAGTACCTTGGGCTTGCGGTAACGAGCAGAGACTCACGAAAGATGTGACCCCGTCGCCCCGTCTCGAGGACTTGGTGCAAGGGTTAAGAATTCCCGGCCGCGCCTCGTATTCATCACTCGGGCACCATATAGGCACCCTGTCTTCACAACACTCGCCTCTCAGGCGCACGCGGGTACCCCTCAGGGTCGACCCGCCTATCCAAGTAACAGTGTATAGTCCAAGTATCCGTGTGTCCATAACATCAGAGGAATCCGAGGTATCACCCTCATTGAATTCCCACTCGATGTATCCGTCAAGGTGAACTCGGAGGAATCACCCTCGCTGGGTTCACACTTGAGGTGTTGTACGACGGCGTCGTTATCGGAAGTGGTGAAGTAGGAATCACCCTCGATGACCACGACCAAATAGCTACTCTACAGAGTTAACATCAGAAGTGCTACAAGAGGTTTCACCCTCGGCACTCGATAGTAACGCTGCAGTGTCGTTACAACTAAGGGGGGGGTGATGTGCGGTGTCGGGGCCTGGTCTTCAATCCCGTTGATCGGGTCTTCTGATAATCCAGCGGGGCGGTCGGGACTAGTGGGGTCACTGATAGGTCTCTACCCAGCCTATACTAAGCAGTTTAGGATATGCAGGTAATTATCAACAGCAGGTTACAATAAACAGGCTATGCATCAGAATAGGTAAAGCAGTAGCAGCAGCAATTCTAATGCAAGCATGAGAAAATAGAATGGGCGATATCGGGATGATCAAAAGGGGGGGCTTGCCTGGTTGCTCGGCAGCAAGGGCAAGGTCGTCAATGGTGTCTCCGGTCTCCGGAGCTACGTCGACCTCGGGGACGACGTCGGTGTCGGGGGCCACCAAGAGAGAAGAGGGGGAGGAAACAGTATAAATACACAGCAAACATGAGCAACACAAAGTACGACATGACAATGTGTAGTGTCGGGTGTGTCCTAACGTATGGTTGCACGTCCCCGAGGAAGGGGGAATCCATCCGGGAATGTTTTCCCGGTTCCGGACATTTATCAGACAGATGACCGGAGAGGGACGGTTGCATGTTCGGACAGTTAGGGACATATGACGGACGAACGGACCATGTATTCGGATTCGTCTCATCGTTCTGAGCAACTTTCATGTACAAAGTTTTTCAATCTGAGCTACAGATTATTTTATATTAATTTCTAAAGTTTAAAACAATTTCTGGAATTTAATTAATTTAATAAATCAACATTATCCAAAACAGTAATGGTGACATCATCATGACGTCAGCATGACGTCAGGACCAGTGTGTCCCATCTGTCAGTGTCATGTCAGGCTAATTAGGGATTAACTAAACTAATTACTGTTTAATTAGACTAACTATTTAATTAGTTTAATTAAATAGGATTAATTAAATTAATTAATGCACTAATTAATTAATTAACAAATTATTTATTTTAATAATTCATTTTTATCTCTTTTTTTTAATCGTTTTAGGGGCGTGGGCCCCTTCTGTCATTGGTACTGGGCCAAAGCAGGCTAACGGGCGCGGGCGTGCGGGCAGCGAGCGGAGATTCTTCTTCATCAGATCAATTTCAGCATCTTTAGCTTGCGCATTCTTAACAGCTTTCTCAAGATCAGGTTGTATCACAAGGTTATTAAGAGAACCCTGTGGAACAATACGCAGATTCAGCTTGCGCGGTTCTTCAAAAAGACGAGGTTGAGCTCGCCTAACCATGAGGTTGTCGCAATAGGACTTGCGGCTTAAGGCATCAGCCATCACGTTAGCCTTGCCAGGGGTATAGGATATACCCAAATCATAGTCCGCAATGGCCTCCATCCATCTTTGCTGACGGAGGTTTAAAGATGGTTGAGTAAACAAGTACTTCAGACTTTTATGATCCGTGTAGATCTCGCAACGATTACCGAGAAGGTAATGTCGCCACAACTGCAATGCATAGATCACAGCAGCTAGTTCTAGATCATGTACCGGATAATTCTCTTCATGTGGGCGCAACTGACGAGAGCCATAAGCAATCACTTTACGCTCTTGCATTAGGACACAGCCTAATCCTTCACGGGATGCGTCACAATAGATCACAAAGTCTTTGCGGGTATCTGGAGGAGATAGTACTGGGGCAGATGTTAGCTTGTCTTTGAGTGTTTGAAAACTTTCCTGACATTTTTCTGTCCATTCAAACTTAACGCCCTTGTGAAGCAGATCAGTCAAAGGCTTAGCAATCTTGGAAAAGTTCTCGACAAATCGACGGCAATAGCTTGCAAGGCCGAGAAAACTTCTCACTTGCTTGACGTTCTTCGGAGGAGTCCAGTCAAGAATAGCCTGAACTCATTCTGGGTTAACAGCAATTCCATCCTTGGAAATCACATGACCAAGGTAAGTTACTTCAGAAAGCCAGAATTCACATTTGGAGTATTTGGCATACAACTGGTGTTCTCGGAGCCTTTCTAGTGCTAGACGGAGGTGTTCAGCATGTTCTTCCTTATTCTTCGAATATACCAGAATATCATCCAGATATACCACGACAAATTTGTCGAGGTAATCCATGAAGATGTAATTCATCAGACGGGAGAATGTGGCTGGAGCATTTGTTAAGCCAAATGACATGACAGTGTACTCGTAGGAGCCATAACGAGTAACAAGTGCAGTCTTCGGAATATCCTCTTCGCGAACACGGATCTGATGGTATCCCAATCTCAAATCAAGCTTAGAGAATACTGAGGAACCAGCAAGTTGATCATACAAATCATTGATCCGGGGAAGCGGATATTTGTTCTGGATTATGGCTTGGTTAATGGGCCGATAATCCTGAACCAAACGGTTAGTTCCATCCTTCTTCTTAACAAAGAGTGAAGGTGCTCCCCAAGCAGAGGAACTGGGGTGGATGAAACCTTTCTTAAGTGATGTGTCGATTTCCTCCTTAAGCTCGAGAAGATGATGCGGAGGCATCTTATAAGGACGCTTCGCAATAGGAGTTGTGCCTGGTTTCAAGTCGATGACAAACTCGACAGCTCTAGCAGGGGGTATTCCTGGAAGTTCTTCTGGAAATACATCTTGAAAATCATGAACAACTGGAACATTCTCGATGCCTTCAAGAGGTGAGGCATTCAATGCATTCAGAACATATATTTGAGTTTCGGCGTCCTGCATTGTACGAGCTGAGTATCTGACAATCTGACCGGAAGGGTGTGTGAGGCGGACTGTTTCAGTGGCACAGTCAATCAAAGCTTTATGAGGCTTCAACCAGTCCATACCCAGAATAATGTCTATGTTGGAGGTCTTGAGAGCAATGAGTGAAACGGGGAACACCAATCCTCCGATCACAATGTGGTTACCGTGGCTTACCATGGTAGTTTGCCAATTAGCCCCAGGTGAATGGATTACTAATGGGATGGACATCTCCTCGAAAAGTATATCATGGCTTCGCGCAAAACTTTCGGACATGAAGGAGTGCGATGCTCCAGAATCAAAGAGGACTGAAGCTGGGATTGAATTCACTAGAAGGGTGCCCATCACAATTTTGGGGTCCTGTCGAGCTTCTTCAATGTTGAATTGGTTGACATGAACAAGTTGACTAGCAGGCAGTCTAGTTTCAACGTTCCTAGAAGGATGTTTTCGATGGCTCTTCCTGCAACCAGCAGAAGGACGTGATGCATGTTGAGGCTGACTCTGACGGCAGTTGATAGTACGGTGCCCTGGCTGTCCACACTGGTGGCACAAACCATCATTATGGGGAGAAACACCAAGATTGGGATGTCCACTTGCAATGTTCAGTTGTCATGGTGGTGAAGGTAGACGAGGTGCAGCATATGACGGCCTTGGTGTTGGAGCAGGTCGATGATGAACATTGTGAGGGATCCAGACTCGACATTTCTGAACAGGTCGACCCGAAGACGAACCAACATCACGAGTGCGCTTGAGCGACTCCTGGCATTCAGTCAGAGCTATTTCAACTTGGAAAGATTTGCTGACAAGCGTTGCGAAGTCTGTGAAATCATGGACAGCAAGTGCAAGTTTTATATCAGTACGTAGTCCTTCACGGAATTTCTCCTGCTTGCGAGTGCCAGTGTCGACGTCATCCTCAGCATAGCGGGACAGTTCAAGGAATTTCCTCTGATATTCATCCACAGTCATTGTGCCCTGTGAGAGTTTGCGGAACTCTTGCTTCTTCTGGTCGATCAGACCTTGAGGAATGTACCGTGCACGAAAGGCTGACTGAAATTCCTGCCAAGTGGTTACAGTTTCAGCAGGCAACATACCCTTGTGGCTTTCCCACCATTGAGCAGCTGATCCCCTCAGGTGATACGTCGCATAGGTGACGTAACTGTCAGGGATAACATTGGCTGACTTCATCTGGAAGGTAATGTCACGGAGCCAATCGTCAGCGTCCATTGGATCAGTCGAGCTGTGAAAAGTGGACGGATTGAGGCGCACGAATTCTGACAGTGTTATTGGTGTAGGCTGATGATGAGCATTCTGGTTTGGGAACTGAGCCAATATCTCGGTCATAACCTGACGGTTCAGTTCGAATTGCTGAATCATTGCGGCAATATAAGGTGGAGGTGGAGGATCGTCAGCCATCCTGCCAAATCAACAGGGGCAGTTTAGCAAGAAAAACTGTAGGTGTATGGAATGATTCATGAAGTAACACGCACAACAGAAGGAAGTGCAATAGATACTTCATCATATTTGCACCAGACATTTGAATCCACTCATAGCCTCGATTACAATCCGGCAATACGACAGCTGAAAGGGGAGGGCTAGACATCTAGGCGGCGCGCAGGCACGCGGTAGGGAAGTACACAACGAGACATAGCAAAGGCTACATCAACGTCGGAGAAAAATATAGGAGCGAGGAGTCTGCAAGTGACAACACAGGGTGCCCTCGATAAAAGGATCCTGCAAGCAGATCCTGACCCGAAATCTTGAAGGAAGGGAGGGGGGAATTTTCATAACACCGGGTGGATGTGATCACGAGAACCTAATGTTGAAGTTGGTAAAAAATTTAACCCGAATAGGAGAGATATCAGAGTCCCAGAGTAAAGGTCGAGGAGTAAAAGATACTAATACCACCCAATTGGCGACGTGGGCCCGTAAGCCACACAGCCAAGTTAGTAAAACAGTTTTCGGTTACTAGACTCAACTTCGGCCAAGGAGTTGGAAAGGGGGATTCCTAGAGGCAGTCGGCTCTGATACCAACTTGTGACGCCCCCGGCTTAATCGTGCACTAATCATACACGCAAATGCACACGATCAAGCCTAAGGACTCACGGGAAGATATCACAACACAACTCTAAAACATAAATAAAGTCATACAAGCTTTATATTACAAGCCAGGGGCCTCGAGGGCTCGAATACATAAGCTTGCGAGCAAGCGTCAGCGGAAGCATCAGATATCTGAGTACAGATATTAAAAGAGAAACAGAAGGGCCTTTAAAAAGGCGGGGCAAAATAAAACACTACGATCGAAAGGCGTAGGCCTCCTGCCTGGGACCCTCCGATCCTACTCCTGGTCGTTAGTCAACTTGTAGTAATATCCATCCTTTGGGTAGTAGTAGTAGTCGATCGATGAGGCATCTGTCTCAGGGGCTCCGTCATCTTGGTCACGTCAAACTGATAAGGGGAGAAAAGGAAAACAAAGCAACCGTGAGTACTCAGAAGTACTCAGCAAGCAAGGATCTACACTACATATGCAACATTTTCAAAGGGAAGGCTGTATATGTGGACTGGGCTGCAGAAATGCCAGAATAGAGAGAAGGCCTAGTCCTATCGAAGACTAGCATCTTCATCGGCCTTGCAGCAATAGAAGAGAGCAGAACAGATCAATATAAAGTAGCAGTATCATTAAGTCTCATCCTCACCCAGAGATCCTTTCTCGACTACCTGCGAGAAAGCAATCCCAGAGCCATACAGTCATCAACCTCGTCCTGAGATCCCTTCTCGACTCCCTGCGAGAAGCAATCCCAGAGCCATATATCCAAGTATCCAGTTCTAAAATCGTATCAATCAGGATACAACTCCGAGTGTCCGTTACCGTAGGACAGGCTATCGATAGAAGTTTTCTTTCCTGCAGGGGTGCACCAACTTACCCACCACGCTCGCTTAACTTCGGCCGGACACACTTTTCCGGGTCATGCCCGACCTCAGCCAAACGACACATCGCAACCCTACCTATAGCTCAGCAGAGAGGTCCCCGCCGGTCTACATCCTAAGCGCAAGGGGGTCTTGGCCATCGCCCCTCGCCCTCCGGGTCGTTGCGCACATGGCTCAGATCCAAGCACCACCTCTATCGGGAATGGCGCCAATCACTCCATGCCGCACTGCTGAACTGGACATCTGACAGAGCTTTCGGCTGATGCATACGATGCAGAACGCCCATACTATGCCCACGTGATGGTTAGTGCTATCAGGCCAGAGACCTGCTCGGATCAAATAACCAAATCGCTAGTACCTTGGGCTTGCGGTAACGAGCAGAGACTCACGAAAGATGTGACCCCGTCGCCCCGTCTCGAGGACTTGGTGCAAGGGTTAAGAATTCCCGGCCGCGCCTCGTATTCATCACTCGGGCACCATACAGGCACCCTGTCTTCACAACACTCGCCTCTCAGGCGCACGCGGGTACCCCTCAGGGTCGACCCGCCTATCCAAGTAACAGTGTATAGTCCAAGTATCCGTGTGTCCATAACATCAGAGGAATCCGAGGTATCACCCTCGTTGAATTCCCACTCGATGTATCCGTCAAGGTGAACTCGGAGGAATCACCCTCGCTGGGTTCACACTTGAGGTGTTGTACAACAGCGTCGTTATCGGAAGTGGTGAAGGAGGAATCACCCTCGATGACCACGACCAAATAGCTACTCTACAGAGTTAACATCAGAAGTGCTACAAGAGGTTTCACCCTCGGCACTCGATAGTAACGCTGCAGTGTCGTTACAACTAAGGGGGGGTGATGTGCGGTGTCGGGGCCTGGTCTTCAATCCCATTGATCGGGTCTTCTGATAATCCAGCGGGGCGGTCGGGACTAGTGGGGTCACTGATAGGTCTCTACCCAGCCTATACTAAGTAGTTTAGGATATGCAGGTAATTATCAACAGCAGGTTACAATAAACAGGCTATGCATCAGAATAGGTAAAGCAGTAGCAGCAGCAATTCTAATGCAAGCATGAGAAAATAGAATGGGCGATATCGGGATGATCAAAAGGGGGGGCTTGCCTGGTTGCTCAGCGGCAAGGGCAAGGTCGTCAATGGTGTCTCCGGTCTCCGGAGCTGCGTCGACCTCGGGGACGACGTCGGTGTCGGGGGCTACCGAGAGAGAAGAAGGGGAGGAAATAGTATAAATACACAGCAAACATGAGCAACACAAAGTACGACATGACAATGTGCAGTGCCGGGTGTGTCCTAACGTATGGTTGCACGTCCCCGAGGAAGGGGGAATCCATCCGGGAATGTTTTCCCGGTTCCGGACATTTGTCAGACAGATGACCAGAGAGGGACGGTTGCATGTTCGGACAGTTAGGGACGTGTGACGGACGAACGGACCGCGTATTCGGATTCGTCTCGTCGTTCTGAGCAACTTTCATGTACAAAGTTTTTCAATCTGAGCTACGGATTATTTTATATTAATTTCTAAAGTTTAAAACAATTTCTGGAATTTAATTAATTTAATAAATCAACATTATCCGAAACAGTAATGGTGATGTCATCATGACATCAGGACCAGTGGGCCCCACCTGTCAATGTCACATCAGGCTAATTAGGGATTAACTAAACTAATTACTGTTTAATTAGACTAACTATTTAATTAGTTTAACTAAATAGGATTAATTAAATTAATTAATGCACTAATTAATTAATTAACTATTTATTTATTTTAATAATTCATTTTTATCTCTTTTTTTTAATCGTTTTAGGGGCGTGGGCCCCTTCTGTCATTGGCACTGGGCCAAAGCGGGCTAACGGGCGCGGGCGTGCGGGCAGCGGGCGGAGCCCCATGAGCGCGCGGGCGCTGGCGGAGGCTGCAGCCCGTGCAGATGCGGGGCGAGGCCGTGGCCCGGCGCCGGCGGCCGCGGCCGCTGCTGGAGCAACACCAGCACGGGGGGGCACGGCGAGCCAGCACGGCGCGCGGAGGCGAGCGAGGAAGGTCAGCGGCAGCAGCGGGGCCAGGCGGCGCGCAGCGACGGCGCGGCGGAGCAGGACAGAGGGCGCGGGCAGGTGCGGTCGTGCGCGTGCGGGCACGGCCCCGAGTGAGCGTGACTGGCGGCGACGTGCGGGCGCGGCGTCGGGGAGAGTGGAGAGGGGGCGCGCAGCTCACCCCCGTTTGTAGGGTATCGGGGTCGGCGAGGCGTGTGTGTGGCGCCCCCGACTCAATCGTACACTAATCATACACGCAAACGTGTACGATCAAGCACAGGGACTCACGAGAAGATATCACAACACATCTCTAACACAATTTAAACGGAGGTCCACAATATTACAGACCAGGGATCCGAAGATCCGAATACATAAGTCAGTCATACAAATATTATCTGAGTACAGACATAGTTAGACAAGTTTTGCCTTAAGAAGGCTAGCACAAATAGCGACACTAGATCGAAAGGCGTTGGCCTCCTGCCTGGGAGCCTCCGATCCTACTCCTGGTCATCTGGCTCGATCCAGTAGTAAGTACCCTCTGGACCCTCCTGGTAGTAGGCTCCGGTGGGGGCATCTGGCTCCTGGACTCCATCGTCTGTTTGTATAATCAATGTGGGGTATATGGGGAAAAGAGAAAGTAAAGCAACCGTGAGTACTCATCCGAAGTACTCAGCAAGCAAGGATCTAAACTACATATGCAACATTATCAAAGAGGTATGGCTCTATATGTGGACTGGGCTGCAGAATGCCAGAACAGAGAGAAGGCCTAGTCCTATCGAAGACTAGCATCTTCAAACATCTTCACAAGGCCATCATCTTGCAGCAGTAGAAGAGAGTAGAATAGCATTTTATTTAGCAAACATGTTGAAGTACAGCTTAAAGATCCTTCCTCGACTCCCAAGCGAGAAAGCGATCCCGAAGCTTCAATTAAGTAACAAGTATCCAGTTTAAGTAGTAGATCGGGATACACAAACTGAGCGTCCTTTACCGTAGGACCGGCTATCGATAGAAGATTCATCCCTGTAGGGGTGCACTACTATTACCCAACACGCTCGATCAACTCTGGCCGGACACACTTGCTGGGTAATGCCCGTCCTCGGAAGATCAACACAAAGCAGCGCTCTACCTATGCTCGGCAGAGAGGTCAGCACACCGGACTAACCTATGCACCCAGAGGTCTCGGGCCATCGCCCTGGGCACCCTGCACGTTGCGAGAATGGCCGGGGTGCAGGCGCGACACTGAACTCGTCAGTGAAGTATCCAGCCCAATCCCGACAATCAGCCCGCACGGTGAATCGTGATGTCAGACGAGCTTTCGGGAGAAACGTACTTCGCAGAGGGTCCCATAACCATTATCCCGCGTGGTGGTAGTGCGTATAGGGCACGTCGACCCACTCAGATCACACACCCAAATCCAATAGGCTCAAATAGTATCACGCGGAGACAATCAGAGTCTCTAATGCTCCGCCACAATGTCACACTCGAGTGCCCTTCCGGCACACCCGAAATCATAGATCCCCAGCGGGTACCCACCAGGGTGGACCCGCCCATAACAGAGGTCAATTAATCGTGTGGTCATAACATCAAGGGGGAAACCCGAGGAATCACCCTCTGCGGATTCCACTCGACGAAATCATCAGGGTGAACGTATGAGCTATCACCCTCGAGGTTCACACTGAGGGTCGCACGACAGAGTCGTATCGGAAGTGGAGAAGGAGGAATCACCCTCGATGACCACGACCGAACAGCTACACTGCAGAGTATTCATCCGGAGTGCGTTACGAGGTATCACCCTCGGCACTCGATAGTAACTATGCAGAGTCGTACAACTAAGGGGTGTGAAGTGAGGTGTCGGTCTCTGGTCGACGATCATGTTGATCGAGTCGTCGATGATCAAGTAGGGGCAACAAAGGTAAGGTGGTGGGGTCACTGATGGTTCATTCCAACCTAAACTAAACAGTTTATCATAGGCAGGTAAGGTAGCAATGAACAGGTTACAACAGCAGGCTATGCATCAGAATAGGAGCATACATTAACAGTAGCAAAATCTAATGCTAGCAGGAGAATAGAATGGGCGATATCTGGAATGCTCAAGGGGGGGGGGGCTTGCCTGGTTGCTCTGGCAAGAGAGAGGGGTCGTCAACGGGCTGCTCGTCGGTAGTGTAGTCGTACCCGAGTGCAGCGTCGTCGGTCTCAGCGTCTATCGAGAGAGAGAAGGAGGGGGAGAGAAACAATAAATTCACGGCAATAATGCAAACAATATGTATGACATGCCTAAATGATATGCCGGGGTGTTCTACTGCCTAACTAAATGATTTAGTTAATTTAGGAATTTATTTGGATTTATTTAATTAAAGTTGGGCATTATTCATTTACTGAAAACGGTCTAAAAGTTCAATGTTCTTATAGCTGCGGGCGTCTGTCAGGAATACGAAGGACGTATTCGGGTTCGTATCGAAATTCTGAGCAAGTTTCATATATAAATTATTTTCATCGGAGTTACGGTTTATTTAATATGATTTTCTAAAGTTTTTATTAATTTCTGGAATTTATTTAATTATTTAATCAACATTATCCGAAACAGTGTTGCGATGACATCAGCATGACCTAAGCATGACGTCAGCAGGTCAACTCTGGCTGACCAGAGTCAAACCTGACAGGTGGGACCCACATGTCATACACTGTGGCTTAATCAGAGAGGTTAATTTAATTATTTGAGTTAATTAACAGGTGGGGCCCAGCAGTCAGTGACTGATTAGTATTTAATTAACTAATTAACAGATTTTCTATTTATTTAAATTCATTTAAACGACCGGGCCCCACATGTCAGTGAGACAGGGCGGCCACGTCAGCGTTGACCCCGGTCAACGGGGTCAAAGGGGCCCGCGGGGCCCCACAGTCAGTGGCACAGGGCGGGACGCACCGGTGCCACGTCGGCGGTGGCCGGCGACGCGCCGGAGTAGCTCCGGCGAACCAAAACGCGGCGGCGCGAGTCGGGCTTGGCTCGGTTTTCGCCTACGGTGGGTCTCAGGGGCTGGGGTAGGTCGCGTTCGACGCGGCTCGTCGTCGCGCGTCGAATGACGGCGGTGCGGGGTGCTGGGGAGGCCGGAGCTGAGCGCCAGGAGCTCGTCGGCGGCGAGGTTCTCGGGCGAACTACGAGATCGACAAAACGGCGCTCGTTCAAGCGTTGTGAGGAGCTAGGCGGGGTCCATGCGACGCAGCGAAGCAAATGGGCAGCAGCACATGACCAAAAGGTCGCCGGACGGTCGCCGGCGACGAGGTCCGCGGCGGTGGGTGCGGCCTAACGCGGAGCGGTGGCTACGGTACGCTAGCGAGCTAATGGAGAGGGGGAGGAGGAGCAGGAGCTCACAGTGGGGCGTAGCCATTCAGAGCGGGCGCGGGGAAGGCGTGGTGCAGCCAGAATCGACGGCGAACGGTGGCGGTGATCCGAGGAAGAAGACGACGCAGGCCGGCAATGCAGAGGCGTTCGGCCGCTGTTCGTCGGCGCAGGAGGCGTAGAGGAGCACGGCGGAGCTCGTGGGCACGTCGCAGTGGCGAGGCAGAGGCGGTGGCTACGCGGGCGATGGAGCAATGGCGATGGCCGCGTCGGCCATGGCGGTAAGCGAGCGAGGGAGGGGAAAGAGTGGGGCGAGGGAGGCACCAGAGGGCTGCGGGGCTCGCCCTTATCCTCGCGGCGGGCGCGGCGCGTTGTCGAGCAGGGGGAGAGGGGGGGGGCCGGGTGCGTGCGTGCTGTGCGCGTGGGGTGTTCGACAGCGAGGCGAGGAGCAGTGCGGGAGGTGGGGACGGTGCGGGACGGGCTGGGCCGGCGCTGTAGCAAGCAGGCCTAAGTGCAGAGTAGCGCGTTTAGGCCTTTTCCCGTTTTTTCTTTTTC
The DNA here is from genome assembly GCA_011799875.1 of Thinopyrum elongatum. Taxonomy (NCBI): domain Eukaryota; kingdom Viridiplantae; phylum Streptophyta; class Magnoliopsida; order Poales; family Poaceae; genus Thinopyrum; species Thinopyrum elongatum. Next base: position 617,886,001 of record CM022298.1, on the reverse strand, counting down.
TGTTTCCTTTTCTTTTCTGTTCTGCTAATTGTTTAGGCCCCAAATGGATTTTGTAAAAAGTGGGAGCTAGTCCTTAAATACCAGCGCAATATACCCTAACACCAAAAACTAGTTTGGGCAAAATATCATTTCATAATTGTTTTAAACAAATTAAAAGGTTGCTAAATATTATTCTCAGCCACTGTTTGAGGTTGTTTGAGTTACTTACCCAATTTACTAAATGTTGGTTACAATTTTAGAATGGTCTCTGCAATATTTGTTATTTACTGAACATTTTAGTTTTTATGTTGGACAACTTTTATATTCCACTTTTCATTTAAATTTGAATTTGACTTAGGAGTTGAAATGCAATATGATGCTAATGATGATTATGCACTGTTAATCATGCTGACATGTCATTATCAAAAGTGATTACTGTTGCTAATCACCGGGGGTGTTACAATTCTCCTCATCTATTAAGAATTCTCGTCCCAAGAATTAAGAGGAAGACTGAAAGAAAGAGGGGTATTCTTCACGAAGACGATCCTCGCGTTCCCAAGTGGCTTCATCTTCAGAATGATTCGACCACTGAACCTTGAGGAATTTGATTGACTTTTGACGAGTCCGACGTTTAGTTTCATCAAGAATACGGATGGGATATTCTGGATAAGACAGATCTTCCCGTAATTCAAGCACTTCGTGATCCACAGCTCGAATAGGATCCTTGAAGCAGCGACGGAGTTGGGATACATGAAAGACATCATGTACTTGAGAAAGATTTGGCGGCAACTGCAATTGATATGCCACTTCTCCTCGACGGGCAAGAATACGGAACGGGCCAATGTAGCGAGGAGCTAACTTGCCTTTGATTCCGAACCTATGAGTGCCTTTCAACGGAGTGACGCGGAGGTAAGCTTGCTCGCCAGGTTGATAGACTATTTCCTGGTGCTTTCGGTCATAGTTGCTCTTCTGACGAGACTGAGCAGTTTTCAAATGTTCACGGACAATGCGGACTCGATCTTCTGCTTGCTGAATAATGTCCGGTCCGACGAGTGAGCGTTCCCCAGTTTTTGACCAATTCAGAGGGGTTCGACACTTACGACCGTATAGAACTTCAAACGGTGCCATCTTCAGACTAGCTTGATAGCTATTGTTGTAAGAAAATTCGGCATATGGGAGAGATTCCTCCCATTTCTTACCGAAGGAGATGACGCAAGCTCGAAGCATATCTTCGAGCACTTGATTAACTCGTTCAACTTGACCCTGTGACTGAGGGTGAAAAGCGGTACTGAACGACAGATGTGTTCCCATAGCTTCTTGGAAACTATTCCAGAATCTGAAGGTGAAGAGGCTGCCACGATCAGAACTGATCTCCAACGGAACACCGTGGAGTGACACAATTCGGGAAACATACAAGTCTGCTAACTGGCTAGCAGTGATTGTCTCCTTAACTGGCAGAAAGTGAGCAACCTTGGAGAATCGGTCAATGACAACAAAAATAGCATCATTACCCTTCTGGGATTTGGGAAAACCAGTAATGAAATCCATTTGGACCTTGTCCCATTTCCATTCGGGAATTGCAAGGGGTTGTAGAGTTCCTGCGGGCCTTTGATGTTGAGCTTTAACGCGGCGGCAAACGTCACACTCAGAAACATAACGAGCAATGTCTCGCTTCATATTAGGCCACCAGTATCTCTGACAAATGTCACGGTACATCTTTGTGCTACCAGGATGAATTGACAGAGGAGTGTCATGAGCTTCCATCATAACGTGTTCCCTCTCATCTTTGAACTTAGGTACGAAGAGACGGTGTTGGAAAAATAGGATCCCATCATTATCAAGATGGAACTCCGATGGTTTTCCTTTTTCAAGGTATCACTTGATCCTTTCAACTTCAGAGTCATACCGTTGCATAGTCTTGATGTTGTGTTCTAAATCTGGTTCGACAACGAGGGTATTGAGATAACCCTGTGGAACAATATGGAGGTTCAATTTACGAAACTCTTCATAAAGAAGAGGTTGTGATTCCTGAACCATATGGTTGCTGCAATAAGCCTTGCGGCTCAAAGCATCGGCCATTACATTTGCCTTGCCAGGGGTGTATGAGATATTCATATCATAATCGACTATCGTCTCGAGCCATCTTTGTTGACGAAGGTTCAGATCCGGTTGAGTATACAAATACTTCAAACTTTGATGATCCGTATATATCTCACAACGGTTACCGAGAAGGTAATGTCGCCATAGCTTCAGGGCATAAATAATCGCAGAAAGTTCGAGATCGTGCACTGGGTAATTTTCTTCGTGAGGACGCAATTATCGGAAGGCATAAGCAATTACCTTGCGTTCTTGCATTAGGACACAGCCTAATCCTTGACGGGAGGCATCGCAGTATATCATGAAATCCTTTTGGGAATCCGGGGGTGCTAATACTGGGGCAGATGTCAATTTATCTTTTATTGTCTGAAAGCTTTCTTGACATTTTTCTGTCCACTCAAATTTAACACCTTTGTGAAGCAGATTTGTCAATGGTTTTGCAATTTTGGAAAAGTTCTCAACGAATCAACGGCAATAACTAGCAAGTCCGAGAAAACTTCTAACTTGCTTAACATTCTTCGGGGGAGTCCAGTCAAGAATAGCCTGAACTCGTTCGGGGTTAACAGCAATTCCATCCTTGGAAATCACATGTCCAAGGTAAGTTACTTCAGAAAGCCAAAATTCACATTTGGAATACTTGGCATACAACTGGTGTTCTCGGAGCCTTTCTAGTACCAAACGGAGGTGTTCAGCATGTTCTTCTTTATTCTTAGAATAGATAAGGATATCATCCAAATAAACCATGACGAATTTGTCGAGGTAATCCATGAATATATAATTCATCAGACGGGAGAAAGTTGCTGGAGCATTCGTTAGGCCAAATGACATGACGGTGTATTCATAGGAGCCATAACGAGTGACGAATGCAGTCTTGGGAATATCCTCTTCACGGACACGGATCTGGTGATAACCCAACCTCAGGTCGAGTTTAGAGAACACCGATGATCCAGCGAGTTGATCATAAAGATCATTGATCCGGGGCAGTGGGTATTTATTCTGGATTGTGGCTTGGTTAATGGGCCGATAATCCTGAACCAAACGGTTAGTTCCATCCTTTTTCTTAACGAAGAGTGAAGGTGCTCCCCAAGCAGAGGAACTGGGGCAGATGAAACCACTCTTAAGTGACTTGTCGATTTCTTCCTTAAGCTCGAGTAGGTGATGCAGAGGCATCTTATAAGGTCGCTTGGCAATAGGGACGGCGCCAGGCTTCAAGTCGATGACGAACTCGACAGCTCTAGCCGGGGGTATTCCTAGAAGTTCTTCTGGAAAGACGTCTGGAAAATCTCGAACGACAGGAACGTTCTCGATTCCTTCCAGAGGTGAGGCGTTCAAAGCATTCAGAGCATATATCTGAGCTTCGGCGTCCCGAGTAATGCGGGCGGTATAGTTCACTAACTCATCGGTGGGGTGAAGAAGTTGGACGACTTTAGTGGCACAATTGATCGAAGCAATGTGAGCTTTCAACCAATCCATTCCAAGTATAAGGTCTATGGTGGAAGATTTCAGGACGATGGGCGATGCAAGGAATTCCAACCCTTTAATTTCGACGGTAACGTCAGGTGCTATTACGTCAGCATGACAGTGACCTCCGGGAGTTTTAATGACTAACGGAGTATGCATTTTCTCATATCGAATGCCATGCATAAATGCAAATTTTCCAGAGATGAATGAATGTGATGCTCCTGAATCAAATAAAACAGAAGCAGGTACTGAGTTAACAAGAAGGGTACCCATCACAGTAGCAGGTTGATCCTGGACTTCTTCAATGTCAATGTTGTAGGTGTGTCCACGACCATGTGCAGCAGACCCGGTATTATAGTTGCGGGTCTGATTGTTGCCACGACCATTGCCACGGCCAGCACGAGGAAAGGCTAACTGATTCTGATTCTGGCGGCAGTCTTTAGCCTGGTGACCTGGTTTGCGGCACTTGAAGCACAGACCATCTTCAGGACGAAGAGGAGCATTGTTTTGAATAGCTTGAGTTTTTGGCTGCCTCGGTGGTGGAGGAGGCAGACGTGGTGATGCATAGTTGTTCTTTGGCGCAGAGGTATTGGAACGGAATGCATTGTTGGGAATCCAAACTCGATGCTTCGATGCTGAGCCCGAAGATGAGCCAGCATCACGATAGCGCTTCTGCGAGTCCTTGTATTCCATCTGAGCGGTCTCAACAAGAATAGCCTTGTTCGTCAGAGTTGAAAAGTCATTGAAGTCTTGAGCAGCTAGTGCAAGCTTGAGGTCGGGGTGTAGTCCTCTACGGAACTTCTCTTGTCTGCGTGCATCTGTGGCAATGTCTTCTTCAGCATAGCGGGAGAGGTCTAGAAATTCCCGCTGATAAGCTTCGACGGTCTTGTTGCCCTGAGTGAGGTTACGGAACTGGGTCTTCATGCGTTCCATAATTGCCTGAGGGATGTAACGTGTACGAAAAGCAGCCTGGAACTCATACCAGGTGATGACTGTTCCAACAGGCAGAGTACGCTTGTGTGTGTCCCACCATTGAGCTGCGGGGCCCTTTAAGAAAAAGGCCGCGAAGTTGACGTAGTTGGCAGGGGCGACATTAGCTGACTCCATCTCGTGAGTGATGTCGCGGAGCCAGTCATCGGCATCCAGGGGCTTGTCTGAGTTGCGGAACTGCGTTGGGTTGAGTCACGTAAACTCTGTCAAAGTTATTGAAGCTGGGTTCTGGTTCTGGTTGTTCTGATGCGGAAACTGAGCCATGATTCCAACCATGAACTGGCGGTTAAGCTCAAACTGTTGCATCATAGCCGCCATATAGTCTGGCGGTGGTGGGCGTTCAGGGGCACGACCACGACCACGACCACCTGGTCTAACCATCCTGCTAAGTATCAACAGGGGGTAGTTTAGTAAAAGCAATTGCGAGCGTTTAGTGTCAAACATGATGTAACTCGACAACAAATTAAGTAGTGTAACAGATACATAACAGTAGTCGATTAAGACATACAGATCCATACACAGTCGGTTAAATCGGGCAGCATAACGGCGCAAATTGAAAAAACTAGAGACACACTAGGCGGCACGCGGTAAGGAAGTACACAACGTGACATAGAAAAGGCTACATCAGCGTCGGAGAAAACCACTGAAACGGGGTAACTGCAAGTGCGGACGATGAATGTTCGTCGCGGCAGGATCCTGTGCTCCATGTGCACTCTGATGCAGAACCCGGTCTCGAACTGTAAGAAGAGGTCCACGTGCAGGCGTGTGACCTCCCACTGCAGGCCAATCAATACCTGGCGGCATCTCGGTCCTGCGTGGATAAAGAATATACTCCGGATGTATCCCTGCACGAACAGCTGGTAGCAACTGTGTCATAGCCTCGTAGTAGCGTGCTCGAGTGGCGAACAACTCGACGGCAAGAGCCCGAACAATGCGATCCAGAGCCTGAGTGCACTGAATCAGAACCTGCGGGTCATAGCGTCGAGACTCGTACGGGGCACAGATAGCTGTGTACTATCCAGTAGCATCTCCAACAGGTGCATACGGAATGTACCGAAACACAGTATCATCCAAGTTAGCATTGTGCTCTCCTCGGAGACGTACGACAGCAGAGTAGGCGGCATCATGGACTGCCATCTCAATCATCACGCCTAATCCGTGAAAAAGGTGTAGCTCGGTGTCTGAGTTGTTCTGCTGATCATAAATCCGAACTTCAGCATAGTACTGTTCCTGGTTGAACTCGCGGTAAACCTCATAGACCATGTACTCGGGATACCAACGGTAGCCAAGTCTGGTCATGAGAGCGATCACGACAGCTGGAAACCCAGGGGTATTACGAGCCCAAGTGCGAAGCACAAGCTATGTCGTAGGACGCGGTGGAAACAAACGATCCATCTGAAACAGAGGAAATTCAGATTTGTCAAATGACAATGAGAAGTTTAACACAACTCGGAGAGAAAGGTTAAACAAAACAATGGAAAGGAAAATGATTATCAGACTAATCAGATCAATGACAGGGAAATCGCACAGATATCCAGCTCTCCGGGTAGACGGGATTTACGAGATCCTAAGTGTCGGCGTTAGTAAAATTTATTTAACCCGAGTAGAAGAGGGATCAGAGTCCCAGAGTATAGACGAGGAATAAAAGATCCTAATACCACCCAGTTGGCGACGTGGGCCCGTAAGCCACACAGCCAAGTTAGTAAATTAGTTTTTTGGTTTCTAGACTCAACTTCGGCCAAGGAATTGGGAAGGGGGGCTCCTAGAGGCAGTCGGCTCTGATACCAACTTGTGGCGCCCCCGACTCAATCGTACACTAATCATACACGCAAATGTGTACGATCAAGCACAGGGACTCACGAGAAGATATCACAACACAACTCTAAAACAATTTAAACGGAGGTCCACAATATTACACACCAGGGATCCGAAGATCCGAATACATAAGTCAGTCATACAAATATTATCTGAGTACAGACATAGTTAGACAAGTTTTGCCTTAAGAAGGCTAGCACAAACAGTGACACTAGATCGAAAGGCGTTGGCCTCCTGCCTGGGAGCCTCCGATCCTACTCCTGGTCATCTGGCTCGATCCAGTAGTAAGTACCCTCTGGACCCTCCTGGTAGTAGGCTCCGGTGGGGGCATCTGGCTCCTGGACTCCATCGTCTGTTTGTATCATCAATGTGGGGTATATGGGGAAAAGAGAAAGTAAAGCAACCGTGAGTACTCATCCGAAGTACTCAGCAAGCAAGGATCTAAACTACATATGCAACATTATCAAAGAGGTATGGCTGTATATGTGGACTGGGCTGCAGAATGCCAGAACAGAGAGAAGGCCTAGTCCTATCGAAGACTAGCATCTTCAAACATCTTCACAAGGCCATCATCTTGCAGCAGTAGAAGAGAGTAGAATAGCATTTTATTTAGCAAACATGTTGAAGTACAGCTTAAAGATCCTTCCTCGACTCCCAAGCGAGAAAGCGATCCTGAAGCTTCAATTAAGTAACAAGTATCCAGTTTAAGTAGTAGATCGGGATACACAAACTGAGCGTCCTTTACCGTAGGACCGGCTATCGATAGAAGATTCATCCCTGCAGGGGTGCACTACTGTTACCCAACACACTCGATCAACTCTGGCCGGACACACTTGCTGGGTAATGCCCGTCCTCGGAAGATCAACACAAAGCAGCGCTCTACCTAGGCTCGGCAGAGAGGTCAGCACGCCGGACTAACCTATGCACCCAGAGGTCTCGGGCCATCGCCCTGGGCACCCTGCGCGTTGCGAGACTGGCCAGGGTGCAGGCGCGACACTGAACTCGTCAGTGAAGTATCCAGCCCAATCCCGACAATCAGCCCGCACGGTGAATCGTGACGTCAGACGAGCTTTCGGGAGAAACGTACTTCGCAGAGGGTCCCATAACCATTATCCCGCGTGGTGGTAGTGCATATAGGGCACGTCGACCCACTCAGATCACACACCCAAATCCAATAGGCTCAATTAGTATCACGCGGAGACAATCAGAGTCTCTGATGCTCCGCCACAATGTCACACTCGAGTGCCCTTCCGGCACACCTGAAATCATAGATCCCCAGCGGGTACCCACCAGAGTGGACCCGCCCGTAACAAAGGTCAAGTAATCGTGTGGTCATAACATCAAGGGGGAAACCCGAGGAATCACCCTCGGCGGATTCCACTCGACAAAATCATCAGGGTGAACGTATGAGGTATCACCCTCGAGGTTCACACTGAGGGTTGCACGACAGAGTCGTATCGGAAGTGGAGAAGGAGGAATCACCCTCGATGACCACGACCGAACAGCTACACTGCAGAGTATTCATCCGGAGTGCGTTACGAGGTATCACCCTCGGCACTCGATAGTAACTATGCAGAGTCGTACAACTAAGGGGTGTGAAGTGAGGTGTCGGTCTCTGGTCGACGATCACGTTGATCGATTCGTCGATGATCAAGCAGGGGCAACAAAGGTAAGGTGGTGGGGTCACTGATGGTTCATTCCAACCTAAACTAAACAGTTTATCATAGGCAGGTAAGGTAGCAATGAACAGGTTACAACAGCAGGCTATGCATCAGAATAGGAGCATACATTAACAGTAGCAAAATCTAATGCAAGCAGGAGAATAGAATGGGCGATATCTGGAATGCTCAAGGGGGGGGGGGGCTTGCCTGGTTGCTCTGGCAAGAGAGAGGGGTCGTCAACGGGCTGCTCGTCGGTAGTGTAGTCGTACCCAGGTGCAGCGTCGTCGGTCTCAGCGTCTATCGAGAGAGAGAAGGAGGGGGAGAGAAACAATAAATTCACGGCAATAATGCAAACAATATGTATGACATGCCTAAATGATATGCCGGGGTGTTCTACTGCCTAACTAAATGATTTAGTTAATTTAGGAATTTATTTGGATTTATTTAATTAAAGTTGGGCACTATTCATTTACTGAAAACGGTCTAAAAGTTCAATGTTCTTATAGCTGCGGGCGTCTGTCGGGAATACGGAGGACGTATTCGGGTTCGTATCGAAATTCTGAGCAAGTTTCATATATAAATTATTTTCATCGGAGTTACGGTTTATTTAATATGATTTTCTAAAGTTTTTATTAATTTCTGGAATTTATTTAATTATTTAATCAACATTATCCGAAACAGTGTTGCGATGACATCAGCATGACCTAAGCATGACGTCAGCAGGTCAACTCTGGCTGACCAGAGTCAAACCTGACAGGTGGGACCCACATGTCATACACTGTGGCTTAATCAGAGAGGTTAATTTAATTATTTGAGTTAATTAACAGGTGGGGCCCAGCAGTCAGTGACTGATTAGTATTTAATTAACTAATTAACAGATTTTCTATTTATTTAAATTCATTTAAACGACCGGGCCCCACATGTCAGTGAGACAGGGCGGCCACGTCAGCGTTGACCTCGGTCAACAGGGTCAAAGGGGCCCGCGGGGCCCCACAGTCAGTGGCATAGGGCGGGACCCACCGGTGCCACGTCGGCGGTGGCCGGCGACGCGCCGGAGTAGCTCCGGCGAACCAAAACGCGGCGGCGCGAGTCGGGCTTGGCTCGGGTTTCGCCTACGGTGGGTCTCAGGGGCTGGGGTAGGTCGTGTTCGACGCGGCTCGTCGTCGCGCGTCGAATGGCGGCGGTGCGGGGTGCTGGGGAGGCCGGAGCTGAGCGCCAGGAGCTCGTCGGCGGCGAGGTTCTCGGGCGAACTATGGGATCGACAAAACGGCGCTCGTTCAAGCGTTGTGAGGAGCTAGGCGGGGTCCATGCGACGTGGCGAAGCAAATGGGCAGCAACACATGACCAAAAGGTCGCCGGACGATCGCCGGCGACGAGGTCCGCGGCGGTGGGTGTGGCCTAACACGGAGCGGTGGCTACGGTACGCTAGCGAGCTAATGGAGAGGGGGAGGAGGAGCAGGAGCTCACAGTGGGGCGTAGCCGTTCAGAGCGGGCGCGGGGAAGGCGTGGTGCAGCCAGAATCAACGGCGAACGATGGCGGGGATCCGAGGAAGAAGACGACGCAGGCCGGCGATGCAGAGGCGTTCAGCTTCGGTTCGTCGGCGCAGGAGGCGTAGAGGAGCACGGCGGAGCTCGTGGGCACGTCGCAGTGGCGAGGCAGAGGCGGTGGCTACGCGGGTGATGGAGCAATGGCGATGGCCGCGTCGGCCATGGCGGTAAGCGAGCGAGGGAGGGGAAAGAGTGGGGCGAGGGAGGCACCAGAGGGCTGCGGGGCTCGCCCTTATCCTCGCGGCGGGCGCGGCGCGTTGTCGAGCAGGGGGAGAGGGGGGGCCGGGTGCGTGCGTGCGGCGCGCGCGGGGTGTTCGACAGCGAGGCGAGGAGCAGTGCGGGAGGTGGGGGACGGTGCGGGACGGGCTGGGCCGGCGCTGTAGCAAGCAGGCCTAAGTGCACAGTAGCGCGTTTAGGCCTTTTCCCTTTTTTCTTTTTCTGTTTCCTTTTCTTTTCTGTTCTGCTAATTGTTTAGGCCCCAAATGGATTTTGTAAAAAGTGGGAGCTAGTCCTTAAATACCGGTGCAATATACCCTAACACCAAAAACTAGTTTGGGCAAAATATCATTTCATAATTGTTTTAAACAAATTAAAAGGTTGCTAAATATTATTCTCAGCCACTGTTTGAGGTTGTTTGAGTTACTTACCCAATTTACTAAATGTTGGTTACAATTTTAGAATGGTCTCTGCAATATTTGTTATTTACTGAACATTTTAGTTTTTATGTTGGACAACTTTTATATTTCACTTTTCATTTAAATTTGAATTTGACTTAGGAGTTGAAATGCAATATGATGCTAATGATGATTATGCACTGTTAATCATGCTGACATGTCATTATCAAAAGTGATTACTGTTGCTAATCACCAGGGGTGTTACAGTGTGGGAGTCCGCCGAAGGGGAGTCGGGGGCGGGGCAGTCCTGCGGTGAGGCGGCGTCGGCGCGGTTGGCGACGGCGGGCGTCGGGGCTGAGCCTCGATCCAGTTCGGGTCGAGGGGGGGTCGAGCGTCGTGCGGGACAGGACGAAGAGGCGAGCGCCGGCGAGGTGGCGGCACGCCAAGGGTGGGGCGGCGTTCGTCGGCGGGGTCGGGCCGATCTCCTCGATCCCGGTCGGGAGGAACAGGGGAGGGGTGGGGAGAGTGGGGAATCGAGGGGAGTGGGGGTAGCGGTTTAGGGTTTCGGGGGGGGGGATATGGGAGAGCAGGGTGGGCCGGCCTGGCGGCCTGGATGGCCTGCTGGGCCGAGGCCCGGGGGGGTTTGTTTTATTTTTTTTGTTTTAGCTTTTCTGCTTTCTCTTTTCCTTTATTCATCTCTTTTCTGTTTTGCAAAAATGTCTAGGCTACTTCTGGACTTTTGTAAAATATGAGACTGGCCCAAACAAACATGGTGCATTATATGCCACTGCAATAAAATGGTTTTGAGCACAAAGGTTTCATTTGGGATTTTATTTAATCAAAAAGGTATTACATAGTGCTGTTTTGCTACTGTTAGAGTCTCTTAATTAATTTATTAATTATTGGTTAAAATTTTAGAATGGTCTCTGGATTATTTACAATATTATGAACAATTTAGTTTTCAAATTTGAACAATTTTTATTTTCACTTTCCGTTTAATTTCCATTTAAATTTAAATTTGAAAAGAGATATGATACTAATGTTGATTAAGCACTGTTGATCATGATGATATGGCATAATCAAAAGGGGATTACTGTAGCTTAATACATGGGGTGTTACAACTGAGATCATAGTTTGTTAGTTTTCAATGAAATTTCCGATTCATACTTTACCTTGTGAACAAATTATTACTTTAGCATAAGAAATTATATGACAATATTTGTTGCTGTTCTAAAGATGATCATGTTGCCCTCATGTCCGTATTTTATTTTATCGACACCTCTATCTCTAAACATGTGGACATATTTTTCGATTTCGGCTTTCGCTTGAGGACAAGCGAGGTCTAAGCTTGGGGGAGTTGATACGTCTATTTTGCATCATGCTTTTATATTGATATTTATTGCATTATGGGCTGTTATAACACATTCTAGCACAATACTTATGCCTTTTCTCTCCTATTTTACAAGGTTTATATGAAGAAGGAGAATGCCGGCAGCTGGAATTCTGGAGTGGAAAAGGAGCAAATCTGAGAGACATATTCTGCACAACTCCAAAAGTCCTGAAACTTCACGGAGAATTATTTTGGAATATATAAAAAACATTGGGCGAAGAAAGCACCTGAGGGGACCCACCAGGCAGCCACAAGGGTGGGGGACGCGCCCTACCCCCTGGGCGCGCCTCCCTGCCTTGTGGGCCACCTGGCAGGCCCCCGATGCCCATCTTCTGCTATATGATGTGTTTTGACCTGGAAAAAATCAGAAGGAATCTTTCGGGACGAAGCGCCGCCGTCTCGAGGCGGAACCTGGGCAGAACCAATCTAGGGCTCCGGCAGAGCTGTTCTGCCGGAGAAACTTCCCTCCGGGAGGGGGAAATCGAAGCCATCGTCATCACCAACGATACTCTCATCGAGAGGGGGTCAATCTCCATCAACATCTTCACCAGCACCATCTCCTCTCAAACCCTAGTTCATCTCTTGTATCTGATCTTTGTCTCAAAACCTCAGATTGGTACCTGTAGGTTGCTAGTAGTGTTGATTACTCCTTGTAATTGATGCTAGTTGGTTTATTTGGTGGAAGATCATATGTTCAGATCCTTAATGCTATTCAATACCCCTCTGATTATGAACATGAATATGCTTTGTGAGTAGTTACGTTTGTTCCTGAGGACATGGGAGAAGTCTTGTTATAAGTAATCATGTGAATTTGGTATTCGTTCGATATTTTGATGAGATGTATGTTGTCTTTCCTCTAGTGGTGTTATGTGAACGTCGACTACATGACACTTCACCATGATTTGGGCCTAGGGGAAGGCATTGGGAAGTAATAAGTAGATGATGGGTTGCTAGAGTGACAGAAGCTTAAACCCTAGTTTATGCGTTGCTTCGTAAGGGGCTGATTTGGATCCATATGTTTCATGCTATGGTTAGATTTATCTTAATTCTTCTTTCTTAGTTGCGGATGCTTCCAAGAGGGGTTAATCATAAGTGGGAGGCTTGTCCAAGTAAGGGCAGCTCCCAAGCACCGGTCCACCCACATATCAAATTATCAAAGTAACGAACGCGAATCATATGAGCATGATGAAAACTAGCTTGACAGTAATTCCCATGTGTCCTCGGGAGCACTTTGCTTTATATAAGAGTTTGTCCAGGCTTGTCCTTTGCTACAAAAAGGATTGGGCCACCTTGCTACACCTTAGTTACTTTTGTTACTTGTTACCCGTTACGAATTATCTTATCACACAACTATCTGTTACCGATAATTTCAGTGCTTGCAGAGAATACTGATACGTCTCCAACATATCTATAATTTTTTATTGTTCCATGCTATTATATTATCTGTTTTGGATGTTTTATATGAATTAATATGCTATTTTATATTATTTTGGGGACTAACCTATTAACCTAGAGCCCAGTGCCAGTTTCTATTTTTTCCTTGTTTTTGAGCCTCGCAGAAAAGGAATAACAAACGGAGTCCAAACGGAATAAAACTTCACGATGATTTTTCTTGGACCAGAAGACACCCAGGGGACTTGGAGTCCAAGTCAGAAGAGCCACGAGGCGGCGACAAGGGTGGAGGGCGCGCCCTACCTTATGGGCCCCTCGGGACTCTCCTGACCTAGCTCTTCCTCCTATATATTCACATATATTCCAGAACCACCAGAGGCATCCACGAAAACACTTTTCCACCGCCGCAACCTTCTGTTCCCGTGAGATCCCATCTTGGGGCCTTTTCCGGCATCCCGCCGGAGGGGGAATCGATCACGGAGGGCTTCTACATCAACTCCATTGGCCTTCCGATGATGCGTGAGTAGTTTACCTCAGACCTACGGGTCCATAGCTAGTAGCTAGATGGCTTCTTCTCTCTCTTTGATTCTCAATACAACGTTCTCCTTGATGTTCTTGGAGATCTATCCGATGTAATCTTCTTTTGCGGTGTGTTTGTCGAGACCCGATGAATTGTGGATTTATGATCAGCTTATCTATGAATATTATTTGAATCTTCTCTGAATTCTTTTATGCATGATTTAATATCTTTGTATTTCTCTTCGAATTATCTGTTTGGTTTGGCCAACTAGATTGGTTTTTCTTGCAATGAGAGAGGTGCTTAGCTTTGGGTTCAATCTTGCGTGATTTCACCCAGTGACAAAGTAGGGGTAGCGAGACACGTATTGCATTATTTCCATCGAGGATAAAAAGATGGGGTTTTCATCATATTGCTTGAGTTAATTCCTCTACATCATGTCATCTTACTTAAGGCGTTACTCCGTTCTTTATGAACTTAATACTATAGATGCATGCTGGATAGCGGTCGATGTGTGGAGTAATAGTAGTAGATGCAGGCAGAGTCTACTTGACATGGACGTGATGCCTATATGCATAATCATTGCCTTGGATATCGTCATAACTTTGCGCTTTTCTATCAATTGCTCGACAGTAATTTGTTCACCCACCGTATTATTTGCCTTCATGAGAGAAGCCTCTAGTGAGACCTATGGCCCCCGGGTCTATTTTCCATCATATTACTTTCTGATCTACTATTTTGCAATCTTTTATTTTTAGATCTATATACCAAAAAAAACCAAAAATATTTTATCTTTTGTTTATCTATCTCTATCAGATCTCACTTTTGCAATTGATCGTGAAGGGATTGACAACCCCTTTATCGCGTTGGGTGCAAGTGTTTGATTGTTTGTGCAGGTGTTGGTGATTTGTGCGTTCTTCTCCTATTGGATTGATACCTTGGTTCTTAACTGAGGGAATTACTTACCTCTACTGTGCTGCATCACCCTTTCCTCTTCAAGGGAAAAACCAACGCAAGCTCAAGAAGTAGCAAATACCTTGCTGAAAACCGCTTGCCATTTCCTTCTGCTCCTTGTTGGGTTCGACACTCTTACTTATCGAAAGGACTACGATAGATCCCCTATACTTGTGGGTCATCACTCTTCTTGCTATAGTTGTTATGATATAGATCATAGTTGTTATGATGATGATGATGATAATGTTGTTTATGGCATTTAGGGTGCCTCAGCGTCGACCAAACCCTAAATGCAACAAGTTGGCCATTTAGGGTGCCTCGGCGTCGACCAAACCCTAAATGCAACAAGTTGGTCATTTAGGGTGCCTCGGCATCGACCAAACCCTAAATGCAACAACTTGGTCATTTAGGGTGCCTCAGCGTCGACCAAACCCTAAATGCAACAACTTAGTCATTTGGGATGCCTCGGCATCGACCAAACCCTAAATGCAACAACTTGGTTAAATACAAATTTCATTACACACAATTCATCACAAAGCAATAATCACCTAACACTACAAACTGGACTTAATTAAAGGATTCAACAAACAACATACAAGCCATGGTTCAATGCTACAAAAGTTACTGAGTTCACGAGATTCAAAGTTAAGACATTGCAAGCCATAGTTCAAAGCTTGTAACTAAAGACAATGACCCACATGGTCAGATCACATCACAATATTCTTCATCACAAATACCCTTGATCTCCTTCAGCCTCCTCTTGTTATTTTCACCTGCTTTCTTTAGGTCAGCAATGCAACACTCCAGAGTACTCTTCTCAATGCTCAACTTCTCCTTGTCTTTCATCAGCTCAGCAATGCAACAATCCAGCTTCTACTTCTCTTTCTTCAGGTCAGCAAAGCAAAACTCCAAAGTATCAGAGCTCATATTTTCCTTCTCTTTAAGATGATTGAACTTCAAATTCCTAATGACATTGCCATGAGCAACATGAATGAACTTCAACTGGTCAACAACAGCCTTCAATTTAGTGATCTCAGCATCCTTTATAACAAGTTCTTCATTCATATTTCCCATGCTGTTGTCCACTGATTGTAATGTTCTAAGCATCCTTCTGGTGATTTTCCTGTGGAAGGTTATCCTGGGAATCCAGGAGGTTGTTCACATCTTCAACAAGCTTCTCATAAGTCTCCTGCAACTTGTTTTTCTGTTCTATGAGATTGTGGATAGTAGATGAATGTTCCAGGCATGCCATCCTATTAGCATGCTTGCTATCCTCATACAAGCCACAGTTTGTGAAGAGCATTCTGCAGATGCTCTGGCCACTCCTCATCAACCCACTGTACTAATCCACAATTATTAACTCCCTGCAATACAAAAACACAGTTCAAAGATTCAGTCATAAGTTATAGAGTCAGTTAAGTTATAGGTTCAGTTAAGTTACAGATTTAGTTAAGAAACAGATTCAGTTAGATTAAAGATTCAGTTAAATATTCTGTTCATTTCAAATTTCATTTCACTTAAAAATTAAATTAACTGTTAGCAGTGATGCCAAAGATTCAGTGAAAAGTTAATTTAAAGATGCACTGTACTGAAGCAATTCACTTCAAGATTAAGTTTCAAGCCCATGTACATTGATAAACAAAACATTAAGTCAACTGACCAAAATAAACGACAATTAATTTGAACATGTCCATCCTATCAAACATGAACAGTAAACATGAACAATGAACAGTTAACCCTAGAACAGATTTGCAATGCTGCACAGGACAACTACAACTGATAAATCACGACTAATTTGCAAACTTACTTCAATGGCACAAGCAATGAACCTCCTCCCAATACTTATCCCCTCGAATGCAACACATTTCTTCCTTGGATTCCCATGCTTGCACATCACCATCAAATCCTCAGCAACACCAGCGAAGTCCGGGTCATCTATTGTAGCTGGGATCTGGGCAACCCAAACAAACGTGTTCAAATCGAACCAAAGCCACACAAACCCTAAATCCCAAAATCCCAAATGGAAACCCTAAAATCGAGCCGAAGTCCAAAAAAACTGACCTGGATAGGGGAGTCGGAGGACGAGATGTACTGCACGGTGGAGGACTCACTGCTCTTGCCGTCGCTACATGAAACCATGGCGGGCGGCGGTGAGCGGAGAGGAGAGGAGCAGGAGGGAGCTTGCGAACGCCAGAGAGAAGAGAGAGCGAGCGAGAAAGAGTGGTCTAGCTTGTCGGTCTGTCCGACGCGAGCCGACCACATTGTTTTCAGAAAACGGCGCCGACCGCGCGACCGTTAGGACACGTCATCAATTTTGGGCCCCAGCTGTCGAAAACGCCCTCAAACGCTACAAATCACCCGATCAGTCCTACTTGCAAAAAGTTGCTGAATCTGCGGTGCCTTTTGCAAATAACTAGGGACCATGTAGTTTTCCGCAAACGAAGCCCCAAATGTGGTGGTTTTCTGCTTTTAACCCGCCTCTTGTAGGATGTTGAAATTTTAAGTTAGCATTCCCATCATAAATGGTTCAACCAATTGAACTAATCTTAACTTCATTATTCCTTCAACATTGAGAGATGGTGAGTGAGGTACAACCATCTTATTTTGAGTAAGTTCTTCTTCGGCCCTTCTATTTTTGGATTTTTCCATATTCATTTTATTCATTGTTAATTTTCTAGTTTTGTCTCATTCATGTTTGGCTCTTCATTCCCTTCTTTAGTTTGTCTTGAAACTTAGTTAGTCTCTTTTAAATACATGCAAGACTCCATGTTCTGCTCTTGTTTGCTCCTACTAACAAGGTAGGATCTTAAATTGTTCTTTCTTTCTTGACTTTACAATGTGACATGCAAAAAACTCCTGAAGAAGTTACTTCACAACTGAACAACCTGGAGCACGAACCGACGACACTACTAAGGGGAGATCGTCCTTACATAGGGACCGAGTACAAGACGATATCAGGTTGGAAGCATTCTTACTCTGTAGAGAGCCGCATGTTGTATATTTATCTGAGACGAGAATCCCTTATCATGGCTTACATGAAAACACCAATCGCTTGGATTCAGTAGTACATGGGATAACTCAATGATGAGGAGATTGTGATACATATGTTTGTTGGTTGAGATTAAATTAGCTGTATTAACAATGAAATATATTTCTATCATCCCCCTTAATCTCAACTATGCGATGTTAAAGATTGTTCTTGAACTCTTCAAATGGTTTTACCAATGTTGATGATATCGCTTATCATTAGCGTCTCGGTCAGCTGGGGATTAGAGATTAATTAGAAATTGGACGATTAATCTACTTTATCGGTCGACTATTAATCGGCCATTTTTTTTGCAAATCCCAGGTTCTCCACACTAAAATATGCTATATTCAACATCAAAACAATATTGTACATAAGTGTTACCTTGATTCCTAGCCTTTGAATCCTCGTATAATGACAAAAAAAATAGGACAACAGTACATATTGCGTAACAAGGACCACAAAACGCAAATAAACATAGTTTTTGCAAACATAGTGCTATGAATAGGCCCGATTTATCGGTAGATTCCCGATAAATCTCTTGTCATAGCGATAAATCGGTCCAAACGATAAACGATGAAGATAAGGCATAATCTTATCGGTCACCCCAAGAGTAGCGATAAATCAGACGATAAATCGCTGAATCGGAAGATTTTTTGAACAGTTTTACTTGTAGAACTTTGGTGAAGCCATCTGCCATAAGGACGAATACGACTTTCCCTGCGGCACAAGTTGGTTCCCTAACTAAATGCCTTAGTTCAAAGACTTAGTTCCAAAGTTGGAGATCAAAAGAAAGTTCCTCTCCAGGGCAATTGGCGACGACACACTCGGATAAGCCCATGCGTTTCCAAGATCACTCTGAATTTATGATACGCTCCCCAGCGAGTCATAAAGCCAATCTCACAGATGAAACCTGAGTATCGCCGAGTCTTTACCACCAATTGTTCATTGCTAACCTTTCCAGGTATATTCAAGTCCATCAAGGCCTCTTCAAGGGCGACTCGGTGGCATTCAGATTTGTCTCTAACAAATAGAGTCCTCAACTGAAAGGAGTCGAGACCATCAGCGATACCTTGAAGGACTCGAGGGCCCACAACGAGGATTCGGCCCAGCAAGACTGAACGCCGAGTCCATGCCAGGAAAATCACTCGGATGGGACGGCATCGCGGAAGCCCATCCATCTTTTCTCCTCCACGACGAGCACCCAACTGGACCGATCGTGGAGCAATCAAGACGAGTAGATAAGAGCTGACTACATGTACATCGCAATTGGGCACGAGAAAAGGAGGTGTTTAAGGGTTTCCATGCTGTTTAATATGTCGGTCAGCCAAAATTGGGCGACATGAGAGGGTATCATGGGACGATCACCAAAGAAAGACTTTGACCTTTGTCGAACAAAAATCCAGTTAAATTTGAGTGCTCGACTCCGGAGAGGGAGGGGCGATAATGGCGGCGCGCCTTCGGCTCGCTTCAGTGCTTGTACTCGTCGCTAGATGGTCTAGGGATCTGGATGTAATTTTTATTATTTCTGGTGTTCGTTGTACTGCCATGATTGAATATAAATAGATCGGAAGTTTTCTCACAAAAAAAAATTGAGTGCAACCTAAGTAAAATGGACAAACTTATCCCAAACCAGTCGACTGATTGTTCAGGAAGATTATTATTCTTTCGAGGGATTTCAGGAGGATTATTAAATATATAATCATCTCGTACCGAACTGGGCCTAAAGCCCATCCAAGCAGGCCGCCCTATCATCATCCGTGCTGAGGAGATGTTTCGCGATTTTGCGCGCGGATCCGGGAATCGAAAGAACGGAGCGGGGTTTGAAGATTTTGGGGGGCACCCAAAATGCTTCGACTTGCTCACGTACGAGGGCCGCCGCACCACCTTTGCTGCCCAAAACGGCAAAAACCCTTACCAGCGGTGCCGCCCGGTGAGCTCGACCCCTCCCCCCTCTCCGATGAGCTGGAACCACGCGGCCGGGGCTGGGAGGGTCTCGGCGAGGACCACCGCCAGCCGCGGGTTCGCGAGCGCAGGCGGCGGCCCCCGCGGACGTAGGCCCGCGGCGCCCCAGCCGTGGTCGTGGGCATGGCTGCGGGGGCTGTGGCACGGAGAGCCGAAGAAGCAGCGGGGCGCCACAAAGAGGCAGGGGAGGCGCGCGGCCGAGGGCGATGGCAAGGTCTCGCTCGGCGACGCCGCTCCCTCGTTCGTCAACTCCAAGGTGGCGGCGCTGGCAAGCGGTGGGGGAACGGCCGGCGAGGAGGACGCGCCATCGGGGATCTGCCAGCATCAAGACCTCGACCCCGCGCGCGTACAGGCAAGCGGATTCTCAGTTTCTCACCGCAACTTTCTATGCCCGGTTTGGTCTGACGCTGTCTAATTGTTGCGACTAGTCTATCAAAGAGAGTACTTGATGAGTTCGAGGAATCGAGACCTTTGCTTGGAAATGGTGGTAAGATCGTGTTGTGCAATATTTTGGTGGGGGGAAATGCTGAAGAGAGTGTAAAATACTAAAATGTACAACATTTGGTGGGGAGAATGCTGAAGACAGTGTAAAATGTACACCATTTTGGTGGGGATAATAGTAGGATACTGGCCAGTCAGTTAAAAGGTCTACTTGATGGTTGATGCTTCATCCTGCTGTAGTGCTGTAGCTGTTTCACTGTATCAACGTGTACATACATAGCTGTTGGAATGATCGAGATTGCTTCTCTGTGTGCATTTATAGGCCAAACTGAAGCCTCTGCTCTCAAGGGCCAGACTCATCATTACCAGGAAAGTAGAATGGGCAAGTATCATGTTTGCGTACGCACAGGTGATGTATCTATAACCCACTTCACCTGCATAGCCCAAGAGAATTCCCAAAGTCCTGCTCCCTGTATTTTTCTTCTCTCAGTCAACTTACTCAGTTATCACTATTGTCATTTGAACCCCAGGAGACTAGGTACATCATAAAGGATCCTTACACTCCTCGG
Source organism: Thinopyrum elongatum (assembly GCA_011799875.1). Classification (NCBI taxonomy): domain Eukaryota; kingdom Viridiplantae; phylum Streptophyta; class Magnoliopsida; order Poales; family Poaceae; genus Thinopyrum; species Thinopyrum elongatum. The sequence continues at coordinate 617,865,583 of CM022298.1, read as the reverse complement.
AGAAAAACTGTAAGTGTCTCTTTCCAGACTGCACCATAGGTTCCATTCATGTATTATCCTGTACTATTTTTGCTTCGTTTTCTAGGCCGTAACGGTTCGCTTGTTTGTTCTTCAATGCCAGCCTGTGGGTTTAATTCGAGAGAAAAGCAACGTCATCCTTAGGCAGGTACGTTTGTGCGTTCAGTTGGTTCTAGCTATATTTGTATCACATCGCATCATACTGATTTCGAAGATTTTGTTCTGAGATCAGAAATTTTGGTGGTCACATGATATCTTTTACATATAATGCACTGTTCCAAATACCAAATTAGTTGTGTCATAATAGTTGGACTTCTCAGTTTTAGTTATGCTGCTGACTGCTGTATTCTGTTGTATGACACAATCTATTTAACTGGAGTAGTTCCTATACTTCCTGCATTGTTTTTCTCCATATAAATCATCATCATGGCACCATGCATCATGTGCTACTGGTCATATGTTTCATCACTTCGGCAGATAACTGAAGTTTTTTCTTCATTAGAGGACCATTACATTATCTTTTGTTGGGCTGGACAGGGGTGTTGGTGGGGAATAAGTATGTTACCATATTGACTAGTTATTGGAATGCTTTGAAAGGACTATATTATTGTACTCTGTTTCTGTTTCGATTCAATGGAGGTTTGTTCAATAGAAAAATGATTAGTTCTCATGCAGAATTTGATATGTACGATGTGTTCCATCCACATGGTACTAACTGCGGTATGGCATAAAGGTTAGAGAATATAACTTACTCCCACCAGTACTAGAAAACCTTATGATCAAGTTTTTTTGGCTGAAGTCCATAAAAAATGGTCACCATGAGTTAAGCACTTTGGCCACAACTGCCCATGTATCTAGTTCTTGCATATGTTCTCACTTCCCACTTCTCAAGGAAACTTCTGGCATGCTACTAGTACTACTAGCGAGTTAAATCACCGACTAGTTTTAGCACCTCTCAAATGTGAAGTCACATGTTATATGTATCAGACTCACAGTGAGCGAGCAACTAGTTGTGCCAAACATGAGAAAGTGGAAGGATTGTGACACTTGCTAGCTAGTGGCGACTAAAATATTTTGGTGAGCCAAACACGAAAAAAATAACTTTACACAATCATGAAATTAGTACTATTCCTTCTCAAGGAAAAATATGAAACCTCATGAGCAAAGGTCTTTGCTATCTTCTTTTCTTGAGTGGGGATATATTTTATTATCTTCCGTATTTATTTAGTCATTGTTCTCTTGATGAAAATGACTGCCTTGTAATATAATTGACTACCAGATACTTTTTGCTGATGTTTCAGCTACTTAGGACAAGACGACCATTCATTGCAGAATTTACTGATGCCAAGGGTAATGAGATATTCACGGTAAGATCTCAGTAACCCATTGCTTTGTACCATTGTGAATACGCTCAACATATATTAGATTAAGTTCAAATTTTTTTTTGTTCGATTTAGGTTCGCCGGCCTTTTAGGTGGATCAACAGCTCCATTTATGCAGAAGTGGATGGCAAGGTACAGAGATATTTGTTACTTGATTGTTATGAATATACAGCAATGGTTGTGATTATGGTTTCCCTTTGGCCAGGAGGTAGGCGTAGTCCACAGTCGTTGGCATATTTGGCGTAGAAATTATGACTTGTACTTAGGGTAACATGATCTTCTTCCCTTAACTCTGATTTAGTCAATTTTCTTGGTTTTTTTGTAGCCGCTAATCTTGCTATACTGACTGACATTTTAATTTGCCAACATTTCTGTTCATCAGGAATAGGCAGTTTGCTGTGGTGGAGAATCCTGGATTTTGGAGCTGGTCCTTTACCCTGCTTGATGAGGATGATAATTTAGTAGCCATAATTGACCGCAAGGTTAGGGGAGTTGGTTTGGAGGTAATGTCCTTTTGACTGGACAACCAAATACTAATATGCAGTTTACAATATTTATTATATTTAGAGGACACCCCATGCTGTGATGTGACCCGTGCATATACGCGCTATGATGTTATTGCTTGACACTGCTTGTGCGCGGGGGGATATATCATATATGACATGCACATCCACTTGAGAATGATATGATTTTGCTTTAGGATGAGTCCACTTTGGCTGGCAACTTTGTGCTTGTGATACAAACTGAGCGCATGATTTTGCATCCCATATCTTTTGCTAATTTTTTCTGTTTGTTAAGCTATTGTCGATGTAGAGGAATTGGATTGCGAGCACTAGTGAGTAAGGACTGATGAGCATAACTTGGTTTCATGCTCACTGCATGCAGCTCTTCACGAGTGCTACCCAGTATGAAGTTCGGTTTGGTGATGCTGGAAAAGGCACCGATAAAGTTTTTTGTTTCGCTAAAGATGTAAGTGTTCTCCCTTGATGAGAGTTTAAAAGATTCTGCCTGATTGTTAAGCTGATTTGAAACTCAAATTTCATTGGTGCTTCTAGATGGACAACGACCTTCGCGTCTTTCTCCCGCTGGATTTACCCGAGAGGGCTGTGGCTCTTGCTCTTGCAGTGTGTCTGGACCATGACTGCTTCTCCAGGAGATTGGGCTGGTATGTGTGTACTCCCCTAGTTTCAGGATTGCTTAGCCAACTTTTTTCTTTTGAGAAATGATTTCTTAAGTCAAAGTTATGTCGTATGGATTGCCGATATGTAATGCAGGTGTTCACCTCCTATTGCTATAGAATTTTACTCAAATGCTTGTTTCTTTCAGGGTTCTTCGTCTTTTAGGAGCATGAGGGAATTGCAGAAAACACCAGCTGTTGGGGCAGCCTAGAAATGGTAGTCACACTGGACTTCGACGGATCAAAGTGTCATCGTATAGCCACATTGGAGGGGATGACTATTTCGTGCCATTCGATCATTTTAGCACTGATAAATTCCATTTTGTCCTGCTTCTCTCTCGAGTAAAGTATCTCTGTGCCGACGATCATCGGATCCCAAGATTCAGGGGAACTGCCTATGCTCTTCCAGTTAGTGCTTCCCTGCATCTATTGCCCTTTCAATCGTTAGGTGTCAAAACGATATACTCCCTCCGTTCACTTTTATAAGTTGTTTCAGACAAGTGAAATTGAGCTATTTTGCACAATGTCTGAAAGTCTACAAAGTCTTATAAAAGTAAACAGAGGGAGTATATGCTTTGTTTTCAGTTTTGTTCTTTTTGTACATGGCAGATGTAGAATTATGGATAGCCCTGCTGATCTCAACAGTATGTGAATGTTGTTGCTAAAGTAACCAGGATTTGTTGGAGGTAGTGCTGATCTTGCAACATCAAATACGATGCGTGATTAGTCGGTTGCCAATAAATCCGGGTTCTGATTTTATTCGGTTCCCAACAAACTTAACCCGAATGAACGGTGCGTGATTAGTCGGTAACTTCACGAGATTCGGTCCACTTAAATCGACGGCTTCATTGCCGGATATATCGGATCGGCATGGCTTCGCTGTCGCCGTCGCCGCAAAAGAAAAGGATGGGCACGTCGCCGGGGAGCAGAGACCGCATGAGCGACCTCCCAGACGCCCTGCTGGGCCACGTCCTCTCCTTCCTCCCGAACAAGGAGGCCGGCCGCGCCGCCGGGCTGTCCCGGCGGTGGCGCGACGTCTTCTGCAACGTCCACGCCGTGTCCTTCGGGGAGCGCCCGGGCGCCAGGGCCACCGACTGGACCACCTTTTACCACGAGGCGGAGGAGAAGAGCTGCAGCGGGGCGCTCCTCGACGACGTCTGCTCCGCGCTCCTCTGCCGCCACCGGACCGCCGGGCACCACGTGCCGCTGCGCAGCTTCCGCTTCGCCTTCGACCGGTGCCACCACTGGAACTTCGTCCACGTCGACCAGTGGCTCTCCTACGTGCTGCGGCACAGCAACCAGGAGCTCCACCTCGACCTGCGCTTCAAGATCGCCCCGATCTGTCGCCTCCGCCGCGGTAAGGACGACGACGAGGCTGTAGACAGCGGCACCGACAACACCGACGACGAGGACGAGCTCGCCAAGTTGAGGAGGCGGTGGATATATGTCCTCCCAAGAAGGCTCTTCACCTGCAGGGTCGTACGGACGCTATGCGTCGCCTATTGCCGGTTGAAAGTGCCGGCGGCCGTCAACCTGCCGCTCCTCGAGACCTTGAGCATCACGGTGTTAGGTTGATCTCCGCTGAGCAGGCCCAACGGCCTGCCAGGCCCTTGGTCAATGCGTCCTGATCGGGGGTGCCCAACCCATTATGGTTGGTGGGCCTCTGTGACCCGCACTATATTAACAGAGGTGGGGGGCCGGGGCACGACTGACGAAGTTCACCGTCGCCACAAATCCCCACCGATACTCCCTTCCGATCTAGGGTTAGCGCGGTGCTCACGGGAAGCACCATCACCACCTCTCCATCTCTCTGTCACCGCCGCCATCGCCCTCTGCACCATGGTCACCGGAGCGGGCACATCCGCCCAAGGAGAAGGTATAATCCCCATCTCCTCTCACCACTACCGGAATCCCCTAGCCTACACGATCTTGTGGTCCTATCAATGGTATCAGACAGGTTTGGGCATAGGGTTTTTTCGGTTGAAATCAAAGGAAAAGATCTCCCCCCCCCCCCTCCCCTTGAACCCTAGAACAGGGAGAAAGAACAGAACCCTCACCGGAAAAGTTGCGCCGCCGCAATGGCCGCGCCGTTCCTCTCGACCCCGACGCGCATCGGCAAGCCGAGGCGCCGGGACGAAGAACAACCCATCACGGGGCAAAGAGACATCTCACCGGGGAGGAAATGGTGCCGCCGCTGGGGCCACTTGACGGCGACGCGCTCACCCGAGGGTGGACGCGCAAGCCGGCAAGGGGGCCAAGGGGGCACCGCCGTCCGGCCGCCGCCTCTGCTCACAGTGAATGGTGGTGGTTGGAGAAAGAGGAAAGAAAGAAAGGGGAAGGGGGCTCGCGCGGCGCACACATCCGACACCGTCGCCGGCGGCCGGCGTAGCCACCACTGCGAGAGAGGCCGGCGGAGCGTGTGACGCGCAGAGGGCAGTGGCCACAGAGCGGCGCACGCGAGAGAAAAGGAAGGGGCAAAGGGGGCTGGAGCAACTCCGCGCGGCGCGGGGGCGTCGGACGCCGTTGCCGGCTCGCCGGCGGCGCGTCGGACCGCTTGAATCAGCCACGGCGGCGGGTGCGGAGAGATAGAGGAAAGCGGTTGCGGGCGGGGGGAGAAATGGGCTAGGGTTGCCCCCCCCAACACCCCCCCCCACCACCACCCCCACACGACCACCACCCCACCCCCCCCCCACCCCCCCCCCCCCCACCCCACCCTCCCCCCCCCCCCCCCCCCCGACGGCTGAGCCGTTTTGAGCGGCCGATCAGCGCGCTGGTCCGTCGGATTTGATCCGATGGCCACGCAGCGATCCCAGTCAGGCCACGGGCCTTTAGGCCGAATGTGGAGGGCGGCGGCAGCCGCGCCAGCACCCCGACCGGGCCGTGGGCCGTTTTCGGCCACAGGAGGAGGCCGCGCGCACTGGGCCGAAAAAAAATGTTTCTAATAGAAAAGAAAGAAATAGAAATGTTTCTGCAAAGAAAAAGTTTCTGAAAATAAAAATAGAAAAGTTCATGAATTTCATAAAGAAAATAATAAAGTTCATGAATTTTTATTTGGTCAAAGAAAAGTTTCTGTAAATAATAAAAGGTTCATGAGTTTTATATTCATGTTTTTCCGCTGCGTAAATAATTAATAGTGCTCTTTTACAAAGAAAATAAAAGTTTAGAGAGAATATAATTTAAAGAGCACATTAAAATGATTATTAAAATGAATATGATTATGTTATTTTTATGACCAACGTTGTTAATAACATGATCATGTTTTATTATTGAAATTAAAGATGCATTTATTTCTATTTTTTGCCCAACGGTAATATAGATTTAATTGCATAGACAATCATATGTTTAATTTGACCAACGTTAGATTAATACGTATGATTGTTATATTGATCTCACTTAAATTGTGATTTCAGGAGGCTTCCACTTGATGAGTTGCCTAAAAGATGTTCCAACACTCAGAGGTGACAACTACACTGAGTGGAGGAAGAAAGTAGACCTGGCATTTGTTTGTGCTGAGGTGGACTGGGTTGTGGATGAACCACAGCCGATCAGACCTACAGAGCCAGCCAGAGAGGCCACTGATGATGATGATGCATGGGAGAAAAAGAAAAAAGATTATGCTCCTGTGGAGATGTTATACTCCATAGAAAACCAAAAGTGGGTCAACGCAAACAAAAAATGCATGGCATTTATAAAGAATACAATTGAGAGCACCATTGTGGGCTCCATTGCAGAGTGCACTTCCGCAGGGGAGTTGCTTACAAAGATAAAGAGCCACTTCACTGGCTCTTCAAAGATATATGCCACCCAGGTGTTAAAGCAACTGGTGACAGAGCACTACACTGGTAGTGGCCATGGAATTAGAGAGCACATCCTCAGGATGAGCAATATGGCAGCAAAGTTAAAGCCCATGGATGAGGATCTGGAGATCAAACCAAAACTCCTGGTCCACCTGGTCATGGCTTCACTGTCAAAGGAGTTTGAAACCTTTGTTGTAAACTACAATATGTCACCTGGAACATGGGACATTGAAAAGACAATAGCAATGTGTATCCAAGAAGAGGACAGACTCAAAGCCTCACATGGTGGTTCACTCAACTATGTGAAGGAGAACAAGAAAAAGAATTACAATCAAAACAGCAAAGGTTCTCCCTCAAAGCCACATGGTAAAGCCCCCTATCAGCGTCAGCAAAAGCCTTTCCTAGTGGACAAGGACACATGTCTCCACTGTAAGAAGACTGGGCATTATAAGAAAGACTGCCCTGATTGGCTGAAGTCCTTAATGGCAAAGCAAGGTAACAATATTGTTTCCTTAGTAAATGAATCCTTGTACACGCAGTTTCCGAAATCTACTTGGTGGATTGACTCAGGAGCAACTGTTCATGCTGCAAATTCTTTACAGGGATTCCATTCGACCCGGACTACGCAAAGAAGCGAAAGAGGCATTGAAGTAGCAAATGGAATTCAAGCGGAAGTTGAAGCTGTCGGCGACATCTCCTTGGAGTTAGCTGATGGATTCAAGCTTCTACTTAGAGATGTTTTATTTGTTCCATCATGTCATAGAAACTTAATTAGTGTTTCTTGTTTGGACAAAGATAATTATGAATGTTATTTTGGACATGGCAAGTGTGCCATATGGTTAAATAATGCTTATGTGGGTGATGCTTTACTACACGATGAGCTTTATTTGTTATCACTTCGTGAAAAAGTTTATTCTGTGTGTAATGTGAATGATCATGCCGCGTCGAATAAAGAACAAAAGAAAACAAAGAGAACTCACGACTCATCGAAATTATGGCACTGTCGTTTGGGCCATATTTCCAAGGGGAGAATAGAAAGACTCGTTAAAAGTGAAATTCTTCCTCCGTTAGAGTTCTCAGACTTAGAACAATGCATAGATTGCATTAAAGGAAAGTATACAAAACAAATCAAAAAGGGTGCAATCCATAGTACAGGCACACTAGAAGTGATTCACACTGACATTTGTGGACCATTTCCGGTGAAAAGTGTGGATGGATATGACTCGTTCATAACATTCACAGATGACTACTCTCGCTATGGCTATGTTTATCCAATCAAAGAAAGATCTGAAGCGTTGGATAAATTTAAGATATTCAAAGCTGAAGTTGAAAATCAGCATGATAAAAGAATAAAGATAGTAAGATCCGACCGTGGGGGAGAGTACTACGGTCGGCACACCCCATATGGCCAAGTCCCTGGACCTTTTGCAAAGTTCTTGCAGGAGACTGGCATAGTAGCCCAGTATTCAATGCCGGGTGAGCCTCAGCAAAATGGAGTAGCTGAAAGGCGTAACCGTACACTTATGGATATGGTGCGTAGCATGATGAGTTACTCCACCTTGCCATTGGGGTTGTGGATGGAGGCGCTTAAAACTGCCATTCACATTCTCAATAGAGTACCAAGCAAGTCGGTGCCCAAAACACCGTACGAGCTATGGACAGGAAGAGTGCCCTCTCTACAACACTTCAGGGTGTGGGGATGCCCTGCTGAGGCCAAAATGTTTAATCCAAACATTGCAAAGTTAGATCCCAAAACAGTGAGTTGCCACTTCATTGACTATCCAAACAGATCAAAGGGTTTTCGTTTCTACTGTCCAGACAGATATACAAAGTTTGTAGAAACAAGACATGCAGTCTTCTTAGAGGACGAAATGATGAGGGGGAGCTTGGTAGCTCGGAAAATTGATCTTGAGGAGAAGAGGGTGCATGCACCTAATCCGATGATTCAGGAGCCATTTTTCTCACTACCAGCTGCAACTCCACCCATGACAACTATGGGAGTAGACCCGGAACCTGTCCGTCAGGAGCCGACTGAACCCGTTGTTGAGTATGAAAGGGAGGTGCAGCAGCAAATTTCAGAAGAAGTGCCAGAAGTTGAGGCACAGAGTGTGCCAGAAACTGAGGCCCTTAGAAGATCGACAAGACACAAAAAATCAGCTATTTCTACTGATTATAAAGTTTATAACACGGAAATAGTTCATACAGAACAAGATCCCACCTCATATGAAGAAGCCATGAGAAGCTCTCATTCATCGAAGTGGATGAAGGCAATGGAAGACGAGATGAAATCGATGAGTTCCAAAGATGTTTGGGACTTAGAGGAAATTCCTAAAGGAGCCAAGACAGTAGGCTGCAAATGGGTCTACAAAACTAAGTATGACTCTAAAGGGAATGTAGAAAAGTATAAAGCAAGACTTGTGGCAAAAGGATTTACACAAAGAGAAGGGATAGATTACAATGAGACATTTTCTCCAGTCTCATGTAAGGATTCCTTCAGAATCATAATGGCATTAGTTGCTCATTTTGATTTAGAGTTACATCAAATGGATGTAAAGACGGCATTTCTCAACGGGGATTTGAAAGAAAATGTCTACATGAAACAACCCAAGGGTTTTATCATGGAAGGCAAGGAAAATATGGGATGCCGCCTGAAGAAATCCATTTATGGATTAAAGCAAGCCTCTAGACAGTGGTATTTAAAGTTTAATCAAACGATTAAAAGTTTTGGATTTAAAGAAAATATTGAGGATAACTGCATTTATGCAAAGTTTAAAAATGGGAAATATATTTTCCTAATCTTGTATGTGGATGATATCCTGCTTGCTAGCAGTGATGCTAGTCTACTACAAGAAACAAAGAAGTTCTTATCCTCAAATTTTGACATAACAGATCTTGGTGAAGCATCATATGTTTTGGGCATAGAGATTCACCGAGATAGGAACAATGGAGTCTTAGGACTATCGCAGAAAGCATATTTAGAAAAGGTTCTTCAAAAGTATAATATGCATGCGAGTAAAGCCACACCTGCTCCTATAGTCAAGGGCGATAGTTTTGGAAAATTCCAATGTCCCAAGAACCAGTACGAGATCGATCAAATGAAAGCAGTACCATATGCTTCGGCTGTTGGAAGCTTACAGTATGCACAAGTGTGCACTCGCCCTGACTTAGCTTTTGTCACCGGTGTACTCGGTAGATATCAAGAGAATCCAGGCATTGAGCACTGGAAGATGGTAAAGAAAGCATTGCGTTATGCGCAAGGCACGAAGGACTACATGCTAACATACAGGAGATGTGATTCCCTAGAGATAAAAGGGTATTCAGACGCAGATTTTGCGGCGGACAGAGATGATAGAAAATCCACGTCTGGATACGTATTCACTCTCGCTGGGGGAGCTATTTCATGGAAAAGCTTCAAACAGTCAATAGTTGCATCATCCACGATGTATGCAGAATTCATAGCATGCTTCGAGGCCACGGGGCAGGCGATATGGCTAAAGAAATTTATACCCGACTTGAAAGTGGTAGATTGTATTCACAAACCACTAAAGATGTACTGTGACAACCAGCCCGCAGTATTTTACGCTCACAACAACAAGTCGAGTAATGCTGCCAAAACAATAGAGATAAGGTATTATGTTGTGAAAGATAAAATCCAGGATCAAACTATAAATCTCGAGCATATAAGGACAAAGGATATGCTTGCGGATCCGCTAACGAAAGGCTTACCACCCAATGTGTTCAAGGAACACTTAGCCGGCATGGGTTTAAGAGAAAGCCTATGATTCCTGGATAGGCCCAAAAGGAACAGAATTTGTTTCTAAACAAAACGTATGTTGTAGCTGTATGATTCTATCGGCAATTAAGCTGTGACGATGAAATATGCTCTATGTATCAATATGTGATGAAACAAATAAACTGGAAAGTATAAGGTTAAAAGCAAAGTTGAGATCAAGGGGGAGAATGTTAGGTTTATCTCCGCTGAGCAGGCCCAACGGCCTGCCAGGCCCTTGGTCAATGCGCCCTGATCGGGGGCGCCCAACCCATTATGGTTGGTGGGCCCCTGTGACCCGCGCAATATTAACAGAGGTGGGGGGGCCGGGGCACGACTAACTAAGTTCACCGTCGCCACAAATCCCCACCGATACTCCCTTCCGATCTAGGGTTAGCACGGTGCTCACGGGAAGCACCATCACCACCTCTCCATCTCTCTGTCACCGCCGCCATCGCCCTCTCCACCATGGTCACCGGAGGGGCACATCCGCCCAAGGAGAAGGTATAATCCCCATCTCCTCTCACCACTACCAGAATTCCCTAGCCTACACGATCTCGTGGTCCTATCACACGGCTCCCGACAACGATGGTGGGAGGAGCATCCAGCGGCTGATCTCCGGCTGCCCCCGCCTCACCGATCTGACGCTGGAGGCGATCCACCGCCTGAAGCGAGCATCCGTCCTCGACAAACGCCTCCGCAGATTCGCCCTTCGGTGCTGTCACAACTTGAAGTCTGTTGACATGGATGCGTCAGAGCTGAGGTTGCTGGACTACTGCGGCACGGTGCCGGCCGAGCCGCTCTTGTCCTTGCACGGCTCGCCGGGAGTCCCGTCGTGCACCGTGGAGTTCTGCAAGGTGCTCCCGGAGAATGCAGAGGTTACGGGGTTCAGGGTGTTCAACTGTTCATGCAAAAAATCAGTGATGCCAAGCACCTCCACCTGCACCATCGCAGACTGGAGAGCAGGTTCTTCCTAGGTTTCCCTTTGTTGTCAATCCTGACGAGGCTCGTGTTGCAAGGGCCCCTCGTGAGTTGCGGCACCGTCGTCTCGGTGGGTAGAATCCTGGAGCAGACCCCGAACCTGGAGGTCCTGTCGCTGTACATGGAAGAGCACGTCGTGTACACGAAAAAGAAAGATGATACCATGGGCAGGGACCTGACCATGGGCGAGGAAGATGATGAGGATGACGTCATGGAGAAGGAGAAGGAGAAGGATGCGGATGATTCGTCCGTAGCTCCCGATGAAGAGTCCATGGTTCCTACCGAGTCGAGCTTCTCGATGCCGTGTCTGCGGCACCGAGTGAAGGAGATTAACATGGTGCACTACGTGGGAGACGAGACCCAGAGGATGATGGCCAGGTTGTTGTTCGGCAACGCGGTGGTGCTTGAGAGGATGTGTGTCGTCCTCGTGAAGGGGACGTTTGCATTGCAGTCTAAGCTCAAGAACGAGATCGAGAGCTGGCTGGTGGCCGATGCAGAAAAGGTTTTCCTGTGATCTCCCGTGAAACAATCTCAGAATAGTCTTTGCCGTGACATGTTTTGTTTTGCCCAAAAATTGTACTCCCTCCGTTCCTAAATATAAGTCTTTTTAGAGATTCCAATATGGACTACATACAGAGCAAAATGAGTGAATTTACACTCTAAAATATGTCTATATACATCCATATGTAATTCGTAATGAAATCTCTAAAAAGACCTATATTTAGGAACGGAGGGAGTAGCTTCTACACGCATGGAGAGATTCCCATTGCTGCGGAAAATATTGCCTAAACTTTGTGTTTTACTCATCAAACTGATCTCTCTGAAAACGATCAATAAAATGATTCATTTTCACAGCTACACTACAGAATGATAAATGACTAGGTAAAGGTAAGTACAATCAGTCCTCCTAATATCATTAAAGGTTTGGACTGGTTAAACTATTTTCAAGATATGCTACCATCCCCGCTTCTTCAGCAAGTGAAAAAAAAAACTATCATGCTGCAACTATAATATCACCACCTAACTATAACCTCAAGTCTTGATTGCGTGCAATCTGCATCAGAACTCGCATGTGCATTTACTTTCATCCATCCCACGAGGTAAACAATGTCAGACAAATGCAGTTAGTCCTGATAGATTCTTAATTGTGACTAATACTGGATTGGATAAAATTTACCCTGCAGAAAAAAATAACAAACTAATCCACTGATCGGTGCATTACCTTTACAAAAATGGCCTCTTTGTGGTGGTGCCAAGGTTGCAAAATAAAAATACAGCATCCTAATTCTCATGTTTTCATCCAATCTCTAAAGGAGAATTTCTAGTTGAGACTTGAGACAGAGTGAGAAATAAAGAAGAATTGAAAATTCAAAACATACTACACTTTTCATCTGGTCCATATGCGTATGTGAGACGGAGTTTCCGCTGGATTCAGTTTAAATGAAAATTTCCTAATCTCCTAACACTGGCGACATAACAGGGAATTTTTTGCAGAAACTTTGAGGCACGACTTTGGTTAATGCACTTGTATATATGAATTATGGGGGAGTGACTACGTGCAAGTTGACTATTTTTGTTTTTGTTTTTGGGCCAGTCGTCTGACCACAAATTTTGTTCCGTCGATTTGCATGCAACGCATCGTGTGATGGACCTGGTGGACCATGTGGTGGCCGCGCACCGGCGCCTGCAGCCGCAACAGCCCGCGCGGTCCGCTCCAGTCCAGTACTGCAATGCCATCCTTTTTTTGTATGTTGATTACGGGCTGCTCTAGTATAGTGTTGGCCAAGCCTTTGTAGGTGTCCCAAGTGTAGCATAAATATTTGTTGTGCATGAAAAATTTCATCACATTCGTGGAAGTCGTGGAAAAAAAAAATCAGAGCTCCAAAATGCTTTTGTAAGTAACATTTTCAGAGCATCGATTTTGTTTTTTTTTACCACGTCTTCCACCAATGTTATTTTGCGATGAATTTTTTCATGCACAACAAACATTTGTGAAAGTGTTTTTTATTTTATTTTACTGTTCACACCAGGAGCTGGTGTAGAAACTCCACGTCCCATGTAACGGTCAGTGACTATATGTGCAATCTCACACATGTATATTTATTTTTATGTACATGCATACAATACATATATGCATACACATATACATACATATATATTATTTTGAAGGGAGAGAAGAGGGTATTTTAAACCCATGCATATTTTTAACTTATCTATGTCTAGTAATCATCACACTCTAATAGCTCTTGTAGCCCTTCTATGATGGGGATCCATAGAGAGTTTGTTTTATGAAATACTATCTGATAAAGTAAAAAAAGACAGGTGGTTGCAACAATCACAAACCATAGAAAAAGTGCATATCCCGTGTGTGCACTAGTTTCGGGTTCTCCTAGACCGCCATTATGAACCAAAAACAACCATACCTAGTGAAGAGGAGCTCTTCACAGCTATCAGTGAAAAGATGGAAATTGGTTATCAAGAGCCGACCTAGGTATAAAAGATATGATTGGTTGACAGAATGAAGGAATGCTATAGACAACTTAATATTAGAATTATTCTTATAAATTACATGTGCCATATTGAATATTCAAAATATTCTCACATAAGCCACGGAACTTTGGACCCAATCGTCTGGTAAGGCGCCGCCCAAATAATCTTCATCTTTAAGCCGCTACCGACAATAAAAAAAAGTCTCATCCAAACATTAGATTAAAGATGAAGAAAAATGCAGTATTTGATTAGAAATCTAATACTTGTGTTTGTTTCAGCATAAGAATAAAATGAACAAAAATAACAACAAATAAAATAAAAACTAAATTTTTCTAAGAAAGAATGAATTAGTGGCATTGGTATTACCATTAAAGAACAAAGAAAAGTTTAACTATTATAAAATATGCATATATAGAGGAATTTTCGCGAAAAGGAAGTTTACGAAGAAGGAATGAATTAGTCACATTCATATTACCCTTAATCAAAGGAAAAAGAAAATGAAATAAATTGAAAATAATATTTTTTAAGGAAGAATGAATTAGGGGTATTGATTTACCCTTTAAGAATAAGAAAATAAAAAAAACTAAAAATAAAAATAATGAAATTTTGGAAGGAAGAATAATAGTGTCTTGGTCTTTAAGAAGAAAGAAAGAAAGAAATCAAAACAAACAGTGATTTTTTACACACAATATATATTAAAATGTTGTATTCTAAAATACACATGACAAGAATAAGCATATCAACGTGAATTTTTGCAATTTTTTTCTAATAAGGAATGATTAGTGGAAGGTCTAAACACTTTATATTTCTTTACAGAGGGAGTAATACAAACAAAATAATGAATTTTTCTAAAAGGAATCAATAAGTGGCATTGATATTACCCTCAGAAAGAAGGAAAATGAAACAAAAACTAAAATAATGGAGCTTTCTAAGAAAGAATGAATACAGTCATTTGTATAACCTTTTAAGAAAAATAAAATAAAAACAATAAAAAAATTGCCACAATTTACAAAAAGTGTGCTTTTCAATAATATGCGAGAATAACATATGTAGTGAAATTTTGGTAAAACAATCCTACAAAAAATAAATTAGTGCCATTGGTATTAGACTTAAATAAGAAAGAAAAATAAAATAAAAGGTAAAACAGATAATTAGTTGTCATAGATAGAATGAATTAGTGGCTTTGGTATTATCCTTCAAAAAGAAGAAGATGATACATACTAAAACAAACTCATAATAATGAGGGTTTCTAAGGAAGAATGATTAGTTGTATTGGTATTGCCATTTAAAAGAAAGAAAATGAAAAAAAATCTAAAACAAACAATGACAAAATTTACACACAATATACATGAAAATGCCACTTTTCTAAAATAAACTATAAAGAATATAGCATATAAAAGTGAAATTTTCACAAAAAGTATTTTCCTAATAAGGAATGAATCAGCCGCATAGGTATTACCATTAATGAAGGGAAGGAACTAAAATAATAGCTAATAAAACAATAAAGTTTTCTAAAAAGCATAATTAAGACACATTCACATTAACCCCAAAAAGAAATAAATGAAATAAAAAATCATACAATGTCATTTTCTAAGAAAGAATGATTTGGTGGCATTTGTATATCCCTTTAAGAAGAAATAAATAAATAATGAACAATAAAAAATTGCATAGAGTTTACAAAAAAATGTGCATTTTATAATATACAAGAATTAGCATATAATAGTGAATATTTTGCAAAAAACAATTCCTATGAAGGAATGAATTAGTGGCATTGGTATTACCCTTAATATGAAATAAAATAAAAACTAAAACAAAACCAAAATAATTTAGTTTTCTTAGAAAGAATGAATTAGTGGCTTTCATTTTACCCTTCAAAAAGAAAGAAGATGAAATAAATATTAAAAGAAAATCAAAGTGATGAGGTTTTGTAAGGAAGAATAAATTAGTGGCATGCGTATTACCATTTAAGAATAAAGAAAATGAATACTAAGGGTAAAATGAATATTACCTTGTAAGGAAGAATAAATTGTGGCATCGGTGCATATGCAAACAAGGGTGTGACTAGGTCTCAGTCGACTGAGACTTCGCTCTCAGTCAAGTGACACATAGTGTATAAAAGGAAAAGAAAAAACAAAAAAAAACACTTTACACGAATCACCATGCAAGATCAAAGGAATATAACATCGACTGAGACTTTCGGAAGTCGACTGAGATTTAGCAGCACCGTACAAACAATTTGCACAACATAAAATAAAATTTGCACTTTTCAAAAATATGCAAGAATAAGAACATTAAAGTGATTTTTTTTTTGCAAAAATAGAAGTTTCCTAAGGGAATGAAATAGTGACATTGGCATTACCAATCAAAATAGTGAAGAAAGTTTTTTAAGAAAGAATGAATTAGTAGCATTGGTATTACCCTTTACGAAGAAAGAAAATTAAAAAAATACTTGCGCACAACTTTGAACTGAAATTGCACTTTTTATAATATGCAAAAGTTAATCATTTAATAACACAATTTTGCCACAAATTATATAGTATTTGTGTGTATTCTTTTACACTCACCCAACATCCCAAAATACCAACAAAAGGAAAAATAAAAACTGACTAAAAAACAAAAGCAAAAACTCATAATAAAATAAAAACCAAAGAAAAACAAAGGGAAAATGGAACACTCGGTCCCATAGGTAATGAGCTTCGGCCCCATGAGGAATGGAACTGGCCCAATCATGTGGTCCATAAAAAATAGCACAAAACAATACACATATCAGCCAAAAAAGGAGAACAAATCTCATAGCCGAAATCGACGGCCTAAAAATTGACTTGATCCAAAATTAATTTCTAGACTACTTACGTATAGCTGGAGTTCATTGCATAGTAATACGTGTCTCATTTATATCATAAGGATAATAGTATAAGCCATGTACACACGGACCTGACAAAACTGAAAAGACGACAGAACGCTAGCCTTTGCACAGAAGAACACCAGCCAAGAAATGAAATTACAATCAAGACTGAAGAATTATCTGAGCTTGACACCGACGCCCGTCACTTGCCTCTGGCGCAGGGGTGGAGCTACGGCTGGGCCAAACCAGGCCATGGCCCGCCCAGCCCAGGAGGAATTCAGTTAAGATGGGTGCTGAATTTGGGCCTGAAAGCGAAATTTCAATGGTACTTCCTAATTTGGCCTATTTTGGCCCGCCCAGATAAATGGCTGAAGCTACACCACTTCTTTGGCGCCACCACATCAGCCATCAAAATAAAATAAAATAACGGATCACCTTCTCACCCGAGCTCGACGTGGCTCCATCGCTGATATGCAGCTTTGCGGACCTCTAAGATGACTCGCCAAATATGAACCCATTACCGTTGTTCGAATCAGACCGGTGCAACACTCCGGACCTGCTTGAGATAGAGGACAATGGAGTGCACGGTTGCAATTGTTTTTATTTGTAATAATACGGACATACGCACGTACATCTGGTTCAATATAAGCACAGTAGATGCATGTAAAGCACGTAACGATCGCTCATCAGCAACTTGTATACACCACACGGTATATACGGTGGCGGTTCTTCACTCTTTTTTTTTAACAGTGCGGTTCTTCACTTGGCATAGCCGATGCTGACGCCGCCGACGGTGACCAGCTCGCCGCCGCACCTGGGCACGAGCGACACGACCACCGTCTTGTCGCCGTCTGCCCCGATGTTGTCCATCAGGTCGCAGACGCCGAACCTCGCCACCGTCTTCACGGAGCCCTTCTTCTTGTTCGTCCGGACCATGTGCGGCGTCATCGCGACGCTGCCGGCGCAGTACCCCGACGCGCCATCGCCTCCGCTCTCGGGCGCGTTCACCAGCACGTCGAACTTGACGAACTTGAAGTGGTCGGCGACCTGGATCCCCTCGATGATCAGCACCTCCTCCGCCTCCTCCTTCTCCTTGTCGCTCCTCGACACCTGGGGCCTTGTCACCGTCACCCGCACGGTCTCCCCCAGCGTGGCCGGGAGCGCGCCCGCGGCGGGCGCCGGCGTCCTGCGGGATCTCTTGGCCGGCTTGGCCTTCAGCCACGGCAGGCCGACGTCCTGGTACGCGTACCCCATGGCGGCCGGGTCGAGGCAGTCGCGGACGCGGACGCGCACGGGGCGGGCGTACTCGTCGTAGAAGAGGAAAGCGGTGTCGAGCCAGTCGGCGTCAGCGAAGTCGGCGTTGCCGGGGCGGAGGCCGCGCCAGACGTGCCACAGGCGGTCGATGTTGCCGTGGTGCGCGAAAAAGATGGGGTCGCGCCCCGCCGAGTAGAAGTTGCCCATGTCCTCGCTATTGGGCTGCGCTGGGTCGCCCGTCCAGGTGTGCACCGTGTTGTGCGGCAAGTTCTCCACGGAGCCCGCTCCCGGGTCCGGCTGGTCGCCGGCGCGGTACGGCTGCCCCATGAACAGCCGAGTCTTCTTGGCACTCGATACCATCTGATCGATGCACGCAGATTGATATGATATGTTAACGTGATAGCTTTCAGAGATTTTGGTACTGTGTGTACGTGTAATTTGTATTAAGTTGTACTGGCCTGGCGGTACATGATGTTGAGGTTCTGGTCGATCTGCTCGTCTGTTGGGATGATGACATCTATCTCGTTGAAGTCGAGGTCGACCGGGAACGGCGGCTGGTGGGCGGGGTCGCGCCTCTCGTTGTAGAGCGCCGACGACCTGTTGGCGTAGATCGCCGGCAGCGTCATGCCGGCCGGCGCGTCCCAGTTCCAGAAGGGCAGCGCGAAGGTGTCGTCGCCGATGAGCTTGCCGAGGATCCTCTCGTGGAAGTAGAGGTAGAACCTGCACGTACGCAGGACCAAAAAGTCAAACATGGTGACAAGTTGACGGCACGCTCAGCTGGCGCACTGTACGAAAGGTGCCCACACGTACTTATACACCCGACGACTGCTCCCTCCGTCCGGGTGGACATGCATGCATGTATATAAACAACACGTATTTATGTTGTGTACGTTACGTACCTGTGCCATGGGAAGAAGAGCCAGCAGTTGTGCACCTGGATCTCCAGGTCCGGGAAGCCGACCTGGTCGTACGCGCCGTCGCAGTAGGCGCAGTGCACGCGCCACTGCTGCTCGAAGCTGCGCGGGTCGTCGGCGGGCAGCTGCTTCATGAGCGCCACGGCCCGCTCGTACTTGGCCAGGTGCTCCGCGTCCACCAGGTGCGCGGCCGGGCGCAAGCGGAGCGCCGCCAAGGAGGCCGGCGGCAGCACGAAGTCGGTGATCCCGGTGCCGGACGTCGGGCAGCAGTTGGTGTTCGGCGCCGTGTTCGGGAGGTCCGGCGGGTTGCAGTTGCCGAGGTCCGGGGCCTGGATGGGCGCGGCGATCGCCCCACGGCCTCGCTGCGTGCCCAGCCCGGCCGCCGCGGCGCTGCCGAGGCCGAGGAGCACGTCACGGCGGTCGACACGGCCGCCCGTTGCCTTGCACGTCAAACGCCGTGGCTGCCTCGCTTTCGTGGGCACGAGGGCTTGGAGGCTGCCCGGCATGCGAGTGCCGGGGGTGGCGGTGCACCTTGGCACGCTCGCGCTGATCTCCATGGTGAACTGGAGGAGGTAAAATGGTGAACTGTGAGTCTGTGACATGTGTTGCACTGCTCCGTGTGGTGCTATATGTAGCCGTGCGTGCCCCTTCGTGCACGTGCGGCAGGGCTCGCAGCTGTTCGGTTTGACTGTTGGTTACGTGTGATGGTTGAACTGCATTACAACTGCTGGTCACTGTTGGTCGAGGGTGGATGCCAAGGACTAAAGAGCAGTTCAGGATTCGCAAGTTACTTAAGTTGATACACGGTAAAGTGCTTACCTTTGTTTTTGAGATAGCTCACCATTCATGCCGAATGGTGGTAAAGTGCTTGCCTATCAAACGTGACAAACCACTTGGATCTTAAAAAGGGATCGTGACATGCACATTAAGCAGCTACGTATAGTACAGTAGAGTGCTTGACAATTTTGGTTCACTGCATAAACAGTTAAACACTGCACTGTGACATGTGTACATGTATTTGAACCTACCGCTTGATAATACGCAGTCGCCTATATTTTTGGACGCATCAATCGAATTCCAGCGAAGCGCTGACGTCATCGGCGAAGTCTCGCCAGGAACGAGCCAGCGCCGGCAACAACACAGTTGGCTGCGTGCGCCGACATAGGGTGGGTGAGGGGGGAGGGGGCCAGGAGCATGGCAAAGGTTTGCATGGTTCGGGTGCAGGGTGGTCGGGGGTTTAGTGTTTAGAGGAAAGCCCGAGAGCTGGGGGGGAGGGGGGCGCTCAGGCAGGGCAGGGCAATGCATGGCAACGCCCGTTGGCGATGGGTGGTAGGCGCTGGTGGGCAACACAGGGTGTGGCTGCTAAAGGAGAAAATGGCTTCGCAACCTTTGGATCAAAATTCGATGTCAAGGAGCAAATTGACGTACTTCACTCAATAATAATATAGTGAAATCAATATCGGGAACATTTCGCTATTCGGTCCTATATCGCCCTCATATCCTCAAATGTAACATACGCTGATCTCAAACTTAAGAAAATAATAATACCACTATAGGATATTGGTTACATTTCCAACATATGTGTTTCACTTGGATCACTTGGATCTTAAAAGGGATCTTAAAAGGGATCGTGACATGCACATTAAGCAGCTACGTATAGTACAGTAGAGTGCTTTACAATTTTGGTTCACTGCATAAATAGTTAAACAATGTACTATGACATGTGTACATGTATTTGAACCTACCGCTTGATAATACGCAGTCGCCTATATTTTTGGACGCATCAATCGAATTCCAGCGAAGCGCTGACGTCATCGACAAGGTATCGCCAGGAACGAGCCAGCGCTGGCACAACACAACTGGCTGCATGCGCCGACACAGGGTGGGTGAGGGGGAGGGGGCCGGGAGCATGGCAAAGGTTTGCATGGTTCGGGTGCAGAGTGGTCGGGGGGTTAGTGTTTAGAGGAAAGCCCAAGAGCTGGGGCAGCGGCTCAAGCAGAGCAAGGCAATGCATGGCAACGCCCGTCGACCACGGATTGTAGGGGCGGTGGTTCAACCGGCGCTGGTGGGCAACATAGGGTGTGGCTGCTAAAGGAGAAAATGGCTCTACAACCTTTGGATCAAAATCCGATGTCAAGGAGCAAATTGGCGTACTTCACTCAACAATCTTTATCTTTACCTAATAATAATAGGGCTATTGCTTCTTACTTCCTAATTTTCGTCCATACTATTGTAATTTTCGTCCGTACGTCCGTGTGGAAGTTTTCGTACGTCGTTGGGGAAAAATTCATCCCTCGCTGTCCCGACGAAGCCCAGTATGCCTCAACCGGCTAGCATGGGCCTCAGCCCATCAAAGGAATCTTCTGGCAAATAATAGACCACGCGCAGGCAGAAGGGGGCGTCCCAACCGAAGCTAACCAATGACCGTGTGCAAAAGAGAGGATTTGATCATCTACTACATAATCCCACCTTGCTCCCCTACACTCAAATAAACCAATTTAAATACTGCTGCGGGTTGAAATCAATAAACCGTCCGAAGCAATAGGAAAGGGTGGGCAAAAAAATTAAAACCGAGGAGAAGATGATCCTGATTTGAAATCTTAAAAGAAGGAAGATGGATGGATGGATGATAAATGAGATATACCGCTGGTGAGTGGGCAACGCCGGCGGCAAGGAGCAGCTGCTGGGAGGGGCGGAAGTGACAGCGCCGCCGAGAACTCTCGGTGGCGTGCGGATGTGGCCGTTGGCGGTGGTGAAGCAGGGGTGTCGGGTTCCCGGCGGCGGGGCCATGGCGCGGAGTGGCTTGACGTACAGGGACGGGATGGCGGCGAACTCCACCGGATCTAGGCATGGCAATGGCACAGCCCGCGGATCTGGTGGCGCAAGCATCGTAGAGGCCGGCGGCGGCCGGTTGGCGTCCACTTGGGCAGCCATGGCCGGTTCCTGTGGGGAGTCTCAGACAGAGATGTGAAACGGAAGGAGAAAAAGGGAAAGGAGAGAGGGTGCGAGGTGGTGCTTCGACGAGGTTGCTGTTGGCGGTGGGGATGCAGAACGGGGGTGCTGCGATGGGCGCAGCCGGCAGGAGATAACTGTTTCTTTATTATTAATCGTTTGAGAACGGCGCGCCGTACGAATTTTCCGTCGGACGCGACGCCACGCTGGCGTCGTGCGCCCACGCAAGCAGCCCCCCGCGCCAGACGCGTGTATTTGGTGGACCCGCGCAGACCGCCCCTTCCTGCCTTATCTTTTCCCCCGCACTTCATCCCCTACCTTCAGCCACACCCCTCCCCGCGCCGTGTTTCTTCTCTCCCTTCCATCTCCTCCTCTGCCCATCCCCTTTCTTCTTCCCTACGGCAAAATAAGACGAGGAGGGGCACAAAAAGCTGGTGCGCAACGCGCCCTGGCCGCTGCAATCAACCTTGCAACAGTTGCGAGCGAACGCCATGGCTGGCTTCGAGCGCTCCTCTCCATGGTCGCCGCAGCCGAATGCGCTAGTCGCCATGGCTGGCTTCCGATTTCCTTCCGTGAGAGTTGCATCCTGAACGACAGTGGCGGTGCTGGAGCCGTTCAAGCGATGAGCGACAACAGGCAAGGCCAGGACCTCACTGACCGGAAAGCTGCAACCGGCCACACAATATGCTGGAAGCAGTATTCCCTGGAGCTGGAACCATTGTCCATTTCTGTTGCAATTAGCAGCCGCCAGGGGGTGAAGAAGGCGAGGTACGGTGCTACTGCCAAAGAGTTTTTTGCTGGAACCGGATCCTGGAGATGCTGGAACCATCTTCTTTTTTTGCTGCAACCAGCAGCTTCCGGGGTGAAGACGTCGACGTACGGTGCTACTACCATATAGTTTTTTTTTGCTGGAAGCGAGCGGAGAAAAAGTTGCAACCTCTATCGCTCGGTGATGCAACGGGACGGCGTCGAGATGTGTTTTGCTGGAACTGGCAAAAAAAATGCTGGAACCCATAAGAATTTTTGCTGGGAAGATAGACGAGAATTTTTGCAGCGGTCGACGCGACGGTGGTTCCTTTTGCTGGATTCGATGATTTTTTTTGCTGCAACCAGCATGTGATTTTGCTACTACTAGCAAACTAATGGAGTTTGCGTTTTTGCCGAGGACACGGTCGTTCGGAGCGAAGGCGCCGGCGGTGGCTCGGGGATGTTGCAACCATGGCGACTAGAGCTGGAACCGGCCGACGGGCGAGCTGCAGGTGGCACAGGTGACCGGCGAGCAAGAGGCGAGTCCTTTTTGGTGTTGGGGCCGGTGGTGCAGCGACTAATCCGGTCGAGGAAGAGCGGCGCTGCCGCCGGCGAGGAGCGGCGTCGCGACGGGGGACCGATCTGTAGATTTGGTCAACGGGCGCGAGCAGGAGGAAGGGCAAGGGCGCGGGGTGAGCTGGGCGTCGAGCGAAATCTGACGGCCCCGCGGCTCGCATCGTATGGCTGGGGTGCGATCGGCCCAAAGTTTGGGCCGGTGCGCCGGCGCCTATCATCCCCCTTATTATTTTGGCTGTTGATATGACGCTGGGGTGCGAGTTAAGTGGCTGATTTCTTCTAGCTATCAGCCGACGTGTTAGCTAGCGCTAGCGTGCACGCATGTTGAGCAGTTCGATCCTTTCACGGACCAATGAATATCCTTTTCTTTTTTTGGAAACCGACCGATGAATATCTCTGAGTATTAGGTACCGATAGATTTTTTATTTTGTGCTAAAAACAGGTACAGTAGATTTTATTTCTTGGATACAGAATCCATATATGTACATGCATTCAAGTTCTATAGGTGCATGCTACAGAATTAGTGGTTCGCATTTTTTTCCTGAAATCTGCTTATATAATTTTTTAAAGTGTCTGCATGCTTTAAAAAATGGTTGTGTAATTTAAAATGTGTTCGTGCTTTTCGAAAAAATATGTGATTTAAAAAAAAGTGCACTTGCATTTTAAAATGTTTGTATTTTTTCAAAAAAAAGAGTTTATGTATTGAAAACTGTTCACATTTTTTTAAACACCCTTTCTAAACATGTGTTCATGTAATTCTAAAGTGTTTGCATGTTAAAAAATGTTTGTAATTTAAAAAAGGTTATGTGATTCAAGAAAATGTTCGTGTGTTTTAAAAAAGAATGTTCATGCATTTTGAAGAAAATAAATTAAAAGCGAGTTGGATTATGAGGGACAGTGTATGGAATAGGTGCATGGCGTAGCTCGTGAAGGACGGCCCTTAAGTCCAGCTTGACTAGATTAGTTTGAAAAGTTATAAATATTCTTTTACGTTAGCGCGGTTCAGTGATAAGTCTGTTGTGCGGTGGCCAAGATCAACAGAGATTTGCGAAACAACATGTGGTTAGATGGTTAGGTGGACAGTGGTATCCCCAGCCCACTAGGGTTCAAGTCCTAGTGCTCGCATTTATTTCAGGATATCCGGCTATCTGCGTTCAGTGGGAGGAGACGTTCCCGTTGACTGCGAGGCACCTTTGGTAACTTCGTCAATCTCAAGATGATATATCGGCTCGGTCTCTCGGAGGTGCTCATAGGGATAGAATGTGCGTGTGTGTTTATAGGCATGAGTGTATGTGTGTGTATATGAGCGCATGCGTCTATACTGTGATCAAGAAAAAGATCAAAGGAGATTTTTTTTCCCTACCCACACATGGGCCCCAAATTCCTGATTGTTTTTCCTTTACGAACCGCTAATTGGAGCTGTCGAAATCATGAACGTGCTCGTCATTCAATATATACCGGTCGCCACAAATCTATGTCACGCTTGGTGAGAAATTTTCCAGTCTAGATACCGTTAACAATTTAGACATTGTCTCTCATCTGATTGTTTTTTTGGCCACAGACCAAGATCTGTGATATATGTGGACGTGAACCAGATGTTGCCAACTCTTGCATCACCTTAATGAGGTCATCGGAATGCTGTCCCTAACTAAAAATGTTGTGTCATTTTTCTTATCATTTAGTTAGCATCATCCTTACAAGTTTAGAGCAGCAAGCCTTCGAAGCTACGTCTTCCACCCAGTGGCAGAGCTAGCGAATTGCCAAAGCCTGGGCACGCCATAAGTGACAGTTGGTTTTCCTCTACCAAAAACCACAACGTCATGTATAGTATACGCACTACTAAATAACTCATTAAACAATAGCTAAGTAATCAAACCTTTCGATGTACGACAAAATCCCAATCTCCAACATCCATGTACACACTAGAGAATCTACATGATACAACTTACTCCCTCCATTCCTTTATATTAGGTTTCGGCACGGTAACTAAGACACATAATTATATACAAGCTAGGACGAAATTACCCTTGCCCAATTAGTTGATTATTGGTAAGTAAATCATTTAGCCTAGGGAAGGAAGGGATACACGCAATCGGAAGAGAAATAATTTCCTTTTATTTCTCCACAATAAGATATACATGCAATATACTTTCCGTTTTCTATAGGGCTAAAAGCGGAATTATGAGAAATTAAAAGAAATGCACGTTACATTGTGAAATTTTATCAAAAAAGAAATACATCTTATATAAAGGAACAGAGGGTGTATATAGTAAATTATATAATTCTCATTGAAATTAAAAACATTGAAGAGAAAGAACCATGTCAATAATGTGCTAACTGGACCTAGACAAATATCATTTCCAAAACTTTATGACTTGAAACTGTTGAATAGTCCGTCTCCGAGGCTGGAGTAGCTAGTGCGCGGGAGGAAGCCAAACGAGTCGATTGATTCAGCTTTTTTTTTTTCAGACAAAGTCGATTGATTCAGCTTCTGTCAAGGTTCCTTATGGAAAAAATTTGATGGCCAGCTATGGGGCTATGGCCCATGTTAGGAAACAGTAAGTAAATGGCCGGCCTTATTGCCTCCTAGTTGCACCGAGCAAGGCCCAAAATGCAAGCAAATGTGCCAAACAGGCTCAATAAGGTCAGTTCGTTCTTTTCCAGCGTATTCTTACGATTTTACAGCGCATTTAGTCCATTTTCTCGAATCTGACAGCTTGAACACATCGCCCGAGTTCTAGTAAGCAGCGCCGTCGAGCCCAGGCACATGCCCAGGGTGCCCTGACGGTAAAATCGCCCCTGCTTCCACCTATTTTCTCTCCCGTCGTTTCATAAAACCCTTTTTTAGCGTTATATATTTTTCTACACTCCCGTTGCAACGCACGGCCATTTGTGCTAGTAATATAGTGAAATCAATATCGCTGGACAGGAACATTTCGCTATTCGATCCTATATCGCCCTCATATCCTCAAATGTAACATACGTTGATCTCAAATACCATTATAGGTATTGGTTACATTTCCAACATATATCCAACCCACCCCCACCCCCCCACCCCCGGCACATGCACACATGATTTCTTGAATTTCTTTAGCATGATATCTCTTTTTATTCAGCTATAAGATATTTGGTATACTTCATAGTAAAAATGGTGTATTAAAGCAAGTCCACATGTTATTATTGTAACGTTGCCTTATTTAATACTCCCTCTAATCCATATTATTTATCGCTCAAACGGATGTATCAGTGGTGGTTCGTATATTTGTGACTGTGACAACCGGGCAAGTGAACCGAACTTAGGTTTTGACTTGGTCGATGACCTGTCCAGCATCTGATCAGTACTACTTTTGACCCAAAAAGTAATTCACCTAAATATAAGAAAATCATCAGCGTTTGAGAATACAAATTGATATCCGAAATACAATTTGATGAAAGATTTTTTTTAATAAAAGCAATGCATTTACACTGGCAAGATGTCACAGTACAGTGCTTATGCAAGGAACCTAATCGTCAAGCACTCTACTATAGACACTATGCTTAATTTGCATGTCACGATCCCCTTCTAGATCCAGTGGTTTGTCACTTTTCTTTAGCTACTCGTAGAACTATCCTCAAAAAAAAAAAAAAAGCTACTCGTAGAACTTTACCATGCATCACCTTAAGAGCATCATCTCCAACAGCCGCGCAACACGTGGTGCGCTAAAAAAGTGTTTGCAGCGCGTTGTCCGTGAGTTTTTTCGCGGCGCGGAGCGCTTGCTCCAGCGGCCGCTGCAAAATTTAGCGCACGCAAAACGCTCCAGCAGCCGCTGCAAAAAAACTGCGCGCGCTCCCTCGCACAAACGACATACACACTCCAAACACAACCAAGAAGATCAAACACAATCAAAATAAATCAACAATAAATAGTTCAATTTTATTATTACAACTCAAACAAATAGTTTATCCTGCAATAGAACAAATAGTTCAACAATACAACATCAAACGCACAAATCATGATGCTCTTTGTCGTTCATTCCATGTCCACCACTCCTCGATGAGATCCTTCTGAAGATTATCATGCGTTTCGGCACGTCGAATGGCATGATAGGAGGCAACAAAACGGGCCACCCTGGCAGCCCTCCGCCGCACTCGCACGGGATGTCCCAAGAGCTCATACTGAGAGTAGTCTAAATCTTGGCCACGCTCATTCTCGATGATAATGTTGTGTATGATCACACAAGCGTGCATGATGTACCAAAGTATCTTTTGATCCCAAAATCTAGCCGGTCCTCTCACAATAGCAAATTGGACTTGCAAAATCCCAAAAGCTCTCTCCTCATCTTTTCTAGCCGCCGCCTGAGCATTGTGGAAATCAATATTTGCCTTACCTTCCGGTTTTTTCAACGGCTTCGCAAATGCTTGGCACTTTGGGTAGATGCCATCCGCAAGATAGTAGCCATAGTTGTATGTATGGCCATTTGCTACAAACTGCACCGGTGGCAGTTCACCATTTGCAATCTTATTAATCAGTGGTGACCGATTAACAACGTTGATTTCATTCAAAGATCCAGGCATTCGAAAAAAAGCATGCCAAATCCAAGTCTCTTGATCGGCCACCGCTTCAAGGATTATAGTGGAATCCTTTTTTTGGCCATGGAATTGCCCATGCCATGACTTAGGACAATTCTTCCAACTCCAATGCATGCAATCTATTGAGCCAAGTATACCTGGGAAGCCGCAAGCTTTGTTCATCTCCAATAGCCTTGCGGCGTCTTCAGCATTGGGAGATCTCAAATACTCCTGGCCAAACACTTGCACAATTCCGACTGCGAAGCGCTTGACACACATGATGGCTTGACTCTCACCCATGGCCAAGTGGTCATCAACTAGATCAGCCGGAATACCGTATGCCAACATACGCAAAGCGGCTGTCACCAGGTGCTATGCCCGAGCTCTCCGGCGGCATTCCTCCTTGGCTGAAAAAACCGATCATGGCTCGCTAGTTTCTTTGCAATGCGCCTGAATAACTCGGTGCTCATCCTAAACCGGCGCCGGAAGTACGACTCGGGGTAGGTGGGATTATCCACAAAATAGTGCCTCATCAATCTGTTGTGGGCATCGATCCTATCCCTCCAAATTTTCTGCCGACCCATAACCGAACCACCGTGCTTCGGTTTTTTATTGATGTGCATAGCTAGGATCATTGCAAGATCCTCCTCCTCTTCAATATCAAATTCTTCTTCGGAAGAATCATATGACGAAGTCATTTACAATGTTCAATTTAAACTAGGCTATAAAAACTACAAACAACATGCAACAAATTCATGTAAAAAATGTGAAGTTGAAGCAATACATACCCTGCAAGCGTTTTGTCGAACACCTTGTGGGCGCCGAGTGGCAGTGGGCGGGCGGGCGCTGTTCGTCGGAGGAATGGAGCGCGCGAGGGGCGGCGGCGACTGGAGGGAGAAGGAGGAAGCGGCGGCGGCGCGGGGATAGGCCGGGGAAGCACCGGAATGGTCGCCGGAACAAATGGGGTGGTGCGGACGGCGGTGCCAGCGCTTGGGTCGGGGTAGGTGGAAGTTGCGAGCGGGCGCTCGAGTGTACGGCGCGCGGTAGCGGGCGCAGCAAATAAACGGCGCGCGATGGCGTTTCGGACCGCGCGCGCGGTTATTGCACCTCCGCTGAAGCTCCCGGAGTGGTTGTGCGTGCGCAAAAACCCAAAATTTCCAGCGCGGTGCTTATATAGCGCGGCTGTTCAAGATGCTCTAAGTAATAACTTTACTCGACGCATCCATATCGATCAGTTCGAAAAAAAACAGTTTGACTATAAGAAGGAAAGGTAGCCAACAGTTTTCTGGCGTGATCAATGGCTAGATTGTGTCTGGTAGCACCGTGCCCAGCCTGCATCCTAGGGTGCGACTTCATCTAATGCAAAATTTACGTCTTGCATCTTCAGCCGGACCTCTTAAATCCGCCTCATACGGCCGGGTGGGCCGCCCGGTCACAATTTTTTTAACCCAGACAGGCCCCTTAAACAGCCCTCAAACGCCCGGGCTGACCGGCACCCCCATATCCAGCCCAAATATGAGGCGGATATGGGGCGCCCGGGCGCGTCCGGACATGTCCACCACGTCGGTCTGACGGCGGGGTCCCATGCGGAAACGCCTCGAAACCCGGCTGTGCGACAGACACCGCGGTGTGAACGCCGCGTGGCGCCGCTCCGGCTCGCCACCCAAGACCAAATCCAGCTATTTAAGTCGGCCGGCGTCCACTAACCCTAACCCATCCCCCTCCACCCTCTTCGCGCCGCCAGTCGGAGCCCATCCACCTCCTCCCTCTCCCGCTCCGGCGCTCTGCCCATGATCAGACGCTTCGCCCACGCTCCGGCACTCCGCCATGGTCCAGAGCAAGATCACCTACTACGCCATGCTGACGCCGGGGTACCACTACGAGATCTAGCAGGAGATCTGGGCGGGCCGCCCGGTCACTGTCCGGTCATGATTTTTTTACCCCGACGGGCCCCTCAAACGGCCGTCAAACGCCCGGGCTGACCGGCACCCCCCATATCCAGCCCAAATATGGGGCGAATATGGGGGCGCCCGGGCACGCCTGCCACGTCGGTCTGACGGCGGGTCCCACGCTAAAAACTCCGGAAACCCGCCGGTCCGACGGACGCCGCGTCCGTCGCCGCGGTGTAAACGCCACGTGGCGCTGCTCCGGCTCGCCGCCCAAGACCAAATCCGGCTATTTAAGCCGGTCGGCGTACCGCAACCCTAACCCATCCTCCTCCACCCTCTCCGCGCCGCTAGTCCGAGCCCATCCACTTCCTCCCTCTCCCGCTCCGGCGCTCTGCCCACGGTCAGACGCTTCGCCCACGCTCCGGCACTCGGCCATGGTCCGGAGCAAGATCACCTACTACGCCATGCTGACGCCGGAGCGCTGCTACGAGATCCAGTAGGAGATCCGGGCGAGGCAAGCCGCGCGCGCCGCCTGCATCATTGACGGGCTGCCTCCGGACTCCCCGAAGCCGGAGGAGGAGCAGTTGGGGGAAGAGGAGGAGGAGGAGATGGCTCCGATGGAGGTGGAGGAGCCAGAGGAGCCGGACCAGCAGGAGCCGGCCGTCAACTTGGAGCTGGCGGAGGCGGAGTTCGTCGTCGCCCAGTCCGACGAGTGAAGAAAATATGCCCTAGAGGCAATAATAAAGTTGTTATTTATATTTCCTTATATCATGATAAATGTTTATTATTCATGCTAGAATTGTATTAACTGGAAACTTGATACATGTGTGAATACATAGACAAAACACAGTGTCCCTAGTATGCCTCTACTAGACTAGCTCGTTAATCAAAGATGGTTAAGTTTCCTAACCATAGACATGTGTTGTCATTTGATGAACGGGATCATATCATTAGGAGAATGATGTGATGGACAAGACACATCCGTTAGCTTAGCATTATGATCGTTAAGTTTTATTGATATTGCTTTCTTCATGACTTATACATATTCCTTTGACTATGAGATTATGCAACTCCCGAATACCGGAGGAACACCTTGTGTGCTATCAAACGTCACAACGTAACTGGGTGATTATAAAGATGCTCTACAGGTGTCTCCGAAGGTGTTTGTTGGGTTGGCATAGATCGAGATTAGGATTTGTCACTCCAAGTATCGGAGAGGTATCTCTGGGCCCTCTCGGTAATGCACATCGTGATAAGCCTTGCAAGCAATGTGACTAATAAGTTATTTATGGGATGATGCATTACGGAACGAGTAAAGAGATTTGCTGGTAACAAGATTGAACTAGGTATAAAGATACCGACGATCGAATCTCGGGCAAGTAACATACTGATGACAAAGGGAATGACGTATGTTGTCATTGCGGTTTGACCGATAAAGATCTTCGTAGAATATGTAGGAACCAATATGAGCATCCAGGTTCCGCTATTGGTTATTGACCGGAGATGTGTCTCGGTCATGTCTACATAGTTCTCGAACCCGTAGGGTCCGCACGCTTAACGTTCGATGACGATTTGTATTATGAGTTATGTGTTTTGGTGACTGAAGATTGTTCGGAGTCCCGTATGAGATCACGGACATGATGAGGAGTCTCGAAATGGTCAAGAGGTAAAGATTGATATATTGGACAATAGTATTCGGACACCGGAATGGTTCCGGATCGTTTCGGGTATTTTTCGGAGTACCGGGAGGTTACCGGAATCCCCCCGGGGAAGTAATGGGCCTCATGGGCCATAGGGGAGAGGCAAGGCAGGCCACAAGGAGGTGGCGCCCCCCCCCCATGGGGAGTCCGAATTGGACTAGGGGAGGGGGCGCGGCCCCCCTTTCCTTCTCCCTCTCCCTCTCCTTTCCCCTTTCCCCCTCCATGAGAAGGAATAAGAGGGGGGGGCCGAATCCTACTAGGACTTCCTAGTAGGACTTGTCGTGGTTCTAAGTCTGACAGTAGAATGGGGGGTAGGTATGAGGAGGCAAGATCCTAGCTACGGTGAGGTTGTGCACGCAAGATTTACGAGTTCAGGCCCTTCTTGGAAGAAGTAACAGCCCTACGTCTCGGCGCCCGGAGGCTCGGTTGATTGACTTATGCGTGAAGTTACAGGGGGTGCGAACCCTTGTGCCTGAGGAGGGGGGTGGCTTTTATAGAGTGCGCCAGGACCCCAGCCGTCCCACGTTACAAGGGTTTCAATGTCTATAAAGACAGGACGTTACTGATAATGCCAACAATAAAGGCAAATAAATGATCATTAAGACTACGGAGTGAACGCCTGACCCTTGCCATTCTGAGTGACCTTAGATCTTCTGTCTTCCGAGTGGTTTCCGGTGTGGTCGAGTGAGTACACCCCGGTTGAATGGAATTGGGTTATCCGAGTGAACTGTTGGTCGAGTGGGTTGCACCCTGTGGCGATTTCAGTAGGTAGATGGTGCTATCCTTTGAATGTCTTTGGCCTTAGGGCAGTGACCTCGGGTAAGGGTGTCTAGGTCAGGCCTAGTACCCTACCCTAGGTACATGTCTTCGTCATTAGCCCCCGAATGGATCTGGGTCCGAGTGGAGAAGGGGTTGAAGATGGTTCCGACCCGATTTATATGCTTCAGAGGCATCCTAACCAGGCCGGTGATCTTTGTAAAAACTTCAACTTCATTTTCAGTCGCCTAGGTTCATTCAAAGGTCTTCGAGTGATTTTTTTCTGATAAGCTCCGAGTGTTGATATGGTATAAGATCCTTGGCGCGATTGGTCACGCTGCCGCTTTCCGGATCTCACGGGATTCGAAATTTGGAGAAGCGCGCGGGACGGAGAGGACCGCAGTAGACGGAGCGGGTTAGGCAGGGACGCCTCGATTCTCGTGCCACCTTTTTCGCCACGTATCCAGCGCGCGACTGTTGCGGGATTTGACTGGATTGCCTGGGCCCACTAGTCAGCCACTCGGGAGCGGACCCATATAAGGCGTCGGGGTCGATGAGCCTGGTACTGTGCTCCCCATCTCCTTCCTCCTCTCCTGTTTCACCACCGCATTCGCCGCCACCTTCGACGCCGCCGCCCCGCCCGAGCGCAGCCTGCCGCGATGGGGAAGGAGAAGACAGCGGCCTTGGAGCGTGCGAAGAAAGCGACGGCGGCAGCGAAGGGCAAGAAGATGAGTCGGGGAGGCTCGTCGTCGAGATCCGGCCTGCCGCCCGGCTGGATCCAGGGCGATTGGATTCGCTCCATGATTTAGCAAGAAGATATGGAGGATCTGGTCGAGGGGGGCTTGATCGACCATGGGTCCTGGAGGCTGCCAGGTGATGAAACTGAGCCGCAACCGCAGGAGGGTGAGTGCGTCCTCCTCGC
The DNA here is from genome assembly GCA_011799875.1 of Thinopyrum elongatum. Taxonomy (NCBI): domain Eukaryota; kingdom Viridiplantae; phylum Streptophyta; class Magnoliopsida; order Poales; family Poaceae; genus Thinopyrum; species Thinopyrum elongatum. The sequence goes on along the minus strand of CM022298.1, from coordinate 617,832,866 downwards.
GACTCACGTCGACCGTGGTTTTTCTCTGCCCCCTCATCCTTTTTTCTGAGGTTTTCTGAACTTTTTCGGGGCCCAACTTCATCACTTTTCTCCGAACACCATCACATACCTAGCTGCGTTTGTCTCCATGTGTGAGAATTTCCTGGGTTGTCGACCGCATTGGGGTCTCTTCAAACACATCTTCACCTGCCGCTCATAGTCTGTGAAAAAGGCCAATCCGAGTGATGAGAGGACGCACGTGATTCATATGTGCGGAGGTCTAGGGATCCAGATGAGAGGCAAAAGCACATTTCCACCTATGACTCTTCCCGATTCGGTCAGAGGGTGGCAGTCGACCTGGTTTTATTGTAAGGACAAACCACTCCTGGTCAGTCGACTGGCCTTCCTCCCTTTACCATGGGGCGAATTGAAAAGCCCTATTCCTTGAAAGTGACTCCAGAAGAAAAGGCGGAGGTGAACATGTTGGTTGACCGCGTAATCCAACTTGTCCGTGATGGCGTGACCGGCATGGATTTGCTAGAGGTGTTTCTCACTCGCCGCATCCAGCCGCTCCAGGCCCGCGATCATCCTATGTGGATGTATTCGGGCGCCGATGATTCTGCTCGGATCCACCCGGAGGAAGTTGCCGAGGAGACGGTGGCGCGGTGGCTGTAGAGCATTACCGGAAACAGAGACAACCCCAGGGGGTCTAGGAGAATTCTGCCACTCGGCGCTGATAACGAACCAGACAAGGTCAGACCTTCGATGTCGAGTGACTTTTACTCTAATTTGTAAACTGTCTTTGGAACCGACTGATGCTTGTTCGATTCTTTGCTTCGCAGATATATACTGAGATGTACTCGATGCCCAACGGGGAGCAGATCCAGGAAGGAGAAGAGAGCGGAGGCGACAACGGTGACTGGAACTCCGATGGGGAGAGTGATGAAGAGCAGGAAAACTCGAGCAGTGAGGAGGAGGTCGATTCTCCACCTCACACGGAAAAGCGTTCCAAGCACAAGCACGACCCAGCAAGTATCCGGGGCAAGGTGGCAGCACCGACTGGACAGACTTCGAAGCGCACTCGGACATCTTCTCCGGTGCCGACTGAGAAGGCTTCGAAGCAGCTCAAGACCGCGCCGTCCAAGCCACGGAAGGCTTTGCCCAAGATCAAGGTTGACGTTCCCGTCGCCTCTGCGTAAGCGTTTCGTTTTCACCCTTTGTTTGAAGAATCTTATATCAGTCGCCGACCCATCCACTTGCTTGACTGAGTGAACCTTGAGATTTGCAGCGCTGCTACCTCCGGGACTTCTGCTTACCAAGATGATGGTGACGAGGAAATGGAGGACGCGGTCACCTCCAAAGCGGGTATGACCCCTGTTATCTCATCTTTTCTTTGCTAGCCAATTCTACAGTCGATTGAACTCTTGTGGTCGATTCTTTTGCAACTCCGCGAGATGTTATTGAACTTCAAGACGATGATGAAGATGAGCCACAGGAACTCGTGGGTAGGAGGAGCAGGACCTCAGTCAAGAAGGTACCAGCTAGCAAGACGCCCCAGTCGACGCCTGCGACGGAACCAGCTATCCAACAATCCGGGGACTTCAACCGTGCCTCCGTTACTTTTGCGAATCCCTTGTCGAGTGCTCGTCCTTCGTCGTCGACTGTGCGGGCCCTTCCTCCGTCTGTCCAACTTCATGCCTCAAGCTCTCAAGCTACTGCAACTGACACACCGACTGCACCTCCCACCGCCCATCAAGTCCCAGAAGACCAAGTGAGTGCTGCCAAGGAGGCTATACGCCAGGCTGGCGTTATGATGGAGCAGATGAAGGTGGTGCGCAAGGCCAGTCAAGCTGCCTATGATGCCAGCTCAGCACTTCAGGCCAATGTCCAGGTTAGCTTACTTCCGACTGAACTCCATCTTGACGCTTGTTCTGTTGGGATATGATATTTAGGAACTGCTGCTTTATCCGCAAGACGTCCGTGGATGAGCGTTTTGGAAGCTTAATTGCACACCCATTGTCAGTCTGTACACCCACTGGGTGTTTTAATTTCTGTTGAGTAGTTTTTCCACTTGAGTCGACTAGGTTGTGCTGATCGAATCTCTAAACCAGTGGGGGCACGCTGAGTGCACCCACTGGGTGTAGTCCCCGAGACCGCCGTCGAATGTTTGATTCGGCGGGGGTCTTTTAACAGATCTTTTCCACTCGGGCTGGGCAGATCATGCCGAGTGGAACCTTTACCAGTGGGGGCACGCTGAGTGCACCCACTGGGTGTAGTCCCCGAGACCGTAGTCGACTGCGGGCAGTCGGCTATGGTTTGAGTTTTTTTTTTGACTGGACGGACCAAGTCGATTGAAAGAGTCGGACCAGTGGGGGCACGCTGAGTGCACCCACTGGGTGTAGTCCCCGAGACTATTGGCGAATGTTTGATTCGGCAGTAGTCTTTGTGTCTGCCGACTGACTATCTTCTGAACACAGAAATCTTGTGATCTTGGAGCCCGGTTTACCGACTTGGAGAAGAAGCAAACTCAGCTCAATCTTGACCTGGAGTTGGCTCGAAACAACTTGCAGAAGGCTAAGGATGACGCTGCTGGTAAGGAAAGTTTGTCGACCGGTTCTCTTGCCACCTTTTCTCCTCCTTTTTCTGATTCGAATGTTATTCTTTCTAGAAACAATGAGACAAGCTTTGGAGAAGAAGGACCTTGACCTTGCGGTTGCGAAGAAAACCGCCGAAGACAAACTGGCGCTTGCCGACCAAAAGATGGCTTCAGTCGGACAGCTGGAGGGAGAGAATGCCAAGCTGAAGGCTGCTCTTGACGAAGCCAACAAAGAAGTGACTCGTCTGAAGAAGGACAAGCGAACCCTGACCGACAAAGTAGAAGACATCACCCGCAGGAGGGACGAGCTGGAGAACTACCTGGGAGGACTCGCCAAAAAATTATTCCTCATGCGATTGGTTTGCTTTCGTCGACTCATCATACCGCTGTCGACTCATTATTTCTCTGCGAGTGCAGAATTCTGTCAAGACTTCGAGGAAGAAACTGGGCGAGTCGAGACGAACTTGGACCCTATCAACTCCCCTGTCAAAGATGAAGCAGCCATGAATGTGCTCCGACTGGAGTCTCGCCTCGCCAGTGCCTTGGAATATCTTGCTCGACTCAAGGTTGCAGTTTCACGGATCGACACAGCGCTCTGGCCAGGGGACACGCTCCGAAACGATCTCGAGTCTCTGATGACTCGACTTAACGAGATTCCTGGTCGAGTGCAGGAGTGGAAGAAGTCCGCTGCTCGATGCGGTGCTGACGTAGCTTTATCCCTGGTTCGCGTCCACTGCAGGGAAGCCAGAGAAGAGAAGCTAGCGGCAATCAAGGTCACCAACACCAAGAAACTCGACTTCCAGTCTTTCATGGAGACCTTCATTGCTGCTGCTACTCGAATCACAGATGGAATTGACCTGGACGAGTTTGTCGAGCCTGCCAGCCCCTCTGCGGAGTGAATGAAACTTTTATGATCTGATTCAATTTGCCTCGGTATGCTGAGTGATTCTGTAACCGTAAAACTCCTTCGGGCCTGATGCCCGAGTACTTTGAGCTCCTTCGTCCGAACTTTTATGATCCGGTTCAATTTGCCTCGGTATGCCGAGTGATTTTGTAACCGTAAAACTTCCTCGGGCCTGATGCCCGAGTACTTTTAAGCTCCTTCGTCCGAACTTTGTTTGCCCTTAAATATGCTTGTTTTTATTTCCGAGTGGAACTTGTATCTTCACTCGGAACAGACGCAGTTCTGAGGATAGGATCGCGGATGACCTGCACCTTGTCGTCCTTGCAGATCAGGATGGAGCATGTGTTACACTTAGGCGAGTACAGGACTGCAGCTAAGCCTCCGAGTGAGAGGGTTGCTCATCACTCGGTAGGATTTTTTAAACTTAGGCGAGTACAGGACTGCAGCTAAGCCCCCGAGCGAGAGGGTTGCTCAACACTCGGTAGGATTTTTTAAACTTAGGCGAGTACAGACTCAGCTAACCCTCCGAGTGAGAGGGTTGCTCATCACTCGGTAGATTTTTTAAACTTAGGCGAGTACAGGACTGCAGCTAAGCCCCCGAGCGAGAGGGTTGCTCAACACTCGGTAGGATTTTTTAAACTTGAGCGAGTACGGACTGCAGCTAAGCCTCCGAGTGAGAGGGTTGCTCCCACTCGGTAGGATTTTTTAAACTTAGGCGAGTACAGGACTGCAGCTAAGCCTCCAGTGAGAGGGTTGCTCCACTCGATAGGATTCTTTAAACTTAGGCGAGTACAGGACTGCAGCTAAGCCCCCGATGAGAGGGTTGCTCGTCACTCGTAGGATTTTTTTAAATTAGGCGAGTACAGACTGCAGCTAAGCCCCTGAGTGAGAGGTTGCTCATCACTCGTAGGATTTTCTTAAACTTAGGCGAGTGCAGGACTGCAGCTAAGCCCCCGATGGAGGGTTGCTCACCACTCGGTAGGATTTTTTTTTTACTTAGGCGAGTACATGACTGCAGCTAGCCTCCGAGTGGAGGTTGCTCATCACTCGGTAGGATTTTCTTAAACTTAGGCGAGTGCAGGACTGCAGCTAAGCCCCCGAGTGAGAGGGTTGCTCACCCTCGGTAGGATTTTTTTTTAAACTTAGGCGAGTACATGACTGCAGCTAAGCCTCCGAGTGAGAGGGTTGCTCATCACTCGTAGGATTTTCTTAACTTAGGCAGTGCAGGACTGCAGCTAAGCCCCCGAGTGAGAGGGTTGCTCACCACTCGGTAGGATTTTTTAAACTAGGGGAGTACAGGACTGCAGCTAAGCCCCCGAGTGAGAGGTTGCTCGTCACTCGGTAGGATTTTTTAAACTTAGGCGAGTACAGGACTGCAGCTAAGCCCCCGAGTGAGAGGGTTGCTCGTCACTCGGTTAGGATTTTTTAAACTTAGGGGAGTACAGGACTGCAGCTAAGCCCCCGAGTGAGAGGGTTGCTCATCACTCGGTAGGATTTTTTAACATAGGCGAGTACAGGACTGCAGCAAGCCCCCGAGTGAGAGGGTTGCTCGTCCACTCGTAGGATTTTTTAAACTTAGCGAGTACAGGATTGCAGCTAAGCCCCCGCGTGAGAGGGTTGCTCATCACTCGGTAGGATTTTCTTAAACTTAGGCGAGTGCAGGACTGCAGCTAAGCCCCCGAGTGAGAGGGTTGCTCATCACTCGGTAGGATTTTCTTAAACTTAGGCGAGTGCAGGACTGCAGCTAAGCCCCCGAGTGAGAGGGTTGCTCATCACTCGGTAGGATTTTCTTAAACTTAGGCGAGTGCAGGACTGCAGCTAAGCCCCCGAGTGAGAGGGTTGCTCACCACTCGGTGGGATTTTTTTTAAACTTAGGCGAGTATAGGACTGCAGCTAAGCCTCCGAGTGAGAGGGTTGCTCGTCACTCGGTAGGATTTTACAAACTTAGGCGAATCGGATTTACGGCTAAGCCACCCACTGGGGGATTTTGGAAACATGTATTAGTAACAACAATCATTTAGGAGACTGTAAAACCATGTCTTTGATAAACGAACTGGAAGGTACTCTTTATTACATCTCATCAGTCTGAACACTTAAGTATAAAAACGGCGGAGTAGCTCCGCATTCCAAGCGCGCGGCTCGTCTTTATTATGCTCCACATTGTAGAGGTGATACGCTCCGTTGTGGAGCACCTTGGTGACGATGAAGGGACCTTCCCAAGCGGGGGCAAGTTTGTGAGGCCGTTGCTGGTCCACTCGGAGCACAAGGTCTCCTTCCTGAAATGCTCGACCCTTCACATTTCTGGCATATAATCGACGAAGGTCTTGCTGATAAATGGTCGATCGGATCAAGGCCATCTCTCTTTCTTCTTCCAGAAGATCAACAGCATCTTCTCGAGCTCGTTCTGCTTCAGCTTCTGAAAAAAGTTCTACTTGGGGCGCACTGTGAAGCAAGTCACTCGGTAGCACAGCCTCAGCCCCATAGACCATGAAGAAAGGGGTTCGACCAGTCAACCGATTTGGTGTTGTTCTTAATCCCCAAAGGACTGACGGTAGCTCATCTACCCAAGCGTCGGCCGCATGTTTGAGGTCGCGCATCAATCGAGGTTTCAGACCTTTGAGAATCAAGCCGTTCGCTCTTTCTGCCTGTCCATTCGACTGAGGGTGGGCGACTAAAGCATAGTCGACCCGAGTACCTTGGGATGCACAGAAAGCTCGAAACTCATCAGAATCAAAGTTCGACCCATTATCTGTGATGATGTTGTGTGGGACTCCATATCTAAATGTTAACCCTCTGATGAAGCTGACCGCAGTACTTGCATCCAGGTTTTTGACAGGTTTAGCTTCGATCCACTTGGTGAACTTGTCGACTGCTACAAGCACATGGGTGAAACCACTCCTGCCAGTCTTCAGAGGTCCCACCATATCCAAACCCCAAACAGCGAAAGGCCAGACGAGTGGAATGGTCTTCAGGGCTGAAGCGGGTTTGTGGGACATGTTGGAGTAGAACTGACAGCCCTCACATTTGTCAATTATCTCCTTTGCCATCTCATTTGCCCGCAACCAATAAAACCCTGCTTGATACGCTTTGGCCACGATGGCCCGAGAAGACGCATGGTGACCACAGGTTCCCGAGTGAATATCATCGAGGATCATTCGGCCTTCTTCCGGAGTGATGCATTTCTGAACGACCCCCGTGACACTTTATAGAGATGCTCCCCCATTACTATGAAGGCTTTGGATCGACGGACAATCTGGCGAGCCTCTTCTTCATCCTCTGGAAGCTCTTTCCTGAGAATATATGCAATGTACGGCACTGTACAATCTGGAATAACAATCAAAACTTCCATGATCAAGTCGACCACAGCTGGGATTTCAACTTCAGTCGGATCAGTGGAACTTTTAGGCTGTGGGGGCTCTTCTGTGAAGGGATCTTCTTGAACTGATGGTGCGTGAATATGCTCCAAAAACACATTGCTGGGAATAGGCTCCCGCTTGGATCCTATCTTCGCCAAGTCATCAGCTGCTTGATTCTTCAGTCGGGGTATATGGTGGAGCTCTAGCCCTTCAAACTTCTTTTCTAACTTTCTCACCGCATTGCAATAACCAGTCAAAGCTTGGCTCCTGACGTCCCACTCCTTCATCACTTGATTAACCACTAAATCTGAGTCACCGTAAACCATTAGGCGGCGGACGCCGAGTGAAATGGCCATACGCAACCCATACAAGAGTGCCTCATATTCAGCTTCATTGTTGGAGGAATCAAAGTGAATCTGGAGAACATATCTAAGGTTGTCGCCTCGTGGAGATACCAGGACCACTCCAGCGCCTGAACCATTCAACATCTTGGACCCGTCGAAGAACATAGTCCAATGTTCCGACTGTATCTGGGTCGGTAACTGTTGTTCAATCCACTCGACGAGGAAATCTGCTATCGCTTGAGACTTGATCGCTTTCTTTGCCTCGAACTTGATATCCAGCGGAAGGAGTTCAATCGCCCACTTTGCCACTCGGCCAGTTGCATCTCTGTTGTTTAGAATTTCTGACAACGGAGCGTCACTGATGACTGTAATGGAATGATCTGAGAAGTAATGTGCAACCTTCTTCGTGGTCAATTAGATTCCATAGACAAGCTTCTGATAATGTGGATATCTCTGCTTGGATGGAGTTAAGACTTCAGAAATATAGTATACTAGGCGTTGAACCTTGTAAGTTTTGCCTTCTTCTTCCCGCTCGACCGTGAGTACTGTACTGACAACCTGTCCAGTGGCTGCTATATAAAGCAGTAAAGGCTCCTTGCTGATTGGAGCAGCAAGCACCGGCTGGGTGGAAAGCAGGGCTTTGAGCTCTGCAAACGCTGCGTCAGCTTCAGGAGTCCACTCGAACTTATCAGATTTCTTCATCAGTCAGTAAAGAGGCAATGCCTTTTCACTGAGGCGAGAGATGAATCGACTCAAAGCGGCCAAACAACCAGTAAGCTTCTGAACGTCGTGTACACGCACAGGGCGTTTCATTCGGAGAATTGCACCAACTTTCTCTGGGTTTGCATCGATCCCACGTTTGGAAACGAGGAAACCGAGTAACTTTCCACCTGGAACTCCAAATGTACACTTCAACGAATTAAGCTTGATATCATATCTTCTCAAATTGGCAAAGGTTTCAGCAAGGTCAGTCAGCAGGTCGGAACCTTTGCGCGACTTAACCACGATGTCATCCATGTATGCTTCCACATTCCGACTGATTTGAGTTATCAGGCACTTCTGTATCATGCGCATGAATGTGGCACCAGCATTCTTGAGACCAAAGGGCATGGTGACATAGCAAAAGCACCCAAATGGGGTGATAAAAGCTGTTTTTATTTCATCAGGTCCATACAGTCGGATCTGATGGTACCCGGAATATGCATCCAGGAAGGACAATCGCTCACATCCCACAGTCGAGTCGACTATCTGATCGATGCGGGGGAGAGGAAAATGGTCTTTCGGGTAGGCCCGGTTGATATGCTTGAAATCAATGCACATACGGAGTGAATCGTCCTTCTTGGGAACCATGACAACATTGGCGAGCCACTCGGAGTGGTAAATCTCGCGGATGAACTCAGCTGCCAAAAGCCGAGCCACCTCCTCGCCGATTGCCTTTCTCTTCTCCGCAGCGGACCGACGGAGGTGCTCTTTCACGGGTTTTGCCTTTGGATCGACTCACAAACGGTGCTCAGCCAGCCCCCTGGGTACACCCGGCATGTCAGATGGCTTCCATGCGAAAATGTCCCAGTTCTCACGGAGGAACTGGATGAGCGCTTCTTCCTATTTGCTGTTGAGTGTTGTTGAGATATGAGTCGGTGTAGCACTGGGATCGGTCGGGTGAATGTGAACAGGCTTTGTTTCACCGGACGAATGAAATGCAGACTCGGAAGCAGGCTTCTTAGTGCGCAACAAATCACTCGGATCTGCAGTCTTCTTATACTCTTCCATTTCAATCGCTGCCATCTGTTCATCGGCAATCTTAGAGCCCTTCTAGAGGCACTCTTCTGCTCGTTGTCGATTGCCAGTGACCGTGATCACGCCCTTGGGGCCAGGCATCTTCAGCTTGAGGTACACGTAACACGGTCGTGCCATGAAACGGGCATATGCAGTTCTGCCAAGAATAGCATGATAGGCACTGTGAAAATCCACAACTTCAAATGTCAGCTTCTCCTTGCGGTAATTCTTTGAGTCACCGAAAACCACGTCAAGAGTGATCTGTCCGAGTGAATCAGCTTTCTTCCCTGGAATGACACCATGGAACCGCATGTTGCTCTCACTGAGCCTGGACATCGGAATGCCCATCCCACGAAGAGTCTCTGCATACAAAATGTTCAAGCCGCTGCCACCATCCATCAAGACTTTGGTCAGTCGGGTGCCTCCAACGACCGGGTCGACCACCAACGCTTGCCTCCCGGGGGTGGCGACGTGCGGTGGGTGGTCAGATTGGTCGAATGTGATGGGAGTCTTTGACCATTTCAAATATGTCGTCGTTGCCGGAGCAACCATGTTTACCTCTCTGTTGATGACTTTCAGTCGACTTTTGCTCTCAATGTCAGCAAAAATCATCAAAGTGGAATTGACGTTAGGGAAACCATCATCATCTTTTTCCTGATCACCATCCTTGTCAGACTCTTTTTCCTTTTCAATGGGTTGTTTCTCTCTGAACTGCTGGATTAAGAGACGACATTGTCGAATGGTATGTTTGGGATAAATCAGATTTCCCTCTTCATCCTTCTTGGTGTGAATGTGACATGGCAAGTCCAACACATCGTTCCCAGCCTGATCTTTCACCTTCTTGGGGATCCAGGGTCCCTTGGGCTTTCCATTCAATTTCCCTTGAGTTACAACTGCAGCTTCACCTGGACCTGCTGGCTCGGCTTTGCGTTTCTGCTTCCGACCCACTCCGGTGTCTTGGGCGAATGGCTTGCCCTTCCCACTGCGGAGTCGGTCCTCTTCTTCACCATTAGCGTACCGGGTGGCTATTTCCATCATTCGGGTCAGAGACATATCTCCTGTCCGACCGAATTTCAAGTTAAGCTCCTGATACCGAACGCCTTCCTTGAAGGCACAAACTGCTTGGTGTTGGGATACATTCTCTACTGTGTGGTGTAATGTGGTCCATCTTTGGATGTAATCCCTCAGAGTTTCATTTGGCTTCTGTACACAATGCTGCAATTCTGTCAACCCCGCAGGTCGTTTGCATGTGCCCTCAAATGTCCTGACAAACACTCGGGCTAACTCTTCCCAGCTGAATATGCTGCCTGGAGCCAACTGATTCAGCCATGCTCTGGCCGACCCTTCCAGCATGAGAGGAAGGTGTTTCATAGCTACCTCATCATTTCCACCACCGATCTGGACAGCCACTCGGTAATCTTCCAGCCAAGTATCAGGCTTCGACTCACCGGTGAACTTACTAACCCCAGTCGCCAACCTGAAGTTGGGGGGGATCTTAGCGGCTCTGATAGCTCTGCTAAAACACTCGGGACCCGAAACATGAATCCTACTTCCACTCGGGCGATCCCTGCCTTGCCCCTCTCTGTGTGCTCGGTTCCTGTCGACCAAACCTTGCACTAAAATTGACCTCGCATCAAACCCTGGCTCCCTTGGGTCGACCGGCGTCCTCCGCCCTCTGCTGTACGGGTGCCTGTCATCATAGTGCCGGGGCACATATGATCCGCTTCTCGGAGGGGGTGTAGGCGCTCGACGGCGGTCATCACGGCCGAGTCGATGATCGTACTGCTCGTGGATCCGACCCAAGTGCTGATCCTGGCGATGCACCCGCCTCTCATGCCACGGAGGCGATCTTGGGCTGTGAGCCGACTGAACTGTGTCAGCCACCACAGATATGCTATGGATTCTGTCATGCGACTGTGACACTGCAGTGTTTTGGTCTCCGGCCGCCCGGAGCAGAGCCCGGATCTGCATCAGACCTCGTCCAGCTTCCGACTGGGATGGCTGGATGGATTCTGCTATACGAGTTGCGGCTGCAAGATTCTGAATCGGAGTGCGGTATACCTGAGGTTCAGGAGGGAACAATTGCCGCCATCGACTGGACTCAGGAATCCGCTGCCGAGCATGTTCGTCGAGTGCATGCTAAAGATTTTCCAGTCGAGTGCGTTCAGCCAAAGTGGCCAAGCGCGCTGCCTCCAAGGCCCGAGCCTCAGAGGTCTCCCCGCCGATGGGCGTGTGGAGTGCTTCCTCGTTACGGCGGTGAAGTTCCTCCCTCCGCTGTGAAGAGAGGGTTTCGGGGTGGTATTCCTCGTGAACACGCGACGGATCGCCACCGCCGTCGCCGCCTCCATTGCGACGCATGCCAGGTGGGCTACACGGTGTGTCGACCATCAGGACCTCCGCCGCAGGATCGCTGCTGTCATGCTCGGACAGAGTCTCGACGGAGCCAGGCGACAGATCGAACAGGCCGTAGAGAGATTCATCGGGCTCGATTGCCGCGACTTGAGGAGTGGCCAATTGACGTGCCACTGCATGCTTCACCCACCGCTGAAGCCGCGATCGACCAGATCGCTTGCGACGGCGAACAGCGGGGAACGAAGACGCCGTAGGAAGCGACCGATATTGGGTCGACGGCTGCCGCAGAAGGACGCCGGGGACACATGCGCGAAAGTGCGTCGCCCCGCGGACGGGGAACGTCTCGACGTCGAGGGGGGCCTCCTGGAGCCAGGCGGAGTCGTCGGCGATGAAGACGAGCGCACCGAGACGGATCTCGTGGCCCTCAGCCAAACCTCCACCCGAAACCATGATGATGGGAATCGAAAAAAATCGCAACCTCACCGGAAAGTCGCTAAGACACCTGCCCCACAGTGGGCGCCAACTGTCGTGGTTCTAAGTCTGACAGTAGAATGGGGGGTAGGTATGAGGAGGCAAGATCCTAGCTACGGTGAGGTTGTGCACGCAAGATTTACGAGTTCAGGCCCTTCTCGGAAGAAGTAACAGCCCTACGTCTCGGCGCCCGGAGGCTCGGTCGATTGACTTATGCGTGAAGTTACAGGGGGTGCGAACCCTTGTGCCTGAGGAGGGGGGTGGCTTATATAGAGTGCGCCAGGACCCCAGCCGTCCCACGTTACAAGGGTTTCAATGTCTATAAAGACAGGACGTTACTGATAACGCCAACAATAAAGGAAAATAAATGATCATTAAGACTACAGAGTGAACGCCTGACCCTTGCCATTCTGAGTGACCTTAGATCTTCTGTCTTCCGAGTGGTTTCCGGTGTGGTCGAGTGAGTACACCCCGGTCGAATGGAATTGGGTTATCCGAGTGAACTGTTGGTCGAGTGGGTTGCACCCTGTGGCGATTTCAGTCGGTAGATGGTGCTATCCTTTGAATGTCTTTGGCCTTAGGGCAGTGACCTCGGGTAAGGGTGTCTAGGTCAGGCCTATTACCCTACCCTAGGTACATGTCTTCGTCAGGACTCCCCCCCACTTGGCGCGCCCCCTAGGGCCGGCCTCCTCCCTCTCCCTCCTTTATATACGTGGGCAGGGCACCCCTTGGAGATACACCAATTGTTCCAAGCCGTGTGCGGCGTCCCCCTCCACGGTTTACTCCTCCGGTCATATTGTCGTAGTGCTTAGGCGAAGCCCTGCGCGGATCACTTCACCATCACCGTCACCACGCCGTCGTGCTGACAGAACTCTCCCTCGACACTTTGCTGGATCAAGAGTTTGAGGGACGTCATCAAGCTGAACGTGTGCAGAACTCAGAGGTGCCGTACGTTCGGTGCTTGATCGGTTGAATCGAGAAGACGCTCGACTACATCAATCACGTTAAGCTAACGCTTCCGCTTTCGGTCTACCAGGGTACGTAGACACACTCTCCCCCTCTCGTTGCTATGCATCTCCTAGATAGATCTTGCGTGAGCGTAGGAAATTTTTTGAAATTGCATGCTACGTCCCCAACAGTGGCATCCGAGCCAGGTCTATGCGTAGATGATATGCACGAGTAGAACACAAAGAGTTGTGGGCGATGATAGTCATACTGCTTACCACCAACGTCTTATTTTGATTCGGCGGTATTGTTGGATGAAGCGGCCCGGACCAACCTTACATGACCGCGTTCATGAGACCGGTTCCGCCGACAGACATGCAACTTGTTGCATAAAGGTGGCTGGCGGGTGTCTGTTTCTCCAACTTTAGTTGAATCAAATTTGATTACGGCCGGTCCTTGTTGAAGGTTAAAACAGCAAACTTGACGAAACATCGTTGTGGTTTTGATGCGTAGGTAAGAACGGTTCTTGCTAGAAGCCCGTAGCAGCCACGTAAAACTTGCAACAACAAAGTAGAGGATGTCTAACTTGTTTTTGCAGGGCATGTTGTGATGTGATATGGTCAAGACATGATGTGATATACGTTATTGTATGAGATGATCATGTTTTGTAAAAGTTATCGGCAACTGGCAGGAGCCTTATGGTTGTCGCTTTATTGTATGAAATGCAATCGCCATGTAATTGCTTTACTTTATCACTATGCGTTAGCGATAGCTGTAGAAGCAATAGTTGGCGAGACGACAACGACGCTACGATGAAGATCAAGGTGTCATGCCGGTGACGATGGAGATCATGACGGTGCTTTGGAGATGGAGATCAAAGGCACAAGATGATGATGGCCATATCATGTCACATATTTTGATTGCATGTGATGTTTATCTTTTATGCATCTTATTTTGCTTAGTACGGCGGTAGCATTATAAGATGATCCCTCACTAAAATTTCAAGGTATAAGTGTTCTCCCTGAGTATGCACCGTTGCGACAGTTCGTCGTGCCGACACACCACGTGATGATCGGGTGTGATAAGCTCTACGTTCACATACAACGGGTGCAAGACAGTTTTGCACGCGTGGAATACTCGGGTTAAACTTGACGAGCCTAGCATGTACAGACATGGCCTCGGAACACTGGAGACCGAAAGGTTGAACGTGAATCATATAGTAGATATGATCAACATAGAGATGTTCACCATTGAAAACTACTCCATCTCACGTGATGATCAGACATGGTTTAGTTGATATGGATCATGTGACCATTTAGATAACTCGAGGGATGTCTATCTAAGTGGGAGTTCTTAAGTAATATGATTAATTGAACTTAATTTATCATGAACTTAGTCCTGATAGTTTTTGCATATCTATGTTGTAGATCAATGGCCCGTGCTACCGTTCCTTTGAATTTTAATGCGTTCCTAGAGAAAGCTAAGTTGAAAGATGATGATAGCAACTACACGGACTGGGTCCGTAACTTGAGGATTATCCTCATTGCTGCACAGAAGAATTATGTCCTTGATGCACCGCTAGGTGAAAGGCCTGCTGCAGGAGCAGATGTTGATGTTATGAATGTCTGGCAAGCTCGATCTGATGACTACTCGATAGTTCAGTGTGCCATGCTTTACGGCTTAGAATTGCGACTTCAAAGACGTTTTGAACGTCATGGACCATATGAGATGTTCCAGGAATTGAAGTTAATATTTCAAGCAAATGCCCGAGTTGAGAGATGTGAAGTCTCCACCAAGTTCTATAGCTGCAAGATGGAGGAGAACAGTTCTGTCAGTGAACACATACTTAGAATGTCTGGGTACCATAACCACTTGACTCAGCTGGGAGTTAATCTTCCGTATGATAGTGTTATTGACAGAGTTCTTCAATCACTGCCACCAAGCTATAAAGGCTTCGTGATGAACTATAATATGCAAGGGATGGAGAAGACTATTCCCGAGCTCTTCGCTATGCTTAAAGCAGCGGAGGTAGAAATCAAGAAGGAGCATCAAGTGTTGATGGTTAACAAGACCACTAGTTTCAAGAAAAAGGGCAAAGGAAAGAAGGGGAACTTCAAGAAGAATGGCAAGCAAGTTGCCACTCCCGGGAAGAAGCCCAAGTCTGGACCTAAGCCTGAAACTGAGTGCTTCTACTGCAAAGGGACTGGACACTGGAAGCGGAACTGCCCCAAGTATTTGGCGGATAAGAAGGATGGCAAAGTGAACAAAGGTATATTTGATATACATGTTATTGATGTGTACCTTACTAATACTCGTAGTAGCACCTGGGTATTTGATACTGGTTCTGTTGCTCATATTTGCAACTCGAAACAGGGGCTACGGATTAAACGAAGATTAGCTAAGGACGAGGTGACGATGCGCGTCGGGAATGGTTCCAAGGTCGATGTGATCGCCGTCGGCACGCTACCTCTACATCTACCTTCGGGATTAATTTTAGACCTGAATAATTATTATTTGGTGCCAGCGTTGAGCATGAACATTATATCTGGATCTTGTTTGATGCGAGACGGTTATTCATTTAAATCAGAGAATAAATGTTGTTCTATTTATATGAGTAATATCTTTTATGGTCATGCACCCTTGAAGACTGGTCTATTTTTGTTGAATCTCGATCGTGGTGATACACATATTCATAATATTGATGCCAAAAGATGCAAAGTTGATAATGATAGTGCAACATATTTGTGGCACTGCCGTTTAGGTCATATTGGTGTAAAGCGCATGAAGAAACTCCATGCAGATGGACTTTTGGAGTCACTTGATTATGAATCATTTGATGCTTGAGAACCATGCCTCATGGGCAAGATGACTAAGACTCCGTTCTCCGGAACAATGGAGCGAGCCACTGACTTATTGGAAATAATACATACCGATGTATGCGGTCCGATTAGTGTTGAGGCTCGCGGCGGGTATCGTTATTTTCTGACCTTCACAGATGATTTGAGCAGATATGGGTATATCTACTTAATGAAACACAAGTCTGAAACATTTGAAAAGTTCAAAGAATTTCAGAGTGAAGTGGAAAATCATCGTAACAAGAAAATAAAGTTTCTATGATCTGATCGCGGAGGCGAATATTTGAGTTACGAGTTTGGCCTTCATTTAAAACAATGTGGAATAGTTTCACAACTCACGCCACCTGGAACACCACAGCGTAATGGTGTGTCCGAACGTCGTAACCGTACTTTATTAGATATGGTGCGATCTATGATGTCTCTTACCGATTTACCACTATCGTTTTGGGGTTATGCATTAGAGACAGCTGCACTCACGTTAAATAGGGCACCATCTAAATCCATTGAGACGACACCGTATGAACTGTGGTTTGGCAAGAAACCTAAGCTGTCATTTCTTAAAGTTTGGGGTTGCGATGCTTATGTGAAAAAGCTTCAGCCTGATAAGCTCGAACCCAAATTGGAGAAGTGTGTCTTCATAGGATACCCAAAAGAAACTGTTGAGTGCACCTTCTATCACAGATCCGAAGGCAAAATCTTTGTTGCTAAGAATGGATCCTTTCTAGAGAAGGAGTTTCTCTCGAAAGAAGTGAGTGGGAGGAAAGTAGAACTTGATGAGGTAATTGTACCTTCTCTTGAATTGGAAAGTAGTTCATCACAGAAATCAGTTCCAGTGATGCCCACACCAATTAGTGAGGAAGCTAATGATGATGATCATGAAACTTCAGATCAAGTTACTACCGAACCTCGTAGGTCAACCAGAGTACGTTCCGCACCAGAGTGGTACGGTAATCCTGTTCTGGAAGTCATGTTACTAGACCATGACGAACCTACGAACTATGAGGAAGCGATGATGAGCCCAGATTCCGCGAAATGGCTTGAGGCCATGAAATCTGAGATGGGATCCATGTATGAGAACAAAGTGTGGACTTTGGTTGACTTGCCCGATGGTCGGCAAGCCATAGAGAATAAATGGATCTTCAAGAAAAAGACTGACGCTGACGGTAATGTTACTGTCTACAAAGCTCGACTTGTTGCGAAAGGTTTTCGACAAGTTCAAGGAGTTGACTACGATGAGACCTTCTCACCTGTAGCGATGCTTAAGTCTATCCGAATCATGTTAGCAATTGCCGCATTTTATGATTATGAAATCTGGCAAATGGATGTCAAAACTGCATTCCTTAATGGATTTCTCAAAGAAGAGTTGTATATGATGCAACCAGAAGGTTTTGTCGATCCTAAAGGTGCTAACAAAGTGTGCAAGCTCCAGCGATCCATTTATAGACTGGTGCAAGCATCTCGGAGTTGGAATATACGCTTTAATAGTGTGATCAAAGCATATGGTTTTATACAGACTTTTGGAGAAGCCTGTATTTACAAGAAAGTGAGTGGGAGCTCTGTAGCATTTCTAATATTATATGTGCATGACATATTGTTGATTGGAAATGATATAGAATTTCTGGATAGCATAAAAGGATACTTGAATAAGAATTTTTCAATGAAAGACCTCGGTGAAGCTACTTATATATTGGGCATCAAGATCTATAGAGATAGATCAAGACGCTTAATTGGACTTTCACAAAGCACATACCTTGATAAAATTTTGAAGAAGTTCAAAATGGATCAGTCAAAGAAAGGGTTCTTGCCTGTGTTACAAGGTGTGAAATTGAGTCAGACTCAATGCCCGGCCACTGCAGAAGATAGAGAGAAAATGAAAGTCATTCCCTATGCCTCAGCCATAGGTTCTATCATGTATGCAATGTTGTGTACCAGACCTGATGTGTGCCTTCCTACAAGTCTAGCAGGGAGGTACCAAAGTAATCCAGGAGTGGATCACTGGACAGCAGTCAAGAACATCCTGAAATACCTGAAAAGGACTAAGGATATGTTTCTCGTTTATGGAGGTGACAAAGAGCTCGTCGTAAATGGGTACGTTGATGCTAGTTTTGACACTGATCCGGATGACTCTAAGTCACAAACCGGATAAGTATTTATATTGAATGGTGGAGCTGTCAGTTGGTGCAATTCCAAGCAAAGCGTCGTGGCGGGATCTACGTGTGAAGCGGAGTACATAGCTGCTTCGGAAGCAGCAAATGAAGGAGTCTGGATGAAGGAGTTCATATCCGATCTAGGTGTAATACCTAGTGCATCGGGTACAATGAAAATCTTTTGTGACAATACTGGAGCAATTGACTTAGCGAAGGAATCCAGATTTCACAAGAGAACCAAACACATCAAGAGACGCTTCAACTCCATCCGTGATCAAGTCAAGGAGGGAGACATAGAGATTTGCAAAATACATACGGATCTGAATGTTGCAGACCCGTTAACTAAGTCTCTTCCACGAGCAAAACATGATCAGCACCAAGACTCCATGGGTGTTAGAATCATTACAATGTAATCTAGATTATTGACTCTAGTGCAAGTGGGAGACTAAAGGAAATATGCCCTAGAGGCAATAATAAAGTTGTTATTTATATTTCCTTATATCATGATAAATGTTTATTATTCATGCTAGAATTGTATTAACCGGAAACTTGATACATGTGTGAATACATAGACAAAACACAGTGTCCCTAGTATGCCTCTGCTAGACTAGCTCGTTAATCAAAGATGGTTAAGTTTCCTAACCATAGACATGTGTTGTCATTTGATGAACGGGATCACATCATTAGGAGAATGATGTGATGGACAAGGCACATCCGTTAGCTTAGCATTATGATCGTTAAGTTTTATTGCTATTGCTTTCTTCATGACTTATACATATTCCTTTGACTATGAGATTATGCAACTCCCGAATACCGGAGGAACACCTTGTGTGCTATCAAACGTCACAACGTAACTGGGTGATTATAAAGATGCTCTACAGGTGTCTCCGAAGGTGTTTGTTGGGTTGGCATAGATCGAGATTAGGATTTGTCACTCCAAGTATCGGAGAGGTATCTCTGGGCCCTCTCGGTAATGCACATCGTGATAAGCCTTGCAAGTAATGTGACTAATAAGTTAGTTACGGGATGATGCATTACGGAACGAGTAAAGAGACTTGCCGGTAACGAGATTGAACTAGGTATAAAGATACCGACGATCGAATCTCGGGCAAGTAACATACCGATGACAAAGGGAATGACGTATGTTGTCATTGCGGTTTGACCGATAAAGATCTTTGTAGAATATGTAGGAACCAATATGAGCATCCAGGTTCCGCTATTGGTTATTGACCGGAGATGTGTCTCGGTCATGTCTACATAGTTTTCGAACCCGTAGGGTCCGCACGCTTAACGTTCGATGATGATTTGTATTATGAGTTATGTGTTTTGGTGACCGAAGATTGTTCGGAGTCCCGGATGAGATCATAGACATGACGAGGAGTCTCGAAATGGTCGAGAGGTAAAGATTGATATATTGGACGATAGTATTCGGACACCGGAATGGTTCCGGATCGTTTCGGGTATTTTTCGGAGTACCGGGAGGTTACCGGAACCCCCCAGCGGAAGTAATGAGCCTCATGGGCCATAGGGGAGAGGAAAGGCAGGCCACAAGAAGGTGGCGCCCCCCCCCCCATGGGGAGTCCGAATTGGACTAGGGGAGGGGGCGTGGCCCCCCTTTCCTTCTCCCTCTCCCTCTCCTTCCCCCTTTCCCCTTCCATGAGAAGGAATAAGAGGGGGGGCCGAATCCTACTAGGACTAGGAGTCCTAGTAGGACTCCCCCCCCACTTGGCGCGCCCCCTAGGGCCGGCCTCCTCCCTCTCCCTCCTTTATATACGTGGGCAGGGCACCCCTTGGAGATACACCAATTGTTCCAAGCCGTGTGCGGCGTCCCCCTCCACGGTTTACTCCTCCGGTCATATTGTCGTAGTGCTTAGGTGAAGCCCTGCGCGGATCACTTCACCATCACCGTCACCACGCCGTCGTACTGATGGAACTCTCCCTCGACACTTTGCTGGATCAAGAGTTCGAGGGACGTCATCGAGCTGAACGTGTGCAGAACTCGGAGGTGCCATACGTTCGGTGCTTGATCGGTTGAATCGAGAAGACGTTCGACTACATCAACCACGTTAAGCTAACGCTTCCGCTTTCGGTCTACGAGGGTACGTAGACACACTCTCCCCCTCTCGTTGCTATGCATCTCCTAGATAGATCTTGCGTGAGCGTAGGAATTTTTTTGAAATTGCATGCTACGTCCCCAACAACGAGATGGCGGAGCAGCATGCCATCCTGGAGTCCATCCAGGATAAGGCCTATGTGGAGGCCAACCGGGCGTTCCTCCGACGGGAGCAGGCGTAGTCCGACGCGCTCTTCGCCGAACTCGACGCGGAGATAGAGGCGGAGGAGGCCGGAGCGGAGCAGCCGGAGGCGCCGGAGGAGCCGGAGCTGCAGCTGCCGCCCATGCTGCCGGAGCCGGGCACGGAGATCGTCATGATCTCCGACAAGGAGTAGCTAGGTTCTACGTAGTACGTAGGTTCTACTTCATTTGCATGTCTTTGTATGGATATAAGAATCTAGTATGAGATGTCCGGATGCAAGAAGTGAAATTTGAGGCATGCCGATCACTGCCCACGGACGCGTCCGCGGGCGTTTGAGGGGTCATATTTGTCATATGTGGCTGTAGATCATATTCAACTGTATTTGATAGTATGAGAACAAAGTGTAAAATACTTCAATAAGAGACCTGCTTGCGTGCAAAGTACACACCAGAACCTTTGATAATGCATCGCTCACAGTTCGATCCATGCGGCGTCTGGCAGGTGGTTAGGTGGTTTTGGCGCAAACCTTTCCCACCAGTTTTGATTCAAAATTTTGCAAGTAGCTAGTTAACCTTTCCCGCGGTTTGACTCAAATGTTACATTTCATAGTACCATGACCAAGAAATAATTTTCATGATAGTTCTAGGGACTCTGAAATACTGTATTGATAAATAAAACAACAAAATTCAATATCGATGGATGCGACAAAATCGCCATTTGGCCCGAATTCACCCTCATAATTCTCAAACGTAACTTAAGTCGATCTTAAGAAAATAGCATATTTATTAATTACCTTTTATATGATACTAAGTATACTTTGCTTATTATTTTCACATGTTTCCCAGCAAGCCGATGTAGACAAGCTATTATTGTATCGTGGATCTTATTTACTATTTATTGAGGTTTGTACATTTGTGACAACCAGGCCAGTGACCCGAGCTAGGTTTTGACTCAGCCGATGACCTGCCCAACATCGGATAGTTGCTACTACCTCCGCCCGTGTTTATTAGTCCCTCTCGTATTTTGGGTCATATTTTGATCATGATTTTAATTAATAAAATATAAGTATACATAGTAAAAATAATATCATTAGAAACTACATTCAAATATGAATCCAACAAATTTTTTTGACATGCATTAACAGTTTGCTAACAAATTTTTTGATCCAAAATACCATGGAGACTAATAAACCCGGACAGAGGCAGTAGTTTCGATCCAGATGTTCTTGTGTGTGAGCATTCCTAAGCTTGAGACCTATATACATGGCCATCAATAATGGGGGGTGCGACCTGAGTGATCGCGGTGACCCCCCCCCCCCCCCCCCCCTCCTCTCTCTCTAAGTGCCCCCCTCAAATCTCACTAATGTATCATTAAGACTAATGGTATATTTTTATGTCATATAACAAATATTTTGTTGTTGATGCGTATGCAAAGAAATTGATGATCATAAAATATCACTGCCGTGCAGGTGTTTTAAGAGATGCATTTAAAAAAAAAAAGAGGAATACCCTGGCCTCTCCATCACATGATGCACACAACCAAGAGACGTATATATATTTTGGATCGGGTGAAATACCACCCTACGATGCAAGGTGGCTACGGTGCCACCACGCATATATATATGCACATTGGGTCTACCTTGGTGGGAGCCCTTAAAAGTTAAAACCACTCTAACTAAAAGGGGGAGCCCATGCTCAGCAGCTAGTGTAATAAAGTCGTCGACGTCGCAGTGCAGTGTCACTGCAGTTAACTTAAATATTATTTTTTTTTGCGAGGGCGTCAAACATTCCACAACGCGTACTCTAATCGTATCCTAACTTGACATAAGATGGCGAACCAACATGTGGTTGGATGGTTAGAGGGACAGTGATATCCCCAACCCACCATGGTTTAAGTTCTGGTGCTCGCATTATTCCTAGATTTATTTCAGAATTTCCGACGATGCGCTTTCAGTGGGAGAAGACGTTCCCGTCGATGACGAGACGCCTACGGTGACTTCATAAATCTCAAGATAATATGCCGGCTCAGTCTCTCGAAGATGCTAGCGTGCATGTGTACGTTTATATGGATGAGTGTATGCGCGTATGTATGAGTGTTTACGTCTGTACTGTGTTCAAAAAAATTTGTCATAAGATGTCACCTAGTCAAGGCCAAGCGTTTGCGCCCTAGTCAAAGCGCCCCGAGTTGACACGTCGCCGTGCGACAGTTACATTGTGTGGTTTCGATCGGATTCAAAGCAAGCACAGTGGCGGTTTTGAAGTCAGCCGTCGACCAATCGCGCGCGCCACAACAGTTTCCGGATGTTTAGTCAAAAGCAAGTACAGTACGTACGTCCTACACGCAACGCAAGAGCTGGCCACGGAGAGTGATCACCAGACGAACATGCAATGCACATCCTCTATCGATCGCGGTCGCGCTTTGCTTTCACGGGATGCGTACGGCGCCCGAGCACCTCGTTGTTCACTATATCTCTATCTCTATCTCCACTCTACCTAATCTCTATCTTTATCTTTATCTTTACCTAATAATAAAGAGGCTATTGCTTCTTTCTTTTAATTTTCGTTCGTTTTTCGTCTATATGTCAAAGCCTTTTTCGTACGACGTCCAATTCATCGGTTTGTTTGGTTCAAAATCGAAACAGATCGCAAATCAATAAGAAAAAATGAAACAGATCGAACGCAAGCTGTGACGACCCCGGCTTAATCATGTACTAATCATACACGCAAATGCACACGATCAATCTTAAGGACTCACTTGAAGATATCACAACACAACTCTAAAACATAAATAAAGTCATACAAGCTTTATATTACAAGCCAGGGCCTCGAGGGCTCGAATACATAGCTCGATGGCATACAAGCGTCAGCGGAAGCATCAGATATCTGGTACAGATATAATATAGTTACAGATAGGCCTTTAGAAAGACGGGGTAAAACAAAACACTACGATCGAAAGGCGTAGGCCTCCTGCCTAAGATCCTCCGAATCCTACTCCTGGTCATCGGTCGGCTCCTCGTAGTAGTACTCGCCGGGAGGGTAGTAGTAGTAGTCGCAGTCGTCGACATGGGCAGCTAACTCAGGGGCTCCGTCATCTGGCGGCGACATATGGATATGGGGAGAAAAAGAAAGTAAAGCAAACGTGAGTACTCATCCGAAGTACTCAGCAATCAAGGATCTACACTACATATGCAACATTTTCAAAGGAAGACTCTATATGTAGACTGGGCTGCAGAAATGACAGAATAGAGGGGAAAGCCTAGTCCTATCGAAGACTAGCATCTTGAAGCATCTTCATCGGTCTTGCAGCATTAGAAGAGTGCAGTTTAACATAATGTAAAGTAGTAGTAATGTCATCAACCTCGCCCAGAGATCCTTCCTCGACTCCCTGCGAGAAAGCGATCCCAGAGCCATACTATCCATTTTATCTCAAGTCACCAGTTCTAGTTGTACCGATCAGGATACAACTCCGAGTGTCCGTTACCGTAGGACTGGCTATCGATAGATTAGTTCTTCCCTGCAGGGGTGCACCAACTTACCCATCACGCTCGCTTAACTCTGGCCGGACACACTTTACTGGGTCATGTCCGGCATCGGTTAAGCAACACGCCGCAACCCGACCTAGGCTCTAAAGAGAGGTCAGCACGCCGGACTAACCTATGCCCCCAGGGGTCTTGGGCCTTCGCCCTGAGAACCCTGCACGTTGCGAGGACGCTCCGGAAGCAGACCTGGCCCCCTTAATACAAGCGCGGGCTTAACCAGTCCAATCCAAAGCGGGCCGCTCCGCGCTGACGTCTATAGAGCTTCGGCTGATGTATACGACGCAGAACGCCCATACTATGCCCACGTGATGGTTAGTGCTATCAGGCCAGAGGCCCCTCGGATCAAATATCCAAACCGTTAGTGTGTTGGTAGTGCGGTAACGAGCAGAGACTCACGAAAGATGTGACCCCGTCGCCCCGTCTCGAGGACTTGCGGCAAGGGCTAAGAATGCCCGGCCACGCCTCGTGTTCAACTCTCGGGCACCATCCAGGTCCATCCGACTCCACATCTCTCGCAATTAAGCTCGCGCGGGTACCCCTCAGGGCTGACCCGTCTTTATCCAGAATAAGCAGTGTCAACAGTAATGTAAGGCATCCATGTGGCTACCATATCAAGAAGGAATCCGAGGCATCACCCTCGTTGGACTCCCACCTGACGTAAACATCAAGGTGAATGGAGAAGGAATCACCCTCGAGGTCCACACTTGAGGAGTTGCGCGATGGTGTCGTTATCGGGGTGGTGTGGGAGGAATCACCCTCGCTGACCACGCCAGATTAACTAACCTACAAGGTCATCATCAGAAGTGCTGACGAGGTATCACCCTCGGCACTCGATAGTAACCCAGTAGTGTCTAGCAGTTAAGGGGGAAAGTGACGTGCAATGTCGGCGCCTGGTCTTCGATCCCGTTGATCGGGTCTTTTGAGAATCCAGCGGGGCAGTCGGGATAAAGTGGGGTCTCTAATAGGTCTCTACCCAGCCTATACTAAACAGTTTAGGATAACAGGTAGGTATCAACAGCATGTTACAATTAAACAGGCTATGCAACAGATATAGGATAACAGTAGCAGCAGCAACTTCTAATGCAAGCATAAGAGAGAGAAGAGTAGGCAATATCGGAATGCTCAAAAGGGGGGTGCTTGTCTGGTTGCTCGACGACAAGGGCAGGATCGTCAACTACGTCGTCGGGCTCCTGAGCTGCGTCGGTCTCGGGAGCTACGTCGACGTCGGGGTCTACCGAGAGAGGAGAGGGGGAAGAAACATATAAATGCACAGCAAACAATGCAATACAGGGTATGCTAGGCTAGGATGCAGTGCAGGGTTGCCTAAAGATGCATCTAGGTCATTTTAGTTATTATAGAATTAGCGCGGGATTTATTATCCGGTATGTATGCACTATTCATCTATCGAAATCAGGCTCAGAGTTGCGGCTTCTCCTACGTAGGGGGTTCCGGTATCGAAACAGACGACACGGTCAGATTCGTCTCGTCGTTCTGATCAACTTTCATGTTTTAAGTTTTTCAATCTAAGCTACTGTTTATTTTCTACGAATTTTCAAAGATTTTTGCATTTTCCAAAATTTATTTATTTAACAGAAAAAGGGAATTATGACATCAGCATGACGCAATGCTGATGTCATCAGTCAACTGGTCAGCCGACGAGGTCAAAACTGACATGTGGGTCCAGTGGGACCCACATGTCAGTGACAGAGGCTTAACAGAGTTAATTAAACTAATCCTGAGAGTTAATTAGTGGCTGGCCCCACCTGTCAGCGACTGATTAATTATCTAAATAAGTTTATTTATAAAAATGTTTTAACTAAACTAATTACGAGGTGGGGCCCGCATGTCAGTGGGTCAGCGGGCGCCCAGTCAGCACATTGACTGGTCAAACCAGTCAACGGGGGCCCCTGGACCCATAGGCAGTGTCACTGGGGGTGGCCCCAGGCCTGCCAGCGTGGCGGCCGCCGGCGGCTTGGCGCCGGCAACCTCCAGACGCGGCGGAGGGGCGCGACCGGCGTCGGAAATCCGCTACAGAGCATCAGAATGCACTGGATCGGTCGCGTTCGAACGAGGGGAGTCGTGCGCATCCGACGCCGGCGGTCTCGCGAGCTGAGGTGGCCTAAAACGACGACGGTTATGACCGCGGCGGACGGCCGGAATCGGGCACAAGTGGCTACGGCGATGTGGGGCACGGGGAAGCTCGTGCTCGAGCTCGTTGGGCTCCTGGGAGCACCAGGAGCACAACCGTGGCCTCAGGCGGTGGTGACAAAGACCACAACGATGGCCACGAGCTCGTCGGCGGCAGGCAGAGCACAGACGCGGCGGCGGCTAGCTACGGCGCGAGGAGAAGCAAAAGGAGGGGAGCAGGTGACGGAGTAGCTCACCGCGCGGCACGCACGAGGGCCCTCGACGGATTAGTAGCAGCAGATCGACGCCGGGGAAGAAGGGGATCGCCGGCGACCCGAGGACGGGAAGGAACTCGATCCCAGCGATGCGGAGCCCTCCTGCTCATGCTCGTGGTAGAGGAAGAGGTAGTCGATGCCGGCGGAGACGACGGACAGGTCAGCGGGACGATCTGGTGGCTGTGGCCACGGTGACGGGCGAGGCACGGCGGCGACCGCGTCGGGCGCCGATGGGATCGAGCAGGGGAGAGCGAGGGGAGAGGTGAGGAGTGTGCGAGGAGGTCCATGGGGGATGGACGGCTTCGGCCTTATCCCCCTAGCGCGTCGGTGGCGTCGGTGGGCGTCGGCGTGTCGACGCCTCGCCGGCGCGCGTGCGCTTGTCCACGGGTACGACGACACGCAGGAGAGAGAGGAGGGGAGTTGGGCCGGTGGGCTGTCTCGGGGCACTGTGCACTTAGGCCCAGTGCACAGTGCTCCTTTTCTTTTATTTTTCTGTTTTCTATTTTTCTTTTTTACAGAGCAGGTTTTAGATTATTTTGAGCATTCAAATGTAGTAGTAAAAATGTGAAACTTGGTCACACATGTGCATTGCAATTTCCAACACTGCCACAAAAAGTTTGGGCACTTTTGGAAATCATTTGAATTTATTCAAAAATAATTTGGGCATGATAAATGCTGATTTGGCTCTGTTCCTTACTGTTTGAGTCACTAAACTAATTTAGTAAATGTTGACTTTAATTTTAGAATTGTCCCTGGATTATTTTCTATTTAATGAACATTTCTCCAATAGGATTTGAACAACTTCATATTTCACTTATGAATTTGAGTTGATTTTCAGATTAGAATTTGAATTGAATACTTAACCAAAGTGATCAGGCACTGCAAATGAAGATGACTTGGCATACTTAACAGAGTGTCACAGTGGCTATTACACAGGGGGTGTTACACAAGCGACCTATAGCATATTGGGCCTCAACGTGTTCGGCCCAACAAACAAATCGAACGAAGAGACCGATTAGAAGACAAATTAGAGGCCCATAAAAAATAAGACAGATCCGAACACGTCCTCCGCTCGTAAGTCGGTCAACATGCACGTTCTTCTCTCATCTCCCACCCCGCAGAAAAATCCAACCTCCACCGATCCATCACCGCCACCATACCAAGATCCGGCGAGGGAGCGATTTCCCGGACGTGGGCGACCTTCTGGAACATGGAGCTGCCACGAAAACGCTCGGTGTCATGGAGGGCGAGGTCAAGGTCCGCTACCTCGGCACGAGCCCACGATCTCGACTTGAGCTTGTCGAGGCGGATGTTTTGCAAGCTGCTAGCACGCCGTGTCCAGCCCCAGCGCCAACGATAGCCCGATCATCCCAGCGGCCGTGGTAGCCAACTGGCTTGGCCTTTGCCCTCACTGCGCTGCAGTCGGAGTGCGCGGCCGCGGTGGAGTAGCTCTACAGGGCGGCTGCACTGAGAGCGGCAGAAGCTTGTGAAGAGCCATGACTGTGATCGATAGCAGCAATTGCAATTTGAAATTCTTCTTTTATTTCCCTTTGAGTTGATGGGGGCTAGATGTACGTCAGACTAGGCTTCAACGAGGAAGAGCTGAAGACCACTAATACTTTTTAGTATTGGATGATGTAGTGTACTATCTATCTATCCATTCAAGAAAATTGATGGTGATGGAATCCGCGTGTCTGCCTGTGCCCCTGGTCGCTCGATGATTTTTCAGGTTCCGTAAGGTAAGACACTATTGGCCCTATTCTGAATTCTAATAATGTTGATCAGCAGGGAGAGAGACCAGAGGACGGATGGAAGGGATGGCGACAGCGTTATATTCGAAGGGAATAACGCTGGAATACCTTGCTGCTGCTACCTGTCAGAGTGCATAATTATGAAGTAAATTACTCGGCACTGCGTGGTATTTCCAAGCCGCCATATAGCCTCAACTTGCTTAATTGCCAAACTGCTAAATCCTTCTGTCGACAAGATACATAAACATACAATTGCATGGTAAGTTAACTTCTTCTGATGGATTTTGTTTGCCTTTCCTGACAAGAAAAATATAACTATTTGCTTATAGTTTATCAAAGGTAAACCGCCAGCGACATGAGAAGTATGTTCATTGATTTCATGTAGACTAACTTACTGGATGATTTTATTCATTTCTTATAGCTTCACTCAAATAATTCTCCATAGATTTTTGGGTAATTCATCTCATCCAATAGTTGATAATTTCTTCATTATTGCAAAAAATTGATCATACCGGGAAAAGAGATCTTATGATAGTTTTTCGTTATTATGAAAAATTGATCAGAGAGAAAATAAATCTTATCTGATAGTTTGATTTTTCCCATTATTTGAGAAAGGTTCTCCCTAGATTGCGGATGCAATCGTGGCATGAGATTATTAAGAGTGAAGACATGCATATGGGTGCTTTCCACTGGTACATCACTCTGTAATGAAAACAATAGCATCATATCTTATTTACCCAACTATTGTTCTCCAAAACAAATCATATTATTTGCTTTCTACAAGTACTATGTCGAGTATTCAAAGAGGTCATCTTCATGAAACTAGCAAAGAGTAGACATTAGGAAAAATGAGAGCTGAGGTGAGTTTTTGTTGTTCACCAACCAATTCAAGCATCACACAAAGTAAGCATTACTATTCAAAGGATGCAGAGTTAACCTGTTCATCCTTTCTAGAGGAATTAATAAGTTAAAATCTGACCAAATAACATTGAGCTGGCTACCATTTTTAAAATGAGGTGTGGTGCTGAAATAGAGGACACTGACCTCTCAGAGGTCTTGAGCCATTCTTATTAGGGGTGTGTGATATCTATGTCAATCATAAATCTTACATTAATCCTTAACTTGCAGGAATCTAATTTCTGATTGATATCTATGTCGATCATTAATCTTACATTGGTTGTTTTGTTAGCAAAGCATGGCACATTATATGATGAGGAAAGTACACCAACTTTCAGAAAAGGTGGTTACAATAAGTATTATGTGTGGGGAAGGTAATCTGCCATCAAATCATCTTCTGCTACTTCTTTTTTATATTCCTATAGTATTTAATGTTGGATAATTGACGAGCATGGCGGCAACAGGGGGCGAGTGTGGGTGTGGGTGGTGGATAGAGAGATGAGGTGGGTGTGGGTGCTGGATAGAGAGACGAGGCTATTGTGAGGTGGATGGACAAGGAGATGGGCTAAGCGCGTCTCCAACGGGAGACGCTTATAGAGAAAAAATGTTATTAAATTAGAAAAAACAACTAAGCGCTTTATCTTCCAATGCTAGGCGCTAATAGTCAAAGCTAATTGATCGCTAATTAAACAACCAAACCACCTCTTGTGGGGCAGGAAAGGAACAAGCAGTCGATGCCTCTCTTTGCGCCCATGTAACGTCGGACGCCAGGATTTCAGGGCTCAACTGCCAATCAACAGGAAAATCGCTAGGAAATCGATCCCGACGCCTCTCCTAGCGTCTCCCGTTGGAGATGCCCTAATGGGACGGGGGATGGTGCCGCTCGAGAAGAAATGAAGGAGGACCAGTTGTTGTCAGTGTCTTGCTACTCTAGCCCCTCATGATGGGCGCGGGGAGGGGGGTGTGAAGAAAAGGTGATTTAGGGGTAAAAGAATGCCGCCTGATATGCATGAGGGTCCTCAATATGTTACATACGACTCACATTGATCACTAGAATTTGTGTCCCGTTGCAACACACGGGCTCTTTTGCTAGTAATAATAAAGGGGTTATTGCTTCCGATGGTACGCCATCGAAATTATCCCCAAAGTTGCAAAATATTACCCACCGATGCTACATATAAGTGATACAAAAAACGTTTCACACAGGGGAATCCTTGCCTGGGCCGGCCCATGCAGTAGTAACCTTCTATACTGCGCTCTGTGCGCTGGGAGAAGACAAAACGCGCCTATTTGGGCCGACCCATGTCCGGGAGGCCTTTTTATAAATTTCATTTTTTATTTTTTTGGTTTCCTTTTTCATCTTTGTTTTTTTTCTAATTTAAAAAATTGGGACTTCCAAAAAGTTCAGAAAATTAAAAATAATAATTTTGAAATATTTTTTTTAATAATTCATAAATGTTTGTGGATTCAGAAAATGTTTGTGATTTTTA
Organism: Thinopyrum elongatum; assembly: GCA_011799875.1. NCBI lineage: Eukaryota > Viridiplantae > Streptophyta > Magnoliopsida > Poales > Poaceae > Thinopyrum > Thinopyrum elongatum. Next base: position 617,802,808 of record CM022298.1, on the reverse strand, counting down.
ATTCACATATTCAAAAAATGTTCGCAATTTTGAAAACAAATATTTGGGAAATTGAAAAATGTTCATAATTGTTTTAAAAAGTTCACGTATTAATAAATGCTAATGAAATTGAACAAAATTTCCCCAATCCAAAAATGTTCATGAATTGAAAAATATCCTAAAAATTCACACACTGTTCGTGACTTACAAAATAGTTTATTCATTCATAAAATTTTTGCTGTTTCAAAAAATGATCATGCATTTCAAAAAATGGTCGTTAAATCATAAAAATGTTCGTGAATTTCAAAAATTGTTCCACCAATTTCTAAAAAATGCTCGTTGATTCTAGAAATGTTCGCATATTCATGAAAAATGTTTTAAAAGATGTTCACAATTTTTTTAAATGTTTGCAAATAGTATAAAATGCTCATGATTTTAGAAAATGTTCAAAAATCTGTACAAATGTGCACGAATTAGAAAATTGTTCAAAATTTCAGACATGTTCACAAGTTTAAAAAAATGTTCATGATTTTCAAAAATTGTTCACGATTCCACGAAAATGAGAGTGATAGTGTATCTTGGTGATGCAGCAAAATATGATTATGGCCATCGAAGATTATGAATTTTTTCTGTTTTGTTAGTATATTCTTAAATGTCTACCTAATAGTAAATGGGCTATTGCTTCTGGCGATACATCATCAAAATTGCCCCCAAAGTTGCCACATATTACCCACTACACCACCCATAAGTGAGAAAAAATGATTTGTTTTTTTTTCTAAGTCGCTGCGCCTAGATTTGAATTATAAAAAAGCGACCCAATAATGCACAATAGGTATATAATAGCCCAGTGGCTAGAGTGTCAGCCTACTGCCTGGGAGAGCCAAGTTCGAGTCCACACTATCCTCAATTTTCTACCCTTTTATATAAATTTTATTTTATCAAGCAGATTCAAATACTTTGAAAAATATGCATTTTTCAAATATGCTATTATCTTGCATGTCAATCATTTAAAAAAAATCCCATTTTCCATCTTTTTTGTTTATTTTTTTATCGGGTAGATTATTTTTGTTGTCTAATAAATTAGAAACATCTTGAGTACATTTCAAAAATCATCCCACATTTATGATTTTGCGGAACACCATTTTTTCATATTGTTTGTCATGCAGTCTTGAAAGATTTCAAGGGATTTGCTGATGACGTCGAGTGGGTGTATGAGGAACGATTTTTTTTCTTCCGGTGCAACGCACGGGCATGTTTGCTAGTTTGTTTAAAAAGGACACGTACATATGCTTATTCTATATTTGTAACATTTTTGTTAAATAATACAACGTTGACTCGCGACCAAGGCACTCAGCTAGGGTTTCTCTGCCTCTCGTCAGTGCCGTCGCCGATCCGCCTTGTCTCATATGGTCTCTGGAGTTTGGACCATGGAGGCATGGTGCATCCCGGCCCTTGCTAGCGGGAGGGCTCTCTTTTTAGGTGTTTTTTTTAGTTTTTTAGGATTTATGCCATGCTCAGAAAGACGAGGTGGCGACGGCTTCGTGAAGATGAAATACGGTTTCCCCCACCTACCCCCATCCTGGCGATGCTTCTAGCGTCGTCAGAGGGGGCGTGGAGGTGTGTCTCCAGCAGATATCATGGGATTCGGTCGACGCTTGTCTTTGGTGGGTCCGCTTGGATCTGGTCTTCGTTCGTCTACGTCTATGTGCCTGCAGGTTGGATCCTTCCGATCTACGCTTCTCTTCATCAGCTGTGGTTGTTGTTCTGGTGCGCTGGTCCTATAGGGCCTTTGCACGATGACTCTTCGACTGTTTACCACAACAATGTTTGTCCGACTCCGATGAGGAGGGAGGGGGCTGACGGTGGCATGCCTTCGGCTCGCTCCAGTGCTTGTAATCATAGCTACATGGTAAACGAACCTGGATACAATTTTTACATCAGGTGTTATTGTTGGGAAACGTAGCATGCAATTTCAAAAAAAAATCTACGCTCACGCAAGATCCATTTAGGAGATGCATAGCAACGAGGGGAAGAGTGTGTCTTCGTACCCCCGTAGACCGAAAGCGGAAGCGTTTGACAACGTGGTTGATGTAGTCAAACTTCTTCTAGCTCCAACCAATCAAGTACCGAACGTACGGCACCTCCGAGTTCTGCACACGTTCAGCTCGATGACGTCCCTCGTCCTCTTGATCCAGCAAGGTGTTGAGGAAGTAGATGAGTTCCGTCAGCACGACGGCATGGTGACGGTGATGGTGAAGTGATCCGCGCAGGGCTTCGCCTAAGCACTACGAAAATATGACCGGAGGCGTAAACTATGGAGGGGGGCGCCGCACACGGCTAACAATTGTTGTTGTCTGTTCTAGGCGCCCTCCTCCCCACATATATATAGGTGGGAGGGGAGGAGAGGCAGCCAGGGGGCGCCCCAAGTAGGATGCGAATCCTACTTGGGGTTTCCCCAAGTGGCGCCCCCCCTTTCCTTTTTTCACGGAGGGGAAAGGAAAGAGGGGGGGAGAGAGAAGGAAGTGGGAATCCTAATCCACACTTGCCTTTCTCCCTTCCCCTTTCCTTCTCCATCCCTGGCCGGCCCATATGGGGGGCGCACCAGCCCCTTGTGGCTAGTGCGTTTCCCCTCTTGGCCCATAAGGCCCATATCTTTTGCCGGGGGTGCCCGGAACCCCTTCCGGTGACCCGATATGTACCCGGTACCCTCCGGAACACTTCCGGTGTCCGAATACCATCGTCCTATATATCAATCTTTACCTCTCGACCATTTTGAGACTCCTCGTCATGTCCGTGATCTCATCCGGGACTCCGAACAACATTCGGTCACCAAATCACGTAACTCATATAATACTAAATCGTCAACGAACATTAAGAGTGCGGACCCTACGGGTTCGAGAACTATGTAGACATGACCGAGACACCTCTCCGGTCAATAACCAATAGCGGAACCTGGATGCTCATATTGGCTCCTACATATTCTACGAAGATCTTTATCGGTCGAACCGTTATGACAACATACGTAATTCCCTTTGTCCATCGGTATGTTACTTGCCCGAGATTCGATCGTCGGTATCTTCATACCTAGTTCAATCTCGTTACCGGCAAGTCTCTTTACTCGTTCCGTAATACATCACCTCGTTACTAACTCCTTAGTCGTTTGCTTGCAAGCTTATGATGTGTATTACCGAGAGGGCCCAGAGATATCTCTTTGATACTCGGAGTGACAAATCCTAATCTCGATCTATGCCAACTCAACAGACACCTTCGGAGATACCTGTAGAGCATCTTTATGATCACCCAGTTACGTTGTGACATTTGATAGCACACAAGGCATTCCTCCAGTATCCGGGAGTTGCATAATCTCATAGTCGAAGGAATATGTATTTGACATGAAGAAAGCAATAGCAATAAAACTGAACGATCATTATGCTAAGCTAACGGATGGGTCTTGTCCATCACATCATTCTCCTAATGATGTGATCCCGTTATCAAATGACAACTCATGTCCATGGTTAGGAAACCTTAACCATCTTTGATCAACGAGCTAGTCAAGTAGAGGCTCACTAGGGACACAGTGTTTGTCTATGTATTCACACATGTATTATGGTTTCCGATCAATACAATTCTAGCATGAATAATAAATATTTATCATGAATAAGGAAATATAAAATAACAACTTTATTATTGCCTCTAGGGCATATTTCCTTCAGTCTCCCACTTGCACTAGAGTCAATAATATAGTTCACATTGCCATGTGATTTAACACCAATAGTTCACATCGTCATGTGATTAACACCCATAGTTCACATCGCCATGTGACCAACACCCAAAGGGTTTACTAGAGTCAATAATCTAGTTCACATTGCCATGTGATTAACACCCAAAGAGTACTAAGGTGTGATCATGTTTTGCTTGTGAGAGAAGTTTAGTCAACGGATCTATCACATTCAGATCTGTATGTATATTTGCAAATTTCTATGTCTACAATGCTCTGCATGGTGCTACTCTAGCTAATTGCTCCCACTTTCAATATGTATCCAGATTGAGACTCAGAGTCATCTGGATCAGTAAAAAGCTTGCATCGATGTAACTCTTTACGACGAATTCTTTATTACCTCCATAATCGAGAAATATTTCCTTAGTCCTCTAAGGATAATTTTGACCGCTGTCTAGTGATCCACTCCTGGATTACTTTGGTACCTCCCAGCCAGACTTATGGCAAGGCACACATCAGGTCTGGTACACAGCATAGCATACATGATAGAACCTATGACTGAAGCATAGGGAATGACTTTCATTTTCTCTCTATCTTCTGCAGTGGTTGGGCATTGAGCCTTACTCAACTTCACACCTTGCAACACAGGCAAGAACCCTTTCTTAGACTGATCTATTTTGAACTTCTTCAAAATTTTATCAAGGTATGTGCTTTGTGAAAGTCCTATTAAGCGTCTCGATCTATCCCTATAGATCTTGATGCTCAATATGTAAGCAGCTTCACCGAGGTCTTTCATTGAAAAATTCTTATTCAAGTATCCTTTTATGCTATCCAGAAATTCTATATCATTTCCAATCAATAATATGTCATCCACATATAATATCAGAAATGCTACAGAGCTCCCACTCACTTTCTTGTAAATACAGGCTTCACCGTAAGTCTATATAAAACCATATGCTTTGATCACCTTATCAAAGCGTATATTCCAACTCCGAGATGCTTGCACCAGTCCATAGATGGATCGCTGGAGCTTGCACACTTTGTTAGCACCTTTAGGATCAACAAAACCTTCTGGTTGTATCATATACAACTCTTCTTTAAGAAATCCATTAAGGAATGTAGTTTTGATGTCCATTTGCCAGATTTCATAATCATAAAATGCGGCAATTGCAAACATGATTCGGACGGACTTAAGCATCGCTACGGGTGAGAAAGTCTCATCGTAGTCAACTCCTTGAACTTGTCGAAAACCTTTTGCGACAAGTCGAGCTTCATAGACAGTAACATTACCATCAGCGTTAGTCTTCTTCTTGAAGATCCATTTATTCTCTATGGCTTGCCGATCATCGGGAAAATCCACCAAAGTCCACACTTTGTTCTCATACATGGATCCTATCTCAGATTTCATGGCCTCAAGCCATCTATCGGAATCTGGGCTCATCATAGCTTCTTCATAGTTCGTAGGTTTGCCTTGGTCTAGTAACATGACTTCCAGTACAGGATTCATGTACCACTCTGGTGCGGATCGTGTTCTGGTTGACCTACGAAGTTCTGTAGTAACTTGATCCGAAGTTTCATGATCATCATCATTAGCTTCCTCTCTAGTTGGTGTAGGCATCACGGGAATGGTTTTCTCTGATGAACTACTTTCCAATTCGAGAGAAGGTACAATTACCTCATCAAGTTCTACTTTCCTCCCACTCACTTCTTTCGAGAGAAACTCCTTCTCTAAAAAGGACCCAAACTTAGCAACAAAAAACCTTGCCTGCGGATCTGTGGTAGAAGGTGTACCCAATTGTTTCCTTAGGGTATCCTATGAAGACGCACTTCTTCGATTTGGGTTCGAACTTATCAGGCTGAAGCCTTTTAACATAAATGTCGTAACCCCAAACTTTAAGAAACGACAGCTTAGGTTTCTTGCCAAACCACAGTTCATACGGTGTCGTCTCAACGGATTTAGACGTTGCCCTATTAACATGAATGCAGCTGTCTCTTAATGTATAACCCCAAAATGATAGTGGTAAATTGGTAAGAGACATCATAGAACGCACCATATCCAATAAAGTACGGTTACGACATTCGGACACACCATTACGCAGTGGTGTTCCAGATGGCGTGAATTGTGAAACTATTCCACATCGTTTTAAATGAAGGCCAAACTCGTAACTCAAATATTCGCCTCCGCGATCAGATCGTAGAAAGTTTATTTTCTTGTTACGATGATTCTACACTTCACTCTGAAATTCTTTGAACTTTTCAAATGTTTCAGACTTGTGCTTCATCAAGTAGATATATCCATACCTACTTAAATCATCTGTGAAGGTCAGAAAATAATGATACCCGCCGCGTGCTTCAACACTCATCGGACCGCATACATCGGTATGTATTATTTCCAACAAGTCATTAGCTCGCTCCATTGTTCCGGAGAACGGAGTTTCAGTCATCTTGCCCATGAGGCATGGTTCGCAAGTATCAGATGATTCATAATCAAGTGATTCCAAAAGCCCATCTGCATGGAGTTTCTTCATGCGCTTTACACCAATATGACCTAAACGGCAGTACCACAAATATGTTGCACTATCATTATCAACTTTGCATCTTTTGGCATCAATATTATGAATATGTGTATCACTATGATCGAGATTCAATAAACCATTTACATTGAGTGTATGACCATAGAAGGTTTTATTCATGTAAATAGCACAACAATTATTCTCTGACTTAAATGAATACCCGTATCGCAATAAACATGATCCAATCATATTCATGCTCAACGCAAACACCAAATAACATTTATTTATTTAGGTCCAACACTAATCCCGAAGGTAGAGGGAGTGTGTGATGGTGATCTTATCAACCTTGGAATCACTTCCAACACACATCGTCACCTCGTCATTAACTAGTCTCTGTTTATTTTGCAACTCCTGTTTCGAGTTACTAATGTTAGCAACTGAACCGGAATCAAATACCCAGGGGCTACTATGAACACTAGTAAAATACACATCAATAACATGTATATGAAATATACCTTTGTTCACTTTTCCATCCTTCTTATCCGCCAAGTATTTGGGGCAATTCCGCTTCCAGTGACCATTTCCTTTGCAGTAGAAGCACTCAGTTTCAGGCTTAGGTCCAGCTTTGGGCTTCTTTACAGGAGTGACAACTTGCTTGCCATTCTTCTTGAAGTTCCTCTTTCTTTCCCTTGCCCTTTTTCTTGAAACTAGTGGTCTTGTTAACCATCAACGCATGATGCTCTTTCTTGATTTCTACCTTCGCTGATTTTAGTATCGCGAAGAGCTTGGGAATCGTTTTCGTCATCCCTTGCATATTATAGTTCATCACGAAGTTCTAGTAGCTTAGTGATAGTGACTAGAGAATTTTGTCAATCACTATCTTACCTGGAAGATTAACTCCCACTTGATTCAAGCGATTGTAGTACTCAGACATTCTAAACACATGCTCACTTGCTGAGCTATTCTCCTCCATCTTGTAGGCAAATTACTTGTCAGAGGTCTCATACCTCTCGACAAGGGCATGAGTCTGAAATACCAATTTCAGCTCTTGGAACATCTCATATGCTCCGTGGCATTCAAAACGTTTTTGAAGTCCCGGTTCTAAGCCGTAAAGCATGGCGCACTAAACTATCAAGTAGTCATCATATCGAGCTTGCCAAACATTCATAACGTCTACATCTGCTCCTGCAATAGGTCTGTCACCTAGCGGTGCATTAAGGACATAATTCTTCTGTGCAGCAATGAGGATAATCCTCAGATCACGGACCCAGTCCGCATCATTGCAACTATCATCTTTCAACTTAGTTTTCTCTAGGAACATATCAAAATAAAACAGGGAAGCTATACGCGAGCTATTGATCTACAACATAGATATGCAAATACTATCAGGACTAAGTTCATGATAAATTAAGTTCAATTAATCAAATTACTTAAGAACTCCCACTTAAATAGACATCCCTCAAGTCATCTAAATGATACGTGATCCAAATCAACTAAACCATGTCCGATCATCACGTGAGATGGAGTAGTCATCAATGGTGAACATCTCTATGTTGATCATATCTACTATATGATTCACGTTCGACCTTTCGGTCTACAGTGTTCTGAGGCCATGTCTGTACATGCTAGGCTCGTCAAGTTTAACCCGAGTATTCCGCATGTGCAAAACTGTCTTGCACCCGTTGTATGTGAACGTAGAGTCTATCACACCCGATCATCACGTGGTGTCTCAACATGACGAACTGTCGCAATGGTGCATACTCAGGGAGAACACTTATACCTTGAAATTTGGTGAAGGGATCATCTTATAATGCTACCGTCGTACTAAGCAAAATAAGATGCATAAAAGATAAACATCACATGCAATCAAAATATGTGACATGATATGGCCATCATCATCTTGTGCTTTTGATCTCCATCTCCAAAGCATCATCATGATCTCCATCGTCACCGGCTCGACACCTTGATCTCCATCGCTGCGTCTTGGTCGTCTCGCCAACTATTGCTTCTACAACTATCGCTAACGCATAGTGATAAAGTAAAGCAATTACATGGCGTTTGCATTTCATACAATAAAGAGACAACCATAAGGCTCCTGCCGGTTGCCGATAACTTTTACAAAACATGATCATCTCATACAACAACGTATATCACATCATGTCTTGACCATATCACATCACAACATGCCCTGCAAAAACAAGTTAGATGTCCTCTACTTTGTTGTTGCAAGTTTTACATGGCTGCTACGGGCTTCTAGCAAGAACCGTTCTTACCTACGCATCAAAACCACAACGGTGATTTATCAAGTTTGCTGTTTTAACCTACAACAAGGACCGGCCGCAGTCAAATTCGATTCAACTAAAGTAGGAGAAACAGACACCCGCCAGCCACCTTTATGCAAAACTAGTTGCATGTCTGTCGGTGGAACCGGTCTCATGAACGTGGTCATGTAAGGTTGGTCCGGGCCGCTTTATCCAACAATATCGCCGAATCAAAATAAGACATTGGTGGTAAGCAGTATGACGATCACCGCCCACAACTCTTTGTGTACTACTCGTGCATATCATCTACGCATAGACCTGACTCAGATGCCACTGTTGGGAAACGTAGCATGCAATTTCAAAAAATAATCTACGTTCACGCAAGATCTATCTAGGAGATGCATAGCAATGAGGGGAAGAGTGTGTCTACGTACCCTCGTAGATCGAAAGCGGAAGCGTTTGACAACGCGGTTGATGTAGTCAAACTTCTTCTAGCTCCGACCGATCAAGTACCGAACGTACGGCACCTCCGAGTTCTGCACACGTTCAGCTCGATGACGTCCCTCGTCCTCTTGATCCAGCAAGGTGTCGAGGAAGTAGATGAGTTCCGTCAGCACGACGGCATGGTGATGGTGATGGTGAAGTGATCCGCGTAGGGCCTCACCTAAGCACTACAAAAATATGACCGGAGGCGTAAACTGTGGAGGGGGGCGCCGCACACGGCTAACAATTGTTGTTGTCTGTTCTAGGCGCCCCCCTCCCCACATATATATAGGTGGGAGGGGAGGAGAGGCAGCCAGGGGGCGCCCCAAGTAGGATCCGAATCCTACTTGGGGTTTCCCCAAGTGGTGCCCCCCCCCCCCCCTTTCCTTTTTTCACGGAGGGGAAAGGAAAGAGGGGGGGAGAGAGAAGGAAGTGGGAATCCTAATCCACACTTGCCTTTCTCCCTTCCTCTTTCCTTCTCCATCCCTGGCCGGCCCATATGGGGGGCGCACCAGCCCCTTGTGGCCGGTGCGTTTCCCCTCTTTGCCCATAAGGCCCATATCTTTTGCCAAGGGTGCCCGGAACCCCTTTCGGTGACCCGATATGTACCCGGTACCCTCCGGAACACTTCTGGTGTCCGAATACCATCGTCCTATATATCAATCTTTACCTCTCAACCATTTCGAGACTCCTCGTCATGTCCGTGATCTCATCCGGGACTCCGAACAATATTTGGTCACCAAATCACATAACTCATATAATACTAAATCGTCAACGAACGTTAAGCGTGCGGACCCTATGGGTTCGAGAACTATGTAGACATGACCAAGACACCTCTCCGGTCAATAACCAATAGCGGAACCTAGATGCTCATATTGGCTCCTACATATTCTACGAAGATCTTTATCGGTCGAACCGTTATGACAACATACGTAATTCCCTTTGTCCATCGGTATGTTACTTGCCCGAGATTCGATCGTCGGTATCTTCATACCTAGTTCAATCTCGTTACCGGCAAGTCTCTTTACTCGTTCCGTAATACATCACCTCGTTACTAACTCCTTAGTCGTTTGCTTGCAAGCTTATGATGTGTATTACCGAGAGGGCCCAGAGATACCTCTCCGATACTCGGAGTGCCAAATCCTAATCTCGATCTATGCCAACTCAACAGACACCTTCGGAGATACCTGTAGAGCATCTTTATGATCACCCAGTTACGTTGTGACATTTGATAGCACACAAGGCATTCCTCCAGTATCCGGTAGTTGCATAATCTCATAGTCGAAGGAATATGTATTTGACATGAAGAAAGCAATAGCAATAAAACTGAACGATCATTATGCTAAGATAACAGATGGGTCTTGTCCATCACATCATTCTCCTAATGATGTGATCCCGTTATAAAATGACAACTCATGTCCATGGTTAGGAAATCTTAACCATCTTTGATCAACGAGCTAGTCAAGTAGAGGCTCACTAGGGACACAGTGTTTGTCTATGTATTCACACATGTATTATGGTTTCCGATCAATACAATTCTAGCATGAATAATAAACATTTATCATGAATAAGAAAATATAAAATAACAACTTTATTATTGCCTCTAGGGCATATTTCCTTCAATTATGATGTCGATGAATAGATTAGAAGTTTTCTCGAAAAAATACAACGTTGACTTGTAGGCTATACAAAAAGAAACAAATTAGTACGTAGCTCTAAAAAATAACTGCTTCAGATTATCCAAGTTTTTGTCTTTATTGACTTGTTGTGTACTCCACAAACAAAAGAGTTATATTGATGAAAATCCACACACATATGCTACATATCTATAAGGTGTGTGTACATTTTTTGTTCGGAGTCACTTTAGGTCTCAACATAATGTTTGTGTTCTTTAAGCAAAAAAAACATCCCTGCAGCTGGAGATCCATTTTGCTTTTCTGAATAAAAATACAATGCTCATTACACTTTTTTTATTGAAACGGCTACCTAAGTTGCCCATCATTTCCATTAGGACTGGTGGGGAAAGCAAGTCATTTAGGGCTCATTTGATTGCAAGGTTTCCCCCGGGGATCCCGACCTTTTTCCGATGACTTAAAGCCATGTGGAATCTCTAGCTTTTTTTAGAAGCTCTGTGGAATCTCTAGCTTTTTTTTAGGGGTAAACTCCAAGTTTATTCATGAAAGTCCACATGGAGTGGGATACATCTGATGTCATGGGGAGCACCAAACCAGACGTGGCGTCCCGGACCTCTAGAAAAAGAAAACTTGGCTAAACGATGTGCTTCAAAGTTGACAGCACGACTCTCAAACAAGAAAGTACAGTGAAACGAAGATGCTCTAAGATTTATTTCACTAACAATTGCTCCATATGTTCCCCTAGCTCTTCTGTTGATGTCTGAGACCAACTGTTGGCAATCAGAAACCACCACAAAGTTTTGGATTCCCAGGTCTTCTGAAGGGGCCAAGGCCTCCCGACACGCCATCGCTTCTAGGGAGGCTGGGTCTATAACTCCCTCAACCACTAGTGCTGAACTCCCCAAATAATTTCCTTCTTCATCTCTGCATACAGCCGCCGCGGAACCTCCTCTTCTTCCCAGGACTCCTGCATCCACATGTATCTTGCAATGTCCTATTGGTGGCTTCCTTGGCTGTGTGTGCCTCTGATTAGTTGTTACCACTCTCCCGGCCGGATGCTGATTGTTCCCCTTGATGATGCCAAGGTCAGCTATAAACCTCGTAATGAATCCATGGGTCATATGGGGACTCTGGAAGATAGCTTCATGAATAGCCTTGCGCCTTGCATGCCAGATGGACCATAATGTCACCGCCACCAGAACGAATTCCTCATGAGATAACAGTTCCAACAGCGTGAATAGCCATTGATTTGCCTTGGGTTCCGATGTAGCTATGATTTTATGTGTGATCTCCTCATCAATAAGAGCCCAAACGCTCCTCGATGATGTACACTCCAAGAGTGAGTGACGACAGGAGTCCCGAACTCCACATAGCCCACATTGGGGAGAATCAGCCATACGACGATGTGCACGAACATCATTTGTCGGTAGCGAGTGTTTCGACAGTCTCCATAAGAACATCCGTACCTTACCTGGAACTTCAGTTTTCCACAGGGATTTCCAGGCCCCTTCCTCGGCCTTAGAGCTGGAAGGTCCTGGGGTTTCCTCGAGCCACGCTTCTCTTCGATTCCTGGTAGCGATAAGCATGTTGTATGCAGATTTCACAGTGAAGGATCCATGCTTTTCATGATGCCATGCCCAAAAATCGGGGATGTTCCGTGTACACAACGGTATTCCCAGGATGACTTGTGCATCCATCGGCATGAATGTTGCTTGGACAAGCTGTCTATCCCAGGAGGCGGTCACACTAGTGATGAGTTCAGAAACCAAGGTTGGTGGGTTCAGTGTAATGCACCCATAAGGCCGCATCATCTCCTCTCTTGGTAACTAGTTTTGCGTCCATATATTTGTGTCTGCGCCGTTCCCAATTCATTTGATCAAACCTTGCTTCAATGTGTCTCTTCCCTCGACAATAGCACGCCAAACCTGGCTCGGATGCCCTCCTAGTTCGGCTTCAAGGATCTCAGAGTTTGGGTAATAGACACTTTTCAGCACTCGTGCACTTAAAGATTCTGGATGTTGCAAAAGGCGCCAAGCCTGCCGTGCCAACATAGATAGGTTAAATAGCTCAAAATCTTTGAACCCGAGACCTCCCATGCCCTTGGGTTGAGTCATCGTTTTCCAAGAAACCCAATGAGGTTTTCGCTTTCCGTCTTTGGTACCCCACCACAACTTTCGGATAAGCATGTTTAGATGTTCGCACAAGCCTCTAGGGAGTTTGAAGCATGACATGGAGAACACTGGAACTGCCTGGGCAACAGCTTTTACAAGAACTTCCTTACCCGCCGTAGACATGGTACGCTCTATCCAGCCCTGAACCTTGCTCCAGAGGCGATCCTTGAGGTACTTAAAAGCCCCATTCTTTGAACTTCCTACATCTGAAGGCATTCCCAAGTACTTTTCATTAAGTGTTTCGTTGGGAACATTGAGTGTTTCCTTGATTTCTTGCCTGACCGAGTCAGGCACTCCCTTCCTGAAATAAATTGATGACTTAGAATAGTTGATACGCTGCCTAGTTGCTTGACAGTAAGTGTCCAGAACATGGTACACCTCGGTTGCCCCCACACCATTAGCCTTGAAGAACAGCAGGCTATCATCAGCAAATAGGAGATGGCTTACCGGTGGCGCCGAGGGAGCAACATGTAGTCCATGCAAATTGGATGACTCACTTTTTGATTTTAACAGGCACGAAAGGCCCTCTGCTGCCAGCAAGAACAAGTATGGAGATATCGGGTCCCCTTGTCTGATACCCCTTTGAAGGAATACATTGTTGGAGCTTCTTCCCATTGAATAAAACAGAGAACTTGACTGTGGTGACCAAGCTCATAACAATATCAACCCAACGGTCAGTAAAGCCTAACTTTATCATTATAGCCTTTAAGTAAGGCCACTCCACCCTATCATAGGCTTTCATCATATCAAGCTTGAGGGCACATGACTGATTTTTCTTGGCCTTGTTTCTCTTCATAAAATGCAAGCACTCATACGATGTAATGATGTTGTCCATGATCAGCCTGCCTGGGACAAAAGTTGATTGCTCCTCTGAGATTATATCAGGTAATACTACCTTTAGTCTGTTAGATATCACCTTCGAAGCAATCTTTTACAAAATATTACACAAGCTGATTGGGCGGAACTGAGACAGTAGAGTTGGGTATTTTACCTTTGGTATGAGTACCAAGATAGTGTCATTTATGCATTCCGCCGACTCTGTGCCATCCACAATCCTCAGAACCGCCTTGGTGACCTCATCCCCGCAGGTGTCCCAGTGATGCTGGAAAAAATGCGCTGGGTATTCGTCTGGCCCCGGTGCTTTAATTGGGTACATCTGGAAAAGAGCTATCTTTACTTCCTGTTGTGTATATGGAGCATTTAACATTTCATTCATGGCCAGTGTAACTTTGGTTGGAACTGTATCAATCACCTGTTCCATATTATGTACACCCTCCGATGTGTAGAGATGTTGGTAAAAAGTGGTGGTCATGTTCTCCATCTCTATCACATTGTCTGTTACCTGGCCATCCGATCTCTGGAGTGACTTTATTTGGTTTTTCCTCCTCCTTTGGCTTGCCCTAAGATGGAAAAAATACGTGTTCTTGTCGCCATGCATCAGCCACTACAGCCGGGTGCGCTGCCTCCATAGAATCTCTTCCCTGTGATAAAGTTCAGTTAATCTTTCAATTAATTTAACCTCCGCATGACTTGGCCCATATCTGTTTGGGGTCCCGTGTAGCTCCTGTAGCTCTGCCTTCAGTCGCTGGATGTCGCGTCTCATGTTACCGAAGTGAGTGTGATCCCACTGGCTCAAATCCTTAGACAATGATTGCAGCTTGTCGCTTATGCTCCGAACAGAATCTCCGGCGCTTTTTGCCCATGCAGTCTGAACCATTGGCGACAGATCCAGGTCCCTCTCCCAGGCTAACTCATACTTAAATGAGCGCGGGGCCCGCCTGCATGCCTCCTCATGCACGTATTTCACGTAGAGAGGAGCATGGTCGCTTGTAGCTGTTGTGTCGTGCTCCAATCTGGCTGATGGAAAGGCTATTGTCCAAGCCGGGTTTGCCACTCCTCTATCAAGCCTCACCCTTGTATATGTTCCACCTGCCACTTTTTTCTCAAACGTCCAACCAGTGCCAGTGTACCCTATATCAGATAGTCCACATGTGTCAAGAGCATCTCTGAATGCGTCCATTTGTGCCTGGCTTCTATTCCCTACTCCGTCGTGTTCGTGTGCATGCAACACCTCATTGAAGTCACCTAAGACTAGCCAGGGTATATCGTTTGTACCTACGATTCCCCTGAGCATGTCCCACATCTTGTACCTTTAATTCACCTGGGCTTCCCCATAGATAAATGTTACCCTTGTTTTCACATCTACAAGATCATCAATAATTGCATCAATATGGTACTGCGAGTAGCCAACAATCTCAAGCTTTATTTCTTCGTTCCAAAAAATTCCTAGACCACCACTTCTCCCCGAGCTACTAACAGCAAAACTCTTATTAAAACCTAAAGAACCCACCATGTTCTCAACTCTAGATCCCTCTATCTGAGTCTCAAGGATGCATAGTACAGAGGGGGCATATTGCTTTGTTAGGTCACGAAACTCTCGAACTGCCGCGGGTTTGCCAGCCCCGCGACAGTTCCAACAAAGGAGACTCATTGCATTAGGCGCGACCCCCTGGGAGGCCCGCCAAACGCGCGTCAGTGTTTTTGGTCAGAGCTGTGTTCTTTCCATTGGTTTTCTCGCTGGTCGTCGTGTTGGTCTTGTTCCTCTTCAGCTCTTGCTTTGACGAAGGGCTAGGTGGGACTTCAGTAGTTGGCAGCATCGAAGAAATGTTTGAGTTATCAGAGGGCGCCGGCAGTAACATTAATGCCTTCGGGTCAGCGGCTGCAGCCCCTCTCTTTCTGTTTCTATCTCCCTCCTCCATGGCCACATCCATATCGGGGGTTGCATCATCTTTGTCCCTGAATGCAGACGTGTTGTGAGTAGTTCCACGGCCTCGGCCTCTACCACCACGGCCTCCACCGCGGCCACCCCTTGCTCCATTACCTTCGGCTGAGCCTCGTCCTTCTCCTGGGACACTCCCTGGCCCTTTAAACCATGACGCTTTCAGGTCTTTAAAGACCAATGCCTTAGGATGATGGACTCCATCTCCACACTCCTTGAAAAGATGACCAATGTATCCGCAGACAGCACACCAATCAGGGAGCCGTTCATACTTTACTCTGAAGATCTCTCTGTGGATAGTGTCCTTCTTCTTGACCACCAAAGAAACGGCGTTCTTGAGGGGCTTGGTGACATCTATCTTCACCCGCACCCGGGCAAAGTTTCCTTCAAAGTCTTGGGATATCGGTTCGGCGTAGATGAACTCTCCCACTGTTGCAGACAAGGCCCTGATTTTTGAGAAGAAACCATCTGGGAAGTCGTGGATCTGTATCCAAATATCGATCTTGTTGAGCTCTATAGTCGATGGTTTCATATAGCCGTCATATTGCGCCAGAACCACCGCTTTTCCCTTGAAGCCCCAAGGTCCTTCCTCTATCACACGTTCCCAATCGCCTAGACATTCAAATTGCAGCGTGTACAGGTTATCTTCAAGCGGCCTGATCTTCACTTCTTTTGCCAAGTCCCAAGCTACCCTCATGTTCCTGTAAAACCAATACTGACTATGGGATTTCTCGGTGTGAACCCTAGCAATGGCCATCCATCGGGTCGCCTCCGCCGGCAGCTCATCATCCTCAATCACCACGTCCGGGAGATCAGTTTCCTTCAAACCTAGCTCATCCATCATTGCTTCCAGATCCGTCATGCCGCATCCCGATCCTGAAGCAGCGTCTTCCATATTCCCTTGCCCGAGGGTTTTGTTCCGCGGGCGGTATGATCCCTAGTTATCCTTGCCCCCACCGGTGGCGAGACCCCAAGAGCCCCGATCGACGCCGGCGTGGAGGGTAAAGGAGGGGAGCGAAGGTCTCTACGGTGGTGCGAGAGATCGCCGCTGCCGAGAGAAGTCAAACCCTAACAAGAGGGGAGCGGTGACATAGGTAACTGAATCAGCAGATGACCGTTTTCCGTGGAATCTCTAGCTAGGGAGCACCAGCGCCACATTTGGATGACCCAATCCATGGAGCGGGCCGGCCCAAACCCTCCTCTTTCCCAGGGTAGAAGTTCCACGCCCCTGCACTCGTGGAAAATCTCCTTGTGTCATCTCCCTTGCGACGCTGCGACTTGTGCCTCCTCCTCACGAAGCCGGCTCCTCTCGCTTGGACTACACCCCACCCCACCCCACACCCTCCCGACCAGACCACCAAACGACCATCCAAAATAGGAGAACTCCCCCGTGGAAGCCCATGTGCTGTTGAAATTTCCCTCTTGGGGTTTACTGCCCTGGGTTGTCTTCCCGTAGCCACCAAACAAAGCCTTACAGCCTGTTACAAGCTATCAATGGGCGAAACTATAGGCAACAACATGATCCGAAACTACTCCTCGTTATTGCGTGCATTCTGCCTGACTTTCTCCCGAAAGGCGACCTCATCAATAGCTAAATTGGGCATGTGATCGAAAACCCTCGAATTCCGCTTGAGCCACAGCTTACGCATACCCTCCATCGCAACTGCCACCAACTCCTTTTTCCTTCTACGTGGTACTCTGTCAAAGAAGGAACACCACCGTTCTCTTGCATTGTCATAGATGGGAATTCGTTGGGGCACGCACCTGTCAAGCCTTGCTCGGCCGCTCTATTGCCTCACAATTCATAAAGTAGTTGAATCCCACATGAGGGCAGAGTAAGTTTTAAGTTTCTATCGTTGAAACTTACGATTTTGCATCTGAAAATTCCAACTTTCTCGCTCGCTTGTACCAAGTTTCAAAGATAAAATTTTAAGCGATTTTTATGTCGGCCGTAGGCACAAAATACGTGATTTTATTTGTCACTCATACTAAGTTTCAACAGCTGAAACTTAACATATTTTAAAAAAATTCTTCAAAATATGCTCAAAATTTATCTTACTTGAAAGCCCTGGTCACGAGAAACATGAATATGAAAACAAAACTTAATTCAAACTTTTGGTTTAAAAGATATAGAATTATGAAAATCATAAGCCAATTTAAAAAGCCGAGCGAGGGACTTACGTGCCGCCGTGAGACTTGCGTGCCACAAATTCTCTCCCTGTCATGGATGCTGGAAGCCAAAGGCTCCTCAATCGCTCTTAATCTGAATAGCTTCAACCAGACCTCACCGACGAAATACTGGCTCCCATTTACTTTGCTAGGAGGGGAGGGGGGCAAAGGCCCCCTTGCAAACTTGCTAATGTTATGATCTGCACCTATTTTTAATAATTTATTTAGGTATAAAGATATATTGTGGCCTTATTTGAGATGGGCCTAGGGCACCGTACCTTTTGCCATGGCCTAGGACCAGCCCTGATCAAGCATTGTTCTGCGTCATTTACCCCTTTTCTGGGTGACCCTAGCTGACGCTCGTGGGCGTAAAAAACATGAGCTTTTGCGCAGGGCACGATCTAAATGGGCGGGCCCATTCCCTGGCGTCACAGCGAGCCAGTACTAAAAATCCCAAAAAAAGTAAGCTGTCCCGAGGAGTCAAACTCACAACCCTGTTGTAGGGTTAGCGTTCCTTACCAGTTGAGCTGCTGCATGATAGTGGCTATTAGGTTGCGTGAATAGCTAAGAACTAAATGTAGTTATAGATAAAAAATGAAACATTTTGAGCATTGAACATTTTTTAATATACATTCAACATTTTCGTAATATAAATGAACATTTCTTAAAACACATTGAACATTTTTGTGATATACACTGAACAATTTGAAAATACACATTAAACATTTTTGTGATATATGCTGAACAATTTGAAAATACACATTGAACATTTTTGTGATATATGTAGAACATTTTTTAAGTGCACAATGAACATTTTCTTAATATACTATGAATTGTTTTTCAAATATAAGATGGATGTTTTTGTAATACACGATGAACTCTTGTATAATACTGCAAAAAAGAAGAAAAGTAGGAAAAAAGAAGAAACACAAATTATTCATCGTATTAAAGTATTAATGAAAAACTACACGAAGAAACATTTCCATAATGTATTAATGTGAGAAAAAGGAAAATAAAGAAATAAAAATATAAAACAAAAAAAAGAAAGAACTGGAAAAAAAACCGAAAAGATAAAACAAAACAAAAACGCAATAGAAAAAACAAATGAAAAAACAAAGCAACGAACGGGCAGTCGTTGCCGCGAACTGGGCCGGCCCACCCGCGGGCGTTGCGGGCGTATCCACTGCTGTTTGCCACCCGCGGGCGGCAAATAGGATCCGCCCCCTTTCTGCGGAAAACCCTATGCGCCGCTCGCTGCGCCAAAATGTCGACGCAACGCACAGGCGAAGCCCCTCATCGCGAGCAATGGGCCGGCCCATTATACAAAATCTAGCCAGCCGGTTTTGGGAACCTGCTAGATGGTTCCTTGAACCTTTTTTTTCTTTTTGACCGGTTTTCCTGTTTCTTCTTAGGTTTTTTTTTCGTATTTTCGTTTTCCCGCTTTTCTATTTCTTTTTCTTCTTTCTTAATTTTGTTTTTTATTTTCTGTTTTCTTTTTGTTTTTTCGCTTTAAAGTTTATTTTATTTTTTGAGTTTATTTTTTTAACGATCATCTTTCAAAAATTGTTTGAAATTTTCAAAAAATGTTCCAAATTTTAAAAAAATTAAAAAATTATTCATAAATTCAGAAATGTTCATTTTTAAAAATTGTTCACATTTTTCAAAAATTTCGAAAATTGTTCGCATTTTTCAAAAATTGTTCTGGAATTTCAAAAAATGTTCTTGTTTTACAAAAAATGTTTGAATGTTTTCTTTTCAAATTTTTGACAATGTTAAAAAAATGTTTCTGTTTTAAAAATTGTTCAAAATTTTTGAAATTGTTCACATTTTAATTTTTTTCAGGATTTTAAAATTGTTCACAAATTTTGAAATTGTTCATGTTTCAAATTTTGTTCAGGAATTTTGAAATATGTTCGTGTTTCCCAATTTTGTTTTGAAATTTGGAAAAATGTTCCCGTTTCAAAAAATTGTTCGTGATTTTCAAAAAATGTTCTTGTTTTTAAAAAATGTATGGTTTTCCAAAATATTTTTCACATTTTTGGTAAGTGTTTGCGTCTCATGGAACATTCCGTTTTTTGAAAAAAAAATTGCTTTTGAAATTCCTGAACTAACTGGGATCTGCGCAGCTTACTTGGTTCTTTTAGGATTGATGCTCCATTGTGGTCAGATGTGGCTCCTAGCTCAGCTGGTAGGATTCCGTTGTTTGTAGAAGTCGATCCTGTGTTTGAATCCCCCGCTGCGCAAATTGTTTTTTGAGCAACAGTGCGCGCCGCTATCTTCATGGGCCGGCCCAGTCGAAGCAACCTGTGCGAAACCTCAGCAACTTGACGCAGAGAGCGTCACATAGGAGGTCCCCCTTTCTGCTGCTGATACAAATTTTTTTTCGTTCAACAGGTTGGCTGGGATGAGTCTGCAGCGGGCCGGGTGAAAGGTGGAACAGGGTTTCAATCTGGCGGTCGCCGTTCCATTTTTCATACTCCCTCCTTCGTTTTTCTGGTGAAAGCGTCCCAAACAACTAGGTAGAGTTCGGATTACGTTTGTTACTTTGATTCGTGCTGATGGTATTGGGATTGAACCGGTCGCTGCTCCAATATTGTACGGAGAACTGTCAAAAGTAAAGTAAGGTTGTGAAGATAAATTTGCACAGTACACACAAGTACACCAGTTGTGACTTGCGATAACAAAAGGATGTGGACATTATTTTCAAACTTACAATAAAAGAGCAATGAATGTCTTCTTTCAAGAATACACAAGCTCTTGAAGAACAAGCAAGATTTCTCATTGAAAAGGGAGATACACATATCATGAGTTTTATGTTGCACGGATCACATTACTCTACTGTAAATTGGTGACTTTGAGAGGCATATGGTACTTCTGAATCTTGCAGGAACATATATTTTCTATGTTTCTTATGTGGGATCATATCATCCTGTGGATGATTCCGGGGCTTGCAGGAAGTGGAAATATTGCTGATCCATCGCAACAACTTCTTTCAAGCATTTAATGTTTTTCTTACGATGTGCTGTAAATTAGGAATAATTTGGAAAGCTTTTTATTTGCAGCCTATCACCAAGGAATTCTAACTTCTCGCAATAGGCACAACATACATCAGATTCCTTCAAACTTCATCGCATACTGTAAGTATCTTCTTTAGTCCAAACAAGGTATTATTACAGTGTGCTTGGGAATGATTTGGAATGCCTTCTTATTTGTAGCCTATCATTGAGGAATTCTAATTTCTCGCAACAGGCACAACATACATCGGAATTCTTCAAACTTCATTCTAGACTGTATATATTAGACACTTATGCTTTGGTACAATCCTCCTAAGAACATCAAAGAATATCTTCATACCCCTTCATAATAAAGGGTAGAATGGTCTCTTTAGAAAATATGTCGCCCGCACCGCCTGTGTACACCGTGATGGCCCAGCCCATTGGTGGATGTTGTACGCCTGTCCGATCAGTTCGCCCAGTGAAATATGTCGCAAAAAGAATAGTGCTTGGCAAGGATTCCAACAAGCGACCTCCTGCTGCAAAAAGCGAGCTGATAGCCACTATAACTAACAGGCCCTTGTGACTATTTAGGCAGCTCAATGTTTTTGAAGAAGTTAATAGTAGCGCCAGATCCAAAAAACAAAAGCAAAATTTAATTCTAAAACAGTGATAATTTCTTAGAACACAAATATTTGGTAAAAATTGTGAACAAAAAAATTAAACTCAAACATTTTTTGAAACTCTCGAACTTCTTTTCGTATTTTGAACAATTTTGAAACGCGGATGTTTTTTTAAACACAAACAATTTTTCAAGAATAGAAGGTATTGTAGTGGACATTTATGTAAAACATGGATAGTTTTGAACTTTGAACATTTTCTGAAAACCCGAACATTTTTTGAAAACATGAACAATTGAAAATCGGTAGCTGGTGTACCAAACTTTTTTTAAAAGCCAAAGTTTTTAAGAATTTTTATCATTTTTTTAAACATGAAAATTTTAAATTCTCTAAAACTTTTCAAACACAAACATTTTTTGAAAATGGGAACACTTTTTCAATTTTGAACCAATTTTTGAACAAGAACATAAATTTAAATTTCCAAGCAATTTTTTTCAATACACAGAAAGAATTTTGGAATCCTGAACATTTTTTGGAAATTTGGATATATGAAAAACAATAAATAATAATAATAATGAAACATTAAAAATGAAAAAGGGAGAAATGTAAAACGAAAAAATAAATAGAAAAATAAAAAGGAAAAACTGAGAATAAAAACCCGAAAACCAGAGAAAACGAGTTCCGGGAACATCGGATACTGTAGCACATGCATTATCTCATAATTGGGCCAGCCATCTTGTTCGCTAGGTTGCTCACCTCTGTTTCAATGAGCCATAAATTTTCGCATGTAGCGGAAAATAGGGATTTCATTGTATTTGGCGTCGTCAGCTTTTTCTCAAAACTGTGAATCTTTTTCAATTTCTCACACTTTTTTCAGCGAACTATTTTAAAAAATCTGCTGAATTTTTCCAACTTTTTCTACAAAATCTGCGAAATTTTTGTATCGGTAGAAATTTTGTTAAAAAAGATTCACAAATTTGAGCAAAAGTTCATGAATAGGTAGACTATTTTATATAAAATTTGAACGTAAAAAGAGATTAACTTTTTCCAAACCCGCAAACGCTTGGGTCGGCCCAACGGGAGCGATGTCATCGCCTAGTTAATCCAAGGCCTAATTTTGTTTCCTATTTTTTTGTTTTTTCTTTTTCTTGTTAATTCATATTTCTCATTTTTGAACTTTATTATTCTTTTTTACATCCATTCAAAAATTTGTAATATTCTTTATAATACCAAAAAAAATCTTGTCTACAAATATTGTTTACAATTTTAAAAAATGTTTGTGTTTCAAAAAAAGTCGATATATTTTTTAAGAAGTATGTGTTTTGTAATTTGCGTTCAACATTAATTATTGGGAATTTGTTATCATTTTTGGAAAAATGTGTTCAAATTTATAAAATTTTCATACATAATTTGTTATTTCAAAATGGTTAAAAAATTTAAAGAGATTTTTAGGACATAAGAAAATGTTCATGTTGATTAATAATGACGGAAATTGCAAATAATAAAATCATCCAAATTAGAAAAAAGTACATGCTCACGCATGCATCCTTTTGGGCTAGTCTAGCACACTCCTCTCAACTGGTGTATTTTTGGACTATGGTTAAATGACTCTAGCTTCTTGCAGCAGCCATGAGGCATCCATGCCAGGTTTGACCGACTTCCAACACTGTTTGCACGTTGTGACGCCCCCGGCTCAATCGTGCACTAATCATACACGCAAATGCACACGATCAAGCCTAAGGACTCACGGGAAGATATCACAACACAACTCTAAAACATAAATAAAGTCATACAAACTTTAAATTACAAGCCAGGGGCCTCGAGGGCTCGAATACAAAAGCTCGCATACAAGCGTTAGCGGAAGCATCAGATATCTGAATACAGATATAAAAGAAAGCACAGAAAGGCCTTTAGAAAGGCGGGGCAAAATAAAACACTACGATCGAAAGGCGTAGGCCTCCTGCCTGGGACCCTCCGATCCTACTCCTGGTCGTCAGTCAACTCGTAGCAGTATCCACCCTCGGGGTAGTAGTAGCGATCGTCGGCGGGGACAGCTGTCTCAGGGGCTCCGTCATCTTGGTCACGACAAACTGATATGGGGAGAAAAGGAAAACAAAGCAACCGTGAGTACTCAGAAGTACTCAGCAAGCAAGGATCTACACTACATATGTAACATTTTCAAAGAGAGGCTGTATATGTGGACTGGGCTGCAGAAATGCCAGAATAGAGAGAAGGCCTAGTCCTATCAAAGACTAGCATCTTCAGCGGTCTTACAGCAATAGAAGAGAGTAGAACAGAACAATATAATGTAGTAGTAATGATATCAACCTCACCCAGAGATCCTTTCTCGACTCCCTGTGAGAAAGCAATCCCAGAGCCATACAGTCATCAACCTCGTCCTGAGATCCCTTCTCGACTCCCTGCGAGAAGCAATCCCAGAGCCATAGTATCCAATTCTATTTGTATCAATCGGGATACAACTCCGAGTGTCCTTTACCGTAGGACCGGCTATCGATAGAAGTTTTCTTCCCTGCAGGGGTGCACCAACTTACCCAACACGCTCGATTAACTCCGGCCAGACACACTTTCCTGGGTCATGCCCGGCCTCGGCCAAACGATACATCGCAACCCTACCTAGAGCTCAGCAGAGAGGTCCCCGTCGGTCTACATCCTAAGCGCTCAGAGGTCTTGGGCCATCGCCCTGTGCACTCCGAGTCATTGCGTGCAGGGGGAAGCCAGGCACCAGGGGGGCGCCGGTCCGTCCCAGCCGCAAGGCTGAACTAGACGTCTGACAGAGCTTTCGGCTGATGCTACGATGCAGAACGCCCATACTATGCCCACGTGATGGTTAGTGCTATCAGGCCAGAGGCCTGCTCGGACCAAATATCCAAATCGTTAGTGGACTAGGGGCTTGCGGTAACGAGCAGAGACTCACGAAAGATGTGGCCCCGTCGCCCCGTCTCGAGGACTTGCTGCAAGGGTTAAGAATGCCCGGCCGCGCCTCGTATTCATCACTCGGGCACCATACAGGCAACCCGTCTTCACATCACACGCGGGTACCCCTCAGGGTCGACCCGCCTATCCAGGTAACAGTGTAAAGTCCAAGTATTCATGTGACCATAACATCAGGGGAATCCGAGGTATCATCCTCGTTGGATTCCTACTCGATGTATCCGTCAAGGTGAACTCAGAGGAATCACCCTCGCTGGGTTCACACTTGAGGTGTTGTACGACGGCGTCGTTATCAGAAGCGGTGAAGGAGGAATCACCCTCGATGACCACGACCGAATAGCTACTCTACAGAGTTAACATCAAAAGTGCTACACGAGGTATCACCCTCGGCACTCGATATTAACGCTGCAGTGTCATTACAACTAAGGGGGGTGATGTGCGGTGTTGGGGCCTGGTCTTCAATCCCGTTGATCGGGTCTTCGGATAATCCAGCGGGGCAATCGGGATAAGTGGGGTCACTGATAGGTCTCTACCCAGCCTAAACTAAGCAGTTTAGGATATGCAGGTAATTATCAACAGCAGGTTACAATAAACAGGCTATGCATCAGAATAGGTAAAGCAGCAGCAGCAATTCTAATGCAAGCATGAGAAAATAGAATGGGCGATATCGGGATAATCAAAAGGGGGGCTTGCCTGGTTGCTCGGCGGCAAGGGCAAGGTCGTCAATAGTGTCGTCGGTCTCCGGAGCTGCGTCGGTCTCAGGGACGATGTCGGGGTCTAACGGGAGAGAAGAGGGGGAGGAAACAATAAATACAGAGCAAACAAGTGCAGCACAAAGCATAACATGGCAATACGCGGTGACAGAGGTGATCTAACGCAGTGCCAGGTGATACTGGCGAAGGGGGAATTCATCCGAGAAAGTATTCCCGGTTCCAGACAAATGTCGGACAGGTGACCGAAGGGGGAATGTCCCATGCTCAGGTAGTTAGGGACGTGTGACGGACGAACGGGCCGCGTATTCGGATCCGTCTCAAAATTCTGAGCATTTTTCATATATAAATTATTTTCATCGGAGTTACGGTTTAAAAGATATGATTTTCTAAAGTTTTTATTAATTTCTGGAATTTACTGGAATTAATTTAAATTCGAAAATAAATTGGAAAATGCTACGGGTACCCAGCTCTATGTACACAGAGTGCACACAGTGGCTGACCAGTGGGCCAGGTTGACCAAGTCACCGCCCAGTCAGCAGT
This sequence comes from Thinopyrum elongatum, assembly GCA_011799875.1. Lineage (NCBI taxonomy): Eukaryota > Viridiplantae > Streptophyta > Magnoliopsida > Poales > Poaceae > Thinopyrum > Thinopyrum elongatum. Next base: position 617,777,283 of record CM022298.1, on the reverse strand, counting down.
GGCTGACGTGTGGGCCCCGTTGACTGCTGAGTCAGCAGTCAACGGTTGACTGGTCAGAGGGTGAACAGTACCGTGGGTCCCAGTGGTCAGTGAGTGTTTAGATTAACAGATTAATTAAACTGGTTTAATTAGTGGTGGGACCCAACAGTCAGTGTCACAAGAGTGTATTAGTGCTAAATTAACCGCTACAGTGATTGGGCCCCACATGTCATAGGCTCATACTAACCGAAGGGTTATTTAGTAAGTGGGGCCACATGTCAGTGACTGTTAGTGGTTAGGTTAGTGTTTAAACAGCGATTAGCGCCCTAATTAACTAACTGACGTGCGAGGCCGTGAACAGTGCCGGCCGACGTCTAAACGCCGGCGCCACAGAACACGGCGGCGTCCCGCCGGAGTGCGCTACGAGCCGTCGTTTGGGGCGCGGCTAGGACCGTTCGGTCGGGCGCGGAGTCGCGCATCCAGTGGAGGTGTCGGGCAGGCGAGGGCTCACCGGAGTCGGCCGGACGACGAGCCAGGCGGCGGCCGGAATCGGGGTTCGACGCAAACGTCGTTCCGGTCCAATTGCGCGTGAGCTAAACCTACAGGGAGCACCAGGAGGCCTCCCTGAGCACGATGGCAACACCGGCGCACGGAGAGAAGCACGGGAGCGCGAGGTTCGCGGCCATGGCGGACGGTGGCGTCGGCGTCGAGCAGGGGGGCGGCTATGGTGCACGGGGTAGTAAGAAGAGAGGGGGAAAATGGGCGGCGGCTCACAGCGAATGCAGAGGAGGGCTCGGGGAGGCGTGAGGAGGTTTGAGGCGGCGGATCGAAGTGGTTTGACGACGACGACCGTGGTTGGGGAAGACGGCGATGGCGGTGTTGTAAGGCTTCTCCGGTCGATCCCGTTGGCCTAGTCGAAGGAGTTGACCACTGCGCCGCTTCTGGACATCTCAGAACGGCAAGCAGTGGTCGGTGGCCACGGTGGTTCGTGGTGGCGCGCGACGAGCTTGCTCGGGTTAGCAGAAACAGAGGGGGGGAAGGGATGAGCGAGGGAGAAGTGGCGAGGCCTAGGGTTTGGCTGGGCTCGGTGGGGCCTTAACCACCGGGGCGAGCGGCAGGGCGCGGTGTCGAGCGGCGAGGAGGGGGGGCCAGCGCGCGCGGGTGCGTCTGCGATCGACAGCGAGAGGAGTGAGCAGGAGGTTGGGGATAACCACCTGGTGGGTCGGGGCCGGCGCCTGTAGCGACTAGAGCCCACGGGCACAGTAGCTAGGGCCTTTTCCCATTTTCTTCTTTCTTTTCTCTGATTTCCTTTTCTTTTCTGTTTTGTCTTTTGTTTTTACTCCAAATGACTTTTGTAAAATAAGGCACTTGCCCAATAATTAACATTGCATTAATTAGCACTGCCACAAAAAGTTTGGGAGCAATATAATTTCATTTGAATTTTTATCAAATACAAAAGGATTAAAAGTGGCTGTTTTATTGCTGTTTCTTGCTATTAGAGTTATTTAACTAATTCCACAAATGTTGATTATAATTTTATAATTGTCTCTGGAATATTTGCCATTTAATGAACAATTTAGTTTTGATTTGAGCAACTTTTATTTTCCACTCTCAGTTTGAATTTCCATTTTGAATTTGAGTTTGAAATAAGATATGATCCAAATGAGGTTTAAGCACTGTTGATCATGATGACATGGCATTATCAAAAGGGTGATTACTGTAGCTTAATACATGGGGTGTTACACACGTTGCGTCACGTTCGGCCATTTATCGACCCTTTTGCACCGAGAAAACTTCAGAAATTGCAAAGTTGTCAAAAATCCAAACAACTTGGCATAAATTCCTTGAATTGGTCTAGAAGTTGATGGAAATAAATTGGGGTCATTTGAAGGATGTCCAAAAAACGCGCTTTCAAATGGACCCTTTTGACTTCCCCGAACACCCTCCGTTGAAACATCTTTGAAATGACCCCCAACTTTGCAAACATGTGAGAATGCCAATGGTAGGCATCCATGTCAAGAAATGAGGTGCTCCCAATCGGACCTTTATGCTCAGGAACGTATCTAGTGCACCCGGACTTGTAGTGCTACAGGTGCACCAGATGCGATAGAGCATTTAAAAAAATTTGGAAAAAAAACTAGCACATTGACACATCAATGTATGTTGTCACAAAAACATGTATCAAAATTTGAAATCTTTTTTGAGATATAAAAATGACAAATTTGACATCAATGTGATAATGGGCCAAATCTAAAGCCCAACTTATGTTATGTACTATTCAGTGTGGAATTTGTTATTTTCCTTTTTCGAGCTCCATTTTGAATTTTGATCTGAAATTTTGTGGCAACCTACATTGAAGTTCCGTGAATGTGCAAAAAAAAAAACTTCTGGATTTTTTGAACATTTTAAATGTGCAATGTGAGTTCGGTGCACCGGTGCACCAGATATTCTCCGACTTATGGCCTACCCAAACACTCTCTGTTGAACATGGTATTCTTTTCGAAGTCTCTGGACTAACCACAGTTTTTGCAATGGGTGGGCATGCCCATGTTAGGCATCCACTCCTGGTTTGAATGACTTCTGACATCGTATGCACGTTGTGACACGTCCTGTCATTTATCAGCCCTTTTTCACTAGAAAAACTCAAAGAAATGCAAGACTTGTCAAAATCCCAAACAATTTGGCATGATATCTTGAATTGGTCATGCAAGGCCATAGAAAAAAAGGGGGGCATTTCAAGTATGTCAAGAAACAACGTGCTCTTAGACGAAGCCTTTTGGTCTATGCGAACACCCTCTGTTGAGCATGGTGTATTTTGGACATTCTTCAAATGACCCCAACATTTGCAAGAAGGTGAGAATGCCCATGGTAGGCATCCATGTCAGGTTTGTATGATTTCAGACACCGTATACAAGTTGCGACACATCCGACGATTTATCATCATTTTTTGACCAAGAAAACTCCAGTAAATGCAAACTTTGTCGAAAATCAAAACAACTTGACAAGGTGCGTTTAATTGGTAATACAAGCCAATGAAAAAAAATTGAGGCCATCTCAAGGATGTCGAGAATAACGTGCTCTTAGACGAAACCTTCTAGCCTATCCGACACCCTATGTTGAATATGGTGTTATATTGGACATTCTTGAAATGACCCCAACGTTTGCCAGCAAGTTGGAATGCCCATGGTAGACATCCATGGCAGGTTTCAACGACTTTTGATACCGTATGCAAGTTGCGACATGTCCAGTCACTTATTGGCCTTTTTTGACCGAAAAAACTCCAAAAAAATGTAAAACTTGTCGAAAACCCAAGCAACTTGGCATAGAGCCTAGAATTGGTCATAAAAGACCATGAAAAACTAGTACCATTTGACGGATATCGAAAGAAAACGTGCTCACGAACGAAGCCTTCTGGCCTACCCGGATGTCGTACGTTCACATTGTGTCTTTTTGGACATCATTGAAATGACCCCCAACTTTTTGCACCAGGTGGGAATACTTATGGTAGGCATCCATGCCAGGTTTGAGTGATTTCTGACACCGTATGCAAGTTGCGACACGTCCGACCATTTATCGGCCTTTGTTGACCGAGAAAACTTCAGAAAATGCAAAATTTGTCGAATACCAAAACAACTTTTGGCATGGTGCCTTGATTTAATCATACAAGCAAATGAAAAGAAATTGGGGGTCATTTGACGGATGTTGATAAACAACGTGTTATCAAACGGAGCCTTCTCGCCTACGCAAACACTCTACGTTGAACATTCTTGAAATGAACCAACATTAGCCAGCAGGTGGCCATGCCCATGGTAGACATCCAGGCCAGGTTAAAAAAATATAATTATAATTTTGACAAGTACTCAAAAATGTTATTTTAAGTTTTTAATATAACTAATGAATATAAAGGGATTAAACTGAAAACAGTTAATGTTTTCCTTAAAAAGCATTTAATAAATATTAGAAGGAAGAAATAATTTAGAATAATAATTTAAAATAGTTACTAAAACCTATTATTTTGGTATTCCAAACAATATACTAAATTTTTAAAAGGTTAAATGAATAATCAAGTTCAAAAAGAAGGAAAATAAATAATAAATAAAAGAGAACAAAAAGAAAGAAAGAAAAAAGGACAAGAAAAATAAAATAAAATATAAATGCAGAATGCGGCAGATTGCCCCTGTTTCGCATAAAGCGAGCGGCCGAGCGACGCGTTCAGGTCAGGCCATTTCCACAGATAATGTAGGAACTAATCCATCCGGTGTCTAATATTTCTTTTATTGGTTTTCCGGTTTTATTTTATGTTTTCATTTTTTTCTGTCCCTTTTTCTTCTTTCATTTCCTTTTTTTGTTTTCGAATTTATTGCTCTTTCTTTAAATGTTCCCAATTTTCAAAAATGTTTGGAACTTTCAAAAAATATTCATGTTTTTATAAAGTTGTTCATAATTTCATAAAATGTTCATTTTCTAAAAAAAATCAAAATTCAAAAAATATACGGGATTTTCAAAAAAAATGTTCTTGTTCTCTAATAATTGTTTCAGAATGTTAAAAAATGTTCCTCTTTTCAAATTATTCTCAAAACTCGAAAAATTGTACGCGTTTTAGAAAACTGTTCGGGAATTTCAAAAAAAGTTCAGTTTTTTCAAATATTGTTCGCAACTTAAAAAAATATTTGGCTTTTTAGAAATTTCTATAAAAAATTGTGTTTCATATTTTTTTCATAAACTTAAAAAATGTACGAGAAGTTCTGAAAATATTCTTGTTTTTTAAAACTGTTCATAATATTAAAATTGTTCCCGTTTTCCATTTTTTGTCAACAATCAAAAAATGTTTGAGAATTTTAAAAATGTTTGTGCTTTTAAATTCTTTTTCAGAATTTTGAAAATGTTCCCATTAAAAAGTTGAGTTCTCTAAATTCTAAAAATGTTCGTGTTTTTCAGAAATTTCAGGATTTTCAAAAATTGTTTGTGTCAAGAAGGGCACATTTTTCCAAAAAAATAATTCAAAGTTTGTTCAAGCTATTCAAACAATTGTCGGATTTTCAAACATTACTCACTTTTTAATAATTTTTCACAATTTCCAAGAAAAGATCTAAAAAATCCAGAAGGCCTGGATTTTTCATTGTAGTTAGTTCTTAAAGTGGCGTGCTCAATGTTGGTCACCAACGCTTCTTAGGTCGACTGGTTAGCAGCTCTTCTTTGCGAGCTACAAGTTCAAAGTTCAAATCCTTGCATGGCTGTTCTTTGTTCTTTTTTGAGACACGTTAGATTGCTGACACGTACGGCGTATACACACAAACATAGGTATAACTTGTCAAAAGTCCATATTGCCCTTTATACGTTTAGTGAGGGGGGTTGTACGAAAGCGCAGATTTCTTGAAACTTCGTTCTAGACTGTAAGTGTTTTTTTCAGTCCAAACTCCAAGCAATCGTTTTTTTTTCGGGGTTGGAAGGACCTCTTTGGTTTTATGTGCGATGGACATGATGGTAGCAAAAGTTGTTCTTGTGTGTTCGCATTTCGCAATACTTGCTATCTTGCAATGTACTTGGCTTGAAGCATACAAGGTTGAGAGAGGGGGACAAAGAAGAAAGCAATGGTGGTAGCATATTTTTCAGATTTGTTTTTCTTTTGCCATTTTCATGATCATGATTTCAATCTGAGTGTGTGTGTTATACGAGAATGAGATATTATAATGTTTAGAAAAATGGAGACTACGGTGGTTTCTATGCAAAATCAGTCTATCATTCTTTACTTTTATTTCCCTGTAGCAGTTTCTATATATGTATGTAATTCCAATGTGCATATAATTAGCACCTGACTTTCTCTACCATCTTTTTGATTTTTAGCAGACTCTACATCATGTAATTCTAGGAAACATTTATCGTTAAGAATCACACTTATTGGGTTTACCTTTGGGCACAACCGGATTAGAGAAAAGGCATTCCATGTATTCTCTGTTTTGTTTTTGCTACAAACAGTTGATTTGTAATCCCAGGTAATTGATTTAACCTCCACCACTGGATTGTACTCTCTCCATCCCAAAATAAGTGTCGCTAATTTAGTACTTCCTCCGCCCATAATATGAGAGCGTGTTTTAGTGTAAAACACGCTCTTATATTATGGGACGGAGGAAGTACTAAATCAGTATAAATATTATGCTGAATCAGCGACACTTATTTTGAGACGGAGGTAGTATAAGAATTACTACAGTATACAATACTCCAGTGTCTTTTTGTTGAATTTTCTGTTCAATCACTGCACATTTCATCTTTTTTAATGTTAGGCGATTATGTTGGATCATCAGTGGCTATGCATAGTGGTATAAAGTGGAATACAAGCTGAAGGCTTTTACACACATATAGTGCATAGTGACATATTCTATGAATATCCAATTCGGCTCCCGAGTTCATCTACACCCTTTGAACAGTAAATTCAAATAAAATACTAGGAAAATTAAAAAAATCCAAAAAAAATTATGATGAAAGATACTTGAGTGCGTGATGTCCATGCCAAGTTCCAGCTCATTCGGACATCTGAGTAGCTCTTTCACCAATTATTTGGGGGGATTATTTATTTTTTTTCTAGTATTTTTGATGATTTTACTGTTCACTTCCGGGTTCATCTGAGCCCGGGAGCCAAAACGCCCCGTCCCTACGTGTACTTCCTATACCCGGATTCTTGGCTTGGCGTGGCTCGAGCCAGATTCCCCGGATGCGTTGCATAGCTACAGTAACATGTTCCCGATTTCGAGCCCACTTGTCAGACTTGTCAGACGATCGAGTTCACTGATTGGCAGCTCCCTTATGCCGCACACACACAAAATATTCTAAGCAACAGGAAACAACAAATTCGTCCAGAAAACATGGATTAATAATTACTACTCCCTCCATAAACTAATATAAGAGCGTTTAGATCACTACTTTAGTGATTAATGATCTAAACGCTTTTATATTAGTTTACGGAGGGAGTAGTAGATTAGAAGAAGAAAAGGAGAACTCAATTAAGGTCGCACCAGCATCCAGCAGAATCAAATTGGCCGACTAGGCGCATGGCTCTGGGTGCTGGTAGCCAACGTACGTGGCCATGGCGTTCTCGCACTTTGACGAGGAGCCTCCCTCTCCCATGTACTTCAGGTCCACGTCCTGCAGCACGACGCCCTTGCACGGCACGCCGCACCGGAGCAGCACGGCCACCGGCATCGACGACGTCCCCTTGATGTTCTTGAACGTGATGTCCTTGAGGGTGACCCCGGAGACGTGCTTGTGCTCGCAGTCGTAGTAAGGGCAGTACTTCTGGTCGATGATGATGGGGTTCTGCACGTCCTTCATGATCATGTTCTCGAACAGCATGTGCGTGGCCAGGCTCTTGGTAGGGGAGTTCTCCCACGTCTTGATCCGGATGCCGTTCATGGTGCCCACGAAGGTCATGTTCCTGACGTGGACGCGGGCGACGTCGCCCTCGTCCACGTACCGTCCAAGGCTGCCGACGCTCATGCCGTGCCCCGGGCCGCAGTGGACGCGGGCGATGTCGATGTTGTCGCTCCCCTGGCCGATGGAGATGCAATCATCTCCTGTGCTGATATGGGTGTCGGAGATCACCACACCCGTGCTTCGCTCGATGTGGATGCCATCTGTGTTTGGGCTGTTCTCGGGCGCGTTGATCTGGATGTTGATCAACTTCATATTCTTACTCTGCAGCAGTGCGATGTGGAAGAACTTGCTGTTTACCGACGTGATGTCGCGCACCACCGTGTTCTGGTTGTTCACGAACAGCACGCTCTGCACTCCATCAATTTAGACATGTGGATCGTCACATACTTAGTGACTGCCGGTGAAGTGATCAAGTGCAAGATGATATTCCACTTATGTGTAACGAAATCGGATGGATACTCACAGTGGGGAGGACTTTGCAGTCCTTTTGGATGGGACACTTGTTGAAGGGCCAGGAGGCGGCGCCCTGGCCATTGATGATGGCATTGTTCTGTCCGGCCACGGTGAGGTCTTTCACCCACCCGAACTCGATCCAGTCGTTGCCAAAACGCCTCAGATCCGTCGCCGCCTTGAGCGTCCCCTGCACAAGCATATAAAATGACTCCCCTTTTTCCCTGTCGTGTCGTGCTTGCACTGCAATATTATAACTGCACAACTGCTTGCCTGGAGCAAGAAGATGATGGCGGAGGCTTTGCAGGGACCATGGAACTTCGTCGGTCCGATGTAGTACGTCCCCGGCGGGATCAACAGCGTCACCGTGCCAGATGCACCACACGCTGCCTTCCATGCTGCCATCAACGCCTGCACACCAACACCAAGGTAGCGATCGATTACAACATAGTTCGAGCGCGACAACAAAGAAAGAAGCAAATTAGAACACCAACCAAGCAATCTATTGAGGAACTGGATACGTACTTTGGTATCGTCGTTGGTGCCGTTTCCTTCAGCGCCGAAGTTCTTGGCATTGTAGGTAGCCAAACCCCCATGGTACGACGACATCGGGAGTAGTTGTGCCACAGTCACGTTCTTGGCCACGGCCTCAAGGCCGCAGCAGGGAGAGATAACACAGAGCGTGAGGATGACAACCAGCAGTGGCGGCCACACTTCCATGATCGACTTAGCTAGCTAGCTAGCTAGCTAGCTCCTCACCCGTGACCTCAGCAATGCAGTGATGGAGCCAGGATGTCTGACATGGGTATGCGGAGTCAATTGTTTTCTCTAATGCAACAATTTAACACATAAAAGTTCACAACACCGGCAATGAAACTGTAAATTGTTATTCATAGTGATATCATCTCAATTGCGAAATTGCTCCTTAAAATTCAATCAATTGATCAAACCTATACGATAAATAAATTAATAAATTAAGGATCATACTCTATTCTCAATTGGATGAGAGATCTCAAAAGTTCTAAGAAATTGAGAAGACTAGTTGAGTGTCCATGACTTGCCTTAGAATACAAACCTGTTGTGAAAGATAACTAAAATCATAACACGAATTTGTGGAGATTATATTTAACTTCTACCCCTCTTATGATCAACATACACCCTGACAACCAACCAAACTGTAAGATAATAATCCAAATTTTTTGAAACATACTGTGCAAGTAATTTAATCAACAGAGTAATACTACTCTTTATAACCACACGTTGGAAACATACTATTCGGATGCAACCACACTTTACTACGTTTTTCCACTCCAATCCAAACTGCATGCTTCCTACTCCCTCCGTCCCATAATATAAGAACGTTTTTGAAGTTAACATGAAAAACGTTCTTATATTATGGGACGGAGGGAGTAGTTCCTATCTCAGCCAAAGCAACAATGTCAGGTCAATTCTACTTTGATATTCCTAGCTGCATGTGAGTCTGAAGCCCAATATTCGATTGCCTTGTATGCTAGCTTTTCAAGAGAAGCTTCATCATCACTTGTGCAGAAAGTAGAAACATAATATGTTAGTCAACATCCCTTGTAGCAGTGTAGCGTAATTTCACGTAGTGATATGCTACTACTTACTGCATAGTCAGCAAGAGAAACATAATAGGGAACTGATGCCTTGAACCCTGGTTTGATTATCTATATAGCACTCCATGACCCGGGAATCAATTGGTAGATTACTTGATTATAAGTTGTTGCATAATTTCTTGAGTGTGCTAACTGTGTTGGCCATTTTATTGTCACTAATTATGATATAGCAGTGGTTGAGGATCATGCACATATATTTTGTTTTCTATGACTGGCAACAAAAACCACAAGAGATCTTGCGCTCACCTTTTTGGAGGACTGGCTCATGCAGAATAGGATGAATATGACCATGCACACCTCAACCTTGCCCTGCTACCCCGAAGAGAATTAGGAAGATCAGAATATCATTTAGGCAAAGTCCTCAATAGACATTTACAAGTCCATGCTAATAATATTATTAACATATCGATCTGAATCACTCAAGTTTAAAGCATACTCTGCTTTATCATTTAGGCATATTGATCTGAGTACGATTTATATCTATTATTAGTGGATTATGTTTTAACCTCACTGTTCTGGCATTAATATTTGGCAGCTATTTTATGAACATATAAACATACCTTAATTAACATATGTGACCCGATGTAATGCATTTAATATAAAAGATACAGATTTACCTTGCCATTTAGCACTCCTCACCAATTCATTCTTTTAAAGACAAGCTTTATTTGATATATTTTTTCTGAAACATATGACACCTTCCTTTACAAATAGGAGCAGATGATACTCCTACATTAGATATGATAATCGATTCCTTGACTTATATAGCTAGTGCACCCCGTGGAGATCCTAATGCCACTGAGATATGTCTAAAAAGATAGGAAGAGTAAGCGAATGTGAAATTAATGGCATCATGGATAAAGTAGGACCAAAGGTTTAATTTCTTAGAGCTGGAGGAGTGCCGGCCAGCTTCTGAGTTTCTAGCTGCTAATGATTATAACACTGACCAAGTTCATGTTATTGTGGCATCTCTGTATCAAAAGGATACAGAAGAGGTGAGTCTCACAGTACAGTACGCCCCTTAGCTCTTATGCAAACTTTAGTTGCAAAAAATCACATTACTTCCTATGTTCAAACTTTTTTGTGAATCGGATGTATATAGACACGTTTTAGTGTGTTTGTTCACTCATTTCAGTCCATATATAGTCTGTATTGAAATATTCGAAACATCTTATATTTGTCAACGGAGAGAGTAATAAGCTGTGGCAAATTCCTTATGCTGTCATTGTGGCCAACCTGAATATGTTATTTGTAGGATTCGACCATTAGTCTCTTACTTTTCTCATGTGTTTGTCTCTCTGCATTCAGACAATTGACAGAGTAAAGAATGCAACAGCAGCTCAGCTCGATGTTTCAGATATTGGAAGTCTTTAAAATCTTGTTTCACAGGTATTTTGACTGATATTTAGCTCTCTAGTGAACAAGTACTACTTTTCATCACGGTTCATACAGTGAGCATAAGAGGTCATACTTGTGCCAAAAAGAAAGCCATGGTATGTTTCATTCTTATGGCTAACTTGTCATGTACTCCCTCAGTAAAGAAATATAAGAGCGTTTAGTAGAATACTAAATGTTTGCAGTTCAGGATATACATTTCTGCTCTTTCTTGTCAAGAGAATGTATTGGTTGCTGCAGATCAAGAAATTAAATGATCGGAGCTCCACTTACCACGCGGCACCGTGCAGAACCTGGAGCAGCACGGCGCCGTATCAGCTCAGCTTGGAGCCCGCCGGCGGCAATGGAGATGGCCTCGGGCGCCGCGAGTGTTGTGCGAATCCAGTCCCACGGAGCTGCGCGTGCCTCGCCCACGCCAAGGGTAAGGCAGGTCGGCGGGCTCCGGTCGCTGGACGGGAGGAAGGGAGGCAAGATGTGAAAAAAAAGAGGCAAGTGAGGAGGACGTGAGGCAGGAGTTCGCAGTACCTCTTTGTAGTGGTGGAGGAGATAACCACCATGACTTGCAGCACGTTCGGCGGTTGCCATGATCGAGCTGACCGGCGGTTACCTGCGAGGTACGGCTCGACGACTGAAATCTGCGCAAGCGGATGGGGGAGGCGGCACTGGGTACGGGGAAGCATCGCGCCCGTGGTCAGGGGTAGCTGCGGGAGGCGGCGCGGCGGCCGGCGGGGAAGGGGATCGTGGGAGGAGACACGGGGAGGAGGCGGAGGGGAGACGAGCTTGGTGGGATTGTTTTCGTTGTGACTGTTTTTTTCCGGCAGAAAGACTGCTCCACGTTTTTTTTTTCAGAAAATGGAGTTCAGCCAATAATGACTGCTCCACAAAATTTTAATCAAATGTACTCCCACTGTAAATAAATATAACATAAGAAAAATTCTATGTCAGCTTCACGTGCTTCTTGAAGCAAACCGCATTCTACAAGATACTCCATATGAGGCCTGAAGGAACAGGCAGCACGCGAGCTGCGGGAGGCCGCCAAGGCCCTTGCCGTGAGTCACACAACCGACTAGGACACGCCGCGGCGGCACGTGACGGAGATGTCCACCGCCTTCAAGGTTGAACTACCTTCCTCAACCTCGTCACGGTATGCATCCCATCCTCCCATGGTCTAATTTAGACTGATTCTTTTTCAAAAGTAGATTGTGTTCCCTCTCAAAGCAAAAGCATGGTTGTTTTTTATCCGCAAAAAAAACATGGTTGTTTTTATCTATATCTTTGTTTGGTCCTACATTGTGCATGCACTGTGCGGGATGAGTGTGCATAGAATCTGAATTTTGCATGATGATCTCGATGAGATTATTGTGGTATGTTTATGTCGGGAACTTGATGTTTTTTTCTTGGTTCGACATGGTTTGGTTTTGTGCTTGGTGCATGAAATAACTGGATTGAACATATAAACCCTCCTAGAGTACCCGCCGTTCCAGCGCCACTGCATTCGCTAGCAATTTTTGACCGCTGGATGGTTTTACTATTGGTTACTGTTGGTTGAATCTTGCTGCTGGCAGTCACTCGTCCGTCGGTTTCTTTGTACATCTACACCACCTTCACATGTGTATGCCAGTGGGGTTCATTGCCTATGGGGTCGAGGGAATGAAGTGGTTTTGCTTCAATTTTGCGTACCTGAGGAATTTTACTGCGGTGGAGACGATGAGAATGTGGGGTGAAACCCTATCAGCCAGTCCCCCACGCTACTCGAGCCCCACGTCCATCCTCATCCCCCGCCCTCCACTCCCCCTGCTCCCTCACGCAGCCGCCGCCTCTCCTATGCCCTCCCCATCTCACCAGAAACGCCGCTGCCGGCAGGGAATGAGCAGCGAGTGAGCGGACCCGTGCTCTATCGGCCTCAATCCGGCTTCGGCAGGAGGAGGGGAGCAGCAGTCGGGCCGGGCAGCACAGCGAGAGAAAAAGACCTAGCCCGCGACCCCCGCAGCCGCCTCCTCTCCTTTCTCTCCCTCACCGGCCACCAGCGACCTCCCAGCCCTCCTTCTCCGCCTCGTCGCCTTGGCCACCTTGAGCTCAAGCCGAGGCGCGACTCGGCAGGATGAGGGGGGCAGGGGCCGTGTCACGTGGTGGCCCAGATGCGGCCGCCCCCTGCTCTGTCGGTGCCCGTCGGACTCGATCCGGCATCGGCAGGAGGAGAGCTCAAGCTGGGGAGCGCGGACTCGGCAGGAGGAGGGGAGCAGCAGCAGATTGGGCCTGGTGTTGGGGTGAAAGAGCAGGGGAGGCAGGCAGACGAAATGACAAGAAGCAGCAGGCCGTCGCGGTGTGCTCAAGCTGCAGGGAGATGAGGTGTTCTTTTGTTACGATGCTTCTGACCTGTTTGATGAAATGTCTATGAGCTGATATGTTTTTCGTTTTCTCTATTCCTTCTTGCTTCAGGCGGATCTACCTTCTCGGTTGGTTCTTGCATCCTCATGTCATAAGCCATCAAGGTTGGGCTCAGAGGCGGACCACGAAAAAAAATTAAGGCGTGGCGAAGTCTCACTAAGATTTTTTTTATGCGAATCAAAGAGTCAATACACACTATGAACGAATAACCAAATACAATGGAAATGTAGACATGTCTCAATAGGAAAACAACCTAAAACATACCGATAATGAAGCTTTTAATGGCGTGTAGAAGACCCAGGCAATGGCAGTGCCCTACCTTCCTTCTGAAAATCTTTCTTAATTTTATCAAGATCAATACTTTTGAAGATCGCTCGCTCAATGTAACACACCATCAAGTCATTAAGCCAGCCATCAGACATCTTGCTGCGCAACTCAGTCTTGATGATTTTCATTGATGAGAAGGCTCTTTCAACTGTTGCCGTCGCTACCGGTAGTAGCAATGCCAACTCAATGAGGCGATAAACAACAGGAAACATGACATACCTTTCAAGTTCAACCATCTTTTTAGCTAGGCTTGCAATATCATGACAAGCTCTAAATTCTTCAATTCTTCTCATATGGATAATGAATAGCTCGAGGTTATCAACTATATGTTCACGTTCATAATCTGAGAAATCCTCACAATAAATCTCTGTGAGTCTAGCAAGCTTATTCATATTGAACCTAGAAAAGGAGTTTCTTGGGTCAAGACAAGAGAAGTTCTGGAGCAGCTCTGAAGATACCTCATTAAAACGATGATCAAACTCTGTGGTGATGGAGTCTATGGCAGCATAGAAGGTGTCCACACGAAAAAAATGATCAGCTGTGACATTGTTTCGTCCACCTTTTCTTGATTTTCCCCACTTTGTAAACATGTCATCCATATTTGGTATTGGAATGTCGTTTTTGGTGCAAAAGGCTTTGACATCTTCCAAGAGTGGCTCCCAACCATCATTTCTCCAGTTGATCAAACGTGTTCTCACATCCGTAACCAATGACATTGCCTGAAATGAGACAATTACAATTTTAGATGCATGTATGTTTACATGAACAAAATATATCAAGCAGAGTAGATACATATAACATGATCGATCACATACCTGAACAACATTTTGATCCTTCTTTTGCAATAGAAGAGACAAATCATTTGTCATATGAAGGATCTTTAGCATCATCTTCAGGATGAACACAAAGCTAAAAGTCTCCATTTGATGAACCAAACCTCCTGCTCTACATGGAACACGCACATCATCCTCAACAATGCCCAAAACTTCTATGACTGCATCCCACATTGATTCAATGCGAGATAAGGTTGTGTAATGAGAGCCCCATCTTGTATCTCCAGGTCTGACCAAGGATGTTTCTTGATTTTTCCCTCTTCCCGTGGGCATCTCACCTCCCTTAATCTTATCCAAAAGAACATGTTTTTGCTTGTCAAGCAATTTATCCTTCCTCTTGCAAGATGACGTACCGAGATTAGATATCATGGTCACATATTCAAAAAAATCCTCAACACCCTTGCAGCATCTCGAAACAGCAACAACTACCAACTGCAGTTGGTGGGCAAAGCAATGGATATAGAAAGCATATGGGTTCTCATCTCGAATTAACTTCTGAAGGCCATTGAATTCTCCTCTCATATTAGATGCCCCATCATACCCTTGCCCTCGTAGTCGTGCAACAACTAGACCGTGTTTAGCAAAAACCTCCAACAATGCCTTCTTTAAAGAAGCAGATGTTGTGTCCGGGACATGCTTAATACCTAAAAATCGTTCAATAGTCTCTCCTTGTTTGCTCAAGTACCTACAAAATATCATATAATTAGTTGACCACTCCACATAGAACAAAATGATCAAAAAGCACATAGACACTTCAAAAGCTTAAACACGTACCTAATAACCACGACCATTTGTTCTTTCACCAATATATCACGGCACTCATCAATAAGAATGGAGAAAAGACAATCACCCGTCTCTTCTTTGATTGCATTGGTGACCGCATTTGCACAATGAGAAACAAGGATTTTTTGAATTTTTCCGGAAGTCATTTGGGCATTCTTAGGGCATAGCTCATCAAATGCAACCTTCACTTCTGGAATTCTTTCTTTCACCCAATCAAGTAGCTCTAAAAAAGTCCCCTTGTTCAAAGAAGAAGTGGATTCATCGTGTCCACGAAATGGTTCACCTTGCAATGCTAGATAACTTACAATGGCCAAAGATGTATCCACACGAGTTTCATACTTGACTAGTGAACCTTTGCTGTAAGTTGTAACTTTACTTTTCACACTTGCCCTTTGATTTTTAAAATCATCACATGCTGTTTTTGAAATATTGTGGATGCTACATGGCCCACCAACCGGAGCCGCCGCTGAAGCCGCCGCCGGAGCCGTCGCTTGCTGCGCCGCTGGAGCCGCCGCTGTGCCGCAGCCCTCCAAGGCTCCAAGCCCCCAGCCTTCCACCGCCCGCGCCCGCCTGGTCCTCGCGCCTGGTAAGCCGCCGCCGCCGCCGCGCTAGCTAGGTTTGGTCGCGGGTGGGTCTAGGACTCTGGGTCTCGGGGAGGGACGGAGAGTGGAGTTGGTCGAGTCGTTTTCCGCGTGGTTGTTCGTTTTCTTTTTTTTAGGTACTATACGTGGGACGGTGGGGCCGTGGGGTCGTGGGCGTTCGAGCAGTCGAGCTGGCAGGTATAAGAGCGATAAATACATACGTATAATTTTTTTTTGCCAACAATCAAGGTATGGCAGGTGCCATACCTCGCCCACCGGAGCGCTCCGCCACTGGTTGGGCTACTCCCCGCTCCCTTGCTCAGTTTTTGTCTTTTGGAAGTGATGTGAGCTGATGTGTTAGTTTGTACAGCCTCCCTGTGTGCGTTATCTTTGTTTGCATATCACCCATTTGTGTGTGATCTTTACCTGCATATCAAACGAGGGTGTGTTCTTGTTTACCTCTTGGATAAACAGATTTTGGTGCGTTACCGCGCCTCTAGGTGGTCAGGGTGGTTCCCAGCTGGGCCTTGCTCCCTATGGTTGCTGCATTGCTGGTGACTACTTCGTTTGACCAGTGTCACATCCTTCCGCCATTCTGTATACGGCAACTCTGCAGGTCCCGGACTGGTTGGGCTGCTCTTAGAAAGCGTTAAATTGGGTCGAATGTTTGCCTGTTGATGGAATTGATGTTTTGGGGCGGGTGCAGGGTTGAAGCAGTATGAGTGTATGACCAATTGGGCGGATGCCAGTACGATTGACGTGACTTCCTTCATGTGATGTCCTTCGTGTGATTAGTCATAGAAATCGATTGTGCTGGCAGTGGCTCAAGCGATATGAGGAGGCGGTGAGCACTATGTTGCGGCTACTTCTTGATAGTGTAAGCAATACTTCTTTTTCCTAGCTTGCACTTATCAATACATACTATTTCAGTATACTGACTCCTATCCTTTATGTTGTATGATGCAGGTTTATAATTTGGGGTGTCATATCTGCACATGTTTGTGTTAACTAGCTGAAGAAGGGATGCAAATGGAAAGAATTTAAGATGCATAAACTCCCGTCTTTGAATCAGAAACAGAAAATTGTTAGTTTTCTCGTTTCTTAGTTATGCTACCCTGCTCCACATAGCTTTTACAGTGAAAAGCTGAAGAAGTTGTGACGGCGATGAAAGGACTGAAAGATTTGCTCGAAACAAAGACGTCTAGCCGGGATACATATGGTAAGAATCTTCAGAGATTGACTTCTTTTCAGCTGCTATTGAGATATACTTGCTCATAGGTCACAACTCATGAAGTTACTTCCTTTTGGTTTTGATTTTGAGATATATATGTGCTCATAGGTCACAACTGATGAAGTTACTTCCTTTTGGTGAAGGTCTGAATATCATCATGATTTTGGCTGAGGGGCAGACATTTCGGAAGGTTCTCGTCTGTATAGATTAATTGATAGGATGGCAATTTAAGTTTATTGAAGCTCTTTTTTAGGAGGTGAGGGTCTGCTTTGGTTTCTTGCTATTTGCCTATTCTCTTAAAAATACTTGACTGGATGCAGCTGACAGTTTATAAATCAATAATTTGGATGGTTCTACTTTTAAAATTTATAACTCTTGGGCTCTTCTATTAAAAATAATGTGAGAGAGTTGTTTTTTTAGGGGAAAATAGCTTTTGTTCACTTAATAAATCATGTTCGTTGCAATCAGCTTGCACACATGCTGCTATATCAAAAAGTAGATTGCCTTCCATCGAACAGGGCTACTGTTCTTGATCATAAGATCTGGTACTGTTCTGTGATTACTAGATGAAGCTACAACTGTTAACCTATATAGTGCAGGTTCTAGGTTTGTTATACTGAACATGGCTGCTGTTCTTGATCATATGATCTTATATCCTATATGTGCAAATCAGCCCTTTAGGCCACTGGAATTTCGCTATTGTTTCATTTAGGAAGAGTAGATTGATCCATTATCAGGGGTAGCATAGTGAACACATTGTCTACCTGCGTAGAGATAGTACCAAGCATGATCTTTGGTTTGCCATGTATCACACCGCGGAGTTATTTTACTAAGCCGGCGTTAGTAATTTTGCATTTTACATGGTTCATGTGCAAGTTAAACGTCTGTCGAATAATACTAATATTAAGTTTATAATGTTGGCACAGTCTGTTATTGCCATTGTCTTCTTGGGAGTCCTTGAGAAGGCGCGGCTGGGAAGGTGGGGACACGCTATGGCAGAGGCGCGTGGTCAGCAGGAGGAGTCGGGGAGGCATGACGGTGGACATGTGGATGTGATCGTGGCATTGACACATTTCGCTCGACCGGCACTGCATACCAACATGAGTGAATGCTATCGTGGCCTTAGATGCCCTGTCAAATTCTTGCTTGATTTTTTGGTTTGGTATGCTCGGATGTATGTTTCAGTTCCCACATGTTTTTTCTCATGTGGAGTTGAAACCACATTTGGTTGGTCCAATAGCAAATAATCGTATGTTTCACTCTGAAATCATATTGCATATACAGTGATGTTCTGTTCTTGCGCAAATTACTGCACACATATACATGGAGTTACATGAAAAAGTCCACTTAGGCTCCTGCATTCTACTTTTTACTATTGACTTGCTGAAAGTGTAAGACTGAAAATATAAACCTGTAGATGAATCCATGCTTGGCACAAAGTTCAAGCACTCTAACTTTATCCCCCTTTGTGACAAGATGCTGTTAGAGATGTTTGTTGTTAGTCATTGGGTTGTGGTATAAAATGATGGCTTACTCACTACTAACATCACTTCTAACTGCCTTCTTGCGCCATCGATGCAACCGAGCAACGAGCGAGCGGACCCGTGCTCTATCAGCCTGGATCTGGCTTCGGCAGGAGGAGCTCGAGCCGAGGAGCAGGGCCTTGATCCGGACTCGGCAGAAGGAGGGGAGCAGCAGTCACGCCAGTCGGCGCGGCTCGTCTCAACCTCCGTTATATCAGGCGCCATCTCATTCCGCATCTCTTCTGGTTGCACCATCCCTCATGAGTTCCTGTTTCTAATCCCCTTCCTCTCGATGAGTAATCTTTTTATTTTCTGAAATCTGTATGTTCGCTCATTGGGCTGCGACAGCCAGGGATGCTATAGATGGAGGCCTCGGCAGGAGGAGCTCGAGCCGAGGAGGGCGCCCTCGATCCGGACTCAACAGGAGGAAGAGAGCAGCAGCCGCGCCTCATCGCAACGCGTGCAGCAAGCTGAAGACGCGTCGAGTGCGGGGTTCAAGACCACGGTCACCGCTTCGGGGGCTGCGCACACGTCGAGCAACAGCGAGCGCATCTGATGTCACACACCAAGGTGAGCTTCGCCAAATCTCTCTCTCTCTCTCTCTCTTCCAAACACAAAGAGGTACTTCACTACTTAATCATGGTTCTATTTTGGAGCGTTAGAAACCATTTTTTGGTCTCCTGTCATGTCGTCTCACATTATATTTTTTGTTTTCTCGTAGGCAGTGGTCGACTTTCGGTCTCGGATGCTGGCAGGTCACAGGGTTGGAGCAGAGGAACCTGACACAGTGATTCAGGCGGTCATGGTCATTGACCAGATGTCGAAGGGCTTGGTAGCAATTCTCACGGAGTAAGAATATGCCTGCAAGTGCTCATTTCTCATATGCCTGCCCACTCCTCCCTTTCATGAAGCTTTCTTTTATTTCTCTAAAATTTCTCTGAATTTGCAATGTGTAAATCTGAGAAAGAAATAAGAGGAATAAGTTATGGCAAGGTTTTGGTGAAGAGCATTATTTCGCTAGCTTGCGAAAATTTTGGTCCTCTGGCATTGTTTTCATGATTTGTGGTTACTGGTAAATACATGACGTTAGTAATTGATCTCTTTGTGATTGTTTGTGTGTCTGGTATGCTATTTCAGTTTAGATTCTTCACCATCATTAAAGTTCCATAGATCATTGAGCCTTAGATTCTTCAAACCAGCCTTTCAATCTGCATGTTTCTTCTGAAAACTGAACCACATTACCATTTCTTCTTCTAAAAATTTTCTATTTTGATCTTTGCATCATCACATTGTTCTGTCTTTTCAGCCAATTAACGAGATTTTAATGTTCTAGGAAAGAGAACAAGTTTTGGAGAGATTCAGTGTAACTGGAAATTGTCACGCTGACCGGAGGTATTCAAGATTACAAATTTGGCAGGTAACGCTTCAGCTCAACTTTATGTACTGCCATTGGTTATCTTATATATTTTCATGCATTTCTATGCCTGATCTGTTCTTCCTATGTTCTTTCCATTTGTGTTGCAGATGATGTCGCTCCCTCCCACCCCCTCCTCTTTTTCTCGCGTCCAGTACCATTAGTTAACCGATCATCATTTCCATCAAATTTCATCAGGTATTGCGACGCCGGCAAAGTAAAGGAACATTCGCAACAAAACTGTATGTAGACTGCTCCGTTACTATTCCTGCTAGAAATTCTGATGTATATATATATAACACACATAAACCAGAAGCCAATAGAACAAGGATATCCATATGATATAGCTAGCTATGTAGTTTGCTTTATAAAGGCAGTGTAAATGAGCTATCGCAAACTACCTTCGTAGCTTTCTTTTGATGTAAGTTGATGTTTTTCTTCTATCGAGCTGCCCATTCTATTACCAGGCTGGATATGCCTGAGACAACTATGTATAAAGATGCCATCTAAGTCTTGCATGGTATGCCTGAACCATGATGTTATCATGATGGATTAATATGCCATCTAAGTATCTCCTCCATACTATTTAAATAAGCTACATATGTCTGATTATGTATAAAGACGCCATATAAATACCAGCTTTCATAATGGTTCCAATGTTTGGTTTGCTTTGGCTACTTGCATGAGTGGTGCAACGGGTCGTCGATGACAACCCATCGAACACACCTACCATGAAGAGCTGCTTGGACGATCAGGTCATTTTTCATACCGATGAAAATGCAGCGATGGCTATCTAATGTCGACAACTACATGTTTTGGTCATACATAGCAGCAGAAGATTAAAAAAACATAGGTTAGAAGACCAGAGCTATCTATATGATATATGGCTACCTATATAGCTTGCTTTGCTTACCATGAACTGATTTCATGGCTTTTTCTTGGGTCTTTGTATCATCACTAAGCATCTATCTACCAGCAATAGGTACTTATTTTCATATGTTTCAATATGTGTCCGAATAATATTAATGTACACTCTTTCAATACATGGCTTGCTTTCGGCCTTTGCGCCATCGGCGCAACTGGTCATCTAGTACTGCTAAAGCCTAAAGGAATGAATCTTCATGCACTTTTTAGGAGTTAGCAGGGCCTGGATGATATGTACCATAATTTTTGATATGTCACATATGCTCGTGCCTAACAATCTTATCCACTTTAAACCATGTCATCTCTAAGCCCAAAAGTGTTTAGCCGAAGCTACAACATTACTACATAGGTAAAGTGAGGAGTATGTAATTAAATAGGTATATTTTTATCAGGGGCTAAGTTAAAAATGGTTGCTCCTTAATTATGCAGGGCAATGTATTGATATATTCATAGGGCATTTCTTCGGGGCTTTAAAGGTATTCCTACACCACATTTTTTTCAGGCTGAGGAATTACTTAATATGTTTTTATTTTTCTTCTAAAATTAAGTCTATGATGGTTAGGCTGATATAATTGGATTCATACTTCACTGCAACTTTAGGCAGGGACTTGCACTTACAATTGTAAACGAGTTATGTAAATGCAAACTCTTGCATGATTAATTTTGTGCATATGGCTGGTTCTGCTTGCTTTATGTTTGGTAACAATTGCTAATGATTATTTGCTCTTTTTTGTGGCAATTTGAATTCATGTTGTGTTACTTAGTGCACTTGCCCTTGTGATTTTTCAAACAGATCATGGCAATGCAACTTCTTTGCACACTTACATATACTTGGTTCAAGCTTAAATTAAACTTTCATTCATTAGTTCATGTTGTGGCCGTTGATTCAACTTCTCTTTTGCCTTTGGTCTGCTGGCATTGTGCTATCTTTTTCTTCTGTTGCATCCCACATGCGTGTACCTAAAGATGCAATAGAAGATTACTTTTTGGTGGTTGTAAGATTCGCTTTTGCATGCCACATTGTTAATTTAGTTAGAGCTTTTGAAAATGGCAATATAAGGCAATGATATGGACATCCAGGTGACGCATTGAACTACAAAATAAGCAAAAATAAGCTTTAAACAAATTACAGAGCAACCAACAGAAAAGGGCGGAGTGAGCATGCTTTCGCTTTTTTACATAGTATCATTGTTCAGGAAATCGGTAACTGGGAACTGCTTGGTCGGCTTGGGAGTAGTGATTAATCGGTGACTCGGCCTATTAACTGGATTAACCGGCCTACCATTAATCGGTAGATTAAATAGGAATTGCCAACATATATCTAGTTTTTTTATGTATTATACCATACCTTTATGCTCTCAGCTATGTAATATACCAAATTAAAGAACATGTGGTGCCCCCATGTTTGGTTTTGGTAATTGATGACAATCTCTATGGACTAATGGTTGTCTTGAGTTATATTTGAAGGGTTTGTCCATAGGCTTTTCTTGGAGTCCATTTGTTGGTTTCAAGGAGAGTTTGTGATGACCAAGGTGCTATTCAAGGAATTACCTAAAGATTGGTCATGTGAGAGGTTGATCAAGACTAAGTCAAAGAGTGAATCAAGTTGATCAACACACAAAGCATAGAAGATGTACCGAGAGGGATCAAGTGATCCCATGGTATGGTAAGCATTGTCAATTACGCTTTGTGTACTAACCCATGGTCTTCGTGAGAGTCCTTTGTGGGGTTAGGTTGCGGTGTGCACGTTCAAGTGATGCATCACGAAGAGATCAAATGCTTGAAGATTGCCGTCCATTGTGGTGACAATGGACTTGTGAAGATGTGTCGAAGAGTGGCTCACCCATAGTGGAGTATGGTGTAGCAATCTACTAGTCTTCACCGAGCCAACGCAATCAAGAAAGGTGGTCCTACTTGAGGAAGTCAAGATCGTCTACATCTAGCTCAAGTGGACTTTGTGCAAGGCAAATGTTTGGCCTTGATAGGTTCTCTATTTTACCGGTCTCATGGTGGTAGTTTGGAGACCGGGTTATAGGATCGATTGCCGTACTATCAAGGGGGGCTCTCAAGTGAGTAGCTTGATCGTATCGTTCGTAGAGAGCTCAAACCATTGCATGCTTGCATCATCTTTCTTGGTTCTTGTTTGGTTTTCTCCTTGTGAGATTTGGAGCTTATGGTCATCTTCTTGACAAGCTCGAGTTCATCGAAAACGGAGTTCACATGCTTCTTCTATTGCGTTTTCGGTGTTGGAGGTTTTACCGGTCTTATTCGAGGAAGGGTTCTCACCATTTTCTTATGGGCCTTTTCTAATTTCCTTCTTATTGTTATTTCTATCAAGATTGTGTTA
Organism: Thinopyrum elongatum; assembly: GCA_011799875.1. Lineage (NCBI taxonomy): Eukaryota > Viridiplantae > Streptophyta > Magnoliopsida > Poales > Poaceae > Thinopyrum > Thinopyrum elongatum. The sequence continues at coordinate 617,754,043 of CM022298.1, read as the reverse complement.
GCCCTTGTCGCTAGCTTTCCAACAAACTTGGTTTCGTTGAATTCAGAGTCCGTTTGCAGAAGTTGTGTCAGTTTTGGTGTCCTTAAAAAGGCTGCAGCGGTACTACCGCTCATGGGAGCGGTACTACCGCTTGGAGGGGATGTAATTTTTTACTACCGCTCTTGGGAGCGGTATTACCGCTTGGAGCGGATGTAATTTTTTACTACCGCTCCAGAGCGGTACTACCGCGGCTACTTCTGTGGCTACTTCCGCTCCAGACCAAAAATTCGTCTTAAGTCTAGCGGTGGTAGGCACGAATGTATTTTTTTAGTACCGCTTGCAAGCAGTAGTATCGCTACCCTTAGCGGTAGTACCGCTACCCCTAGCGGTAGTACCGTGAGGACGAGCGGTAGTACCGCTCCGGCGGTTCTACCGGCCTTTTGCCTCCTCCCTGTTGGTTTTCAAAGGGCTTCCACCGCCCTAGCGGTAGTACCGCTCGGTGCGGGCTGTGAGGATAACGGTTGGATTTTTCCCCTCCTATAAAAGGGGGTCTTCTTCCCCAATAAACTTAATCCTTTGGGCTCGTGTTCTTCCCCCATTGTTGACCTTCTTCGAGCTTGCTATCTCTCAATCCCTCCATGGATTCTTGCTAGTTTTTGGGGGAAAAGAGAGAGGAGATCTAGATCTACGTTTCCACCAATCTCTTTCTCCTCTAGGTGAGGGGAACCCTTTGGATCTAGATCTTGGAGTTCTTCGTGTTCTCTTCTTCATTTTTCCTCTCATTTTCCTCCCTAGCATTAGTTGCTTTGGTGGGATTTGAGAGAGAAGGACTTGGGCACTCCGTGTGCCCTTGTCATTGCATTTGGTGCATCGGTTTGAGTTCTCCACGGTGATACGTGGAAGTGAAGTTGAGTAGCTTATTACTCTTGGGTGCTTGGTACCCTTGAGCTTGTTCCTCTTGGGTGCCTTGGTGCCCTAGACGGTTGGTGGTGTTCGGAGCTCAATCATTGTGGTGTAAAGCTCCGAGCAAGCGTCGGGGTCTCCAATTAGGTTGTGGAGATTGCCCCGAGCAATTTGACGGGTTTCGGTGACCGCCTCCAAGGGTTGCCAAAGTGTACGGGTTCGGTGACCGCCCCCAAGGGTTGCCATTTGTACGGGTTCGGTGACCGCCCTCAAGGGTCCCTTAGTGGAATCACGACATCTTGCATTGTGCGAGGGCGTGAGGAGATTACGGTGGCCCTAGTGGCTTCTTGGGGAGCATTGTGCCTCCACACCGCTCCAAACGGAAATTAGCATCCGCAAGGGTGTGAACTTCGGGATACATTGTCGTCTTCGCGTGCCTCGGTTATCTCTTACCCGAGCCCTTTACTTATGCACTTTACTTTGTGATAGCCATATTGTTTCTTGTCATATATCTTGCTATCACTTAGTTGTTTATCTTGCTTAGCATAAGTTGTTGCTGCACATAGGTGAGCCTAGTTGTTGTAGGTTTTATGCTTGACAAATTAACCGCTAGTTTTATTCCGCATTTGTTCAAGCCTAAACCGTAATTATTTTAAAGCGCCTATTCACCCCCCTCTAGGCGACATCCTCGATCTTTCACCAAACTATGCTACTGTTTGGTCGAACCCTAGCTATTGAGAAGCGAGAGGGGGATGGGAGGGTTTAAAGGGAAATTTTTTGGGCTTTGTTTGCCCACAAGTTAATGGGCCAGCAGCGATTAATCGGCCTAAGAACCAATTAATCGGTCTAACGGGTCAATTAATCGGCCTCACAAGTTAATACGATGAATATGTGCTATTCGATTCGGTCACCCTATGAGTAGCGATTAACTGGCCCGTTAACTGATTAACCGGACGAATTCTTCAACAGTGCATAGTATAGACGCTGACGCTCATACATACGCACATAGACTCCTATAAACGCACACAGACACACACCCTACCCCTATAAGCACCTCCCGAGAGACTGAGCCGACACATCATTTTAAGATTGACAAAGTTATCACAGGTGCCTCCGTAGTCAACGGGAACATCTCCCCCACTGAATGAACATCGCCGAAAAGTCTAAAATAAATCCAGAAAAATATGAGCACCAATGCCAAGTTCTATGACTTGAACCTTGATGGGTTGACTCCACCAAAAAGAACCTAACCATCTGAGCTAGGCTCATTTTACGCATTCTTTCACTTCTAGTAGACTACATAAGTAACATGGGGAAATGATCATGTGGAAAACACCACATTGTTAGCCAATCCCATCAGCCAGGGGTTGTTTCGAAGGAATGATTATCTGAATCCAATAAGCAGCTTTATAATCAATGTCTTCTTTTTTATAGCAGCACAAATATTCTTGTGCGAATATGCCATAGCATTGCACAAAATATGCAAGACCGAAGAACTTTTTTTTGCTGCTAAACACCATAAATCCTTGATTTTGTTTTTATAGCTGACAACTTAACGTATTTTGTCATACAGATTTATAAACATATACAAATACTTCTCTATATGCATGTGTATTTTTTGCCTACTAGTTTTTTTCTTTCTAAATCTTCAAAAGTTGATTTTTGAAAATTTTAAAATATTGGGCTCCATGGAGCCTGAGCCCCGAAAACTCCACACCAAAAACCCGCACAAACAAGCCACCTTTAATAACAAGATAAACCTATATGATTTCCCTAAAAAATGTGCCACAACACAAAACAAACTCTATGTCCCAAGTTAGAAGTTTACACACAAAGAGAAGGAGGAGTTGGTCAACTCCGGAGGTTGCTTTCCTTTGCAAATTCGAATTGAAACAAAGAGATCGATGGCTACCGGCGCACGGTAGTTGGTTTCCGTTTCCTTGGGGGAAACGTAGGCGTACTCTTCCATTTTATAAAATCAAGTTATCTATTTCGTGACGTTTCGTGCGGGTCTCGCCTCCTCCCTTTACTTAACCAACCCCAATCCCCCACTCTTTCCCCAACCCACAATCCCGTCCCCCCGTCTCCCCGCCGCCTCCTCCTCCGCGTCGCAAACCCTCGTCCGAATCCGCCGAATCCCGCGACCCACGTAAGCATCCGCCCTTGTTCTTGGTCGATTCCGCGTCGGGTTCCGTCGAATCAGGGATTTGACCCGATCGATTTGGTGTTCCGGCCCGAATCGTGGGGATTTTCTCGGGTTCTTATCCGTCCCGATTCGGTTGGATCGACCGGTCGATCGATGCGTGTTTTCGTGCTTGGGCTCTGTTGTTGATCTGGAAGCTCGGTGCTTGCAGGAACCAAGGTAGATCGATGGCGAAGAGCTCGTTCAAGCTGGAGCACCCGCTCGGTTCGTCTCATGTTCTCACGCTCCCCTATTTTCTTATGGTAGTTCGTCGAATTAGGGATGTCTCTTATGGAAGCTGTGCTATCTGCTGTATTATGCGGTTTTTTTTTCGGTAGATGGCGAAATATTATGTTGGTTGGGTGGTTGACCGTACAAATTATTGGAATAACTGCAAGGATTCATAGGAATTCGGTAGATGAGCAGTTATCTGCGTAATAGTATGCTAATTTGCTTCCAGGGGAGCTAAAACCGAAGCACGCTGAGCTTTAGAACACACGCTTTTTTAGGGAGGGTGATTGATGTATTAATGTGGTAAATTGCTATGTGCTTGTGATTGTTGTTAAGGTTGTGTGGCTGCTTTGAGCTGGTGGTCTCAATACTTGTCTCTGATAGTTGGTTAAGTAATCTTAACCATGATTCTGATCATCATGGTGCATCCCCTAAATTGATTCTTTGGTGTAGTTTATAATTTGTGTAACTATTTCGTGGGCCCTTCTGTTGCATTGTGTAAGAATAGGAACTTACAGTTCTATCATTGAACACTGGTCGAGAGGAAGTACTTCTATGAGTTTTAAATTGTCTAATATCCTGCTTCTCACTGGATCTGCGGGGAAGAGTTCTGCAGTGAAATTGATTATTGAATCATTAGCTATTTTGCATGTATGGTTTACTCTAATTGTACGCCTTATCTTTAGCCGTTTAACGATTTCCATCAATTGATGATCTGCTAGCTACAATTCTATTTGAACATTATTGATTCTATATCATAATATTTACTCTTTACTATCTGTTGCAACCTTGATCTTTAACTTATCTGAGGATGCATTCTCCTTTTTACTGCATTACAGAGAGGAGGCAGGCGGAGGCTAACCGCATAAGAGAGAAGTACTCTGACAGAATTCCTGTAAGCTTATCCTTGTTATTATTGTTCAGTACAGACTGTTTCCTTGCCCATGATTCGTTTGATCTAATCTGCAAACAATCTATGTAATGTAGGTGATCGTTGAGAAGGCTGGGAAGAGTGATATTCCTGACATTGACAAGAAAAAGTTAGTTCTGCTCAAACCTTTCTTACTATTTAGAATACCCTCTTCTTTATTTGTTTGATAAGTTAATACTAACAGGGGTTTAATTCTGCTCAAACATTTCATACTAAGAATATCCTCATCTTTATTTGTTTGATAAGTTAATGCTAACAGGGATGTTGTTAAGGTTGTCCTCTAGGCTCCCGAGTTAATATCTATGAATCACCACTGTATACTGTTGTTACTCCCTAGTGTTCTTTAAATAACATAGTGGTTTCTCACCGGTTCCCGGTGATAAGTTATAGTACGCGATGTCATTAATTTGTAACTATTTCGGCAATAGTATTGCGTCTGGCCCGTGGATCTTTTGTGGACATAATCTACTCCCTCCGTTCCTTTATATAAGGTGTATTTGTTTTTTGATAAAATTCCACAATGTAAGGTGCATTTCTTCTAAATCATCATAATTCCCTTTTTATCCCCCCAGAAAGAGGAAAGTATCTCTCTCCTAATTTCCTAATCTCTCCTTGTATCAAAAGAAGGAAACTATCTCTCGATTGCATGTATCTCTTACTTTCCTCGACTCACTGATTTACTTGCCACTAACCAAGAAATTTGCCAAGGGTAATTTTGTCGTAACGCGTCTATAATTATGCACCTTGGTCACCGTGCTGAAAATAATACACTTTACATAAAGGAACGGAGGGAGTATTCCAGTTGTTTCAAGAACTATACTGGGTTTGATGTTGTCACTGGAAATTGGGCTGGTACTTGCCAGTAGTACACCATTTGCACAGGCTTTTACTTAAACATACTATTGGAATCCACATCTCTATGGTCCAAAAGCAGTTGATGTTTTGATCCATCAAAACTTTGTCGCATGTCGCATCAAAGCACATTCCATTGTCGACCTTCAGCTATTTATATTCTAATACCTGCCACCACCATACAGGTACCTAGTCCCTGCCGACCTTACAGTTGGACAGTTCGTGTATGTGGTTCGTAAGCGGATCAAGCTCAGCGCTGAGAAGGCGATCTTCATCTTTGTGAAGAACACTCTTCCGCCAACAGGTAGGGAAAACAAAAAACAAACGCAGCAACTGACTTTCTCCCTGAACAAACTTATACCTACCTTGTGTATTTTACTGCATGGTCCAATGTTCTAAACCGAAATTTGTATTGTTCGTTGTTTGCAGCTGCCCTGATGTCTGCCATTTACGAGGAGAACAAGGACGAGGACGGCTTCCTCTACATGACCTACAGCGGTGAGAACACCTTCGGGTCGCTCTCGCTCTAGGTGGTGCTGGCTGCCACGGCAATCCCTCTGAATGCCTCCTGTAAATAAGGCGCGCCAATCAACTTGTATATATTCTGGTTTGCCTCGCCGTAGGATCTTTAAATTGCACAACCAAGAAAAACCTATCGTATCCTGACTTATCCTATTTGAATGTTCTGACATATATATCAAGTAATCGACTCTGAAATTTGGTAATTTCTACTGCTCCTGCGTTCTTGCATGTCACTGTGGTTAGTTGTTGTTCACTGCTGTCGATCTAATGTTTCATAGATCAGCGTAGATCTCAGCGTTGCCTGTAATAAATCTAGCGCTGTTGCAGCGTACTACCTTCGTTCTGGTTTATTAGTCCCCTTTATATTTGGTGTTAAATTTTAATCTTAGTTTTAACTAATAAAATGTAAATGCATGTAATCAAAAATAGTATCCTTAAAAACTATGTTCAAATATGAATTCAACAATATAATTTTTAGTGACATGCATTATTATGTTCTTAGTTAAATCTATAGTCAAAGTTTGGTACAAAATATTAAGGGGACCAATAAATCAGGATGAAGGATAATAATTCTTAGTTAAATCTATAGTGAAAGTTTGGTACAAAATACTAAGGGGACCAATGAACCAGGATGAACGTAGTAATTCCTTGACTAAGGTCGCCGGCAGCACGCGGGCCTTTTATCTCCAGTACGTACCATGAGCCTGGACTGGCGGTGACTTCTACTCCGTTTAGGTTCTGTTGAGCGGTGGTGTTGCAAGGCAGCGCGAGAGGGCGTTAGAGCGACTTGGCAAATGACCCCCTATACGTCCGCGTGGCAGATGAATGTCTTGTATGTAAATGATAAATGTTGATATCGAGCATAGATAGTGTTTACATAGAATTTATTTTGAATGTACCACTCAAGCATTAGTTTCTTGGTTTTCATTATGGGTTCACATGTGCTTCATAAAATCATTGAGTAGCTGCGTGTGTATCCGATGATCTCAAAGATTCTGATGCATAAGTTTATAAACTGAGCCGTATCTTGATCTTTCGAGATTTTAACTTGTTCTTTAGATACTTCAAAATTATTGGTTGGGCTACACCATCACCCTCATCTTCGACAATCATATTGTGTTTCTGATTGACACATCATTGCAGCGCTCCGCACAATTCCTCAACGAGCTTGAAGCACACCAAATGCCCTCTCCACATCCTTCCTAGCCGCTTCCTACATTGTTGCAAAGCGACTTTATTTATTGTCATGCGGTTCAGATATGCTCTTTACAAACACCGCCCATTGAGGATAGATACCATCGGCAAGATAATATCCCATGTTATACTCTCGGTCGTTGACGGTGTAGTTGCACGACGGTGATTCCTCATTACAAAGCCTCCTGAACACCGGAGATCGTTGAAGCACGTTGATGTCGCTGTGAGAACCCGGCATTCCAAATAAAGCATGCCAAATACATAAGTCATGTGATGCCATCGCTTCTAGTATGATGGTGGCTTCTCTGGTGTGACCTTGATACATTCTCCGCAAACCTTTGGGGTAGTTCTTCCGTTACTAATGCATGCAATAAATTGATTCGAGCATTCCTGAAAACCCCCTTGCCTCTCCAATAGCCAACAACTTCTTCGTGTCCTGCGCATTTGGTTTTTTAAGAGACTCGGTCCAAACACCTCCATCATGGCGCGGGCAAATTTGATAGTAGTCTTCAAGCACATGCTCTCCCCCATCCTGACCATCTCACCAACGACATTTGCAGCAGTACCAAGTGCAAGCATCCTCAGAGCAGCCGTGCACCTTCTGCTTGGCAGAGAAAAAGAGTTGTCCGCATCAATCCCTTTGTGAGCTTGAAGTAGTCGTCGTGTGCCTCCACTCCCTCCACAATGAGCAAAAACAATGGTTTCCGCATGCGAAAACATCGACGAAACCATGGATCATCCGAAAAAGTATGATTGGGAGCAAAGTAGTTCCTGTGCAGTAGCTTTGCTCCGGACACTCTATCCCGGTTGATCACTCTTCTCCCTTTCATTGACCCCTTGAAGTTGAGAATATGCTCCACTTGCCGGTCCATTTCCTCTTGCATGCTCATGAGCATGGTCATGTCCACTTCTTCGTCTGAATCCGACGAATCGAAGAACTCATCTTGAATCATTTGATCAAGCTCCGTCAGTCCATACTCCTCGTCCGACGAAGTATCGGAATCCATCGTTTTCCCTAATAAAATCACAAAAAATCTGGTCAGACAATGTGTTGAACACATCAAGCGCAAGACGGAGCCAGACAGTTGCCGGACGTACCGCTGTGGCGTTCGGGCCGACAACGACGTCCCCTACGGCGAGGACGGGAGAGAGGACTGCTCTACCGGAGCTGTCGGCGCAGAGGCTAGGAACGGCTGCGGAGCACGCGCGGCGGCGAAGCCGCGAGACGGACGGCACGAAGGAGGAAGAAGAGAGGAGATAGCAAATGGATCCGACAGGTCTTATGGTGGATTTGGTGCAATTTGCTGTGGGGTCGGGTTGTGGGGTCTGACGTAATGGGCGTGCCTGGGCGTCCTCATATGCGCCCCATATTTTGGATTGGATATGAGGGGTGCCGGTCAGCCCAGGCGTTTGAGCCCCGTTTAAGACGCCTGTCTGGGTTGAAATTTTACGACCGGACAGTGATCAAACGGGCCGCCCAAACGTATGAGGCGGATTTGAGACGCCCGCCTGTAGATGCTCTTGGGACGCCGCAGTGGTGATCCTGGTTCTTCTCAATCACCATTCTACCCTATGGGCAAGCAGCGAATTGCATTCTGATCCCCAAACTCGCTGGCGTGCGTGTGCATGAACACAGAAAGTGTTTCAATACGGTTTTCATACATGAAAATACATCACACATGGTCCTGGGTACCTATGGCGCTGACGTGGCATTAATCATCTGGAGATTTTGCAAGTTTGTTCTCTTCGACCTCATTTACTCCATAGGCAGGTTACTATCCAAAGACAAAAAGATTGCAAACAGAAGCGTGCAATTCATTTTCCAAAATATTCTAGTTGGCAACTTTCCAAAATATTCTAGTTGGCAGATTTGTTGCTGTGAGTTGACGACCGACCAGCGACCAGTCTTGTGGGCTTGTGGCATTCTCTACGCAGGTTCCACGTAATCACTGCATAGCATGAAGCTTAAAACACCTTCCAGTCAGGCCCGCTAGGAACAACCAATTCACATGTTTCGAGCGAGACAGGCTCGAGAGATGCAAAAAAAGCGTATGTGGGTGGCTCCAGCGATCCAATCTTGTGGGGTCTGATACATGGTGTAGGTGAGGTTGCACGCTGATCTGTTCGTTCAACTCATAATCTTGTTTATTTATTAGTTCCTTCTAATCTATACAACGGTGCTTTGATTTGAGATAAGATCTACACTATAAAGAAGCACATCGATGTTGTGGTTTCATTCAAATGATTGTTTCGTAGTTTCGTTCATTGTAAAGTTCAATGTCCTGTTCATGTTTGGTATTTTGGGCGAATTTGCCAAATTCATCGTGCACGGTCAATCGTTTGAAATTTCCTTTGACCGGTAGTTTCGCCTCGCAGTTCCACACTACTTTCATGTTGCATGTTTCAATAATCATAGACTAATAGATCTACATCTTCCTTGTGACATACATATGCATATGTGAGGTCTACTTTAATGACACTTCTTAACCTCCTGTCCCGCGTGTACACTGGCGCCATCATCAGCGTCGTTTCTCTTGGCCTCCTCTCTCGCATCCTGCTGCACTAGCGTCACCATCGACGTCATTCCTCTCGGCCTCCTCTCCTGTGTCCTGCTACACTAACACACCGTTGACATCGTTCCTCTCTGCCTCCTCTTCCGCGCCCTACTGCACTAGCGTCACCATCGGCGTCGTTCCTCTCGGCATCCTCTCCCTCGTCCTGCTACACTAGCTTGGCTGTCGGTGTCGTTTCTCTCGGCCTTCTCTCTTATGTCCTGCTGCACTAGCGTCACCGCCGACGTTGTTCCTCCTGGTCTCCTCGCCCAGGTCCTACTACAATGGCGCTATCGTTGGCGTCGTTCCTTTCGGCCTCCTCTCCCGCGTCCTACCACACTGACACCGCCGTGGCATGCGCACTGCATTTGTCCTCTCTCGTCCTCTGCCTGAGTGCTCTTCTACTCGTCCCTCCGCGCGGAATTTCTCTGCGCGACGACGCTAGCAACTAGTTCGCCGTGTCGCCGACGGGATCGCTCGCCTGCGACTCCGTGCTCATCATTTCAGACGCGTCACCGCGACCACCATCCACCACAGTCGCCGAGGCACTCTAGTGTAATCCTGTATGTTATATGTAGTTGTTAACTCTTAATCATATTTAGTGTATGCAAGCAAAGACCGTGTAGTTGCTTCAGCCCAACCAATGCAGGCACAATGCACAAATTGCTGCCCTAATGCGGTCAACTTACATGCAGGCGACCAAACGATGTATATATGATGATTTTTTGTCTGTATTTGCTCAACCAAGCTCAATCGAGACAAGCATGCAAAGGGATAAAAACGATGCAGATAACCAAACAAAAGTCAGTTCAATTACACTAGGTCACTAGCTATAGCTATAGGAGTAGACGAGCAGTACGTAGTTGTACCACAGTGCAGCACGATGCACGCATGGCCACGAACCATACGTATACCATATACGTATGTCTACCGGCCGGCAGCTGCTGCAACGCTTAACCTATAACTGAGCTCCAGTTGATGCAGCGGAGGCGCAGAAGTAGTACTTTTTTTTTTCCTTTCGAGACGAGCCGAAGTGCAGCTGCTGCAACGCTGAACCCATAATCGAGCTCCACTTGATGCAGCGTACGTACGTACGTACGTATAGTGCTGCCCTATGTGTCTATACATACGTGCCAACCGATGCGCCCTGCGTGTATATGTACGAACGTATACCGCCCTAGCTGGGGAGAGTAGCTGAGGTTGTGGTTCGTGCCGTACCATCTACCATGGGTCCGTTGTCTTGCGTGACGCTAGCTCACCGGCACGGCGAGTACGTCAAGCTAGCTAGGCTTTTGTCTGGATGGGCAACGAATGGTGTCGTGTCCGATCACTCCAGATAGACTCCCTGCTCTTCTTTCTCACAAGTCGGCTAATTTTATGTGGTGTGGCTGCGGTTGTATTTATTTTAAGCGTACCTCACCAATAAAAGAACCGAGTACACACACCATTTATGCACATTTATATAGCGTTGCCAGTGTTGATGCTTAAAAGTGGCACAATCGTAAAAGTTGCTTTAAGCTATGGCAAGATTAATTCAAACTTATGATTGGAAGTCATCATGTAATGACTTTCTTCTAGAAGATCAAGATGGATATGAAGGTGTTTTAAAACGGAGCTCGGATGCAAAAGTTATGACAAGTTCGGAGATGCTCATGTTGGACGAAGGTGTTTTAAAACGGAGCTCGGATGCAAAAGTTATGACAAGTAGCAGCTCGGATGCAAAAGTTATGACAAGTAGCTCGGATGCTGTCATAACTTTTGCATCCGAGCTCCGTTTTAAAACACCTTCATATCCATCTTGATCTTCTAGAAGAAAGCCATTACATGATGACTTCCAATCATAAGTTTGAATTAATCTTGACATAGCTTAAAGCAATTTTTACGATTGTGCCACTTTTGAGCGTCAACACATGCCCCCCTGTTTTTCTGCAAAGCTAGCGTGCCGAAAAATAACTTGTACCATGTTTGTTCTAAGGACGATGTCAACACTCCATCGGCCATTTATATGTGCTTAGGGCGATAATTGTGTATCGGCCATGTCTTTGCTTAGGCGATATTTATATATCAGCCGTTATTTGTTTGAACCCTTGATTGCAAACTTGGGTGAAACCTTCTCAACTTCATTAACAATCCGATGATAAGGTTCCATATATATGTATCTCAAAGCCATCTTCTGAACCATATTATTCACCCTTTCGCTAGGATTTTGCAGATAATCAAGAATGAACTTCCTACAATCCTTGCTTCGCCTGCATAAAAGTTTCATTAGTGGCCGAGGTGGTGAGCTCCAATTCGGCCTTACCTATGTTGGCAAGAATAAACAACGACTATTGATAGATGTGCAATACACCATGACCGACATGGTAGCCGGATGCTTGCTATGCCAACTCTCTCCAATTGTCATGTCTAGATATATGAAGAATATTAAAACAACCCAAGATAAATTTTGCATCTAGACATACCCCAAGATAAACTATAAGTGATTCGTCAAAACATTGATAACCCTTGGATATTTATTGCACTACTCATAAGGAATCACCGAAAGCCTCAATATATATAGCACCTATAGCAAGTAAAAGATCCTAACCGAATAACAATTCATATTCGGCTTTGATTATTGTGCAATAAATATTTTAAGAGGCATACGAGGCTTGTTTTGGTCTCCAATTGAACTAAGGACGATGTTAGGATACTACACCGGCCATGCTTTGACATATTCTTAGGGTGATAGATAAATATCGATCATTACCATGAGGTCCATGTAGAATTTACCCACCAAAGTTTGTATAGCGGAAATAAACAAATAAAATAGCAATAAAATATTTTGGCCCTTTTGTATTAACAACAAAAATGTAACTAACCAAATATATAGTGATTTGGTAATACCTTGTCATGATATAGAAAATTATGTTGCATCCATGGATCAAAATAAGTCCATGGAGGGTAACTGATCATACCTACGGATGAATTCCATGGCAAAGGCATCAATGGCATGGTTGAAGAAAATGGATGATGTGCTAACCGAATATTTTGATGTTGTGATGCACACCTTCGGCTTAATTGTTTGTTGCTTTCATCCTTCTCTTTCTTCACTTTTATTGTACTTGTTGCAATAGAAGCATGCACATCATTTTTGTTTTGATTGATCCTCTTGGGAACCCATGCCATGTTCCTCTGTCTCAGCTCTTGTGCACTAAGATTTTGTAATTCCTTCTTTTGCCAATACGATAAGCCGAGCGGGCATCTCGGCTGCGATTCTGTTTTGACCAATGGCAATTCCTTTTTGGCCTTGTGCACCCTCAACTTCTTTTCTTCGTATTTGGCACTTTTATTTTTAACAATTGATTGCTCCACTTCTTTGCCTTTTGTAGCCAATGTCAACACTTTAATTGGCTCTTTGTTGTTTGAGATCAAATCTGAAGTAGCACACTTACGACCATCTTTCTTGACCCGGTATAATTGCTTGACCACTTCTTTCTTCGTCCATGGGGTCCGGACCGATTCCTTATGATTGAAACGGTCTTTAACATGTGATTATTCAAATGTTGATCTTCTCGGAGCTGCATAATATTGGTGAGATAGTCTAAAATAAGATGGAGAATGTGCCCTTGTATCATACCTGTCCCATGATGGATATGGATCTATATGAGCATAGGGAGGCATCCACGGCATTGGCATTGGCGGCCCAAAATAAGGATATGAATATGTTGCATTAAAATTCTCACTTTGCCAATACCGATCCTCATATTTGCACCTTGGGGGTGATCTTGGTTTCTTTGCATGATTTGGCCGATAAGTATCCTTCTATTCACTCTTCTTTTGATATTTATCCAATAGTTCAGCGAAGGTGATTTTTGATCTCTTACACTTGCGCTTATTTCGGCCTTTGTTTTCTTTTGGTTTGCTTTCATCAATCATTGGATTTGCTTGCTGCCCCCCAGTCCTTGGCGTCTCCATTGTAGCTTCGATGGAATTCTCGCCCTCAAGATTATGTTCATTATGCTCTTCAACAACTTCTTTACTTGAAAGCTTGATCCCATCACCTGCAGTTTTTACCTTCTCTTTAAATGGATCGGCTTGAAGCAGCCGATGCAAAAACTTTCTGCCATCGAGACCAATCGGAATAGACTGGTCATCTCTTGGTGTCTCAACAAATTTCAATCGTCCTTTATCAATGGCCGATTTAACTATTTGATGAAACATGTTGCAATCCTCAAAATTATGCTTGGACGAATCATGCAACTTACAATACATTCGTCCCTGGACAGATGGCTCAACATGGTGATCAAGAATTCTAATATAATTATTTCTCAACAACAAATCAAAGATTTGATCACACATGTTTGAATTGAAGGTAATTTTTTTATTTTCTAGCCGATCTTGCTGTGAAAACGGCTTTGGAGTTAAGCAAACGAATGGTTCAGATTTTGTATCACCCCATTCGGCTATGATTTTTATTTTGCATTCTTTTACCGATGTCATTGGATAAGCTATTATACTAGCATCGGGTTTTTGAAAAGAATCTAACCTTGGCTTTATGTTTCTGAAACAAAAATAGTTAGAACATGCATGCCTTAATTGAGACCAAGAGTAAGCCAAGTATGAAACAAGCAAAGCTACCCATGTATATACGAACTTTAAATAAAGCAACGGGGAAAGCTTTGGCTGCAACAGTAAGTCATTATCGGTCTTTATAAATGGCGCAATGGGTTGACCGATATGTTCTATAACGATTTTATTGCTAACAAGTAAATTACCCTTCTTCATTTGTCTTTCAAAATTACTTATGAGGATTTTTCTAATAGATGCATCAACAATAAAGTTTTGACCAAATCTGAAAACAGGTAAATTATTTGCAAGCCATACCTCTTCAAATATGTTGGGAGAGCATGATGGTGGTGCGACTTGAAGAACATCTTGCTCCGTCTTTGGATGGCTCCCCAACGCGTTACCATCATCTTTTTCTTGATTCCGTGCATCATTACTTTGAAGATCCTTGTCAGCCGAACTTTGTTCGTCTACTTGCTCTTGTCCATTAGGCTTGTCAATTTCTACGGCACGGAACTCATAGGGCAGGAAGTAGGTTCCATTAACTTCAGAAAAATCAAGCACCGCTGTTTTCCTATGCTTGCCATGCCCTTTCTCAGTGATGTTTGCCTCTTTGGATTTGATGGATTCGAAATATATACTACTTGATTCGGCTTTTTCAACCGAAGTACTTTTAGTTTTTGAATCATCATTCTTTTCATCGGTTATATCAATTGGCAAGGCTTCTTTCCTTTGAGCCAATTCCCTATCAATTCTCTCTTGGCGAAGTACTTGCACCCTATCGCGCAAAGCTTTAACTCCCCTCTCAATTTCAGCCCGCTCTAGATCAGTTTGCCCCCCAATGCTTTTAGGATCTTTCGGCAATGAACTGTTAGTGTTGCCGAAATTTTGCAACTGTGTAGGGGGTGTATAATATGCTGCGGTACTAGGTGGAGGTGTATGCACTGGTGTATAACAATATGCTCTCTCACCAATTCTATCAATTGATGAAGTTTCATCTTCTTGCAAAACTCTAGCTTTTATTGCAGCATAATCAGGAAACACCCCCTTTTCATATTGTTCAAGGCAAAGAGCACTAATCCTCTTGTTTTGTGCCAAGCTCTTTTTTAACGCAGCCACAACCGCTTCTGGAAGGGATTGCTCCACAATACTTTCAGATTCTTTCGGCAATGATTCGTGAGTGTTGCCAAAATTCTCGAATTGCGTAGAGCATGCATTATATGCTACAGTATTAGATGACGGCACGTGTGTTCCTATAATTTTTTTACTTATTCGGCTATGACCATGAAGGTGCGGGGCCGAATTATGAACATCTACAGTTGCATATGGTGCTGAAAAATTATTAACATGAGGTGTAGCATATGATGGTTGAGAGTAACTGGCCGAATAGCTAGTAATAGCATGGCCAATTCTCCCATCCATTGGCAAGGTTGGATTCACATATTGTAAATTAGTTGCCGATGAATAAAAGGGTGAAACACTTTCTTGTATGCTATTGGAAATTTTAACATGAGGTGTTTCAAATTGATTGCCTAAACCCATCATGTTGTTCATCGGCATATGAATTTGTGGGGTTGCCGATGGATGAGAGTTATGATACATATGTTGTATGTTGCTAAAATCATAAGAATTTGAAGCATGAAGATTATTTTGCATTGGCCCTTGCACGTAATTAGATGCATGATTGATAAAACTAGGGCTAGCCGATACATTATGCTCATTAGGCGATCTAGCAACAACATATGAATTATTTGTATCTACATAGGGGAATTGAGTGTTCATATTACCTTTGTAGATTGCAAACCCTAGATGACGATCTCTTCGTAGCAAGAACGGGCTGGAGACCGTTCAAAGCTTCCTCCCCCAGCGGAGTCGCCAAAAAGTGTGTTCGCACACGAACACGTCACCGTGTACCCTCGGCGTCGAGGGTGATGCACCGCAGCTCACGTCGAAGGAGACCCGTCCAGAAGTGCGGTACGCAAGCAATCCGGCGGGTGCTTTTCAGGACCCGAAACCCCACGCGTCCGGGAGGGACCCCGTCTGGACGCGCGGAGGCTATGGGCTGCCCTAGGTCGACCTGATCGCCCCTAGGGCCTCGAGGTTCGCCGCCCTGCAAACGAAGAACTAACGAAGAACGAGAAGAAAGATACAAGGATAGGGGATAGATGAACACGAAAAAGTAGTATATATGTTTGTTCGATTGTGTGTTGTTCAATCGGCCGTCACCCCTTAGGTATATAAAAGGCGGCTGGACTTCCCGTGCAAGAAAAAGGCTTGGATTCACGTCCAAAACCCTAGTCAAATTCGGATTGGTTTTGTCCGAACTTTTCAAAACAGTTCGGTTTAAAACTAGCTGCATCTTGCGGGTCTTTTTTGAGGTGGTAAACGACCTCAGATGGAAACGAGCCCAAAAGCAATCTTGACCGTTTCGACGAGACGAACAACTTTCATGTTGAATGTTTTTTTTATTAGAGGTCATCTTGAGGGTCAAATCGCTCGCGTAAAACAGAGTATTATTCGCGCTACCCATCAGATAAGGTGTCTGGTGGGGCGCGCCATATTTTGCCTTCTGACAGGGCTGCATTTCGATGGCTCTAACTTTTGCATACGAATTTGGATTGGGACGATTTTTATATCAAAATCAACCGTTTCGATGAGACACACAACTTTCATGTTGAAATCTTTTCCATTTGAGGCTATATTAATTGGTTTTAAATCCATTCTTTAATCTGGTGTCAACATGAGCATCTCCGAACTTGTCATAACGTTTGCATCCGAGCTCCGTTTTAAAACACCTTCATATTCATCTTGATCTTCTAGAAGAAAGCCATCCATGGTGACTTCCAATCATAAGTTTGAATTAATCTTGACATAGCTTAAAGCAACTTTTACGATTGTACCACTTTTAAGCGTCAACAGCCAGTAATAAATCTGGGCGCTGTTGCCGCGTTATTGCTTGGTTATGCCCGACAGGGTAACAATACTGGGAAACTACTTGCATGTATCGGGTCAAATCACATGCCCAGGTGCCCGGCATGGGTAATCTGGTCAGATACCAATGACGGGTGAAAAACCTGACCCACTACTGAAATTACTTTAGCAGTGGCTGGCTGCTTGTGCCATCCGCCAATGATAATCTGGACCAGGTTACAATGTGAACCAAACATTTTCAGTGGCGAAAAAAAAAAACTGCCCCTCACTGCAATCTACTCTCTCCGTTCCTAAATATTTATCTTTCTAGAGATTTCAATAAGTGACTACATACGGAGCAAAATGAGTGAATCTACACTCTAAAATATGTCTATATACATCCGTATGTGGTAGTCCATTTGAAATCTCTAAAAAGACAAATATTTAGGAACGGAGGGAGTATATTGTTATCATTGGCGGTCATGTTTTCATGACCATCACTGCTAATTTAGGGGGAAGACTCGTGTGAGATCTCATATTATGTGAGATTAATGAGATCTTTTTTTTAATCTACATTTTCACACATTCTTAAAAAAAATTGTAGACACACATCAATTACACGTGAATAGTGTCAAAGTACTATTCACCCAAAGCTGCCAATATTCACATTCGAATTTTTCTTTTTTAAATCTCCAAATGTACATCAAGTTTTGAGCTGATTGTTTTCAGAGTTGTAGACATACACCACATGGATGTTGTAAATAATTTCAGTTTTTTTTAATGTATAAATACGAATTTTTGGGATTTATCTCACGATCTCACCTCATGTAAGATCTCATATAAGTCTCCCCCGCTAATTTGGGCTTGATTTGGCCTAGAGTTAGCCATGGGGCAATTATTATCGATGGCGTGCCTGCCACTGGTATGATATTTAGGTTTTTTTTTTGCATTTTTTTAGGTTTCTGTGTACTCCATCCATATATACAAGGCCTAATACGATTTTAAGGTTACCTTTGATCATATGTTAGAGTAATAATATATGACATGCATGTTACACAAAGCATACCATCAAATTCGTGAGGGAAAGGAGTTTCTAATGATATTATTTTCATATTGTACATCTTATTTTTTTACCAATTGTCAAACGCAAGCTCAAAATACGTATTAGACCTTATATATATGGAGGGAGTACTCTTTCGCTTTTTATATTAGAGTAATAATATATGACATGCATGTTACACAAAGCATACCATCAAATTCACGAGAGAAAGGAGTTTCTAATGACACTATTTTCATATTGTACATCTTATTTTTTAACCAATTGCCAAACGCAAGCTCGAAATATGTACTAGGCCTTATATATATGGAGGGAGTACTCTCTTGCTTTTATGTTCCATTATAACTACAGATGCATTAGATGCCCTAAATATAACATATTAACCCAGAATAGTCTCAAATTTGATCATGAAATTTGCAATGGTGTACATTTTACACAAAAAAGTTTCAACGGGAAATGATTAAAAAAATTGAATTCCCCTTCAAACCTGACAATTTCCCTTCGAAACCCCGATTCTTCCTCTGAGAGACTTCATTTTCTGCTCGAAGTGCATCAAAAAATTTCCATAACTCTCTCAAGATTTTACCACACCCTCTAGGGGTCATATCATTGCACTATGTCAAGTTTCATCTTTTTCAGATTTCATTTACATCTTTTTTTAAGAAAAGGCATTTACCACCTTTTAATAGTTAGAAATTGTTTAATGCCCCCAAAATAGCAAATCAAGCCAAACAAAGTGCCAAAAATTCACATGACTCTTGTTATGGTGTGTCATCAATCCTATTAAAGAATTGGACAATCACTCTTATCCTAAAATACAAGTGCTTCAAGAAAGCACAGAAAACCTAAATAAATTACAAGTGGCAGACGTTCAGAAACACCTGCCAGTAATAACTTGGGTCACTAGTGGCGGGCGAGCACAGGTGCCCAGCACTGCTAATCTCTCCACTTACGCACCGTTTAGCCCCCGCACGATACTTAGCCAAATTCCCCATGCCCCCAAATCTCTAATCCCTAGCCGCACCTTCATCCCCATCGAGCGTCACCGTCGCCCCCATCGCCGCCCTCACCCCCGATGCCATCTCTCCCTTGCAGACGCCACTGCCTTCATCCATGTCGCCGCATCCCTCGTCCCCGACCCTGTCCCCTCTATGATGTCGCCACCCTCAACCTCGATGCCTCGGACCTCTTCCATGGCACCCTCCCAGTGAGCCACAGTCGCCCACATAACCAACAGCTATTAGGAAGATTTTTTTACCATCTCTCTTTACCTAATTTTACTCACTATGATCGAGCCATCGTTTTAATAAGCATAAGGAGCCTGGCCATGGGCTTTGTTAGCCAAGACTTTTTTTATTTTAATAAGCATAAGGAGTCATATATGCATTTAATGTTTTTTGGTTAGAATTCGATTTTAATCTACAATAACATTTTATTTAATCTTCCCTTATGCCACGGGCTTTGTTAGCTAAGACACGAGAAAATTTGCATTTTGTCAAGAAGAAATTAGGAAGTAGTTTTGCTTGGAATAACCCAAATCATGGGTTTTGGTACTGGCATCGAGCCGAGGGGAATTTCACGGGTTTTGGTACAGGCCATCAAGCCCGGAAGGGGGTATTTGTCTTTCTGGTCGTTGTTCGTCTAAGTTCGTGTGTGTTCAGGTTGAATCCTTCCGCCTACGCTACTCTTCATCGGCGACGGTTAATGTTCTGGTGTGCTGGTCCTATGGGACCATAGCACGACGACTTCCTGATTGTCTGCTACAACAAGTTTTGCCCTGCTCCACCGAGAGACGAGCGATGGCGATGGCGTGCCTTCGACTCGTTTCAATGATTGTAGTCGTCGCTAGGTGGTCTACGGATCTGCATGTAATTTTTATTATTTATGGTGTTCATTGTACTACCATAAATAATTGGATCGAAAGTTTTTTCGGAAAAAAATTGGTGCTGTGCGGTGATGACCTTTTATTTGAATGACCGTTGGCCCGACCAATCTTTACTGCTACTACAGTCTTTGCAGCCGTTCGGTGCGGCATTCTCATGTACAGTGCTCCGGCACGTGCATCGTCACTAGCTCCCGGAGAGCAAAATTATTGAACGCCGTATACGCATGTCGTATGCCAATAACACCACGCATCAGAAAAAGCTGACCGTCTTGGTTATCAAAGATCCCAAAGCGTAGGTAGGTTCCAACATGCACAGTAGAGATGATTAGGCCCTGCAGCCAGTCACAGGATGCCCATGAAAGCCATTCATTACTACTACTCCCTCCGTTCGGAATTACTTGTCTTGAAAATGAATGTATCTAGAACTAAAATACATTTAGATACATCCATTTCTGCGACAAGTAATTCTGAACGGAGGGAGTAGTACTAAGTACTCATGCATGCATGGACAACGTATACGAATTAATCGTACTCCTACTCCTACTAGCTAGTGTAGTAGACGAGGACTGGTTGCACTAGCACTACAGTGTCGCACGAATGCACGATGCATGCATGGCCACGTGATACTACATATTACTATGAGTATATGTTTACTGGCAGCTGCTGCAAGACTGAACCATAGACATGATGCAGCGGAGGCACCAAAGCAGAAGCACAGTACATACATATAATGCTGCACTATACTTTCTCCGTTCCAAAATAGATGACCCAACTTTGTACTAACTTTACAGAGAGTATATACGTGCCAACCGATGTACACGTGTATGTATAGCTTGCAAAAACGTCTGTCTTATATTACGAGACGGAGACGGAGAGAACCCTAGTTGGGCAGAGGAGAGCTGATCGAGGGTGTGGTTCGAGTCGTACAATATAAGACAGACGTTGTCTTGCGTGACGCTAGCTCACCGGGACGTACGACGAGTGCGAGCCATGTACGTCAAGCTAGCTAGGCTTTTGTCTGGATGGACGAGCCCGGGATGGTGTCGTGCCCGATCACTCCAGATAGATGAGACCCTGTTCTTCTTTCTTACAAGTCAGCTTTTTTTTTTCCCCGCAAAAAAAAAAGTCAGCTAATTTTTTGTGGTGCGGATGTGGTCATATTACCTCAGCAATAAATTAGAAAACTGAGT
Organism: Thinopyrum elongatum; assembly: GCA_011799875.1. Taxonomy (NCBI): domain Eukaryota; kingdom Viridiplantae; phylum Streptophyta; class Magnoliopsida; order Poales; family Poaceae; genus Thinopyrum; species Thinopyrum elongatum. The sequence continues at coordinate 617,733,107 of CM022298.1, read as the reverse complement.
GCACACAGCATTATGCACGTTTCTATAGTGTTCTGTATATTTTTCGCGGGTATTGAATTAGTTTTTTTGTCTTGTTTTACCAGTATTTTTTGACGGTCACATATACATACGCACACTCATCGTATGCACCCATGCAGATACTCCCAGAGATACTAAGTCGGCAAATTTTGAGATTGACGAAGCCATCATATACGTCTTGTAGTTGACGGGGCCATACCATTGGAAAAATAGCGTAAGAGAATCTGAAATAACTCTAGAAAATATGCAAGCACACGTGACAAGTCTAAGACTCAAATCTGGGTGAGTGGTTCCACCTCAAGAAACCTAATAACTTTATAAGGTAAATGTAGGAATGTTGTACTCCCTCCGTCTCAAAATAAGTGTCTTAACTTTGTACTAACTTTAGTACAAAGTTATACTAAGATTGAGACATTTATTTTGGAACAGAGGGAAGTATAAATTAGTAGTCAAAGTCATTCAAGACCATGCAAATCAAGCGGCCCTACATTTTACGCATTGCACGATGCAACTACGTACGGAAACTATTGTTCTCTTATCTTCCAGCTCACGATCGGTAAAATCCAGCCGGACAGCCAGCACGGCGAGCGACCGGCGTCACAAGGAAGCTCACGTACGCACGCGAGCGCAAGAAGCCAACGGTTGCGGCTATCGTCGGCCACAAACGCGAACCGGTTTCTTGGAAGGCAAATTTGACAATTTTGACCTCTGGACGAAATCAATTCACAGAATGAATTGCCCGTGAAACTATTTCACTCCCCTGACTCTTTTGTGTAGCGCCTGCCACGCCGGTGCCACACCCTACGGTGCAGCGTCTAGATCGGGGGCGTTGCACGTCTGTCCATCGTGGCAGCCCCTGGGCCCGCACCCAGCAGTGCAGCGCCTCCGAGCTAGACGCCACACATGTAAAGTGCAGCGCCTAAGATCTAGACGCCACACATTTGAAGTGCAGCGCCTAGCGCGTAGGCGCTGCACTGTGACTTATCCAGCCACTTGGCTGGCCCCCCCTCCCTCACTCCCCCCACACCACACACTCTCCCCGAGCTTTGCCCCCTCTCCCACTCTCTCCCCCTCTCAAATCCTCTCCCAAATCTTGCAAATTTGAAGAATTTGTCCGTGGATTTCGAAGTCAAACCCTCCCTCAAGGTAATCTTCTCCGATCCCCTTGTTTAGATCCAAGTAATGTTATGAAATTGCTCATTTGTTGCTAGTTTGGGGAAACCCTAGTTTTGTTTGGATCTAGAGATTTGCATGGAGATGTGAGATGTTTGTTTGCCAATTTCCTATGATTAGGCTTTGTTAGTATGCTAGGGTTATTCTTATGGGTGTTCTTATGTTGGTGCTAGGGTTAGGTTTAGGGCTAGGGTTATGGTTATGGTTAGGGTTAGGGTTGTTGTTTGATATATATATTAGGGTTTGTATTCCGTGTTAATCCTTGGATTAGTACTCATGGAAGCAATGTGACCTTGTGTTGTTTGAATGCTTATAGGGATGGGAAGAACATGTGTGTTTGTTCATCATGGGGACAAAGACGCCTTTTTGAAAGGCAATATAGAACCGGACCCGGATGAGCTTGACATGGTGTTTGATAGTAGTCCTAGCTATGCGGAGCTCTTGCAACAAGTGAGGAAAGATTTAAATTGGATGGACCCTAGTGATATCGTTGAGTTGGAGGGAAGGCATAATGTTGGTTTTGGAATGCACATCCGTTGGAAGACAATGCGTGTCAACTCGGAGCAACGTTGGATTACATACAAGGAGACGGTGGCCGAATCACTAGACAAGGCTCTTGAGTTATTTGCAACGAAGAAGGTTGATTCAAGTTTGCATTTGGACTTGAACCGGAACCCCTCCCCTTTGGTTGCTAGTAGCCCCCCACCCTTGAAGCGAGATGAAATTGTTGAACCTCTTTTGACCCAAGAAGTGAGGCCAACATTGAGCCTGTTTACAAACAACCAAGATGAAGCTTTGCAAGAGGACAATGATGAGTATGCGGACGATGACAATGAAGTTGATCTCCATGACAACAATGTGGGTGATCTCGACAAATATCATTTGCAAGAGACAATGGACCATTCCATCCCTTTTTCCCGTGCATATGCATCGGACTCGGATGACGATGGTCCCGATGAACAAGTTGATGCGGAGGGGTTCACGGTGAAGGAGGCCGAAGCTTTTGAGAAGGTATTCGGTCGGGATCATCGGACTACATTGTTCAAGGATGTTAGTCTCGCGGATGAAGCCGTGGTAGATGGTGGCCAATGTGTATCTCTTGGGGTTAGGCCAAGCTCTCACCGTGATTTGGGAGACGACAAGAACCGGATTGCTAAAGGTTCTAAGTTCGAAACCTTGTTGGAATTGAAGATGCGGCTCGACAACTACTCGGTTACGCATTATCGTCCCACACAAGGTGGTGAACTCGGACGTCAATGTGCGCTACACGGTTGCATGTGCATGCGAAGATGAAATATGTCCGTGGATTGTGCGTGCAAGACCATGGAAAGGAGGTCCAACTTGGCATGTAGTGAGTTGTGTGCCAACTCACATGTGCCAAGGCAAAAGGGTGGATGGCAAGATTGTGTCCCAAGACCACAAACAACTCACGTCCGAGTTCATCGCTTACAGGCTCTCCAACTCAATATCCACACTTCCAACAATGAGCGTCCAACATGTCATTGACCTTGTGAAAGCCATCTTTCATTACAAGGTGAAATACGGCAAGGCATGGAAGGCGAAGCAAGCCGCATTTAAGATATTGTATGGTACTTGGGAGGAAGCATACAACCGAATCCCTAGGTTGTTGTTAGCCATGGCCGTGACAAACCCGGGCATGGTTCATGTGGTCGAGCCTCATGGGGAAAAAACAACGGTTCATGACGAAAGGAAAGTCCGAGTATTTGGCCGTGCATTTTGGGCGTTCGAGCAATGCGTGAGGGCTTTCGAACATTGTAGGTCGGTCATCGCCATTGATGGCACGTTCTTGACCGGACAATACAAGGGCACCTTGTTGGTTGCGATAGCAAGTGATTCCAATAACCGGGTGTTGCCATTGGCATTTGCTTTGGTTGAGGTGGAGAACAATGACAACTGGGAGTGGTTTTTGCGTCTTTTGAGGACGAAGGTGTTACCCGCTCAGAGGAAAATTTGTGTCATATCGGATCGGCATCAAGGAATTCTTAACGCAGTGGAGATTGACATTCTCGGGCATGCTCCGTTGCACCATCGATGATGCATGAGGCACTTTTGTTCGAACTTCTATAGGGCATGTGGCCTTTAGGAGTTGGCCGATGATCTTCAAGATTGTTGTCTCGCTTTCTCCGACAAGCGGTTCTCCACTTTGTTGAACAAATTGCTAGCACACAAAAAACTTGATCCCGGGGGTCAAGACTTTCTCAATAGGCACATTCAATACCGGAACAAGTGGGCACGTGCTTTTGATGAAGATGGCCGGAGATACGGTCAAATGACAAGCAATATGGCCGAATGCTTCAATAGGGTGCTCAAAGGTGCACGTGGATTACCCGTGACGGCAATAGTTCAACACACATTTGACAAGATGAATGCGTACTTTGTAAAGTACTCGATAGAAACGGATGCACAGATAGCGGGTGAGAACCCGCGCAAGTACAAGTACAAGTTCCCACCCAAGGTTGATGAATGGTTGGTATTTCAATCACGGAAGGCGGACTCAGAAGAAGCTATATTATATGACAACGAAGAGTGGAAGTACGAAGTGAAAGAGCCAGGAGGAACCACAAACGATGGCCGGCAACATGGAGGCCGGGCTTTCAAGGTGTCGTTAACACAATGTGATTGCACTTGCGGGAGGCCATTGTTGCTTCATCTCCCATGCTCACACTTGTATACCGCCGGTCGCGTTAGGAATGTGGACATCAATCACCCACGCACCGTGAGGGAGTCGGAGTTCTCAATCATGACGGTCAAGAAAACATGGGCTCCCCGCTTTCACCCGTACTTTGACCAATCACAATGGCCGGAGTATCATGGAGTTCAACTATGGCCGGATCCGGAGTTGAAGGTTGTTAAACGGGGTAGACGTAAGACAAAGCGTCTTAGAATCGACATGGACGGATGGGGTCATGGTGGCCGCCGCGAAGCGGGCAACGACCAATTCCAAGAGCCTCGTGAGAGCTCCCGTTGTGGGGAGTGCAAAGGTCATGGCCACAACAAAAGAAAATGTACGAAACCAAGGAAAAGGTCCAAGGAAAATGATGCAAGCACAAGCCAACAAGGAGCTACACAAGGGAGTCAACCAAGTGGTAGCCAACAAGTGCCAAGCCAACCAAGAGGTAGCCAACAAGTGCGAAGGCAACCACGTGGTACCCAACAAGTGCCAAGGCAACCAAGTGGTAGCCAACAAGTGCCAAGCCAACCAAGTGGTAGCCAACAAGTGCCAAGGCAACCAAGTGGTAGCCAACAAGTGCCAAGCCAACCAAGTGTTAGCCAAAGAGGATCTAGGCAACAAAGAGGTCGGCAACTAGGACTTACAAGAGGCCGTGGTGGTGGTAGAGCTCGTGGTGGTGGTCTATGCCTTGGTGATGGTCTTGGCCTTGGCGGTGGACTTGGCCGTGGTGATGGACAAGGGCAAGTTCGTTATAGAGGAATGTTTGGATACCTCGATGGACCATTTCCATATGTTCCTCACTAACTATAATGTTTCATATGTTCTTGTTTTTCATATGTTCTTATTTTTCATATGTTCTTGTTTTACATGTGCTTCTATTTGTTCTTATTGTCTTTACTAACCATTATGTTTCACTCATTGTAGGTATGGCGGCTTTCCAACCCAACAAACCAACAATGAAGGAGGATGGCGAAGATGAGATGGCGGGATGGTGGGAGAAGGCTGCGAAGAAGCTTAGAGAGGAGGATGCAGCCAAGCTAAAGAAGAAGAAGGAAGAGGAGCTTGAGGAGAAGAGGAAGGAAAGAGAGAGAGCGTCAAATGCGATGCGTGCTAGGGAGCAAGCGTTGGTGAGGAAATGTGAGGAGGCACGGAAGAAGCGTCAAAAGGATTTTGAAGAAAGAACCATGAAGCTTTGGGCAATTGCAGCTGAAAAAAGAGAGAGGGAGAATCAGATATTCATGGAGAGGGTAGTTAAGGAGGCTCACCTCATAAGGAAAAGGGAGGAGGAAGAGGAAGAAGAGAGTAAGAAGAAGAAGGGAAAGGGGCCTTGCTCTACGCAATAGAGCTATGTCATCCTCTTCGATTTGGTTGTGAACTACTATGTGTCATGAACTACTATGTCTTCTCCTCTATTTGGTTGTGAACTACTATGTGTCGTGAACTACTATGTCTCCTCCTCGATTTGGTTGTAAGAACTACTATGTGTCGTAAACTACTATGTCTCCTCCTTGATTTGGTTGTAAGAACTACTATGTGTCGTCAAGTACTATGTGTTATGAACTACTATGTGTCGTGAAGTACTTTGTGCATATGTTGTCTTCACAGTTGTTTGCTTGCTATGTATCAATCCTACTTCACATCACCTTACTATGTCTGCATATGCTAAAAAATTCACTAAGTCCAAGTGCAACGCCTAGCTTATGGGCGTTGCACTGTACAGTGTGGCGCCTCCAATCAAGACGCTGCACAAGTCTGTAGCTATCCAGAGAGCAACAGAAGGCAGGGCAAGTTACAGACCTGTGTGGCGCCTAGCGTGGAGGCGCCACACTGTATAGTGCAACGCCCACGGGCTAGGCGCTGTAATGTACAATGCGGCGCCTCCAAGCTAGGCGCCACACAAGTCTGTAGCTATCCAGAGAGCAACAGAACAGAGGGCAAGTTACAGACCTGTGTGGCGCCTAGCTGGGAGACGCCACACAGTATAGTGCAACGCCCACTAGCTAGGCGCTGCACTGTACAGTGTGGCGCCTCGAAGCTAGGCGCCACACAGGTCTGTAGCTATCCAGAGAGCAACAGAACGTAGGGCAAGTTACAGACCGGTGTGGCGCCTAGCGTGGAGGCGCCACACTGTATAGTGCAACGCCCACTCGCTAGGCGCACTGTACAGTGTGGCGCCTCGAAGCTAGGCGCCACACAGGTTTGTAGCTATCCAGAGAGCAACAGAACGTAGGGCAAGTTACAGACCTGTGTGGCGCCTAGTGTGGAGGCGCCACACTGTATAGTGCAACGCCCACGATCTAGGCGCTGCACTGTACAGTGTGGCGCCTCCAGTCTAGACGCCACACAAGTCTGTAGGTATCCAGAGAGCAACAGAAGGCTTGCCTCCAGTTTGGGCCAAAAAATTCGCTAAGTGTTTGTGTGACGCCTAGATGGGAGGCGCCACACTGTACAGTGCAACGCCCAAGCTCTGGGCGCTACACGGTAGAGTGTGGCGCCTCCCAGCTAGGCGCCACACAAACACTTAGTGTTTTTTTGTCATTCAGACTGGGTCATTTTCAGGCACAATTCAACATTTCGTATAATAAACAGTAAGGATCAAAAAGTGTTCAACAAAGACAGCATTTCCTAGAATGACCATCACAAGAAGTTCAACATTACTAACACAACTCCAAGTTCAACGACATAACAAGTTCCACATTACTAAGAGCTACCACAACTTCAAGTTTAACATAGAGCTACCACAACTTCAAGTTTAACATAGAGCTACCACCACTCCAAGTTAAACGTCATAACAAGTTCCACATTACTAAGAGCTACCACCACTCTAAGTTCAACATTATAAATAGAGGATGATGACTAGTGCCTTCCGCGCTTGCTGGCTCCTCCCCCCTCTTGATGCTTATCTTCTTCACCTTCCTAGGAAGAGGAACCCGCTCCGGCTCCGGCTCCGGTTCCTCCACGTCATCCAAATAGTCATCCAAAGCCGCCATCCGCGAGGTGCCGACCGTCCTTTTGCCTCTTTGGGTGAAGTCTTCAGGTGTGTACTTCTTGAATCCCTTCCTAGGCTTTAACTCGTATGCAGACCGAACCTGGTACGTCCCCAAGGTCATATCATCAGCAACCTATGCATCAACAAAAGATATGGAAAGACCGTGTGTGAGGATATAGTTAGCAATGCATCAACAATTGGATATATGCTCATGCCATACCTCTTGGGTGACCACACCCACATCCTCATCCTCCAAAGGATCACCATGGCCCTGGCCCGAAGTGGGATCTGATGGTGTCGCCGACCTAGACCGTTCTGGTGATACATACTCGGGGTCACGACAACCGAAAATGTTTGATAGCCGCCTTAACTTTTGGCCCTGGCGCTGCAACATGTACAAGTGAATGAGACATGGAACGTAGCAACACATGTTAAGTGCTAGTTTGAAAGAGATGTGAACCTTAATGAATGCTCGAAGTGCACCTTCCCCATCGCTTTTGCCAGCCGGGGTTGTTTCCAGAATAGTCTTGGTCTCATCAGCTGCTTTCTTGATCTGGGCACGCTATGAACAGAAACGGTATCAAAGTGTTAGGCAAGCGAAGATGTGAATAGTGCGAATGGAAAAGCAAAAAGGGCAAATACCACAAAGTTCATCATTGGAGCTGAAGGGATCACTGAGTTGCCTTTCCTGACTAATGCGTTGTACTGGTGCTGGGCTACCTCATCAAACAAGGTGGGTTCTTCCAAAATCTCCTCAGCATACGCCGGCTTGCATACCTCCACACGGGTACTTGCAAGAAACCATGTGAGATAGTTGTTGAATGCGACCAGGCAGTGCTCACGAAGCTGGGCTCGTTTTCCAGCCCTAGCTTGCTCCACACAAAGCGCGAACTGCACAACATACTTCCTGTGATGCTTGGCCCAATCCTTGATCTTCCGCTGCTTTTTCCTATCCAACCTGCAAGTTACAAACAGAATATTAGCATCATCGAAACCGCCGAGAAGCTGCTAAGTGCTTAAGGTTAATTATATCTTACGCGTGTAGCAACTTGTCTGTGTCCTCCCACTCCGGCGGGTGTGGCTGGAACAAACCAAACTGGCGGAACACCCGATGTGGCAGGTGAAGCTCAACCGCCCAGTTGCATATCAGTGGGCACCGCATATGCCAGAGATCCCTATCCCTAGTGCACATCGGATTCAGCCTGAACTCTATAGGGTTACCAAAACTCTCTCCTTGTCCATACGGCTCCCATTCCACCTGCAAAATGGGATAGAATGCAAAATAGATATTGAGTTACGATACAAGCATGATAATCACTTATGCAATGTCGATTCACCTGCTCAGGCGTGATCGCGTCTAGCTCGCTCTTGTACAACTTGTACATGACCGAGGGATCATCCGTCGTCTCATTTAACACATCCCACTTGTGAGCCCAAGTGGGGAGCCGTAGTGGGTCGTCTTTGTCGTCCCAATCCTCGTACTTCACGGTCTTCGGTCGTCCAACCGGCAAACGCTCCCAGCTCCATATGGAAAGTGCGAGCAGACAACCACCAATACCACCAGATTGCCTACAACAGGCTTCGTCCAACTGCACATAAAAGAGAACATGGTTGAATTAACAGCAAGAGCGCATTGATAATGTATCAATGAAGTGAAAAGGAAACAACTTCATACCTGTCGATACAAGTAAGCCAGTGTCGCCGAACCCCAACTCCATTTGCTATCGAAGACGGTCAACGCCTTCAGCCACATCCATGGAGCATTCTTGCCTGTGCCATCAGCAAACATAGTCCTGGATATCACGTACCACATGTAGACACGAGCATATGTCTTGACCGTGTCCTCATTAGCATCCTCAGGGCAAGTACTAAAGTGCGATGTAATCCACGTGAAAGGAGCACCGGCTGCGACTCTTTCCTTCTTCTTGTCTTCTGCTTCTGGTTCCCCAGGCTCCGGAGGAACCATACCGATAAGGGCATGCATCTGCGCGCGCCACCCATCAGAATCGGTGTTCATACATAAAGGGTTCCCATCGATAGGAAGACCGGTGATCATAGCAATATCCTGGAGCGTCACGGTCATCTCCCCAGTCCGAAGATGGAAAGTGTGTGTCTCCGGCCTCCAATGATCAATAAGCGCGGTGAGTGCTGCAGCATTGTTGGGTGGCGTCGATCGGCTGACCAACTGAATGAAAGGGAGAAGTCCTGTCTCCCTTACATACGGTGTGTACCGCTCATCATAGCGCATCCATCCAAGGGTGACCCCGTGAGACCGAAGCTTCAGAGGTGCAAGCTCCTACAAACAAACAAATCATAACATTACATATGGGGCATTTGTGTTTGAAATAAATACGAAATTCATAACACCGGCCACTTTCATTATTACCCGCTGCTCCACCGACATAGCGTACGACCGGTGTTGTTTGTCCCAGTGATCATCGAGAAGCCAAACCATCCTAACAATTTCAACAAAGCATTCTTGTCAACACGATTATCTTTTCAATTCAAAAAAACTAAAGTAGGCCTACTAGATGCAAAATTCAAAGCATATGTATCCAAAGCATTCTTCTCAATACGAGTATAATTTCAGTACAAATAAACTAAACTAGGCCTACTTCATACAAATAACTTTTCCATAGAAATAACATGTCAATCTATGTATCCAACCATATCTTTTCAATAAATAAACTAAACTAGGGTTCCACAAATCAAACAAACAAGGGTTGTAATACATGCAAAATTCTAATACATGCAAGATTCAAATCTAATCAAATCAAACAAGGATTCCCCAAATCTTCAAAATACCATATTTTCTATGGATAGAAAGAAGGGGATCGGAGGAGAGTACCTTCTAGAATGAATTGGTGAAGAAATGCAGGAGAGGGGATTGAGAGGGGGAGAGGAGGAAGCCGCTGGCGCGCCTGTTCTGTAACTCCTCCTGAAACGAATGGGTGGGGTGGGGGGAGGGGGAGCGGGCGGCTGGCATCTAAGTCACAGTGCAGCGCCTAAGGTCTAGGCGCTGCACATTACATGTGTGGCGCCTAGATCATAGGCGCTGCACTGCTGGGTGCGGGGCCCAGGGCTGCCACGGTGGACTGGAGTGCAACGCCTCAGAGGTAGGCGCTGCACCGTAGGGTGTGACGCCGGCGTGACGGGCGCTACACAAAAAGGTCAGGGGAGTGAAATAGTTTCACGGGCAGTTCATTTTGTGAATTGATTTCGTCCCGAGGTCAAAATTCTCAAATTTGGCTCCTTGGAAGGCAGCCTCACCGCCAGGCGGGCGCCAGGCAAGGCAAGGACGCCGGCCACACGCGGTGACGCCACTCTTTCCGTCAAGCCACAGCAACCCTCCGGATCGTAGCGCCCAACACGACACTTGAGAGAGAGAATGAGAGAGGCAGGCATGCACAGATCTAGAGGGAAGGAGAAATGGACAAGCGGTGGCGGTGGAGGGAGAGGGGGAGGGCAACGGCAACGGCAAACATGCCATGCCTGCGGCTGCAGCGTGCAGGCGGCAGGGGATGGCGATGGAGCGACGATGCACTGCAGTGCATTCAAGCCCAGGACACGCACAGTGCCCTGCCCTGCCCTGCCCTGTCTACGATCTATCTATCGCCTATAGTGGCCAGGATCAATCGGATCGTACGTCGGTAGTAACGTGGTAGTACGTTCGTCGTTACCCTGCTGGCGCTCGAGGCATGTCGGAGCGTGAGCTAGAGCCGCCTAGCCCTAGCTCTGTCGCCATCGCTCTATCGGCCTCCTAGTGATCGACGGATCCTTCAATGCGGCCCATAAATGCCCCAACCTCCCCATTATTTCTCCGGTTGGTCGGCGAATTCATTGCAGAGTGAAGTCTGAAATAAACCCTGAGATCGTAGAGGTCGACGCAAACAAACCCTCATCTTCAAATCCCTGAAATTGGTACCCTGTATTTACAAATCCCAGTCAATCCAGACCCTGTATAAGTAAATCCTTGTTTGTTTGAATAGGAAAGGCTCGATCCCAGCCGGGATTGTTCTCTAGTCACTTACGACATGGGCCCACCTGTCATAAGCATCTCTTTCCCCCAATCTCTCTTCTTCACAAGTTCACTCCCCAACCGATCGTGGGCTCGCCTCCGGACGAGGCCCTGATGAGTGTGTCGGACGGGGTCGGCTCGGCTGTCGACGCCATCCCAGACGAGTTCCTGGGCTTTTCCAAGCCTGACAACGTGTGTGGCCGACGACGCGCTATCCCGACGTGAGGAGGTGACGGCGGGGGCCTCGCCAGCGAGCTGTTGCTGCTCGTCCAGACTAAACGGCAGGCAGGATGCCGCCGATGGGACGAGGATGCCAGCACGGATGCCAGACCCTTTGGCGCAGCTGCTCCGTGCCTCGTCTTCCTCGTTGCGAACGCGCACATCCCCTGCTATGGCCTTGCCGAAGCCAGCCGCCGTGTGTCTCTCTCTCTCGTGCAAAACCACGGCCTTCCCTCTCTTCTGCCGTTAGACGCCGGGCCACGCCTATGCGCCCCGTGACCTTCTTTTCTTCTCCTCTCCCTCTAGTCGATGACAAGGCGAGTCCTAGAGAGCGCGCTAGCGCCGCCACGGTGCGTGCATGCGCACATCTGCAGCACCACGTCCGTAATCTCGCATCCACCAGCGCCGCGCTACTGCAGCGCCGCCGCACACACAGGACACCCCAGGAAGAGGAAGAGCCCTCAAACGGTGCTCTTCGATGTTGTCGCGGATACTGAAAAATTCGCATGCCTGTGGTCGCCCTCGCCGCGCGTGCCGACATCCGCAAAGCTGCAGTGGGAGGTGGCCATGGCGACCTGCTCAAGCCAGCGCGGCGTCAAGAGTAGGAGAACGGCGGGCGGGATGAGAGCGTGCGCTCACGGAGTGCCAGGGCGTGCGTGCGTGCTACACTATGGTGACCCAGCCCGCGGCGAGTGCAATGTTCAAGGTGGTGTAGGAAGTAGATGGAGGGCAGCGTGGGCGTGGATGCATCTGCTCCAGCCAGCCACGAGGTGCGGCTCATCTCCTCCGGCAGTCCTGCTGCATCAGCTCCCGCCAATGTGCAACTTGTTAACTCGCCACCACCTCTCCAGGAGCATCTACCCTATTGCCATTGATTATTGATTTATCTGAGAGGAAAAGGAACAGGAGGAGAGAGATTGGAGCAAGGAAGAACATGACTATTGATGTGTTGACCCGCGCAGCAATGAAAGAACAGAGTTCCCGGTCAGGATTCTACTTTTCCCGGTGTGCCAAACATATCTAGGGTTAGGATAGACCAGGATCAGAAAGCTTAGGATATAGACTTCAGTGATTTAGAGGTGAGGGTTCATTTACGTCTGCATCTACGACCTTAGGGTTTATTTCAGACTTCGCTCATTCATTGCATGCCCCCGCGAGAGCGCGTGCTGCCAATTCCTTGTATATGTACCCACGCCATGCCATGCCATGGACGCCGCATACCACCAACGCGCTTTGCGCCCCCAACCGGCCTCCCTCCTCGGCCTCATCTCTCCACGCGCTCTCTTTCGCGTACTGTTAAAGAAGCCGGTCTCTTCCTCATTCCCTCCGGCCGGCCACTCTCTTCCTCCACCTCCTTCCGGCCGGCGGCACGCGTGAAACGAACAAATCGGTGCTTTCCCTCCAGGTCGATCGTCGTCAACCATGCTTTTTTGTTTGTCAATTCTTGGGGAAATCCTGCGAACCTGGTGAGCTGTGCTCCTCGGATAGCTCCTGTAATTTCGTACCTGCGAGGGGAGTGAACGCGGTATTGGTGCGGTTCAATCAGAGAGCTGGTGCCCCAGGAGACAAGGGGTTCCGGTCTTCGATTGAGCCGTGCCAATATCACGCGGTTTCTCATGAATCGCATCCTCCTTCCATGCGCATGCTTGCCAATTCCATGGTTTCAGTTAAGGTAGCATGCACTGAACGCTACTCCACTAGTACTATTGGTTGATTGGATTTTTGTAGCATGGAAGTTTTTCTTTTGAAAGAACAGCATGAAGGTTTCAAATTTGCAATAGTATGTCTGAATGTGTGACATATAGAGTTTCCTGAAACACGGTGTAATTAAGGTACTGATTCTCTTCCCACTATGTTAATTTCTGGCGTATTTGCTTAAAAATGACTAGTGCTGCCGTGTTGGTAGCACAGACTAGTACTGATCCTTGCCGAAAACACAAACATCGTATAATTACCGGATCTCTGTGGCATGTCATATTTCAAGTCCTGTTAATTATGATCATTTTTCTTGACCGTCTTGTGACACAAGTTTGCGTACGCTGTCCTTGATTTCATGCTGGCAAAAACTGCCACACACACTTCGATCCCAATCTCCCATCCGGAAGTGGTCTACTCTAATTAATTAACGCGTTCAGTAGGAGTAGGTACGTATAAGTTGATAGGCTAGGAAATCCATTCTAAAAAGTTCTCGCTGCTTAATTCCCCCCCTGTTTGTCTGATATCTGTATGCAGTAGTGAACCTGGTCAGGTTTCGCTCACTATAGCAACTGGCTCCTGAGGAACAGCACAATTAAAGACTATTTAGTGGTACTTAGTTAAGATCGAAGGACCAAAAGATCCTAGTACGGATGAAGACTACAGATACAGACAGTGCCAAGCTATGCCCACCGTGTCTGAAAACATGGAAATGAAGTGGCCATTAAGGAACACCAGTCGAGTCTTTAATTACCTATAATGGCCTTAGTTGGAAACACTGTGTTAATTACAGTAGTTGGAAACACTATGTTCTGTAAAATTGCCTTCTCTTTTATGTGAAGCCAGCTTTCATGTCTCTCCTTCAGTTTCCTGGCTTTATTTGTAAGAGAATCCAGCTACTCGGTACTCTAATTTGGCTGTGTAGTGATGAGTGGGCAATGCAAAGACGACTATACGCCGATACGCCGATACGCGTACTACTCCAGCTGATGAATTAGACGGTTCTTGGTTATCTTTGCCCGGTACTACTGTACAATCTTCTACTAGTAAATTAACGTTCGTTACTTACTGCTGTCTATATATTTCTGGATTCTGGGGACCAAGGCAGGGGGATGTGGTGGTCAAGACTTTATCAAGAGTATACAGGCAAGTACATTACAGGGTATTCCATATAGCTTGCGGATTCTGGTTATCATTTGATGATTTGAATGAAAGCTTCCTCACGTTGCCACGGGTATCCGATGCATGTTTTTGCAGAACAATTAATGCATGAACTGAGAAATTATTTGGAGTAGGTAGAATGGTCTATAAAAAGGAATTAGTCAGAGGAGCAGCTAGCAAAACGTCGTTGTGATTCGTACGAAACTAGTTGCAAGAGCATTGCACCTGTAAAAACATCCCTCTGAATTCTAAACAAGTTGTACAATACGTATCACACTGGCATGTGGATATTAATTGTAATCGTTCTTGTATTTCCTATTACTTGTAGCCTACTAATTCTTGGGAAAAACAACGCGTACGTGAGAATACTACCACGCATGTTTAGGGAACCCTCGTGATGACACGAATCTTGAATTGTTCTATGCATCCACCATCATCACCGTCGACAACGGGGAGCCGGCTCCCTTTTGGGACTCCCCTTGGATCAATGGTGTGCGGCCTATAGGGAGATCGCACCGTTTATTTATGAAGTTGCCGATGGAAAGAATTGGAAGGTGGCTGCGGCCATGAAAGATGGAGCCTGGCTCTCCAAAATCAAGCTATTCACCAAATCGTCTCCCTTTGGGTCAGTTTGCGTGAGGTCCATCTCAATATTGGCATGAACGACGACATCATGTGAAAGCATACGACTAGCAGACACTACTCGGCAACCTCTGCTTACAACGTGCAATTTCTCGGCCTCACTAGCTCGAGTGCGGAGTTTGCGGTTTGGAAGGTTTGTGACCCTCCAAAAATAGAATTTGGATCATCGATAGGTTGACAAAGCGGGTGGCCAAATTATGGGATGTGTCCTCTTTGCAAGAGGGAGAACGAATCCATTAGTCATCTTTTCTTCGAGTGTCACTACACCGTTAGGCTATGGGGCGTGATTAAAGAGTGGTTCCATATTGACACCATTGATACATCCTCGTGGAATGCGACGACTTTCCATCAACGGTTGGTGGACTGGCATGTCGGAGACCCATTGTACTAATAGGAAGGCCATGGCTTCCCTTATCATGCTTTCTTGTTGAGTCATTTAGAACGAGCGCAACACACGGGTCTTCCGACAACCCCCCCCCCCCCCCCCCCCCCACAAAAAAAATCTATTCGCCAACATCAAGGAAGAGGCCACTCTTTAATTTGGTCTATTGCAGTTGCCAAGCATTTGGGTAAATTAATATCGGGAGAGTGAGTGTTATGTGTGACCATGCCATTTCTAGCACCCTCTGAACTTATTCTTAGTTAATGGACGAGACAAACCTTATGCCTCCATTTGAAACAAACACACACACACATGCATGAACTGGTACAGTATGCTATGATCAAGCAGCATGCATGTCTGGCATGGGACTGTATATACTCTCAGTAACTAGCGATGGGCCGCGCGGGACGGCATACATAAATGTTGCGGCAGAGTATACAGCTAGCAGTAGCATCCGACACGTTGGAGAAAACTTTGACAACGCTCGCATGGGCTCGATATCGCACGTTCAGCTAGCGCGAAAACCGTAGATCTTACTCGGGGCCAAAGCCAATGGGCAATCGCTGCATGCATGCGCGTCTGCTAGACTGTACTCTACCGGCCGTCTTCAGTGGTTGTACGCATGATTGGGTGAGTGAGTGCATGCATACAACGTGCAGAGCTCCCTGGTTGGATCCTACGACGGCCTGTGATTGAGTAGGGGTGATATAGGGGTATGTGTTGCTGGAATTAAGTGGAGTAGTTGGAGTTTGAGCTGGTGGGGTTTGCCCAGCCCCAGCCTAGGCCGGGGCAGGCCCGACACGAAGCCAGGGGTCTGGCTCAGGAGGCGCCGGGGCCCGTGGACAAGATGCGTCATGCATGTTGCATGTAACCGTGGGCGATCCTGCATCGCTCCCTTCCGTTAAATTCTATCCATCGGCAGGTTCCACGGATGCTTGATCCACCACCCGATCGAAGCTAGAGCTGCCGCCGGCGGCGGCCTCGGCGCTCGGCAGCATTGGCATGGCGCGGCCAGTTTTACAGCAGTTTTCACACAGTGCGGGCCAGCGGGCGGGTGGACCGGTGCCGTTATGCTTCCGGTTGCGTGGGATGTGGGATGGGCTGCTCCAGGCTAATGCCTCGACGGCACAACGCTCGTGGGCCTGGAAGCCTAAGACTTGGGTGTGGGTCGGACGACGGCGTTGTTATCACATCGCTTTCCCCTTTGGGACGTCGCCTTGAAGGTCATCGATCTCTATCGTGCCCTTCCGGGGAATGGACACATAGGACATCACGGTCGGTAGGTGGCTCATCAGTAGTGTGGGCGCGGATGTGATTGTCTCGCATCAAGTGGTGTTGTGACTCGTGTGGCAACGATGGTGGTGGCAAGCGGAGCAGGGTCTTAATATGTCCTTCGTCGTTGACCGTTTGACACATGCTAAGCGTGAAGGCGGAGCTATAGTACTGCAGGGTGATGCGACGACAACGATGTCATGTGATGAACATGTCAAGATATGTTGGTGAATTATGTGTGATGAATGTTGTGTAGTCAGATGTATGCATTCATAAAAATTTTTGGCATGATTTTTACTTGATGATGTGTAGTCAAATGACTACCAGTTCAAGTGTGGCTTCGCCACTGGTGTAAGGCGTGCTTTTTTCTCCTGCGAGGCTTGTGGCCAAAGTCCGAGCTGTCTGTTCTCAACACATTTAGCCGGCTGTTTGACATAGGCCGACAAGGCTCTCTTGTGTACCCTTGATGGGTCGTTTACAGTGAATCAAAAAAGTCGCTTGCTCAGGAAAGGGTGATGAAGATGACATCGTAAGCAACCTCGGTTGATGGTGTCGTCTACTTAGCGGTATGTGTTGGTCTTGTGGATAGCCTGGTCGACCGAGGTGTCATCTTATGGGTGTACTGTAATGGCTTTCATCCGGATTTTCGTAGATTAATCCACCAACTCTCTACTTATTTTTATGAATCAGAGCTCCAAAGGACACGACTTGAAAAAAAAATTGTGGTTGCCACCGAGTCACAAACAGCGGCTGCTGAAGAGCAGACACACCAGCCGTCTGGCTGATTTGGAAGTACCAACTTAGGCTGTGTTTGGTTGAGCTGCAGATTCTAAAAAAGCTGCTGTAGAAAAGCTGCTGTGGAAAAGCTGCTGCGGAAAAGCTGGAAGCTGAAAAGTTAGGGTACCCCCAGCTTTGAAATTTACACTAGGAAGAAGCTACAGATTTTTAAAAGCTGCTTTGAACATTTACCCCTTTGGTTAGCTTTTAGCTTTTCAAAACAGAAGTTGGTAAAAAAAGCTGAACCAAACACAGCCTAAGGAGTACAAAAGAACAGAAGAACCCAATTGGCTGGTTGGTAGTTATTCCAGGGCGGATGTCAAGCCCTTTGTTAGAGCATCTGTAGCCGCACTCCTCAAACGTTCCCTATACATTCTAGCAGACAGTTCGCCGCACTCCTCAAATGTTCCCTATACATTCAAGCAGACAGTTCGGTCACTGATCGGTTACAAAATCTCAACCCAGCCACACCCCTCATACCGGCTCTATACGTCCAGGCTGACCGGCACCTCTCTATTCAGCCATATCTGGAGCGGATATGGGGAGGCACAGACGCGTCCGTCACGTTGGATCCGGCCCACCCTGGCCCATCCCAACCCCCCATATATTCGTCTCCATCCGTATTCCGGACCAAACCCTAGCCACTCCACCCCCAAACTCCATTTTGACGATCGTCGGCTTTCTCCGACAATGACGGGCAGCGGATTCGACTCTGAGGTCTCCCGATTGGTCGAGTGGTACCTCATCCCATGCGGGCCCGAGGAGGAGATGGTCGTCCCCATGGCTCTCCGCCGCTCCCGGGAGGAGTCTGCCCGACCACCATCAGACTCGATCCGGCGGGAATCCATTGTGTCTGCACAAATGGCGCTTGGACCTACCTCGATGCACGTGACCACGGCCTCGTCGGATGCGGTGCGGTCCGCTTGGTTCCCCAACCCTTTTGTGGCGGCGCAATCCCTTTGGTGGCACGTTCTTCCCACGACGTTGTGCTCTAAGTTGGAGGTAAGCGCCTATGACTAATACGTCTCCAACGTATCTATAATTTTTCCTTGTTCCATGCTGTTATATTATCATTCTTGGATGTTTTACAATCATTTTATAGTAATTTTATATCATTTTTTGGGACTAACCTATTGACATAGTGCCCAGTGTCAGTTGCTATTTTTTGCTTGTTTTTTACTTCGCAGAATATCAGTACCAAATGGAGTCCAAATGCAGCGAAACTTTTTGGAGATTTTTTCTGGACCAGAAGACACCCAGTGGGCCAAGAATGCACTAGAGGGGAGGCCCGTGGTGGACACAACCCACCAGGGCACGCCCAATGGGGTTGTGCCCCCCACGGAGACCTCCCGCACCGCCTCATCGCCCTATAAATTCGCAAATATTCCAGAAACCCTAGAGGAGTCGACGAAACACAATTCCAGCCGCCGCAAGTTCCAGAACCACGAGATCCAATCTAGACACCATCACGGAGGGGTTCATCATCATCATTGGTGTCTCTCCGATGATGCGTGAGTAGTCCATCATAGACCTAAGGGTCCGTAGGCAGTAGCTAGATGGTTTCTTCTCTCTTTTTGATTCTCAATACAATGGTCTCTTGGAGATCTATTTGATGTAACTCTTTTTGCGGTGTGTTTGTTGAGATCTGATGAACTTTGAGTTTATGATCAGATCTATATTCATGAATATTATTTGAGTTTTCTTTCATCTCTTATATGCATGATTATTTATAGCCTCGTATTTCTTCTTCGAATCTTTGATTTAGTTAGGCCAACTAGATCGATTTTTCTTGCCATGGGAAGAGGTGCTTTGTGATGGGTTCGATCTTGCGGTGTTCTTTCCCAGTGATAGAAGGGACAGCAAGACACGCATGTATCGTTGCTATTAAGGATAACAAGATGGGGGCTATTCCTACATGAATAGATCTCGTCTACATCATGTCATCATTCTTATTGCATTACTCCGTTTCTCCATTAACTTAATACACTAGATGCATGTTGGATAGCGGTCGATGTGTGGAGTAATAGTAGTAGATGCAGAATCGTTTCGGTCTACTAATCTTGGACGTGATGCCTATATGTTGATCATTGACTTGGATATCGTCATAATTATTCGATCTTCTATCAATTGCCCAACAGTAATTTGTTTACCCACCGTGTGCTATTTTTCGAGAGAAGCCACTAGTGAAATCTACGACCCCCGGGTCTATTCTTTATCATATTTGCTTTGAGATCTATTTTTATTCGTTTTTATTTTCAGATCTTTTATTCCAAAAACCCAAAAATACCTTGCTGCAATTTTTTATTACTTATTTTATTTTACGTTTTATCAAGAGCTATTTATCCAATCTACCACAAATTTATTTATCTTTTTACCGTGGAGGGATTGACAACCCCTCTTATGCGTTAGGTTGCAGGTATTTGTTCTTTGTGTGCAGGTACCATTTACATAGTGTTGCTTGGTTCTCCTACTGGATTGATACCTTGGTTTCATAACTGAGAGAAATATCTATCGTAGTTGTACTGCATCATCCCTTCCTCTTTGGGGAAATACCGACGCAGTTTCAAGCGACATCAAAAGGAATTTCTGGCGCCGTTGCCGGGGAGACATCATCAACATCTATCAGGTTCCTAATCACAAATTTCATCTCCTTGCAATTTACATTATTTACCATCTGCCATTCGTTTTCATCTCCCCCACTTCACAAAAATTTGCCATTTTATTCGCCCTCTTTTTCGTTCTCCTTTTTCTTATCAGATCTGTTTTTTTGTTGGCAATCTTGTTTACGTAGTCATGATGACTCAAGAAAACACCAAGTTGTGTGATTTTTCCAATATCAATAACAATGATTTTATTAGCACTCCGATTGCTCCTCCCGCCACTAGGGCGGAATCTTATGATATTAATGCCGCTTTGTTGAATCTTGTTATAAAATATCAATTTTCCGGTACTCCTAATGAGGATGCCGCATCCCATCTAAACACATTCGGAGAATTGTGTGATATGCAAAAAAAAGATGTGGACAATGATATTGTGAAGTTAAAATTATTTCCTTTCTCTTTGAGGGATCGTGCAAAAATTTGGTTTTCTTCTTTGCCTCGCAATAGTATCGATTCTTGGGATAAGTGCAAAAATGCTTTTATTACTAAGTATTTTCCGCCCGTGAAAATTATTTCCCTTAGAACTCAAATCCTGAATTTTAAGCAATTTCAGCATGAACATGTTGCACAATCTTGGGAAAGAATGAAGTTGATGCTAAGAAATTGTCCTACTCATGGTTTAAATCTTTGGATGATCATACAAAAAATTTATGCGGGATTGAACTTTGTTTCTAGAAATCTTTTAGATTCTATTGGGGAACGTAGTAATAATTCAAAAATTTCCTACGTGTCACCAAGATCAATCTAGGAGATGCTAGCAACAAGTGAGAGGGAGTGCATCTTCATACCCTTGAAGATCGCTAAGCGGAAGCATTATAAGAACGCGGTTGATGGAGTCGTACTCGCGGCGATTCAAATAGCGGAAGATCCGATTCAAGCGCCGAACGGACGGCGCCTCCGCGTTCAACACACGTACAGCCCGACGTCTCCTCCTTCTTGATCCAGCAAGGGGAGAGGAGAAGTTGAGGGAGAGCTCCGGCAGCACGACGGCGTGGTGGTGGTGGAGCTCGTGGTTCTCCGGCAGAGCTTCACTAAGCACTACGGAGGAGGAGGAGTAGGAGGGGGAGGGCTGCGCCAAGGGCAAGGGGTGCAGCTCCCATGCACCTCCCCACTATATATAGGGGTGGAGGGGGCTGGTTTCTTGCCCTCCAAGTCCATTGGGGCGTTGGCAAAGGTGGAAGGAAAGAAATCCCATCCTTTCCCTTCCCCACCGATTGTTATCCCCCCTTTTTAGGGATCTTGATCTTATCCCTTCGGGATATGATCTTATTCCTTCTAAGGGGGGATCTTGGTGCGCCTTGACCAGGGGTGTGGGGCCTTGCCCCCACTACCCATGTTCATGTGGATCCCCCCATGCAGGTGGGCCCCACTCCGGAACCTTCTAGAACCTTCCCGGTACAATACCGAAAAATCCCGAACATTTTTCGGTGGCCAAAATAGGACTTCCCATATATAAATCTTTACCTCCGGACCATTCCGGAACTCCTCGTGACGTCCGGGATCTCATCCGAGACTCCGAACAACTTTTGGTAATCACATACAATTCCCATTACAACTCTAGCGTCACCGAACCTTAAGTGTGTAGACCCTACGGGTTCGGGAACCATGCAGACATGACCGAGACACCTCTCCGGCCAATAACCAATAGCGGGATCTGGATACCCATAATGGCTCCCACATGTTCCACGATGATCTCATCGGATGAACCACGATGTCGGGGATCCAATTAATCCCGTATACAATTCCCTTTGTCCATCGGTATGTTACTTGCCCGAGATTCGATCGTCGGTATCCCTATACCTTGTTCAATCTCGTTACCGGCAAGTCTCTTTACTCGTTCCGTAACACATGATCCCGTGACTAAATCCTTAGTCACATTGAGCTCATTATGATGATGTATTACCGAGTGGGCCCAGAGATACCTCTCCGTCACACGGAGTGACAAATCCCAGTCTCGATTCGTGCCAACCCAACAGACACTTTTGGAGATACCTGTAGTGCACCTTTATAGTCACCGAGTTACGTTGTGACATTTGATACACCCAAAGCATTCCTACGGTATCCGGGAGTTGCACAATCTCATGGTCTAAGGAAATGATACTTGACATTAGAAAAGCTCTAGCAAACGAACTACACGATCTTGTGCTATGCTTAGGATTGGGTCTTGTCCATCACATCATTCTCCTAATGATGTGATCCCGTTATCAACGACATCCAATGTCCATGGTCAGGAAACCACAACCATCTATTGATCAACGAGCTAGTCAACTAGAGGCTCACTACGGACATGTTGTGGTCTATGTATTCACACATGTATTACGGTTTCCGGTTAATATAATTATAGCATGAACAATAGACAATTATCATGAACAAGAAAATATAATAATAACCATTTTATTATTGCCTCTAGGGCATATTTCCAACAGTCTCCCACTTGCACTAGAGTCAATAATCTAGTTACATTGTGATGAATCGAACACCCATAGAGTTCTGGTGTTGATCATGTTTTGCTCGTGGAAGAGGTTTAGTCAACGGATCTGCGACATTCAGATCCGTATGTACTTTACAAATATCTATGTCTCCATCTTGAATATATTCACGAATGGAGTTGAAGCGGCGCTTGATGTGCTTGGTCTTCCTGTGAAACCTGGGCTCCTTGGCAATGGCAATAGCTCCAGTGTTGTCATAGAAAAGAGTCATCGGGCCCGACGCATTGGGAATCACTCCTAGGTCGGTGATAAACTCCTTCATCCAGACTCCTTCCTGAGCTGCTTCCGAAGCGGCTATGTACTCCGCTTCACATGTAGATCCCGCCACGACGCTTTGCTTGCAACTGCACCAGCTGACTGCCCCACCATTCAAAATGTACACGTATCCGGTTTGTGACTTGGAGTCATCCAGATCTGTGTCAAAGCTAGCATCGACGTAACCCTTTACGACGAGCTCTTCGGAACCTCCATAAACGAGAAACATATCCTTAGTCCTTTTCAGGTACTTCAGAATATTCTTGACCGCTGTCCAGTGTTCCATTCCGGGATCACTTTGGTACCTCCCTACCAAACTTATGGCAAGGTTCACATCAGGTCTGGTACACAGCATGGCATACATAATAGAGCCTATGGCTGAGGCATAGGGGATGACACTCATCTTTTCTCTTTCTTCTGCCGAGGTTGGGCGTTGAGTTGCGCTCAATCTCACACCTTGCAATACAGGCAAGAACCCCTTCTTGGACTGATCCACGTTGAACTTCTTCAATATCTTGTGAAGGTATGTGCTTTGTGAAAGACCAATGAGGCGTCTCGATCTATCTCTATAGATCTTGATGCCTAATATGTAAGTAGCTTCTCCAAGATCCTTCATTGAAAAACACTTATTCAAGTAGGCCTTTATGCTTTCCAAAAGTTCTATATCATTTCCCATCAACATTATGTCATCCACATATAATATGAGAAACGCTACAGAGCTCCCACTCACTTTCTTGTAAATGCAGGCTTCTCCATAAGTCTGTATAAACCCAAACGCTTTGATCATTTCATCAAAGCGAATGTTCCAACTCCGAGATGCTTGCACCAGCCCATAGATGGAGCGCTGGAGCTTGCATACTTTGTTAGCATTCTTAGGATCGACAAAACCTTCCGGCTGCATCATATACAATTCTTCCTTAAGGAAACCATTAAGGAATGCCGTTTTGACGTCCATTTGCCAGATCTCATAATCATAGAATGCGGCAATTGCTAACATGATTCGGACGGACTTCAGCTTTGCTACGGGTGAGAAGGTCTCATCATAGTCAACCCCTTGAACTTGTCGATAACCCTTAGCGACAAGCCGAGCCTTATAGACGGTCACATTACCATCCGCGTCAGTCTTCTTCTTAAAGATCCACTTATTCTCTATGGCTTGCCGATCATCGGGCAAGTCTGTCAAAGTCCATACTTTGTTTTCATACATGGATTCTATCTCGGATTTCATGGCTTCAAGCCATTTGTTGGAATCTGGGCCCGCCATTGCTTCTTCATAGTTCGAAGGTTCACCGTTGTCTAACAACATGATTTCCAGGACAGGGTTGCCGTACCACTCTGGTGCAAAACGTGTCCTCGTGGATCTACGAAGTTCAGTAGCAACTTGACCCGAAGTTTCATGATCATCATCATTAACTTCCTCTCTAGTCGGTGCAGGCACCACAGAAACATCTTCATGAGGTGCGCTACTCTCCGGTTCAAGAGGGGGTACCTCGTCAAGTTCTACTTTCCTCCCACTTACTTCTTTCGAGAGAAACTCTTTCTCCAGAAAGGATCCATTCTTGGCAACAAAGATCTTGCCTTCGGATCTGAGGTAGAAGGTATACCCAATAGTTTCCTTAGGGTATCCTATGAAGACGCATTTTTCCGATTTGGGTTCGAGCTTTTCAGGTTGAAGTTTCTTGACATAAGCATCGCATCCCCAAACTTTTAGAAACGACAGCTTAGGTTTCTTCCCAAACCATAATTCATACGGTGTCATCTCAACGGATTTAGACGGTGCCCTATTTAAAGTGAATGCGGCAGTCTCTAAAGCATAACCCCAAAATGATAGCGGTAGATCGGTAAGAGACATCATAGATCGCACCATATCCAATAGAGTGCGATTACGATGTTCGGACACACCATTACGCTGAGGTGTTCCAGGCGGCGTGAGTTGTGAAACAATTCCACACTTCCTTAAGTGCGTGCCAAACTCGTGACTCAAGTATTCTCCTCCATGATCTGATCGTAAGAACTTTATTTTCCTGTCACGTTGATTCTCTACCTCGCTCTGAAATTCCTTGAACTTTTCAAAGGTCTCAGACTTGTGTTTCATTAAGTAGACATACCCATATCTACTTAAGTCATCAGTGAGGGTGAGAACATAACGATAGCCACCGCGAGCCTCAACGCTCATTGGACCGCATACATCAGTATGTATTATTTCCAACAAGTTGGTTGCTCGCTCCATTGTTCCGGAGAACGGAGTCTTGCATTTTGCCCATGAGGCATGGTTCGCACGTGTCAAATGATTCATAATCAAGAGACTCCAAAAGTCCATCTGCATGGAGTTTCTTCATGCGTTTGACACCAATGTGGCCAAGGCGGCAGTGCCACAAGTATGTGGGACTATCATTATTAACCTTACATCTTTTGGCATTCACACTATGAATATGTGTAACATCACGTTCGAGATTCAATAAAAATAAACCATTGACCAGCGGGGCATGACCATAAAACATATCTCTCATATAAATAGAACAACCATTATTCTCGGATTTAAATGAGTAGCCATCTCGCATTAAACGAGATTCAGATACAATGTTCATGCTCAAAGCTGGCACTAAATAACAATTATTGAGGTTTAAAACTAATCCCGAAGGTAAATGTAGAGGTAGCGTGCCGACGGTGATCACATCGACCTTGGAACCATTCCCGACGCACATCGTCACCTCGTCCTTCGCCAGTCTCCGCTTATTCCGCAGCTCCTTTGGCGTTGCCGGCCTTTTTATCCGCTAAGTACTTGGGGCAGTTCCGCTTCCAGTGACCATTTCCCTTGCAATAAAAGCACTCAGTCTCAGGCTTGGGTCCATTCTTTGGCTTCTTCCCGGCAACTGACTTACCGGGCGCGAAAACTCCCTTGCCATCCTTCTTGAGGTTCTTCTTACCCTTGCCTTTCTTGAAACTAGTGGTCTTATTCACCATCAACACTTGATGTTCCTTTTTAATCTCCACCTCCGCTGATTTCAGCATTGAATATAACTCAGGAATGGACTTCTCCATCCCTTGCATATTGTAGTTCATCACAAAGCTCTTGTAGCTAGGTGGAAGCGACGGGAGGATCCTGTCAATGACCGAGTCATCTGGAAGATTAACTCCCAGCTGAGACAAGCGGTTGTGCAACCCAGACATTTTGAGTATATGCTCGCTGACAGAGCTGTTTTCCTCCATCTTACAACTGTAGAACTTGTCGGAGACTTCACATCTCTCGACTCGGGCATGAGCTTGGAAAACCATTTTCAGCTCTTGGAACATCTCATATGCTCCGTGTTGCTCAAAACGCTTTTGGAGCCCCGTTCTAAGCTGTAAAGCATGCCGCACTGAACCAGGGAGTAATCATCACTACGCGACTGCCAGGCGCTCATAACGTCTTGAGTTGCTGGGAAAATGGGTGTGTCACCTAGCGGTGCTTCAAGGACATATGCTTTCTTGGCAGCTATGAGGATGATCCTCAAGTTACGGACCCAGTTTGTATAGTTGCTACCATCGTCTTTCAGCTTGGTTTTCTCTAGGAACGCGTTGAAGTTGAGGGCAACATTAGCGTGGGCCATTGGATCTACAAGATAGGTTGTAAAGACAATTTTAGACTAAGTTCATGATAATTAAGTTCATCTGATCAAATTATTTAATGAACTCCCACTCAGATAGACATCCCTCTAGTCATCTAAGTGATACATGATCCGAATCGACTAGGCCGTGTCCGATCATCACGTGAGACGGACTAGTCATCAACGGTGAACATCTCCATGTTGATCGCATCTACTATACGACTCATGTTCGACCTTTCGGTCTCTCGTGTTCCGAGGCCATGTCTGCACATGCTAGACTCGTCAAGTCAACCTAAGTGTTTCGCATGTGTAAATCTGGCTTACACCCATTGTATGCGAACGTTAGAATCTATCACACCCGATCATCACGTGGTGCTTCGAAACAACGAACCTTCGCAACGGTGCACACTTAGGGGGAACACATTTCTTGAAATTTTTAGTGAGGGATCATCTTATTTATGCTACCATCGTTCTAAGCAAATAAGATGTAAACATGATAAACATCACATGCAAATCATAAAGTGACATGATATGGCCAATATCATCTTGCGTTTTTGATCTCCATCTTCGAGGCGCGGCATGATCACCATCGTCACCGGCATGACACCATGATCTCCATCATCATGATCTCCATCATCATGTCTTCATGAAGTTGTCTCGCCAACTATTACTTCTACTACTATGGCTAACGGTTAGCAATAAAGTAAAGTAATTACATGGCGTTTTCATTGACACGCAGGTCATACAATAAATTAAGACAACTCCTATGGCTCCTGCCGGTTGTCATACTCATCGACATGCAAGTCGTGATTCCTATTACAAGAACATGATCAATCTCATACATCACATATATAATTCATCACTTCCTTTTGGCCATATCACATCACATAGCATACCCTGCAAAAACAAGTTAGACGTCCTCTAATTGTTGTTGCATGTTTTACGTGGCTGCTATGGGTTTCTAGCAAGAACGTTTCTTACCTACGCAAAAGCCACAACGGTGATATGCCAATTGCTATTTACCCTTCATAAGGACCCTCTTCATCGAATCCGATCCGACTAAAGTGGGAGAGACAGACACCCGCTAGCCACCTTATGCAACAAGTGCATGTCAGCCGGTGGAACCTGTCTCACGTAAGCGTACGTGTAAGGTCGGTCCGGGCCGCTTCATCTCACAATGCCGCTGAATCAAGATAGGACTAGTAACAGTAAGGAAATTGAACAAATCATCGCCCACAACTACTTGTGTTCTACTCGTGCATAGAATCTACGCATAGACCTAGCTCATGATGCCACTGTTGGGGAACGTAGTAATAATTAAAAAATTTCCTACGTGTCACCAAGATCAATCTAGGAGATGCTAGCAACAAGTGAGGGGGAGTGCATCTTCATACCCTTGAAGATCTCTAAGCGGAAGCGTTACAAGAACGCGTTTGATGGAGTCGTACTCGCGGCGATTCAAATCGCGGAAGATCCGATTCAAGCGCCGAACGGACGGCGCCTCCGCGTTCAACACACGTACAGCCCGGGGACATCTCCTCCTTCTTGATCCAGCAAGGGGAGAGGAGAAGTTGAGGGAGAGCTCTGGCAGCATGATGGCGTGGTGGTGGTGGAGCTCGTGGTTCTCCGGCAGAGCTTCGCTAAGCACTACGGAAGAGGAGCAGTAGGAGGGGGGAGGGCTGCGCCAGGGGCAAGGGGTCCAGCTCCCATGCACCTCCCCACTATATATAGGGGTGGAGGGGGCTGGTTTCTTGCCCTCCAAGTCCATTGGGGCGTTGGCAAAGGTGGGAGGAAAGAAATCCCATCCTTTCCCTTCCCCACCGATTGTTATCCCCCCTTTTTAGGGATCTTGATCTTATCCCTTCGGGATATGATCTTATTCCTTCTAAGGGGGGATCTTGGTGCGCCTTGACCAGGGGTGTGGGGCCTTGCCCCCACTACCCACGTTCATGTGGGTCCCCCCATGCAGGTGGGCCCCACTCCAGAACCTTCTAGAACCTTCCCGGTACAATACCAAAAAATCCCGAACATTTTCCGGTGGCCAAAATAGGACTTCCCATATATAAATCTTTACCTCCAGACCATTCTGGAACTCCTCGTGACTTCCGGTATCTCATCCGAGACTCCGAACAACTTTTGGTAACCACATACAATTCCCATTACAACTCTAGCGTCACCAAACCTTAAGTGTGTAGACCCTACGGGTTCGGGAACCATGCAGACATGACCGAGACACCTCTCCGGCCAATAACCAATAGCGGGATATGGATACCCATATTGGCTCCCACATGTTCCACGATGATCTCATCGGATGAACCATGATGTCGGGGATCCAATTAATCCCGTATACAATTCCCTTTGTCCATCGGTATGTTACTTGCCCGAGATTCGATCGTCGGTATCCCTATACCTTTTTCAATCTCGTTACCGGCAAGTCTCTTTACTCGTTCCGTAACACATGATCCCGTGACTAAATCCTTAGTCACATTGAGCTCATTATGATGATGTATTACCAAGTGGGCCCAGAGATACCTCTCCGTCACACGGAGTGACAAATCCCAGTCTCGATTCGTGCCAACCCAACAGACACTTTCGGAGATACCTGTAGTGCACCTTTATAGTCACCCAGTTACGTTGTGACATTTGATACACCCAAAGCATTCCTACGGTATCCGGGAGTTGCACAATCTCATGGTCTAAGGAAATGATACTTGACATTAGAAAAGCTCTAGCAAATGAACTACATGATCTTGTGCTATGCTTAGGATTGGGTCTTGTCCATCACATCATTCTCCTAATGATGTGATCCCGTTATCAACGACATCCGATGTCCATGGTCAGGAAACCACAACCATCTATTGATCAACGAGCTAGTCAACTAGAGGCTCACTAGGGACATGCTGTGGTCTATGTATTCACACATGTATTATGGTTTCCGGTTAATACAATTATAGCATGAACAATAGACAATTATCATGAACAAGGAAATATAATAATAACCATTTTATTATTGCCTCTAGGGCATATTTCCAACAGATTCCGCCGCGGGTGGTACTTTTATGGAAATTACTTTGGGTGAATCTACTAAATTGCTTGATAATATTATGGCAAATTATTCACAATGTCATACTGAAAAGGCACCTACTAGTAAAAAAGTTAATTCGGTTGAAGAAATTAGTACGTTGAGTGAAAAAGTTGATGCTCTTATGAAATTGGTTGCTAATAAAAGTGCTCCTATTGATCTTAATGATGTGCTTTTGTATACTTTGATTGAGCAAAATAGTGATCCCGTAGATGTGAATTTTGTCTCGCGAAACAATTTTAATAACAATGCTTATAGAGGTAATTTTAATCCTAGGCCTTTTCCTGAAAATTCTTCTAATAGTTATGGTAATTCCTATGGTAATTCTTCTTACAATTATAATAGGAAACCCTCTGATCTTGAGAGTAATATGAAAGAATTTATCAATGCTCAAAAAGTTTCCAATACTACGATAGAAGAAAAGTTGAATAAGATTGATGATATGTCTAGAAGCATTGATAGAATTTCTCACGATGTAGAAAATCTCAAGTTGAAAACTTTTGCACCCAAGGTTGATGAATCAATTAAAGCTTTATATATTTCTATGAATGAAAGTAATAAAAGAACCGCTATGCTTAGAGCTAAAAGAGAATTTTTAGAAAGAGCATTTTCTAGTGATTGCTTTCATAAAAATGATGAAGATCTTAAAGTGATTGGTGTTTCTTCTATTGATTCCTTGTTTAGTAAAATTAACTTTAGCTAGAGGGCGTCTCGATAATTTGGAGGGTGAAAGTCTTGATGAAACGATTTGATAAAAGTGGGTTTGGAGAGGTCAAAACTTTAACTAGTGATGTGCCCACTCTTTTGGATTACAAAGACATTAATTATGATAATTGCTATTTGATTGAATGTATTTCTTTGTTGCAATCCATGATAAATTCACCCCATGCTTATGAACAAAATAAAGCTTTTACTAAACATATCGTAGATGCCATGATGAAAGCTTTGGAAGAAAATTTGGAGTTACAGATTTCAATTCCTAGAAAATTACATGATGAATGGGAACCTACCATTAAAGTCAAGATTAAAAATTATGAGTGTTTTGTTTTATGTGATTTGGGTGCTAGTGTTTCCACAATTCCGAAATCTTTATGTGATGTGTTTGGTCCGATCTTGAAGAATGTTCTCTTAATTTGCACTTGGTGGATTCTACTATTAAAAAGCCTTTGGGAAGAATTAATGATGTTCTTATTCTTGCAAATAGAAATTATGTGCCCATAGATTTTATTGTTCTTGATATTGATTGCAATCCGTCTTGTCCAATTATACTTGGTAGACCGTTTTTACGTACTATTGGTGCCGTGATTGATATGAAAGAAGGCAATATTAAATTTCAATTTCCACTAAGAAAGGGTATGGAACACTTCCCTAGAACAAGAATTAAGCCACCATATGAATTAATCATGAGGGCATCCTATGGATCAAAAACTAAAGATGACAATACTTGAATCTATGAATTATGCCTAGCTAGGGGCATAAAATGATAGCGCTTGTTGGGAGGCAACCCAATGAATAAAATTTATTTTTGCATTTTTATTTCTGTTATTGAGTGTTTGCACAATTATGCCTCTGTTATGATTGTGTTTTTTATGTTTTAATTAGTATTTGTGCCAAGTAAAGCCTTTGGGATAGGTTTGGTGATAGTTGATTTGATCCTGTTGAAAAACAGAAACTTTTGCGTCCAGTAATAGAATTGTTTAAATTCACAGAAGAGGCGAAAAAATCTGATTTTTTTACACAAGATTGACATACAAATTTCCTATGTTTTCCTAATGTTTCAGCAGTTTTGGTGTTACAGAAGTGTGGTAACAATTCGCATCTTTACAGACTGTTCTGTTTTTGACAGATTCTGTTTTCTTTGCATTGTGTGCTTATTTTTATGAATCTATGGATTGTATTGGGGGGGTATAAGCCATGGAAAAGTTAGAATACAATAGATATAATGAAATAACAAAATTTGAATGGGTTTGGAACAGTAATTAAAGTAAAGATTGGTTTTCTTATACTAACGGATCTCGCGAAGGTTTTGTTAAGTTTTGTGTGATTGAAGTTTTCAAGTTTTGGGTGAGATCGCGATGGATGAAGGAATAAGGAGCAAAAAGAGCCTAAGCTTGGGGATGCCCCATGGCACCCCAATTTAATATTCAAGGAGAACCAAGCAACTAAGCTTGGGGATGCCCCGGAGGGCATCCCCTCTTTCTTCTAACAACCATCGGTATTTTACTTGTACCTATATTTTTATTCGTCACATATCATGAGTTTTCCTTGGAGCGTCTTGTATTATATGAGTCTTTGCTTGTTTTGCTTTTTAGTTTTTCACAAGTATCCTTGCTGGACACACCTATTTGAGAGAGCCAAAAAATATGCTATGATTTGTTAGAATTGCTCTTTATGCTTCACTTAAATTTTTTGAGCTATGGAATTGCTCTAGTGCTTCACTTATATCTTTTTGAGCACGGTGTGCTTTAATATTTTTGAAGAAATACTCTCATGCTTCACTTAGATTTATTTGAGAGTTAGTAAATTTTTGAAGAAATTCTCTCATGCTTCACTTATATTATTATGAGAGATGAAAAATTTTATGCTCATGTTCTTCACTTAGATTTATTAGAGCTTGTCAAAAGCAATTGCAATATATGAAACTAGTCCCAAAGTGATAGATATTCAAGAGGGATATAATAAAAAAATTCATGAAGATCATTGGACAAATTAAACTTGATTCTTTGTAATAGTTTTGAGATATGATGATAGTGATATGTGAGTCATGTTGGTGAGTAATTATGCTTTAGTAAGAATATTGGTGTTAAGGTTTGTGATTCCCTATGCAAGCACTGAAGGAAATATGCCCTAGAGGCAATAATAAAGTTGTTATTTTATATTTCCTTATTCATGATAAAGGTTTATTATTCATGCTAGAATTGTATTGATCGAAAACTTAAATACATGTGTGAATACATAAAAAAAATACCGCGTCCCTAGTATGCCTCTACTAGACTAGCTCGTTGATCAAAGATGGTTAAGGTTTCCTAACCATAGACATGTGTTGTCATTTGATAACGGGATCACATCATTAGGAGAATGATGTGATGGACAAGACCCACCCGTTAGCTTAGCATAATGATCGTTCAGTTTATTGCTATTGCTTTCTTCATGTCAAATACATATTCCTTCGACTATGAGATTATGCAACTCCCGGATACCGGAGGAATACCTTGTGTGCTATCAGACATCACAACGTAACTGGGTGATCATAAAGATGCTCTACAGGTATCTCCGAAGGTGTTTGTTGAGTTGGCATAGATCGAGATTAGGATTTGTCACTTCGAGTATCGGAGAGGTATCTCTGGGCCCTTCTCGGTAATACACATCATAAGCTTGCAAGCAAATGACTAAGGAGTTGGTCACGAGGTGATGTATTATGGAACGAGTAAAGAGACTTGCCGGTAACGAGATTGAACTAGGTATGAAGATACCGACGATCGAATCTCGGGCAAGTAACATACCGATGGACAAAGGGAATTGTGTATGTTGTCATAACGGTTTGACCGATAAAGATCTTCATAGAATATGTAGGAGCCAATATGGGGATCCAGGTTCTGCTATTGGTTATTGATTGGAGAGGTGTCTCGGTCATGTCTACATAGTTCTCGAACCCGTAGGGTCCGCACGCTTAACGTTCGTTGACGATATAGTGTTATATGTTTTGGTGACCGAATGTTGTTCGGAGTCCCGGATGAGATCACGGACATGACGAGGAGTCTCAAAATGGTCGAGAGGTAAAGATTGATATATAGGACGATGGTATTTGGACACCGAAAGTGTTTCGGGGCGTACCGGGAAGGAATCGGGTCACCGGAAGGGGTTTCGGGCACTCCCCGGCAAGTTATGGGCCTTATGGGCCAAAGGAGGGGACAGACCAGCCCACAAGGGGGCTGGTGCACTTCCTCCCTTGTTTGGCCAACCCAAGGGAAGGAAAAGGGGGAGGGCTAGCCCCTCCTGCCTTTCCCTCTCGTGGGAAAAAGAAAAGGGGGGGGGGGGGCGCCACCCTCCCCTGCCTTTCCCCGCACTCCAAATAAGGAAAGGGGGGCGCGGCTTGGGAGGGACCCCAAGTAGGATTCCTCCTACTTGGGCGCCTCCTTTGGTTGTTCCTCCCTCCCTCCCACCTATATATATGTGGGAGGGGGGCGCCTAGCACACAACAGATAATTGCCTAGCCGTGTGCGGCGCTCCCCTCCACCGTTTACACCCCCGGTCATATTTTCGTAGTGCTTAGGCGAAGCCCTGCAGAGATCACTTCACCATCACCGTCTCCACGCCGTCGTGCTGCCGGAACTCAGCTACTACCTCGCCGTCTTGCTGGATCAAGAAGGCGGAGGACGTCACCGAGATGAACCTGTGCAGAACGTGGAGGTGCCGTACGTTCGATACTTGATCAGTTGGAGCGCGAAGAAGTTCGACTACATCAACCGCATTGTTAAACGCTTCCGCTTCCGCTTACGGTCTACGAGGGTACGTAGACACACACTCCCCCCTTGTTGCTATGCATCTCCATGGATAGTGCTTGCGTGTGCGTAGAATTTTTTTTATTTTCCATGCAACGTTCCCCAACAGTGGCATCTGAGCCAGGTCTATGCGTAGATGATATGCACGAGTAGAACACAAAGAAGTTGTGGGCGGTGATGTTCATACTGCTTACCACCAACGTCTTATTTTGATTCGACGGTATTGTGGGATGAAGCGGCCCGGACCAACCTTACATGTCCATGTACATAAGACCGATTCCACCGACTGACATGCAACTAGTTTTGCATAAAGGTGGCTGGCGGGTGTCTGTTTCTCCTACTTTAGTTGGATCGAATTTGACTGCAGCCGGTCCTTGAAGAAGGTTAAAACATCAAACTTGATAATTCACCGTTGTGGTTTTTGCCGTAGGTAAGAACGGTTCTTGCTAGAAACCCGTAGCAGCCATGTAAAACTTGCAACAACAAAGTAGAGGACGTCTAACTTGTTTTTGCAGGGTATGTTGTGATGTGATATGGTCAAGACATGATCTGATATACGTTATTGTATGAGATGATCATGTTTTGTAAGTTATCAGCAACCGGCAGGAGCCTTATGGTTGTCTCTTTATTGTATGAAATGCAAACGCCATGTAATTGCTTTACTTTATCACTATGCGTTAGCAATAGTTGTAGAAACAATAGTTGGCGAGATGACCACGACGCAACGATGGAGATTAAGGTGTCGAGCCGGTGACGATGGAGATCATGACGATGCTTTGGAGATGGAGATCAAAATCATGAGATGATGATGGCCATATCATGTCACATATTTTGATTGCATGTGATGTTTATCCTTTATGCGTCTTATTTTGCTTAGAATGGCAGTAGCATTATAAGATGATCCCTTCACTAAATTTCAAGATATAAGTGTTCTCCCCGAGTATGCACCGTTGCGACAGTTTGTCGTGTTGAGACACCACGTGATGATCGGGTGTGATAGACTCTACGTTCACATACAATGAGTGTAAGACAGTTTTGCACATGCAGAATACTTGGGTTAAACTTGACGAGCCTAGCATGTACAGACATGGTCTCGGAACACTGGAGACCGAAAGGTCGAACATGAGTCATATAGTAGATATGATCAACATAAATATGTTCACCATTGAAGACTACTCCATCTCACGTGATGATCGGACATGGTTTAGTTGATTTGGATCATGTATCACTTAGACAACTTGAGGGATGTTGATTTAAGTGGGAGTTCATTAGTGATTTAATTAATTGAACTTAAATTTATCATGAACTTAGTCTTAATAGTTTTTGCATATCTATGTTATAGATCAATAGCTCGTGATATAGCTCCCCTATATTTTTGATATGTTCCTAGAGAAAACTAAGTTGAAAGATGATAGTAGCAATGATGCGGACTGGGTCCGTGATCTGAGGATTATCCTCATTGCTGCACAGAAGAATTATGTCCTTAATGCGCCGCTAGGTGACGGACCTATTGCAGGAGCAGATGCAGACGTTATGAACGTTTGGCAAGCTTGGTATGGTGACTCCTTGATAGTTTAGTGCCCCATGCTTTACGGCTTAGAGTCTGGGCTGCAAAGACGTTTTGAACGCCATGGAACATATGAGATGTTCCAAGAGCTGAAATTAGTATTTCAGGCTCATGCCCGTGTTGAGAGGTATGAGACCTCTGACAAGTACTTTGCCTACAAGATGAAGGAGAATAGCTCAGCCAGTGAGCATGTGCTCAGAATGTCTGGGTACTACAATCGCTTGAATCAAGTGGGAGTTAATCTTCCAGATAAGATAGTGATTGACAAGAGTTCTCTAGTCACTATCACTAAGCTACTAGAACTTCATGATGAACTATAATGTGCAAGGGATGACGAAAACGATTCACAAGCTCTTCACGATGCTGAAATCGACGAAGGTAGAAATCAAGAAAGAGCATCAAGTCTTGATGGTTAACAAAACCACTAGTTTCAAGAAAAAGGGCAAGGGACAGAAAGGGAACTTCAAGAAGAACAGCAAACAAGTTGCCGCTCCCATGAAGAAGCCCAAAGCTAGACCCAAACCTGAAACTGAATGCTTCTACTGCAAAGGAAATGGTCACTGGAAGTGGAACTGCCCCAAATACTTGGCGGATAAGAAGGATGGCAAAGTGAACAAAGGTATATTTGATATACATGTTATTGATGTGTACTTTACTAGTGTTCATAGTAGCCCATGGGTATTTGATACCGGTTCAGTTGCTAAGATTAGTAACTCGAAACAGGAGTTGCAAAATTAACAGAGACTAGTTAATGGCGAGGTGACGATGTGTGTTGGAAGTGATTCCAAGGTTGATAAGGTCACCATCGCATACTCCCTCTACCTTCCGGATTAGTGTTGAACCTAAATAAATGTTATTTGGTGTTTGCGTTGAGCATGAATATGATTGGATCATGTTTATTGCAATACGGTTATTCATTTAAGTCAGAGAATAATTGTTGTTCTGTTTGCATGAATAAAACCTTTTATGGTCATACACCCAATGTGAATGGTTTATTGAATCTCGATCGTAGTGATACACATATTCCTAATAATGATGCCAAAAGATGCAAAGTTGATAATGATAGTGCAACATACTTGTGGCACTGCCGTTTAGGTCATATTGGTGTAAAGCGCATGAAGAAACTCCATGCGGATGGACTTTTGAAATCACTTGATTATGAATCATTTGATACTTGCGAACCATGCCTCATGGGCAATATGACTAAAACTCCGTTCTCCGGAACAATGGAGCGAGCTAATGACTTATTGGAAATAATACATACCGATGTATGCGGTCCGATGAGTATTGAAGCATGCGGCGGGTATCGTTATTTTCTCACCTTCACTGATGATTTGAGTAGATATGGGTATATCTACTTGATGAAACACAAGTCTGAAACATTTGAAAAGTTCAAAGAATTTTAGAGTGAAGTTGAGACTCATCGTAACAAGAAAATAAAGTTTCTATGATCCGATCGCGGAGGCAAATATTTGAGTTACGAGTTTGGCCTTCATTTAAAACAATGTGGAATTATTTCATAACTCACGCCACCTGGAACACCATAGCGTAATGGTGTGTCCGAACGTCGTAACCGTACTTTATTAGATAGGGTGCATTCTATGATGTCGCTTACCGATTTACCACTATCGTTTTGGGGTTATGCATTAGAGACAGCTGCATTCACGTTAAATAGGGCACCGTCTAAATCCGTTGAGATGACACCGTATGAACTATGGTTTGGCAAGAAACCTAAGCTGTCGTTTATTAAAGTTTGGGGTGAAGGAAATATGCCCTAGAGGCAATAATAAAGTTGTTATTTTATATTTCCTTATTCATGATAAAGGTTTATTATTCATGCTAGAATTGTATTGACCGGAAACTTAAATACATGTGTGAATACATAAACAAATACCGTGTCCCTAGTAAGCCTCTACTAGACTAGCTCGTTGATCAAAGATGGTTAAGGTTTCCTAACCATAGACATGTGTTGTCATTTGATAACGGGTCCGTTAGCTTAGAATAATGATCGTTCAGTTTATTGCTATTGCTTTCTTCATGTCAAATACATATTCCTTCGACTATGAGATTATGCAACTCCCGGATACCGTAGGAATACCTTGTGTGCTATCAAACGTCACAACGTAACTGGATGATCATAAAGATACTCTACAGGTATCTCTGAAGGTGTTTGTTGAGTTGGCATAAATCGAGATTAGGATTTGTCACTCCGAGTATCGGAGAGGTATCTCTGGGCCCTCTCGGTAATACACATCATAAGCTTGCAAGCAAATGACTAAGGAGTTGGTCACAAGGTGATGTATTACGGAATGAGTAAAGAAACTTGCCGGTAACGAGATTGAACTAGGTATGAAGATACCGACGATCGAATCTCGGGCAAGTAACATACCGATGGACAAAGGGAATTACGTATGTTGTCATAACGGTTCGACCGATAAAGATCTTCGTAGAATATGTAGGAGCCAATATGGGCATCTAGGTTCCGCTATTGGTTATTGACCGGAGAGGTGTCTCGGTCATGTCTACATAGTTCTCGAACCCGTAGGGTCCGCACGCTTAACGTTGGTTGACGATATAATGTTATATGAGTTATATGTTTTGGTGACCGAATGTTGTTCGGAGTCCCGGATGAGATCACGTACATGACGAGGAGTCTTGAAATGGTCGAGAGGTAAAGATTGATATATAGGATGATGGTATTTGGACACCGGAAGTGTTTCGGGACGTACCTGGAAGGAATCGGGTCACCGGAAGGGGTTCCGGGCACCCCCCGGCAAGTTATGGGCCTTATGGGCCAAAGGAGGGGACAGACCAGCCCACAAGGGGGCTGGTGCGCCCCCTCCCTTGTTTGGCCAGCCCTAGGGAAGGAAAAGGGGGAGGGCTAGCCCCTCCTGCCTTTCCCTCTCATGGGAGAAAGGAAAGGGGGGGGGGGGGGCGCCACCCTCCCCTGCCTTTTCCCGCACTCTAAATAAAGAAAGGGGGGCGGCTTGGGAGGGACCCCAAGTAGGATTCCTCCTACTTAGGCGCCTCCTTTGGCTGCTCCTCCGTCCCTCCCACCTATATATATGTGGGAGGGGGGCGCCTAGCACACAACAGACAATTGCCTAGCCGTGAGCGGCGCACCCCTCCACCGTTTACACCCCGGTCATATTTTCGTAGTGCTTCGGGTTTAGGGGGGCGCCTAGCTTTTGAAATTGAAACCGCTGATGATTCCGACATTATGCCACAAGCTGCACATGAGTTTGCTTCTCGTCAAGTTGGTGGACCGATTAACCTTGGATATACTTGCCGTGATAAAAAAATCATTTGCGAACCAAGCAACAGAGGGAGTTGGCTTTTGGACAAGCTGGAAGTATGTTGAAATATTTTCATGACAAAACTGCTGACAATCCATCATTCCAATATGCATTACAGTTGGATTGTGAGGAGGATATAACCAACATATTCTGGGCTGATGCTAAAAGTGCTAAAATGAACCTTGACTATGCACATTTTGGTGATGTTGTCACATTTGACACTACTTTTGGCACAAACAAAGAGTATAGACCATTTGGTGTTTTTCTTGGGCTCAATCAGTTCAGAGAAACTACTATTTTTGGTGCTGCCTTGCTGTTTGATGAAACAAAGGACTCATTTATATGGCTATTTGAGACTTTTCTAGCTGCACATAATGAAAGACAACCTAGAACTATTTAGACGGATCAAGATGCAGCAATGGGAAAAGCTATAGAAAAAGTATTCACGGAATCATATCATGGGTTGTGCACCTTTCACATTATGATGAATGCTGTCAAACATTTGTCTCTAGTCAAGGGCGAAGAGAAAGATGTAGGGGAGGTGGAAGAGGAAGATGAAGGGGAGGTGGAAGAGGAATCTCATATTCTCTCTGATTTTAGTGCTTGTATGTATGGCTACGAGGACAAGGTAGCATTTCAAGAAGCATTTGACAACATGGGACATAAAGTGCATAAGAAAACTTGGTTAGATAGTATCTACAAGGTGAAAGAAAAATGGGCTGAATGTTATATGAGAGATGTCTTCAGTTTGGGAGTGAGAAGTACACAACTAAGTGAGAGTTTCAACAATGCATTGAAGAACCATTTGAAATCTGATTTTCATATTGTCCGATTCTTGGTGCATTTGAGAGAACGGCTGAAGTAAAAAGAAGAAAGGAATTGGAATCTGAATATGAGGCAAGGAAAAAGTTGCCAAGAATCAAAATGTGCACTCCGATGTTGGTGCAAGCAAGCAAAGTGTACACTCCCCCTATTTTTGAAGCTTTCCAAAGTGAATATGAAAGATCCATGGCTGCTTGCACTAGAGTGTTGGATGGAAATAACAAATTCGCTGTTGCTATTGGGAGGTTGCAAGGTGATTTGACTTATGAGGAGGAGGAGGAGCGCATAGTGATTGGTGATCCTTTGACCCAAATAGCTTCATGTAGTTGTCAAATGTTCAATAGGGTGGGAATATTGTGTGCACATAGTTTGAAAGTTCTTGATTTGATGAATGTAAAGACATTGCCAACACATTATTTCCTAAAGAGATGGACTAGAGAAGCACGCAATGAAAGTATACAAGATAGACAAGGAAGGAAATTGGTAGAAAATCCAAAATTGGAAGCTCAACTTTGGTACAAAGATATGTCTCATAAATTTCACGATATGGCATATAAAATAGCCAACTCTCCTTAATGTCGTTTGTTGCTAGAAAATGCACTTGATTATCTTTGGCCCCAACTAGAGGATAAACTCAATGCATCAGCTACTAGTGCTACGAATGGATGTTCCAATGACCAAGAAAATGTTGATCCAAATGTGCAGCAAGCCAATGACTTGCTTAGTTCTGCAAAACTGAAGAAAAAGGAGTTTTCATCTAAAAATTTAAGGAGAAAGCAAACTTGGTTTGATAAGTTACGCAAGGGGTGAAAGCAACCTAAATCAGCGGCAACAACAAAAAAAGAAGCAAAGGTAAGCTGCAGTATGTATGTACTATCTGTTGTTATTCATTCCTAAACTAACAAAATGATTTTTCATTTACATTGGCAGCAACAACAACGAAAGGAAAAAGATAGTGTGCAGCCTCAAGTGCAAGTGGAGAATGATGGCACAAACAGAGGGAGTCCCATAGGAGAAAGTGAGAAGTGTCAAGAATACGATGCAATCGACAGCTTTACCGAGCTCTTGACAACTTCACGAGTTGACGATGATATCTTGATGATGATCTGATCTAGTATCTTCAAAGTTGTTAGGTAGTATTTTGGACAGGTTAACTACAGTGTTTTGGGGAGTTAATCATAGTCTTTTTTGGCTAAAGTGTACAAGTGAAATGGCCTGCTTTTGTGTACATGAATGATAACTCAATATTGGCATTTCTTGCTGTAGCATTCAGATGTTATGTGCTACAGCCTTTTAATGTCAAATGCTACTGGATTCGGTGTCAAATGCAATTGAATTGCTCAACTCTGATTACATAATATGGTAATGTATAATCTGTTCAATTTTTTGGGTTACAATCTGTTCAAATCAAACTGAATCGAAGCACACTATATCGTTGTTTGCTGCTAGACTGTACTGTTGTTTGCTGCTAGGCTGCAAAACTGCTAAGTCCTGGAGTTTTTGCCTGTGTCTCATGTAGACCGTTGGATGTGTTTTGGATGGAGATTAGATGGCTAAAGTTGCAGCGTGACTTCACCAAGTGAAGTCACTGGATCTCAGTCCGCTGCATTACAGTGCACTGACCGTCTTCAGTAGTACTTCGTCTGTAAACTAATATAAGAGCATTTAGATCACTACTTTAGTAATCTAAACACTCTTATATTAGTTTACGGAGGGAGCAGGACATATGCATGCATGTGGAGCCTTGGAACGGCGCGGTCGCGGTATTTTTCCGGTTAAGGCCCAGTTCTTTTGCCAGAATCTGGGGATTCTCCCAGAATCCGACCCCTACCCAGCTTCTCCCAGAATCTTTGAGCCACATTTGTTTTACAATCCTATCTAGTTAGGGTCTAATTAGATATGATTGTAAAACAAACGAGGTTCAAAGATTCTGGGAGAAGCTAGGTAGGGGTCGGATTCTGGGAGAATCCCCAGATTCTGGCAAAAGAACTGGGCCTAAGTTTCCGGTCGAGCGCAAGCGCGCGCGCTCTGCTGAATCCGGCGACGGCGTGTGGGTAGGGGGGTATGTCTTGGAATCCGGCGACAAATTTAGCTGTGTCAAAAAGATTCTAGGGAATGCTGAAAGCATATTAATTCAAAATGTAAGCGTAGCTGCTAGCCAAGCATGGCAGTTAACGGTAGAAGAAAAGTACAAATTTTTTTCTCAAAAAGAAGGTGAAACTCCGGCCTCTGCATCCATGGATGCACACAACCATCTTTATTAAATTATTCAACAAAGCTCTCACAAGAACATACATCAAACAAGAGCCGAGGTCATCGCTGATGCTCCCGCATGACGTACCAGGAGCGTGCAACATACCCAAAGCGTCCACCGCCTACACA
This sequence comes from Thinopyrum elongatum, assembly GCA_011799875.1. NCBI lineage: Eukaryota > Viridiplantae > Streptophyta > Magnoliopsida > Poales > Poaceae > Thinopyrum > Thinopyrum elongatum. The sequence continues at coordinate 617,691,427 of CM022298.1, read as the reverse complement.
CGCTTCAGAAGCCGCCATCACCATCGAACCGCTAACCCATCTCCAAGGGAGGTCCGTATTATCCTTGCTAGGCCAACCAGCCGTCAACGCCACCACGACGCCAAACAACGCCAATGCCCTGTGCTCGTCCATCCAGACGCATTTGCCGTCGAGACTCTGTTGCACCATGCCGCCAAGAACCGTCGACATCGACGCGGTAGATGCCACGCCGATCCATCTCCTGATGACTCCAACAAGCATTTGCTGCAAAACGATGCCCACAAGAAGGAATAGGACATCGATAATCGTCATCGTCCGATCTAGGATACCCAGATCAAGGGTTTCCACTCGAACAGCCTGAGCGAGGACAAAATGACTGCAGAAGCAATGCCTTCGACAAGGTAATGCTGCGTAGACATCGCCATCATGCGCGATGACCGAAGTCCGAGCTCAGTTTTCACTGGCGACCACAACTCCCCAACTCGCAGCCGGCTGGAACGCCGTCATTTGCGCAAATCGGCTCCGCGTGGAAGGACGAGCAAATGTGCACGTATCGTGCGTAGCGGGCCGACCCAATGGCTGGTTTTTATTCAATTCGGGATAGGATGCTACTGTTGCAATCAGTACAGCGTGTGTCTAAAAAAAAAAGTATAGCTACACGTGGCTGAGCTGATCGGTTTAGAGCTGTTTTTCCCCTTCCAAAACCGGCTACTGTGAAATTTTCGAACATGCTTGTGATTTTGAAAAAAGATTCTTGCGTTCGAAAAGAATGTTCACGAAAATTGAGAAAATGTTCGCTATTAAAAATGTAGATTCGTAAATTAAAAAAACTATCCACTAATTTTATGGAATGTGAATTTGAGAAATGTTCACAAATTCAGAAAATATTCTCTATTTGAAAATGTATACGTGTGTTGAAAAATTGTTCATGAATTTTAGAAAATGCTCATAAGTTCGAAATGTTCTTTAATTGGAAAAAATATCCACGAATAAAAAATGTTCATGAATTAAAAATATTCCTGAAATTTAGAAATGTCCATGAATTTAGAAATTGTTTGAGAATTTTAAAAATATTTCTGGATTTTCAAAAAATTACAATTATTTAAAATGGTTCAAAATATTAAAATTCCCAAATTTCAAAACAAATTGCGAATTTAAATAATATTCCAAAAATGAAAAATATTCCCGAATTTCAAAATGCTATAACAAAAAATAAAAAAGGAGAAAGGCGAAAAAATAAAAGCAGAAATAAAACATAGCTTTTTGAAATAAAAAATCCCGGTCTGGGTAGGTTCTAGAACCTCCCCAAAACTGGAAAGTCTTTAATTGGGCCAGCCCAGCTGCGCGTAGCGCGGCACATAACGTGTGCGCTTTTGCTCGGTATCTACCCTATAATAATAAAGGAGCTATTGCTTCTGCCCGTCCGTCACTTAAATTACCTCCGAAGTTGTCATAAATTACCCACTATATCATCTATAAGTGAAAAAAATGATTCAGTTTTTTTTAAGTCGCTGGGCAGATTGATTCTTATATTGTGTTCACCTCATGCAACACAAAGTAGACAAGTGCTGCAGTGGTCAAGGCGTCAGTATTTCGTGCTGGAGACCCAGGTTTGATTCCCGGCTCGCCCTTTTTCTCCTCTTTTCTCGCAACCTTTTTTCTCTTCTTTTCTCTGCAAGCGCTCCTCCTCCTCCGCACGTGTATGGGCCGGCCCATGGGTGTGACGTCCCACTGCTGTTTTCATTTGCTTTTTTTGTTATTTCTGTTTATGTTTTTCCTTTTTTAAATTAATTCAGGATTTTCAAAATTCAAATTTCAGAAAGTTATGACGTGAAGTTTTTTTTTAGAAATCATAAATTCAATTTCAGAAAGTTGTGAGTTGAAGATTTTTTTTAGAAATCATAAAATGTTCGTGAATTCAAAAAATGGTAGGGAAATCATAAATTGTTCAAGATTCTTAATAACTGTTTGCATATTATTTAAAAATCACGATTTCAAGTAAATGTTCATGATTTTTAAAAAGTGATCATGAATTCAAAACATATTCAATAATTTGAAAATAATGTCCATGAAATTTTAGAAAATGTTCACAAAAATTCAAACAAATACGTAAATAATGAACAAAACGAACCATCGCTTAGATAGAGCTCTTTTAGGGGAAACATAGAGGTTGTTTTATGATTTTTTTTTAGTCCATCGCACATTGGTTAAAAAGGGTTTTTGTGTTCTATACAACGCTTGGCCCCAGATAAATTTACACAACTTCCTATGGGTTAGCTTTTGTAAGCTATATGAAAATGACTAAATGTCTAATTTGTCGCCATACATAGCTATGTTTATTCTGGTAATATAGCTGTACTGGTCATGAAAAGCACCACGATGCTAGGTCAAGGCGAGGCACATCATTTATCAGTCTAGCTCAGGTAGGGTTCATCAATGCAGCTTGCTTAGCCAAAAATATATTTCATTGTGGTGCCTTAGGAAATCAAGTCGTGAGACCATCACATTTTCAGCTTTTGAAATGACTTCTTAAAAGTCCCTTATCTCATCGTGACATGATTGAGATGTAGTTTATGAAATGACATTTTAAAAGTCCTTATCTCATCCTGAAATAGTCTGATTGTTTTTCCCCATTGCAATGCACGGCATATTTGCATATTTGCTAAGTTTGCCAAAAATAAATAAAAACTAATCTAAGCGCTGAATTCTTCTAAAAAAAAACCTAAGCGCTGAATATCCCTAAAAAAAAAGAATCTAAGCGCTGGATAGGATCTGCCCTAGCCACCTTTCCGTTCGGTCTGTGGTACTCCTACGTGCCAATGGCGAGACGCAAGGCCGCCGCGGCCAGGAAAGCAAACCCCTCCAGGGTGGCCGACGCCCCCAGCCTATGTCCCGACGGACGTGCTGCTGAACATCCACGACCGCCTGGGGCCCATCGACCGTTTCGCCTTCGCCGCAGTCATCAACGCATCGTGCGAGGACGACGTGATCAAGCCGTGCCCGTACGCGCCGTGGCTCCTCCTCCCCGGCAAGACCACGGAGACGCTCGAGCTCGTCTCCATCACCGACGGGCGCGGCCTCATCGTGTCCGCCCGAAGCCCCGCGCTGCGCGGCCACCTCGTCCTCGGCTCCTCCGGCGTGAGAATCGCCACGGTCGACGTCCGCGGCCAGATCTACCTCGTTAACCTGGCCACCGGCGACCAGCACGAGCTCCCGCATATCTCCACCACGGGTCTCTTCCGGCAGTTCACGCAATGCGGCTTCTACTTCCCGGTAGAGGACTCGATGCGAGCCCGATACGGCGGTCATTACTTGGGGCCGGATGTGTACGGGACGTACACGTTCAGCACCGACCACATGCGCATGTATTGTTACCGCAAGGTGGTCCTCTCGGTGTCCCCGAGCCCCGGCAGCTACGCCGCCATGCTCATCATGCACCAAACGATCAGCGCCCCGGCCTTTGCCACGGCGGAGGACCCGGCGTGGAGGCTGGCCCCCTCGCCTGACGGCGTTGAGGACGCCGTCCACCACGACGGCCAGTTCTACTCCCTCTCCTACACGGGCGTTGTGGAAGCCTGGGAGCGCGACTCGGAGTCCGGCGCGTACACTGCCACGGCCGTCGCGCCAAGGCTGACCGTCGGAGAAAACGAAGACGGCACGCCGTCTTCGTGCAGCAAGTATCTCGCTGTGGGTCCGGGAGGGCGGCTGATGGTGGTGCTCAAGTACCCCACGGTGACCAGGGAGCGGTACGGCCAAGACAGGTGGCCGTGCTCCTTCAAGGTGCATGTCCTCGGCGACAACGGGCATGGAAGGAAGTGACGGACATCGGCGACGTTGCGCTGTTCGTCGGGGTGAACAACTCTGTGTGCTTGCCAACTACGGAGTGGCCGCAGGTCAAGGCCGGCTGCGTCTACTTCACCGGCGATGGGCTCGACCGGGGGGCCTTCGTAGGTCGTACGGAATTCACAATGATCCCAGCGACCTTCGGGCTGTCGGGATGTACAATCTCAAGGACGGTGGGGTGAGGAAAATCGAGGGTCTCGGACAGCGAGGCCGAAGCTTCTACACGCCGCCGGCGCCGGCGTGGATCATGTGTTCCTCCCGTGATACCTTTGAACTAGTTAGGGCATGTATGGTGGATAGGGGTGTCTTATCTTCTATCGGCCATGTAATCTAGACAAGACAATAAAAAGTGATGGGGCCTTGGACCCCCCCCCCCCCTCCCCCCCACAACAAAACGTAGAAGGGCAGAATGGTCATACGGAAGAAACGTATGCCCACCTCGTATTGTACAGTTCTGCCAGGCGTACGTATACCGCGCGCATGCTAAAAAAAAAACTGCCAGTTGCACGATCTACTCGCCCGCCCCATCTTCTCGCCTGCCCCATCTGGTCGCCTGCCCGGCGATCACGGTAGTTCCAAGTGGCCGATCGCCACCGTCCGACGCCGCCGTCAACGTCCGTCGTCGTCCGACGCCGCCTCCGCACCACTGTTGCCCCTCCCCCCCCCCCCCCCCCCCCCCCCCCCCCCCCCCCCCGCACGGCCCCTCCCCCCCCCCCCCCCCCCCCCCCTCTGATCCTACCAAACATCCGGCCGGTTGCTCGTCGTGCACGTCGCCGCCTGAAGGCCGTCGTCGAACGCCGGCGACGTCTACACCGCGGGCCAAGGTTTGTCATCTAAACCTAGCGGGCATGATGGATAGAAGTGAGGGCTAGTTCGTGCATGTACTGATTTAGGGTTTAGGGTTCATCAAAACCTCCCGCCGCAGCGCCTCCTCTACGGACTACCGTATTATTTAGAGAACTAGCGTTGCTTTGGGCATGATGCAGTGTACTAAACTTAACACATGATGTTTTGCAGTTCTGTGAGTTAGGCGTGTTGACATGGACGAAGAAACGGCAGTCGGGAGGGATGAGAATGATACTGATAAGGTAACTAAGACTGATAACGATAATTTTAACGAAGATGATGACAGCAGCGACAACGATTCCGTCTCGTCATATAATATCTTACCTCCGGAGGATTTTGATAATAATGAACATGGCGCAAATAGTGAAAACGTAAGTGGCATATATTTTGATTTTATTTTTGAATTTGCAAAGTATGGCATGGATAACTATTTATCTTTGTGTACAAATTTGCAGGAAGATGTGGATGTTGACAATGTGCAACATAGTTGGCAGGAATCATTCGCAGATAACTTGAGCCAGGTTAGTTGATAGATGTTGTACATCGATCAATAGTATGAATTAAATGATAGTAATTGACATATATATTTTCAAATGAATGTTGTAGGAGGAGTCAGATGGTCCTAGCGGTGATCACGATGAGGGAGAGATCGACATTGAGGAGGCTCGAAGGCAGCAGAAGATGCTGGAGACACATTGGAAGGTCATGGCTATGACCTTTCGGTCGCAAGGGGATGCATACATATTCTACAACAATCACGCCAAAGAGCACGGGTTTAGCATCAGGAAACAGACGGTGAAACGAGGTGCTTCAGGAATGATACGGTACCGGCGGTTTCTTTGCTCCAGGGCAGGGAGAAGGCAGAGCAAGTTCATAACCATGGAGGGCCGCAAGCGCAGGCTTAGACCGGAGACTCGTTGCGACTGCGGTGCACATATGGTGGTGAAGCTGGATAGAGAACGTGGCGTTTGGTTCGTCGCATCATTCGTGGATGATCACAACCACGCGATGGCTCGGCCCGACGAGGTTTGTTTTTTGTGGTCACACAGACAGATTGGAGATGGCAAGAGGGCCGAGATATTGGCGATGGAAGCGGCCGGGATAAGAAAGCATATAATAATGGACAACTTCATCAGCAGATACGGTTCGTACGATAAGTGCGGGCTTATCAGGAGGGACATTTACAATCTTTGTTGCAGAGAAAAAATGAAGCTCATTGCAAAGGGTGATGCAGAGACGGCAATTGGCATTATGAGGAGCAGGAAGGAGAAGGACCCTGAGTTTTTTTTTGAGTATGTGCTTGACAAGGAAGGGCGACTGAAGAGTATGTTCTGGTGCGATGCACAGTCGCGGAGGGACTATCAGGACTACGGAGATGTGGTTGTGTTTGATAGCACGTATAAGATGAACAGATATGGTATGCCGTTCGTCCCCTTTGTCGGAGTTAACAACCACCGTTGCACCACAGTGTTTGGTTGTACCATCATTGCTGACGAGACCGAAGGGACATACGTGTGGCTGCTGTAGACATTTATGAAGGCAAACTGTCAGGTGAAGCCAAAGTCAATAATCACAGACGGTGACGCTGCAATGATCCGGGCTATTCAGACTGTCCTTTCAGATGGTTTCCATCGTCTTTGCTCCTGGCATATCGAGAAAAATATGCACAGGCACCTGCATTACAAGTCACTGGATGAGTTCAGATCGCTCCTGTACTATGCCACCTCTCAAGCGAACTTTGAGCATAGATGGACCGCTTTCTATGATAACGGATAGAACTGAAGAGTGGCTTGACAGGATGTACAGGAAGAGGAGACTTTGGGCAGCTTCATATCTTTCCGATGGTTTTTTTCTTGGTATGCGAAGTAACCAGAGGAGCGAAAGCCTCAACTCCTGCCTTCACCTTCACCTGGACTACGGTATGACAATTGTTGATTTGGTGGTGCATTATGAGAACTGTATAGTTCGCCTGCGTGAGAACGAGGCGTACAATGACTGCGAGGCACACCAGAAGGAACCACCGTCGGTTACTGAATATAAGGCCCTTGAGGAGCATGCCGCCAAAGTATTCACACCTGCTAATTTCTACATCCTGCAAGATGATTTGCATAAGATGGGTCAGCTGGAGATATTTGAGACGCTCGTGGGAATTGGGCGTCAGACATTCATGGTGACATGGAAGGATAACCACAAGTTCAGGTACAATGTTGTTTATGAACCAGGTAACTCAGAAGAAACTATTACATGCAGTTGTCTTAGGATGGTTCGGAAAGGGCTGCCATGCAAACACATTATGTTTGTTCTCCATCATCTGAACTTAACTGAAATACCAAAGTGTTGTGTCCTGCATCGGTTGTCCAAACATGCGAGAGATGGGTTGCCTGTGCAGCGGAAGAGTGATGTGTTTGGATGGGGTTGGTCAGGGTCATTGGAGAGAGAACGGTATAGTGCAATAACCATTAAAACCGCAGAAGCTGCTCATGTTGCAGCAAATGATCCCTTCTTGTTCGACGAGTTGATGAAGTGTCTGGACAACATAATAGCGCAGAAAAATATTTCAGAGGAGGAACTTATAGGAAGTAGAAGGTATGCTATGCTTAAAAATTAGGCAAGTCAGGCGCAACAAGTTGAGCCTGGTATTGGTGATCCTCAGAAAGTTTCGACGAAGGGTGCACCTAAGAAGGGGCGGTCAAAGGGAGGCCCCGACGTTACAAAGAATGGTAGGCCAAAAGATTTTACAAAGAAGAAAAGTGGTCCTTTGTGCAGTCTGTGTAGTCTCCCAGGTCATAACAAGGCTACATGTAGTCTGAACGAGAAGTGAGTTGCTACCTTCTTATTTTTGTTATGTTCCCAATTTGATTTCACCGACTTTATTTTCTCACCCATTTTTTTATATTTTGTTCAGGAATCGGGCGTATTGAAGCTGCTTGGTTTGTTGGAAGAATAAAAGTGGTCGCACGAGTCATGTCTGAATAAACTATGCTGTTTTTTATTCGTATGTGTGTGCAAGAAAACTTGATAAGTGATTTGTTTAAGTGATTTGTACTGTTATGTGATGATTTGTACTGTTATGTGATGATTTGTACTGTTTCTATCTGCAGTTTCGAAATTCTGTTTATTTTGTTTGATGATGACTTGTATGCCTTTGTACTGTGATGAAATGCGGCCGGCCGCGGCTATTTTGTACTGTTTTATATGCCTTTGTACTGTGCTGAAATGCGGCCGGCCACTGCTTTCTGTCCAAAAAGCAAGTTAGAAAAAAAAATTGCCCAACCACCGCTGCTGGGCCCATACTAGCGGGCAGAACCTACCCAAATCAAGCCTTAAGGTGACTCGGGCGGCTGATTGAGCCCACTAATGGGCACAGAGACGGGGTTCAACGGGGATGCGGGTGGTAATAACAGAGGAGCTCGGTGGAGGGGCGGAGGCAGGTATTTAAGCCGCTCCTCACGCGCCCCTCCTTCCGAGGTAGGACTAAACACTGAGGTGTGCGTCGCGCGGGCGAGGGGATTGGGCGTGGGCCGGGGGAGGGGTCGAGTGGCGGCCTGCCTCCATTGGGCCGAACTGGGCCGGCGGGTGACAGCGCAGAATAGGCCCGGGATCCATGCGGCGACCGCGTGCAGTGCAGGGCGCGATGGGGGCGCCATCTTTAGTCCCACCTCGGAAGCCGGGGGGCGCGAGGAGCGACTTAAATAGTTGCCTCCGCCCCCTCCACCGAACTCCTCTGTTAGTACTACCCGCAGCCCCGTTAGACCCCGTTTCTGGGCCCATTAGTGGGCTCAATCAGCCGCCCGAGTCGCCTTCGGGCTTGATTTGGGTAGGTTCTGTATGCTACTATGGGCCCAACGCCGGTGGTTGGGCATTTTTTTTCTAACTTTTATAACTTAATTTTTTAACAGAAAGCAGCCGCCGTCCGCATCTCACCATAGTACAAAATACAAAACAGTATGAAATAGCAGCGCCAGGCCGGCCACGGCAGCGTAATCATCATAGTATATAACAAGTTGAAAAATCATCACCCACAATGATGCAAATAAGAGTGACACCCAATACCTCGCTTCGGTAGACCCCCCCCCCCCCCCCCCCCCCCCCCCCGCGCTGATTTCTGTCAATAAGAGTGACACACAATTTTTGACAGAAAGCAGCGGCCGGCCACGGCGGCCAAATAATTTTTTGACAGAAAACAGCGGCCGGCCACGGCGGCCAAATCTCACAGTACCTACAGCATCATAACTGCGAATATAAAAATCATCACCCACAATGATGCAAATAAGAGTGACATTGGTGAATATATATTGTAGCAAATACCGACCACGGCACATTTATTTAGTTCCGAAAGATGCAAAACCATGCCGCATTACAATAAAGAGATGTCCTAATATGAAAATTGTATCAACTAGCGACAACGGCACGTTTATTTAGTGAAGATAATAGCCAACACCCCATCCTCCGACTCATTTCTTCTCCATGATCTTGAGGATCTTCTCTTTCACTACTTCCATCGTGTTGCATTCTGAAAAAAGTATTTCAGCTAGAATGCGTCCCCTTGAAGCATTAACCTCAGCTTGATCAAAGTCAAATATCCAATCATCTCCATTCCAGTTTTGAATGGATTTCACCACAAAAAGACAACAAGAGACTCTGCAAGAAACCGCGAGTCAGGCTTTGTTGGATCAGAGAAGTGCATACAAATTCAACATTTGAACATACCCGTCGGCTTGTAGCGGCATTTTATACTCCCTTATTGGCCAGGAAGATACGTCAGGATGTTCCGTATGTATAAGGGAGTTCACCTCCGTCGTATCTTTAGCTATTTCTGCCCTCTGAAATAAAAATGTGAAATTCATATGAAGTACGTTTCGAATAACTATATCTTGTTTTATGTAATGTTGTAATCTTACCAGCTTAGTAATCTTTGCAAGAACTCCGTTGCTGCATTTACCAGTAGAATTTAAAACTTGAAACTCTTTTTTCTTGTTGTGCATGAGAACTGTTATCCAATGATTTTCTTCCACATGAAAAGGAAAGTATGCCTACAACAAAGTATATTCATGTTGGTGTACACACACATAGTTATGTAGTACGATGGATCATACTAAACAGAAGTACCTTATCTTTGATGAAATACTCTTCAGTAACTCTAGACACCATTTTATTTTGGTTTGTGAAATGTTCCATAAAATGCTTCTTAGAGTTCTTAACCTTTCCATCAGCACGAAGAATTAGCCAGTGGGACACCCAAGATGATAATATATGACTGTCAGCACGAGGATTATGGGTCTGCATATGGTTGCAATAACTATTGATGACCTGAAAATAACATAACAACAATACGCCTATTAGAAAATTTATATAAATGACATGGAAAACTTAATAAATTAATGCTAATACTTACACAACCATGCAACCACTTTTTGGAAATGATGGCTTCAAGCATATCAGGTGTACATGTTTCCCCACCAATTCCCTTCATGTGCACGACAGTTTTCCTACAACGCTTCGCCGAGCCTGCTAGTGTCTGGATATAAACCGTCGCGGCCTCTATGTGTTCCTCATTAATGTAATCAGTACTAACCAAAGCGGCTCTTATACCAAACAGATCTAAAATAGTAACAAACATTGAGTTAATAAAGTGCGCATGAAAGGACAGAAATATCTTGCAATAATAAATTACCTAGCACTTACTTTTCTTTGGACGTTTACGTCCACCGTTCTGCTTGTAAGGTGAACGACAGTATTTTGACTGTTTCCTCTTGCGTTTCCCATCATTCTCCTTAGTGCCACTTTCTTTCGCATTTTTAATACGGGTGTCCAGACTATCCATACTAATCTCCTTAGATTTATCGGCGCTAGACCTGTCTGACATTGTATTTATATTCTTGGGGGTTGCAGTAATAGCTGGAAAGTCATTTGTGTCTACCGTTGCTAGAGATGGGTCGGTTGAATTACCATTCTCCTCAATAACGAAGGGGTCGCCTTCATCTCCTGTACCGGGTGTGTTGTGATGCACACCTTTCTCACGCGCCAACTTCTTCCCGTTCGCAGTGGTGAAGGATGCCTCCATCATGTTGTCCATGTCTTCTTTTGCAGGAGTTGATTTGACATCTGTCCAATATTTTGATGGACCATACTTCCCCACCCAGTCTTCACTATGCTCCACAAACTCAACGTCATCACGAAACCCCCTGTTTGGCTTGAAGAGAAGACCTTTCTTCTCCAGCTTCTCCACTACTATCTGTAATGACACATCGAAAGCATTAACTCCATGCAAACATTATGAATAATCCCATGTAAATTTAAGTACACATCACTCATTACCTCAGCACATTTTTCAGGGAGAAGTCTAATATCTTTTTGCATATCTTTGATGCATTTCATCACTTGATCTAATGTACTGTCCCTGCTTGATGAAGCCTCGTCTCTATTATCTTTTCTTTTTTGGGCACGACCTGTTGGATCTTCTGGCTCAAATTCTTCCTCCGCCTTTCTTCCTTGTTGAGCAATTAATGTCTGTCTGTACTTCTCACTTATCACGTCATCAATCTATGACACGTTAAATCAATTTAAATTGCTCAACATATATATAGTAACATAAGTGCATGCAGTACGAACCATTAAAACTTACCGTCCCATTACCACAGCCGTATGATGTGTCGTACGCGTCACGCTTCTTAGCCTCATCTTCTGACCAATTAAGCATCAACGGATATTCATGAGCCAGTGGATCAAATGCCTCTTCATCCAGTGGCTGCACTTTCTCCCAAAACAAGTACTGCATGAACATGAAGTATATTAGCAAACTTTTTTTCACAAACTATAGTTCGAAAGAAACAAATATAACGTAAGATTTACCTGTATGAGGGCAAGGTTTCCGACCGGCCAAGTAAATTTTGTAAGATCTGATAAGGTCTTTGTGATGCCTTCAACGCAAACGCGTAAAGTAAACGCGTTCCAATTAAATGCTTTGATGGCCTCCACATCCTCCACTAACTTGTAATAAGCATTAGGAACTTCTTTCGTGGACTGCGGTGCAAGAACCGTGCCTAGAAGAACCAGAACAATTCTACAGAGAAAATCATCATCGTACGTGCCACTGGCAACGATGTTCTCAATCAGCTCGTCTATCATCATTTCACCCGTACTGGAATCTAGAAAACGACTAGGCACCTTCACCTTCGCCTTTAACCCCCCTTTACCTAGCGCTTTCATGGCATCTTTGCCCTTGTTCTGTAGCCCGAAAATGTCAAACACATCTTCAGTGCGCAATGATATCGCACCGTTTTTTGATGGCATGATGAACCTTTTTCTGTCCAATGCATATGATTTAACAATGAACTTCAGCAAACACTTTCGCATGAGCACACTAGGAATCATCAACATTTTTTCAAGTCTAGTGCTTGCAAAACGCTTTTTCTGCCTAGAGTTTAGTTTGCTGACCAACAGACACCACTTCTCAACCGAACAATAAATCTCTCCGTACTCTTCCATCACTAGGAATAGGAGCAAAAATAATATTAGCTAACTTTCTATGGGTACATGATAAACATGATGAATGCACAGTACCTCGTGCCATGGGATCGGGGCCGGCCCTGGGGGACGACGGCGCGGTGGCGTCGGTGGCAGGTGGCGTCGGTCGCTAACTGTAAATAAAATTCATAGATATATAAGCTCATTCACATTAGACATAATCAAATTAGACATTCCAAGGTGCAACTTATTGTGTTTGCTGATATGTGCTCATCAGTCCTAAATGAAAATCCCAAACCTGACAAACTGCCAAAAAATTAGAGTATTCTGAAAGTATTTTCTAAGTAGACAGTGTACTGACATAGGGAAAAAAATTCAAATATCAAGGTTATGCTTATATTTTAAGGCCCTGTTTGATAGCACAGTATTTTCTAAGTATTCTAAAAATACTACTGTTTTTTTAGATACCATAGTTTTATTTACAGTGACATGTTTGGCTAACACTAAATACTGTGTTATTAAAACTAGAGTATTCTCGCTCTTACACCATCGCGTCTGCCGCCGCGGCCGTCTCTGTAGATTCTCCATCGGCTACGTTCAGTTTTTTCATGCTCCTGTTCTCACTAGTAGAAAACAGGGCTTTGGTCCAGGCCAGCCCAGCCCATTAGTCCCGGTTCAGTCAGGAACCGGGACACATGGGGGCATACGTCCCGGTTCGTGCGCCCAGGGGGCCGGCCGGGGCTCGTGGGGCATTGGTCCCGGTTCGTCTGGACCCTTTGGTCCCGGTTCCAGACACGAACCGGGACCAATGGGTCTCGCTCCTGGCCCGCATCCATTGGTCCCGGTTCGTGGCTGGAACCGGGACCAAAGGGTGGCCTTTAGTCCCGGTTCCAACCACGAACCGGGACCAATGTTGTGCCTATATATATACCCCTCGCCCGCGAGCAGAGCACTCCACTGCTTTGTTTTTTTCTGGCCGGCGAGGGGAGGGGTTTGTGGTGCTCTAGCTCACCTCCTATGCACATGAGGTGTTCGATGAAATGCCCGAGCAACACTACTTAAGCTTTCTCCTCTCCAAACTCGACCTTCAAGCTCCATTTTCCTCAAGATTTGTCTAGGTTTAGCGGTCCGTCACGTCCCGTCCCCGTCTTCACCGCCGTCGATCGCCCGCGCTGATCTCGTCGCCGGCATAACCGTGGTGAGCCTCTTGTTCTTATCTTCTTTCTAAAAGAAAAAATTCTTACTTGTATGATTTAGATAGATACTTGTCTAATTTTCTTACTTTTATTATTGTTTGTTATTATATAGTGCGATGGTTTTGGTATCCGCCCCCGTCGGCCCTCGTCCTGTCTATGATTCGGATGTGGTATATATATTATATTTTATAACTATTTGGTTCATTTATTGTTTATGACAATTATGCCGACCAACGTGACATAGATTTTTTTATCTAGGAGGTATGTGAACCGGAAATTCCAACCGACCCTATTGTCGAGAGGTTAAATTTAGTTGAAGAAGAAAACAATTACTTGAAGGAAAAATTGAAAAAAATTGAGGAGCAGAAGATGATATTGGAGTTGCATGTTGCGGATGTCGTCGATGATCACAAGATCAAGATGGATGCAATGCGCTTCAAGATTAGAAAGTATAGAAAATATGTCATTCATACCGAGGCTTGGTATCATTATGCCGTTGGATCAATTGTTACCTTGGTTGCGATTATGATCGCATTTGTTGTTGCATTGAAATGTTTTACATAGTTTCAATGTATGGTTTAATTAGATGCTCTGGAGAGCTATATGTTGTTCAATGAGAACTATGTATGTACTTTGGTTTTAATGTGATGATGAACTTCTATTAATTTGGTCACTTATCTATTCATGATGTTTTGTAATGGTTTTTTACACACTTAATTATATATAATGCACGCAAATGAACCGGCAATGGATGTACGGTGACAGACGCACCTTCGAGTACATTAAGGGCGTGCATAATTTTCTCGAAGTGGCTGAGGCAAACAAGCAGAATGGTTTTATGTGTTGTCCATGCCCTATATGTGGGAATACGAAGTCTTACTCTGACCGGAAAATCCTTCACACCCACCTGCTTGAGAAGGGTTTCATGCCACACTATAATGTTTGGACCAGGCACGGAGAAATAGGGGTTATGATGAAAGACAACGAAGAAGAAGAGGACGATGACAACTATGTGCCCCCTGAATACGGTGATGCTGCAACGGGGGAAGCTGAAGATCAAGAGGAACCAGACGATGTGCCCGATGATGATCTCCGCCGGGTCATTGTTGATGCAAGGAGACAGTGCAAAAGTGAAAAGGAGAAGCTGAAATTCGATCGCATGTTAGAGGATCACCAAAAAGGGTTGTACCCCAATTGCGAAGATGGCAACACAAAGCTCGGTACCGTACTAGAATTGCTGCAGTGGAAGGCAGAGAATGCTGTGCCTGACAAAGGATTTGAGAAGCTACTGAAAATATTGAAGAAGAAGCTTCCAAAGGATAACGAATTGCCCGACAGTACGTACGCAGCAAAGAAGGTCGTATGCCCTCTAGGATTGGAGGTGCAGAAGATACATGCATGCCCTAATGACTGCATCCTGTACCGCGGTGCGTACGGGGATTTGAATGCATGCCCGGTATGCGGTGCATTGCGGTATAAGATAAGATGAGATGACCCTGGTGATGTTGATGGCGAGCCCCCCAGGAAGAGGGTTCCTGCCAAGGTGATGTGGTATGCTCCTATAATACCACGGTTGAAACGTCTGTTCAGAAACAAAGAGCATGCCAAGTTGATGCGATGGCACATAGAGGACCGTAAGAAAGACGGGAAGTTGAGAGCACCCGCTGACGGGTCGCAGTGGAGAAAAATCGAGAGAAAGTACCGGGCTGAGTTTGCAGGTGACCCAAGGAACGTATGGTTTGGTTTAAGCGCGGATGGCATTAATCCTTTTGGGGAGCAGAGCAGCAATCATAGCACCTGGCCCGTGACTCTATGTATCTATAACCTTCCTCCTTGGCTATGCATGAAGTGGAAGTTCATTATGATGCCAGTACTCATCCAAGGCCCTAAGCAACCCGGCAACGACATTGATGTGTACCTAAGGCCATTAGTTGAAGAACTTTTACAGCTGTGGAATGGAAACGGTGTATGTGTGTGGGATGAGCACAGACAGGAGGAATTTGACCTGCATGCGTTGCTGTTTGTAACCATCAATGATTGGCCTGCTCTCAGTAACCTTTCAGGACAGACAAACAAGGGATACCACGCATGCACGCACTGTTTAGCTGACACCGAAAGTATATACCTGGACAAATGCAGGAAGAATGTGTACCTGGGGCATCGTCGATTTCTTCCGACCAACCATCAATGTCGAAAGAAAGGCAAGCATTTCAAAGGCGAGGCAGATCACCGGAAGAAGCCCGCCATGCGTACCGGTGATCTCATACTTGCTATGGTCAATGATTTACACGTAATCTTTGGAAAGGGTCCCGGCGGACTATCTGTTCCGAATGACGCTGAGGGACGCGCTCCCATGTGGAAGAAGAAATCTATATTTTGGGGCCTACCCTACTGGAAAGACCTAGAGGTCCGCTCTTCAATCGACGTGATGCACGTGACAAAGAACCTTTGCGTGAACCTGCTAGGCTTCTTGGGCGTGTATGGAAAGACAAAAGATACACCGGAGGCACGGGAGGACATGCAACGTTGGCACAAAAAAGACGGCATGCCTCCAAAGCAGTATGAAGGTCCTGCCAGCTACGCTCTTACCAAAGAAGAGAAGGAAATCTTCTTTGAATGCCTGCTCAGTATGAAGGTCCCGTCTGGCTTCTCGTCGAATATAAAGGGAATAATAAATATGGCAGAGAAAAAGTTCTAGAACCTAAAGTCTCATGACTGCCACGTGATTATGACGCAACTGCTTCCGGTTGCATTGAGGGGGCTTCTACCAGAAAACGTTCGATTAGCCATTGTGAAGCTATGTGCATTCCTCAATGCAATCTCTCAGAAGTTGATCGATCCAGAAATCATACCAAGGCTACACTACAAGAAATATGTCAACTTGTGACCTTCTGTCAGTGACCCTGGAAGAATTGGTCATAAATCTACTACCATTTGAGACCAATTGGTCAAAAGCTGTTCGGGGGGCTCCAAACCCTAAACTATAACGACCATTTTGGTCAGAAAGGTCGTAATTTCCTTACACGAAATGGTCATGAAGCAGACAGCACTGGTCTGCTGCCTTATTTCTAGATGATCATGACCAATATAGATGGTCATAACCTTGTAAATTGTGGTCGATTGCTATGACTAGGCGCCACCTCATCAGTTTTGCCTATGTGTCATGTCCATGTGTCAATTTTTGCCCTAGGTTGTGAAGCAACCTATATTTCTGTCATTCCCAAAATTCCCAAAAAAATTGGGCATTCTTTACTATCCAAATCATTGCCTCATGATAATATTCAACTCCATTTGCCTGGTAAATCTTCCTCGGCAAATTTCCAAAGTTTTTGTTCAGCTCGAACTGTTGTGAAGGAAGTACTAGCTAGGCATATCCTAATGAGCTAAATTTTTGCCACATCTTCTATATTCCCAAATCATAGCTCTCCACAAAATTTGAACCCCATATAACAATACATGTGAGCTCAGCATCCAATCTTTGTTTCTGGTGATATTTTCAGTTTGTGAAGCAACTATATTATATGTTATTTTATAATTGCTGAAAATTTACCACGATATGACCCTGCCCATAGAACCTCCCTCCCCCAAATTTTAGCTCATTTATTCTAGCCAATTTCCCTCAGCATTTTTCCCAATTTTCTGTTCACTGGAGAGCACTGTGAAGGAAGTACCATTTTTATTTATCCAAATGGTATGAAAATTTTAAAGTGCCTTCATATGCCCAAATTATCATCCTGCTCCAAATTTCAGATCAATCCATTCATTCATTTGAGTCTAGCTTCAACATTCATATTCCTGTCCAGTGTGGTACGTTGCAAAGCAAGTGACACCTAGGCTCCTCCATTTGAGCTGCAAATTTTCCAAGATAGTTTCCTTAGTAGATGATCATCCTCGGCCAAACCTCAGGTGCATTGGCCATGTGCATTTTCCCCACCACTAATCAAACACTTGGGTGCTAATTCATGTTTGAGCTCAGTTCAGTCTCCTCGTGAGATTCTTCTATGGCCTTCTTCTTCCTGACACCTATTGAGGGAGTGCCCAACCCACTAGACATGCCTAGGCCACCCGGAACGCGTCGTAACACCACGGTCATGCGGTGACCATGCGGCGGGCATGCGAGTTTACGCGCTCTGGAGTTGCGGCCCTCGGCCACCATCCAAACCTCAACGTATCGCCACCAAACCATGCATTTCTGATTAAATAGATACTTATGTACCTATAAATGATTTTTGGAAAAAATAAAGAGCAAACTATGAGGCAACTGCAGTTCAAATTTGACCCGCTTCCTACTGAATCGACGGAAATTTGTCTTTTTCACCAGAGGTGTATAAATACTTTTTACGACCAACCATTTTGTCAATTGTACATTAAATATGGCCTAATATATTATAAAAATGACCTGGTCCCATTTTGCAACAAATATATGGTAGGTCCTTCACAAAAAAAAAACTCATTTTGGGCACTCGGAAAATAGAAAATGAATGTTTCGTCCAAAGAAAATGAAAACTTCCTTAGGCAACATTGTTTGCCATCCCAAGATGCACCCTTGTGCACAATATGAGATCATTTGAACAAACTATGCCATGAATGTGGCCATAAGATTGATCATTTGGCTTGAAAGCCATGCATCTTCACACATGATAGCTCGTTTCTGAGAACACTTTTTAAAAATAATTACCGTATTACAAGTTTATTATTTTTCCTGGTAACTTGGTCACATATAATGACACAATGCGAAGGTTTTCTAATTTTTTGATTTTTTTTTGAATTTTTTATGCTCGTTTCAAAATGCGGTCAAAACGGCGAGAATGACCGTTCCTAGCTAGTAGTTGAATCTTGGATTTTTTTTGGTGTTTCTCTGATTAAATAGATACTTATGTACCTAGAAATGATTTTTGGAAAAAATAAATAGCAAACTATGAGGCATGTGCAGTTCAAATTTGACCGGCTTCCTACTGAATCGGCGGAAATTTGTCTTTTTCACTAGAGGTGGATCGAAACTTTTGACACCCAACCATTTGGTCAATTGTGCATTAAATATGTCCTAGTATTTTAGAAAATTGATTTGGTACAATTTTGCAACAAATATATGGTAGGTCCTTCACAAAAAAACTCATTTTGGGCACTAGAAAAATGGAAAATGAAATTTCCGTCCAAAGAAAATGAAAACTTCCTTAGGCAACATTGTTTGTCATTCCAATATGCACCCTTGTGCATAATATGAGATCATTTGAACAAACTATGCCATTAATGTGGCCATAAGATTGAGCATTTGGGTTGAAAGCCATGCATCTTCACACTTGATAGCTCGTTTCTGAGAACACCTTTTTAAAAGAATTGCCGTATTACAAGTTTATTATTTTCCTGGTAACTTGGTCACATGTAATGACACAATGCGAAGCTTTTCCAATTTTTTGATTTTTTTTTGCATTTTTTATGCCCGTTTCAAAATGCGGTCAAAACGGCGGGCATGACCGTTCCTAGCTAGTGGTTGAATCTTGGAAAACTTTTGGTGTTTCTCTGATTAAATAGATACTTATGTAACTAGAAATGATTTTTGAAAAAAATAAAGAGCAAACTATAAGGCAGCTGCAGTTCAAACTTGACCCATTTCCTATTGAATCGGCGGAAATTTGTCTTTTTCACGAGAGGTGGATAAAAAAATTTTACACCCAACCATTTTGTCAATTGTGCATTAAATATGGCCTAATATTTTATAAAATTGATTTGGTCCAATTTTGCAACAAATATATGGTAGGTCCTTCACAAAAAAAACTCATCTTGGGCACTCGAAAAATGGAAAATGGTTTTTTCGTCCAAAGAAAATGAAAACTTCCTTAGGCAACATTGTTTGCCATTCCAAGATGCACCCTTGTGCATAATATGATATCATTTGAACAAACTATGCCATGAATGTGGCCATAAAATTGACCATTTGGCTTATTTTTAGTCGATTACGACCAATTTAGATGGTCATAACGTGTACTTGGTTCTGATTGGTCCATGGGCATGTCACGCGGATCGTGCCTCCAACGCCGTCGGATGCTCCCGGATCCGACGGCAGCCCTTTCTCCCTCACCCCCCTCTTTGTCTCAAAAAAAAAAAAAAGAAAACTCCCTCACCCTCTCACCCCACGAAGCCCGGCCCACAGCCCCGCACGCGAACCCTAGCGCTCCAGATCCCTTGCAGCCGTCTCCCAACCCCGCTCCAGATCCAGATCCGCCACCCACCTCTCTCTCCCCTCACCGCCTCGCCTCCCCTCGCCGCCGCACCGCCCATCGCCTCCCGCACACCCCCCAACATCATCAACAGATCAAACGATCTTCTCCCCCTCCCCTCCCATTCCCGTGTCCCCATCCCGTCGAAACCCTAAGCGGCGGCGGCGCGCGGGCACCACCCGTCCCGGTTCCCCATGGAGGACTTCGCGCGCGCAGTGGAGGATGGGCTCAAGTTGTCGAAGCGGCTCGTGCTGCCGGGCGGGCTGCCCCTGCCGCGGCCACCCGCGGGGATGGAGCGCGGGCTCGACGCGGCGGCCGCGCTGCTACTCCCCGCTGCGCCGATGGCCTATGCGGTCGTCTCCGTCCCCGACGCCATCGACACCCCCAACGTGCCCAGCTACCAGCCCTACGTGTATGGCCGCCTCGACCCGCCCGCGCTCATCCCGCTGCAGATGAAGGAGATCGACCTGGCCGTCGACTGCGCGCTCGACACGGCCGCCGTCACCCTGCACACCCGCTGGTGGCTGCACTGCATCACGCGCAGCCGCGAGTGCAACGTCAGGCTCGTCGTGCCCATGGGGGAACAGGTGAGGCCATCGGATTCTGCCGTCGTCGTCGGCGTATCGCATTTTTTTTAATTTCCTGGTGTTGTTCTGTTGGCTCGTCTCAGTAGGATTCAGTTTGGTGAGGGTTGACATGATTGGTGATGCCGTATTATTGTGTCTGTTTGACTTGAGTTGTTGTACAGTTAGGGTCGCTTGTCGTGTCAGGGTGTCTGACTGCAATCGTTGGCTTGCCTGATGCTAAATTCTAGATACTGTCAATAGCTTGGTTCCTAAGTTCTAGACAAGTAAAAGGGATACACCTTTAGTTAATAAACGATGAATAGTATGTTCTAGTGTTGCATCAGCAAGTGAAAGCAGTTCCTTGCTTTGTCTAATGGAAACAATCACCGGAAGGGATATGTTGGTCTTGCAAGAGGCAAACACACTTGGAATGTGCAGGAAATGTTGCATTATCTCATTTGGACATGCATATCATCATACTGGATTGCTTGGCCTTTACTCCAGCATGTGCTAGGATATACAAGACTTGGAAATAGAAATTAAATTGATAGCAAAGTTATTAAACTCGGATGGTTAGTGTGTATTATTAAGTGTAGTTGTGTTGCTTCTGTTTATCTCGCCTTGTAGCAAAGGTTGATAAGGGCTTAAATAAGTATCGTAGTTGCACTCAGGCATAGGTTGATAGTAAAGTTATTAATCTCGGATGGTCAGCGTGTATTATTAAGTTTATTATTACTCAAGCACTTGCACTATCACTGGATTCCTTGTTAAGTTACTTGGGTTGCTTAAGTTTATTAACCTGATAGGTACAAATAATACAGAAACTTCACTAGATTTCTTTCCATCCTCACATGATGCCTCCTGTATAATTTATTCCTCATCCACTGTTAAGAAAAAGAACATCAAGTGAAGCATTGGGATCTGTTTCTTGCATATACTTGTGAAGCCCAGTGGCTATCATTAAAAATTCTGGTAATAGGAGCACTTTGATTTGTAGCTGCTATTGTCATATCTACTACTTGTGGTTCCCTCAAATTATCTATATCTGCTATTGTCATATCTCTATTCACATGTAACGCTGAGATATAACGCTGTCACTTTGGAAAAATAGCGCAGTCTTAAGAAGCATGCTCTCTTAATTAGAATTGTTTTTACTAGAAAACAACTGATCCTAGGATGTTAAAGACTTCTGTCATATCATTCTTCTTGAACCATGTGTTGCTCGTGGTGTTTATCTGATGCATGTACTTGTACTGTCTCTCTGGACTGCTACTTAGCTTGGTTTCTCCAAGTGAAAGCAAGTCTTCATGCAGTCCTTTTGACATGAAAGGATAGTGTTACAAATCCTTCACGCTGCTATTGAATACTCCTGCTGCCACACAAGACGACCAAGGTCCACTCTATAGGAGATATGCCCTAGAGGCAATAATAAATGTTATTAATTATCTCCCTGTTCATAATTAAGTTTATATTCCATGCTATAACTGCTATGGTTCCCGAGCCCGTATATCCATAAAGGCTCTGGGGAAAACCCATGTGCATGTGTGGTATAATAAACGGTAAAATGTATTCCTAGTCGTGCCTCTAAGACTAGCTCAAGTGTTGCATGATGATTATGTTTTCCCAATCATGGGCATGTCTATGCCAGCAACTTTGAGGGCACAATGTCAGGAAGGACATTTGTGTTGAATCGACCCGAATTGATGTTATGCTATGAGATACATTCGTCATGAGTTAATGGTTAATAACACAGAGATAGTTAATGTTTGCATGATTCCTTAGACCATGAGAGTATCGGGTTTCTTCATGCTTGCTTCATGAACTTTGGGGTTTGTTAAACGTCATCCGTAAATGGGTGGCTATTACGGCAGCTTACGGGTTCATGGAAAAGTATGTCAAGTAACTTGATAGCTCAAGATTGGGATTTGCTCCTCCGACGATGGAGAGATATCTCTGGGCCCTCTCGGTGTTACGGTATCCATCATCGTCTGGCCAGACACTTTGTGATTTGATCACGGGGATGCCGGAACACGGTAACGAGAAAAGAGAACAATACCGGTAACGAGGTAACTGGCTTAGTGGACAAGTTGTTGATCCATGGGAATGCCAACATGTCTCACCTCGGGTATTTGTAACATATCGCGAAGCAACAGGAATAGCACACGGCAACTGGAGGTTCACTCGAATATTCATTCTGTTGGGGATCGTAGCAGAATTTTAAAATTTTCTACGCATCACCAAGATCAATCTATGGAGTCATCTAGCAACGAGAGAGAGGGGAGTGCATCTACATACCTTTGTAGATCGCGAGCGGAAGCGTTCAAGAGAACGGGGTTGATGGAGTCGTACTCGTCGTGATCCAAATCACCGATGACCGAGCGCCGAACGGACGGCACCTCCGTGTTCAACACACGTACGGTTGGGAGAGACGTCTCCTCCTTCTTGATCCAGCAAGGGGAAGGAGAGGTTGATGAGGATCCAGCAGCACGACGGCGTGGTGGTGGAAGCAGCGGGATCTCGGCAGGGCTACACCAAGCACCAACGAGAGGGAGAGGTGTCACGGGAGGAGAGGGAGGCGCCAGGGGCTGGGGTGTGTCCTCCCTCCCACCCCTCCACTATTTATAGGGGGAAGGGGAGAGGGGGCCGGCCCCCTCAGATCCAATCTGAGGGGAGGGGCGGCGGCCAAGGGGGTGGCTTGCCCCCCAAGCCAGGTGGAGGCGCCCCCCACCCCTAGGGTTCCCAACCCTAGGCGCAGGGGAGGCCCATAGGGGGGCGCACCAGCCCACCAGGGGCTGGTTCTCTTCCCACTTCAGCCCATGGGGCCCTCCGGGATAGGTGGCCCCACCCGGTGGACCCCCGGGACCCTTCCGGTGGTCCCGGTACAATACCGATTACCCCCGAAACCTTCCCGGTGGCCGAAACTGGACTTCCTATATACAATTCTTTACCTCTGGACCATTCCGGAACTCCTCGTGACGTCCGGGATCTCATCCGGGACTCCGAACAACTTTCGGGTTACCGCATACTAATATCTCTACAACCCTAGCGTCACCGAACCTTAAGTGTGTAGACCCTACGGGTTCGGGAGACACGCAGACATGACCGAGACGACTCTCCGGTCAATAACCAACAGCGGGATCTGGATACCCATGTTTGCTCCCACATGCTCCTCGATGATCTCATCGGATGAACCACGATGTCGAGGATTCAATCAATCCCGTACGCAATTCCCTTTGTCTATCGGTACGATACTTGCCCGAGATTCGATCGTCGGTATACCGATACCTTGTTCAATCTCGTTACCGGCAAGTCTCTTTACTCGTTTCCGTAACACATCATCCTGTGAACAACTCCTTGATCACATTGAGCTCATTATGATGATGTCCTACCGAGTGGGCCCAGAGGTACCTCTCCGTCACACGGAGTGACAAATCCCATTCTCGATTCGTGCCAACCCAACAGACACTTTCGGAGATACCCGTAGTGCACCTTTATAGCCACCCAGTTACGTTGTGACGTTTGGTACACCCAAAGCACTCCTACGGTATCCGGGAGTTGCACAATCTCATGGTCTAAGGAAAAGTTACTTGACATTAGAAAAGCTTTAGCAAACGAACTACACGATCTAGTGCTAGGCTTAGGATTGGGTCTTGTCCATCACATCATTCTCCTAATGATGTGATCCCGTTATCAATGACATCCAATGTCCATGGTCAGGAAACCGTAACCATCTATTGATCAACGAGCTAGTCAACTAGAGGCTTACTAGGGACATGTTGTGGTCTATGTATTCACACATGTATTACGATTTCCGGATAACACAATTATAGCATGAATAACAGACAATTATCATGAACAAGGAAATATAATAATAACCATTTTATTATTGCCTCTAGGGCATATTTCCAACAGTCTCCCACTTGCACTAGAGTCAATAATCTAGTTACATTGTGATGAATCGAACACCCATAGAGTACTGGTGTTGATCATTTTTTGCTCGTGAAAGAGGTTTAGTCAACGGATCTGCTACATTCAAATCCGTGTGCACTTTACAAATATCTATGTCTCCATCTTGAACATGTTCACGTATGGAGTTGAAGCGATGCTTGATATGCCTGGTCCTTTTGTGAAACCTGGGCTCCTTGGCAAGGGCAATAGCTCCAGTGTTGTCACAGAAGAGAGCCATTGGACCCGACGCATTTGGAATGACTCCTAGGTCGGTGATGAACTCCTTCATCCATACTGCTTCGTGTGCTGCCTCCGAGGCTGCTATGTACTCCGCTTCGCATGTAGAACCCGCCACGACGCTTTGCTTGCAACTGCACCAGCTTACCGCTCCACCATTCAAAATATACACGTATCCGGTTTGTGACTTGGAGTCATCCGGATCTGTGTCGAAGCTAGCGTCGACGTAACCCATTACGACGAGCTCTTCGTCACCTCCATATACGAGAAACATATCCTTAGTCCTTTTCAGGTACTTCAGGATGTTCTTGACCGCTGTCCAGTGTTCCTTGCCGGGATTACTTTGGTACCTACCTACCAAACTTACAGCAAGGTTTACATCAGGTCTGGTACACAGCATGGCATACATAATAGACCCTATGGCTGAGGCATAGGGGATGACACTCATCTCTTCTATATCTTTTGCCATGGTCGGGCATTGAGCCGAGCTCAATTTCACACCTTGCAATACAGGCAAGAACCCCTTCTTGGACTGATCCATATTGAACTTCTTCAATATCTTATCAAGGTATGTGCTTTGCGAAAGACCTATGAGGCGTCTCGATCTATCTCTATAGATCTTGATGCCTAATATATAAGAAGCTTCTCCAAGGTCCTTCATTGAAAAACACTTATTCAAGTAGGCCTTTATACTTTCCAAGAATTCTATATCATTTCCCATCAGCAGTATGTCATCCACATATAATATGAGAAATGCTACAGAGCTCCCACTCACTTTCTTGTAAACACAGGCTTCTCCATAAGTCTGTGTGAACCCAAACGCTTTGATCATCTCGTCAAAGCAAATGTTCCAACTCCGAGATGCTTGCACCAGCCCATAGATTGAGCGCTGGAGCTTGCATACCTTGTCAGCATTCTCAGGGTCGACAAAACCTTCCGGTTGTATCATATACAACTCTTCCTTAAGAAAACCATTAAGGAATGCCGTTTTGACGTCCATTTGCCATATCTCATAATCATAGTATGCGGCAATTGCTAACATGATTCTGACGGATTTCAGCTTCGCTACGGGTGAGAAAGTCTCATCGTAGTCAACCCCTTGAACTTGTCGATAACCCTTAGCGACAAGCCGAGCCTTATAGATGGTCACATTACCATCCGCGTCAGTCTTCTTCTTAAAGATCCATTTATTTTCTATGGCTTGCCGATCATCGGGCAAGTCAGTCAAAGTCCATACTTCGTTTTCATACATGGATCCTATCTCGGATTTCATGGCTTCAAGCCATTTGTCGGAATCCGGGCCCGCCATCACTTCTTCATAGTTCGAAGGTTCACTGTTGTCTAACAACATGATTTCCAGGACAGGATTGCCATACCACTCTGGTGCGGAACGTGTCCTCGTGGACCTTCGAAGTTCAGTGGTAGCTTGATCATGATCATTATCAACAACTTCCTCTCTAGCCGGTGTAGGCTCCACAGAAACATTTTCCTGTGCTGCGCTACTCTCCGGTTCGAGGGTCATCTCATCAAGCTCCACTTTCCTCCCACTTACTTCTTTCGAGAGAAACTCTTTCTCTAGAAAGGATCCATTCCTGGCAACAAAGATCTTGCCCTCGGATCTTAGGTAGAAGGTATACCCAATAGTTTCCTTAGGGTATCCTATGAATACGCATTTTTCCGACTTGGGTTCGAGCTTCTCTGGTTGAAGTTTCTTCACATAAGCATCGCATCCCCAAACTTTCAGAAACGACAGCTTAGGTTTCTTCCCAAACCATAATTCATACGGTGTCGTCTCAACGGATTTTGACGGTGCCCTATTTAAAGTGAATGCGGCAGTCTCTAAAGCATAACCCCAAAAGGATAGCGGTAAATCAGTAAGAGACATCATAGATCGCACCATATCCAATAGAGTGCGATTACGACGTTCGGACACACCATTACGCTGAGGTGTTCCAGGCGGCGTGAGTTGTGAAACAATTCCACATTTCCTTAAGTGCGTGCCAAATTCATGACTCAAATATTCTCCTCCACGATCTGATCGTAAGAACTTTATTTTCTTGTCACGTTGATTCTCAACCTCACTCTGAAATTCCTTGAACTTTTCAAAGGTCTCAGACTTGTGCTTCATCAAGTAGACATACCCATATCTACTCAAATCATCGGTGAGGGTGAGAACATAACGATAACCACCGCGAGCCTCAACACTCATTGGACCACACACATCAGTATGTATGATCTCCAATAAGTTGGTTGCTCGCTCCATTGTTCCGAAGAACAGAGTCTTGGTCATCTTGCCCAAGAGGCATGGTTCGCATCTGTCAAATGATTCATAATCAAGAGACTCCAAAAGTCCATCTGCATGGAGTTTCTTCATGCGTTTAACACCGATATGACCAAGGCGGCAGTGCCACAAGTATGTGGGACTATCGTTATCAACCTTGCATTTCTTGGCATTCACATTATAAACATGTGTAACATCACGTTCGAGATTCAATAAAAATAAACCATTCACCAGCGGGGCATGACCATAAAACATATCTCTCATATAAATAGAACAACCATTATTCTCAGATTTAAATGAGTAGCCATCTCGCATTAAGCGAGATCCAGATACAATGTTCATGCTCAAAGCTGGCACTAAATAACAATTATTGAGGTTTAAAACTAATCCCGTAGGTAGATGCAGAGGTAGCGTGCCGACGGCGATCACATCGACCTTGGAACCATTCCCGACGCGCATCGTCACCTCGTCCTTTGCCAGTCTACGCCGATTCCGCAGTTCCTGTTTTGAGTTACAAATATGAGCAACCGCACCGGTATCAAATACCCAGGAACTACTACGAGTGCTGGTAAGGTACACATCAATTACATGTATATCACATATACCTTTGGTATTGCCGGCCTTCTTATCTGCTAAGTACTTGGGGCAATTCCGCTTCCAGTGACCGGTTCCCTTGCAATAAAAGCACTCAGTCTCAGGCTTGGGTCCATTCTTTGACTTCTTCCCGGCAGCTGGCTTACCGGGCGCGGCAACTCCCTTGCCGTCCTTCTTGAAGTTCTTCTTACCCTTGCCCTTCTTGAACTTAGTGGTTTTATTCACCATCAACACTTGATGTTCCTTTCTGATCTCTGCCTCCGCTGACTTCAGCATCGCATATACCTCAGGAATGGTCTTTTCCATCCCCTGCATGTTGAAGTTCATCACAAAGCTCTTGTAGCTAGGTGGAAGCGACTGGAGGATTCTGTCAATGACCGCGTCATCCGGGAGATTAATCCCCAGCTGAGACAAGCGGCTGTGCAACCCAGACATTTTGAGTATGTGCTCGCTGACAGAACTATTTTCCTCCATCTTACAGCTGTAGAACTTATCGAAGACTTCATATCTCTCGATCCGGGCATGAGCTTGGAAAACCATTTTCAGCTCTTCGAACATCTCATATGCTCCGTGATGCTCAAAACGCTTTTGGAGCCCCGGTTCTAAGCTGAAGAGCATGCCGCACTGAATGAAGGAGTAATCATCGGTGCGTGTCTGCCAAACGTTCAAATCGTCTGGCAGTGCTGGGAGAGCAGGTGGGCCACCTAACGGTGCTTCAAGGACATATGATTTCTTGGCAGCTATGAGGATAATCCTCAGGTTACGGACCCAGTCCGCATAGTTGCTACCATCGTCTTTCAACTTGTTTTTCTCTAGGAACGCGTTGAAGTTGAGGGTAACATTAGCGTTGGCCATTTGATCTACAAGATAGATATGTAACATTTAGACTAAGTTCATGACAATTAAGTTCATCTAATCAAATTATGTAATGAACTCCCACTCAGATAGACATCCCTCTCGTCATCTAAGTGATACATGATCCGAATCGACTAGGCCGTGTCCGATCATCACGTGAGACGGACTAGTCATCAATGGTGAACATCTCTATGTTGATCGTATCTTCTATACGACTCATGTCCGACCTTTCGGTCTCTTGTGTTCCGAGGCCATGTCTGTACATGCTAGGCTCGTCAAGTCAACCTAAGTGTATTGCTGTGTAAATCTGGCTTACACCCGTTGTATTCGAACGTTAGAATCTATCACACCCGATCAACACGTAGTGCTTCGAAACAACGAACCTTCGCAACGGTGCACAGTTAGGGGAAACACTTTCTTGAAATTTTAGTGAGGGATCATCTTATATGCTACCATCGTTTTAAGCAAATAAGATGCAAAAACATGATAAACATCACATGCAATCAAAATAGTGACATGATATGGCCATTATCACTTCGCTCCTTTTGATCTCCATCTTCGGGGCTCCATGATCATCATCGTCACCGGCATGACACCATGATCTCCATCATCATGATCTCCATCATCGTGTCTTCATGAAGTTGTCTCGCCAACTATTACTTCTACTACTACGGCTAACGGTTAGCAATAAAGTAAAGTAATTACATGGCGAATTTCAATGACACGCAGGTCATATAATAAATTAAGACAACTCCTATGGCTCCTGCCGGTTGTCATACTCATCGACATGCAAGTCGTGATTCCTATTACAAGAACATGATCATCTCATACATCACATATATCATTCATCACATCCTTTGGCCATATCACATCACAAAGCACTTGCTGCAAAAACAAGTTAGACGTCCTCTAATTGTTGTTGCAAGTTTTTTTTTACGTGGCTGCTATAGGTTTCTAGCAAGAACGTTTCTTACCTACGCCAAAACCACAACGTGATATGCCAATTTCTATTTACCCTTCATAAGGACCCTGTTCATCGAATCCGATCCGACTAAAGTGGGAGAGACAGACACCCGCTAGCCACCTTATGCAACTAGTGCATGTCAGTCGGTGGAACCTGTCTCACGTAAGCGTACGTGTAAGGTCGGTCCGGGCCGCTTCATCCCACAGTGCCGCCGAATCAAGATAAGACTAGTAACGGCAAGAAGATTGACAAATCGACGCCCACAACTACTTTGTGTTCTACTCGTGCAAGATACTACGCATAGACCTAGCTCATGATGCCACTGTTGGGGATCGTAGCAGAATTTTAAAATTTTCTACGCATCACCAAGATCAATCTATGGAGTCATCTAGCAACGAGAGAGAGGGGAGTGCATCTACATACCTTTGTAGATCACGAGCGGAAGCGTTCAAGAGAACGGGGTTGATGGAGTCGTACTCGTCGTGATCCAAATAACCGATGACCGAGCGCCGAACGGACGGCACCTCCGTGTTCAACACACGTACGGTTGGGAGAGACGTCTCCTCCTTCTTGATCCAGCAAGGGGAAGGAGAGGTTGATGAGGATCCAGCAGCACGACGGCGTGGTGGTGGAAGCAGCGGGATCTCGGCAGGGCTTCACCAAGCACCAACGAGAGGGAGAGGTGTCACGGGAGGAGAGGGAGGCGCCAGGGGCTGGGGTGTGTCCTCCCTCCCACCCCTCCACTATTTATAAGGGGAAGGGGAGAGGGGGCCGGCCCCCTCAGATCCAATCTGAGGGGAGGGGCGGCGGCCAAGGGGGTGGCTTGCCCCCCAAGCCAGGTGGAGGCGCCCCCCACCCCTAGGGTTCCCAACCCTAGGCGCAGGGGAGGCCCATAGGGGGGCGCACCAGCCCACCAGGAGCTGGTTCCCTTCCCACTTCAGCCCATGGGGCCCTCCGGGATAGGTGGACCCCCGGGACCCTTCCGGTGGTCCCGGTACAATACCGATTACCCCCGAAACCTTCCCGGTGGCCGAAACTGGACTTCCTATATACAATTCTTTACCTCCGGACCATTCCGGAACTCCTCGTGACGTCCGGGATCTCATCCGGGACTCCGAACAACTTTCGGGTTACCGCATACTAATATCTCTACAACCCTAGCGTCACCGAACCTTAAGTGTGTAGACCCTACGGGTTCGGGAGACACGCAGACATGACCGAGACGACTCTCCGGTCAATAACCAACAGCGGGATCTGGATACCCATGTTGGCTCCCACATGCTCCTCGATGATCTCATCGGATGAACCACGATGTCGAGGATTCAATCAATCCCGTACGCAATTCCCTTTGTCTATCGGTACGATACTTGCCCGAGATTCGATCGTCGGTATACCGATACCTTGTTCAATCTCGTTACCGGCAAGTCTCTTTACTAGTTTTCGTAACACATCATCCTGTGAACAACTCCTTGATCACATTGAGCTCATTATGATGATGTCCCACCGAGTGGGCCCAGAGGTACCTCTCCGTCACACGGAGTGACAAATCCCATTCTCGATTCGTGCCAACCCAACAGACACTTTCGGAGATACCCGTAGTGCACCTTTATAGCCACCCAGTTACGTTGTGACGTTTGGTACATCCAAAGCACTCCTACGGTATCCGGGAGTTGCACAATCTCATGGTCTAAGGAAAAGTTACTTGACATTGGAAAAGCTTTAGCAAACGAACTACACGATCTAGTGCTAGGCTTAGGATTGGGTCTTGTCCATCACATCATTCTCCTAATGATGTGATCCCGTTATCAATGACATCCAATGTCCATGGTCAGGAAACCGTAACCATCTATTGATCAACGAGCTAGTCAACTAGAGGCTTACTAGGGACATGTTGTGGTCTATGTATTCACACATGTATTACGATTTCCGGATAACACAATTATAGCATGAATAACAGACAATTATCATGAACAAGGAAATATAATAATAACCATTTTATTATTGCCTCTAGGGCATATTTCCAACAGTCTCCCACTTGCACTAGAGTCAATAATCTAGTTACATTGTGATGAATCGAACACCCATAGAGTTCTGGTGTTGATCATGTTTTGCTTGTGGAAGAGGTTTAGTCAACGGATCTGCTACATTCAAATCCGTGTGCACTTTACAAATATCTATGTCTCCATCTTGAACATGTTCACGTATGGAGTTGAAGCGACGCTTGATATGCCTGGTCTTCTTGTGAAACCTGGGCTCCTTGGCAAGGGCAATAGCTCTAGTGTTGTCACAGAAGAGAGCCATTGGACCCGACGCATTTGGAATGACTCATAGGTCGGTGATGAACTCCTTCATCCATACTGCTTCGTGTGCTGCCTCCGAGGCTGCTATGTACTCCGCTTCGCATGTAGAACCCGCCACGACGCTTTGCTTGCAACTGCACCAGCTTACCGCTCCACCATTCAAAATATACACGTATCCGGTTTGTGACTTGGAGTCATCCGGATCTGTGTCGAAGCTAGCGTCGACGTAACCCTTTACGACGAGCTCTTCGTCACCTCCATATACGAGAAACATATCCTTAGTCCTTTTCAGGTACTTCAGGATGTTCTTGACCGCTGTCCAGTGTTCCTTGCCAGGATTACTTTGGTACCTACCTACCAAACTTACTGCAAGGTTTACATCAGGTCTGGTACACAGCATGGCATACATAATAGACCCTATGGCTGAGGCATAGGGGATGACACTCATCTCTTCTATATATTCTGCCGTGGTCGGGCATTGAGCCGTGCTCAATCTCACACCTTGCAATACAGGCAAGAACCCCTTCTTGGACTGATCCATATTGAACTTCTTCAATATCTTATCAAGGTATGTGCTTTGCGAAAGACCTATGAGGCATCTCGATCTATCCCTATAGATCTTGATGCCTAATATATAAGCAGCTTCTCCAAGGTCCTTCATTGAAAAACACTTATTGAAGTAGGCCTTTATACTTTCCAAGAATTCTATATCATTTCCCATCAGCAGTATGTCATCCACATATAATATGAGAAATGCTACAGAGCTCCCACTCACTTTCTTGTAAACACAGTCTTCTCCATAAGTCTGTGTGAACCCAAACGCTTTGATCATCTCATCAAAGCGAATGTTCCAACTCCGAGATGCTTGCACCAGCCCATAGATTGAGCGCTGGAGCTTGCATACCTTGTCAGCATTCTCAGGGTCGACAAAACCTTCCGGTTGCATCATATACAACTCTTCCTTAAGAAAACCATTAAGGAATGCCGTTTTGACGTCCATTTGCCATATCTCATAATCATAGTATGCGGCAATTGCTAACATGATTCTGACGGATTTCAGCTTCGCTACGGGCGAGAAAGTCTCATCGTAGTCAACCCCTTGAACTTGTCGATAACCCTTAGCGACAAGCCGAGCCTTATAGATGGTCACATTTCCATCCGCGTCAGTCTTCTTCTTAAAGATCCATTTATTTTCTATGGCTTGCCGATCATCGGGCAAGTCAGTCAAAGTCCATACTTTGTTTTCATACATGGATCCTATCTCGGATTTCATGGCTTCAAGCCATTTGTCGGAATCCGGGCCCGCCATCGCTTCTTCATAGTTCGAAGGTTCACTGTTGTCTAACAACATGATTTCCAGGACAGGATTGCCGTACCACTCTGGTGCGGAACGTGTCCTTGTGGACCTTCGAAGTTCAGTGGTAGCTTGATCATGATCATTATCATTAACTTCCTCTCTAGCCGGTGCAGGCTCCACAGAAACATTTTCCTGTGCTGCGCTACTCTCCGGTTCGAGGGCCATCTCATCAAGCTCCACCTTCCTCCCACTTACTTCTTTCGAGAGAAACTCTTTCTCTAGAAAGGATCCATTCCTGGCAACAAAGATCTTGCCCTCGGATCTTAGGTAGAAGGTATACCCAATAGTTTCCTTAGGGTATCCTATGAATACGCATTTTTCCGACTTGGGTTCGAGCTTCTCTGGTTGAAGTTTCT
The DNA here is from genome assembly GCA_011799875.1 of Thinopyrum elongatum. Taxonomy (NCBI): domain Eukaryota; kingdom Viridiplantae; phylum Streptophyta; class Magnoliopsida; order Poales; family Poaceae; genus Thinopyrum; species Thinopyrum elongatum. The sequence continues at coordinate 617,658,420 of CM022298.1, read as the reverse complement.
TCACATAAGCATCGCATCCCCAAACTTTCAGAAACGACAGCTTAGGTTTCTTCCCAAACCATAATTCATACGGTGTCGTCTCAACGGATTTTGACGGTGCCCTATTTAAAGTGAATGCGGCAGTCTCTAAAGCATAACCCCAAAAAGATAGCGGTAGATCAGTAAGAGACATCATAGATCGCACCATATCCAATAGAGTGCGATTACGACGTTCGGACACACCGTTACGCTGAGGTGCTCCAGGCGGCGTGAGTTGTGAAACAATTCCACATTTCCTTAAGTGCGTGCCAAATTCATGACTCAAATATTCTCCTCCACGATCTGATCGTAAGAACTTTATTTTCTTGTCACGTTGATTCTCAACCTCATTCTGAAATTCCTTGAACTTTTCAAAGGTCTCAGACTTGTGCTTCATCAAGTAGACATACCCATATCTACTCAAATCATCGGTGAGGGTGAGAACATAACGATAACCACCGCGAGCCTCAACACTCATTGGACCACACACATCAGTATGTATGATCTCCAATAAGTTGGTTGCTCACTCCATTGTTCCGGAGAACGGAGTCTTGGTCATCTTGCCCAAGAGGCATGGTTCGCATCTGTCAAATGATTCATAATCAAGAGACTCCAAAAGTCCATCTGCATGGAGTTTCTTCATGCGTTTAACACCGATATGACCAAGGCGGCAGTGCCACAAGTATGTGGGACTATCGTTATCAACCTTGCATTTCTTGGCATTCACATTATAAACATGTGTAACATCACGTTCGAGATTCAATAAAAATAAACCATTCACCAGCGGGGCATGACCATAAAACATATCTCTCATATAAATAGAACAACCATTATTCTCAGATTTAAATGAGTAGCCATCTCGCATTAAGCGAGATCCAGATACAATGTTCATGCTCAAAGCTGGCACTAAATAACAATTATTGAGGTTTAAAACTAATCCCGTAGGTAGATGCAGAGGTAGCGTGCCGACGGCGATCACATCGACCTTGGAACCATTCCCGACGCGCATCGTCACCTCGTCCTTTGCCAGTCTACGCCGATTCCGCAGTTCCTGTTTTGAGTTACAAATATGAGCAACCGCACCGGTATCAAATACCCAGGAACTACTACGAGTGCTGGTAAGGTACACATCAATTACATGTATATCACATATACCTTTGGTATTGCCGGCCTTCTTATCTGCTAAGTACTTGGGGCAATTCCGCTTCCAGTGACCGGTTCCCTTGCAATAAAAGCACTCAGTCTCAGGCTTGGGTCCATTCTTTGACTTCTTCCCGGCAGCTGGCTTACCGGGCGCGGCAACTCCCTTGCCGTCCTTCTTGAAGTTCTTCTTACCCTTGCCCTTCTTGAACTTAGTGGTTTTATTCACCATCAACACTTGATGTTCCTTTCTGATCTCTGCCTCCGCTGACTTCAGCATCGCATATACCTCAGGAATGGTCTTTTCCATCCCCTGCATGTTGAAGTTCATCACAAAGCTCTTGTAGCTAGGTGGAAGCGACTGGAGGATTCTGTCAATGACCGCGTCATCCGGGAGATTAATCCCCAGCTGAGACAAGCGGCTGTGCAACCCAGACATTTTGAGTATGTGCTCGCTGACAGAACTATTTTCCTCCATCTTACAGCTGTAGAACTTATCGAAGACTTCATATCTCTCGATCCGGGCATGAGCTTGGAAAACCATTTTCAGCTCTTCGAACATCTCATATGCTCCGTGATGCTCAAAACGCTTTTGGAGCCCCGGTTCTAAGCTGAAGAGCATGCCGCACTGAACGAAGGAGTAATCATCGGTGCGTGTCTGCCAAACGTTCAAATCGTCTGGCAGTGCTGGGAGAGCAGGTGGGCCACCTAACGGTGCTTCAAGGACATATGATTTCTTGGCAGCTATGAGGATAATCCTCAGGTTACGGACCCAGTCCGCATAGTTGCTACCATCGTCTTTCAGCTTGTTTTTCTCTAGGAACGTGTTGAAGTTGAGGGTAACATTAGCGTTGGCCATTTGATCTACAAGATAGATATGTAACATTTAGACTAAGTTCATGACAATTAAGTTCATCTAATCAAATTATGTAATGAACTCCCACTCAGATAGACATCCCTCTCATCATCTAAGTGATACATGATCCGAATCGACTAGGCCGTGTCCGATCATCACGTGAGACGGACTAGTCATCAACGGTGAACATCTCTATGTTGATCGTATCTTCTATACGACTCATGTCCGACCTTTCGGTCTCTTGTGTTCCGAGGCCATGTCTGTACATGCTAGGCTCGTCAAGTCAACCTAAGTGTATTGCTGTGTAAATCTGGCTTACACCCGTTGTATTCGAACGTTAGAATCTATCACACCCGATCAACACGTAGTGCTTCGAAACAACGAACCTTCGCAACGGTGCACAGTTAGGGGAAACACTTTCTTGAAATTTTAGTGAGGGATCATCTTATATGCTACCATCGTTTTAAGCAAATAAGATGCAAAAACATGATAAACATCACATGCAATCAAAATAGTGACATGATATGGCCATTATCACTTCGCTCCTTTTGATCTCCATCTTCGGGGCTCCATGATCATCATCGTCACCGGCATGACACCATGATCTCCATCATCATGATCTCCATCATCGTGTCTTCATGAAGTTGTCTCGCCAACTATTACTTCTACTACTACGGCTAACGGTTAGCAATAAAGTAAAGTAATTACATGGCGAATTTCAATGACACGCAGGTCATATAATAAATTAAGACAACTCCTATGGCTCCTGCCGGTTGTCATACTCATCGACATGCAAGTCGTGATTCCTATTACAAGAACATGATCATCTCATACATCACATATATCATTCATCACATCCTTTGGCCATATCACATCACAAAGCACTTGCTGCAAAAACAAGTTAGACGTCCTCTAATTGTTGTTGCAAGTTTTTATGTGGCTGCTATAGGTTTCTAGCAAGAACGTTTCTTAGCTACGCCAAAACCACAACGTGATATGCCAATTTCTATTTACCCTTCATAAGGACCCTGTTCATCGAATCCGATCCGACTAAAGTGGGAGAGACAGACACCCGCTAGCCACCTTATGCAACTAGTGCATGTCAGTCGGTGGAACCTGTCTCACGTAAGCGTACGTGTAAGGTCGGTCCGGGCCGCTTCATCCCACAGTGCCGCCGAATCAAGATAAGACTAGTAACGGCAAGAAGATTGACAAATCGACGCCCACAACTACTTTGTGTTCTACTCGTGCAAGATACTACGCATAAACCTGGCTCATGATGCCACTGTTGGGGATCGTAGCAGAATTTTAAAATTTTCTACGCATCACCAAGATCAATCTATGGAGTCATCTAGCAACGAGAGAGGGGAGTGCATCTACATACCCTTGTAGATCGCGAGCGGAAGCGTTCAAGAGAACGGGGTTGATGGAGTCGTACTCGTCGTGATCCAAATCACCGATGACCGAGCGCCGAACGGACGGCACCTCCGTGTTCAACACACGTGCGGTTGGGAGAGACGTCTCCTCCTTCTTGATCCAGCAAGGGGGAAGGAGAGGTTGATGAGGATCCAGCAGCACGACGGCGTGGTGGTGGAAGCAGCGGGATCTCGGCAGGGCTTCACCAAGCACCAACGAGAGGGAGAGGTGTCACGGGAGGAGAGGGAGGCGCCAGGGGCTGGGGTGTGTCCTCCCTCCCACCCCTCCACTATTTATAGGGGGAAGGGGAGAGGGGGCCGGCCCCCTCAGATCCAATCTGAGGGGAGGGGCGGCGGCTAAGGGGGTGGCTTGCCCCCCAAGCCAGGTGGAGGCGCCCCCCACCCCTAGGGTTCCCAACCCTAGGCGCAGGGGAGGCCCATAGGGGGGCGCACCAGCCCACCAGGGGCTGGTTCCCTTCCCACTTCAGCCCATGGGGCCCTCCGGGATAGGTGGCCCCACCCGGTGGACCCCCGGGACCCTTCCGGTGGTCCCGGTACAATACCGATTACCCCCGAAACCTTCCCGGTGGCCGAAACTGGACTTCCTATATACAATTCTTTACCTCCGGACCATTCCGGAACTCCTCGTGACGTCCGGGATCTCATCCGGGACTCCGAACAAATTTCGGGTTACCGCATACTAATATCTCTACAACCCTAGCGTCACCGAACCTTAAGTGTGTAGACCCTATGGGTTCGGGAGACACGCAGACATGACCGAGACGACTCTCCGGTCAATAACCAACAGCGGGATCTGGATACCCATGTTGGCTCCCACATGCTCCTCGATGATCTCATCGGATGAACCACGATGTCGAGGATTCAATCAATCCCGTACGCAAATCCCTTTGTCTATCGGTACGATACTTGCCCGAGATTCGATCGTCGGTATACCGATACCTTGTTCAATCTCGTTACCGGCAAGTCTCTTTACTCGTTTCCGTAACACATCATCCTGTGAACAACTCCTTGATCACATTGAGCTCATTATGATGATGTCCTACCGAGTGGGCCCAGAGGTACCTCCCCGTCACACGGAGTGACAAATCCCAGTCTCGATTCGTGCCAACCTAACAGACACTTTCGGAGATACCCGTAGTGCACCTTTATAGCCACCCAGTTACGTTGTGACGTTTGGTACACCCAAAGCACTCCTACGGTATCCGGGAGTTGCACAATCTCATGGTCTAAGGAAAAGTTACTTGACATTGGAAAAGCTTTAGCAAACGAACTACACGATCTAGTGCTAGGCTTAGGATTGGGTCTTGTCCATCACATCATTCTCCTAATGATGTGATCCCGTTATCAATGACATCCAATGTCCATGGTCAGGAAACCGTAACCATCTATTGATCAACGAGCTAGTCAACTAGAGGCTTACTAGGGACATGTTGTGGTCTATGTATTCACACATGTATTACGATTTCCGGATAACACAATTATAGCATGAATAACAGACAATTATCATGAACAAGGAAATATAATAATAACCATTTTATTATTGCCTCTAGGGCATATTTCCAACACATTCGTGTGGGTATAGGGGTCAATATGGGTGTCCACGGCTCCGATGTTGATCATTAATCGGAAAGTGTTCCGGTCATGTCTATACTTCACCAAACCTATAGGGTCACACGCTTAAGGGTCATCTATCTGTTGAATGCTAGACAGGGAGTCTGAGAGAAAGTCACCGAAAATGTTTCGGAGACAACGGAAGAGTTCCGAGAGAGAGAACACCGAAAGAGTTTCGGTAAAACCGAAAAGTTGTTTCGGAATATATTATTTGGTCAAAAAGGGTTTCGGCACCGCCTGGAAATTTTCAGAGGATGCCAGAATTGGTCTGGGAACTTCTGGGAATTTTCAGAGAGAAAAACCGGAAATGTTCCGAAACTGCCGTAACCGCTGTTGATGCTTTCCGCTGATAAAAACCACCGCACCGAAAATGTTTCGGATCGTGCCCAGAATAATTTTAGAGGGTGCTAGAAATGTTCTGGGACCTTCTGGAATTTTTCAGAAAAAGTTTCGCGGAAAACATCTTGTCTCAGCGCGAGGGGACAAGATCCCACGAATCGGGGGTTGCATGTTTGGTGGCTTTTTGTCTAGGGAGCATGCATGTTTCATGGAGACATGTTGGTGGCTTGTTGGGGGGGCCCCCCCATGGGGGGGGACAAGATGTGGGCCGGCCCAAGGGCTGCCATGGTGGTGTCCCCTTGGTGCCCCCCTTGTGTTACAATTATGCCCTTTCATGTGTGACATGAAGCTTGGGTATTTTGGTATTTCAACATCCCACCCCACCCCTTGCCTTGGCCTATAAAAGGAGGAGTTGGGGCTGCCATCTCCTTCATCCCTTGCTCTCACACACAAGCCATGCATGATCTGGCATTCTCTCTCCCTCCCACGAAATAGTTTCGTAGTGCCGAAAGGCTGTCTGGGTTCTGGTGGGAACTAGTTCTGGACGGCGAAGCCCTGCCGGATAGATGACACCGTATGTGTGCAACTCTGTAGAGAGGTCGTAGTTTCGATCTTAGTGCCCGTGGGGCTGTTCGTGAGTGCCTCCCGAAGGGCTGTCCAAGTGACGGTCCGGGTTCTGTGAGTCCTCCCGAAGGGCTGTCCGCGACACCGTCCGGGGGACTGTCCGACCGCCTCCCGGAGGGCTGTCCGGGTGGCAGATGAGGGATTACATCCTCACGGTTGGGAGGTTGTAAATCCTAGCTGCGGGGGTCTGCACCGACGATCGTCATCGACTCTACTTCCGCTGCGCTACGAGTCGGTAACGAAATGATCAAAAACCATGTATGCAATCTCCATAGTGATCCTGGGCTGGTGCGTAGGGCGGAAAATTTTTGTTTTCTGCTGCGTTCCCCAACAGTGGCATCATGAGCCGTGCTATGCGTAGATGCAGGTTGCGATCTAGAATACATGAGATGTATGGGTGTTGCACAATATAATTAGGTAGTATATGAGTTCTATTACTGAAAATTATTTGTGCGGGTAGCAGATGAAATCTGTTACCCGATGTTCTTGTTGCTTCCCTGGAATTTGCATATTTCTGATCTTGATAACAGTATGGTGGAGTTTCAATGTTCTGGCAATCCACGATCCTGATTGATCAACGAAGTGCTAACAGTTCATTGAATTCCACCGTAGTTAAAAAGAAAGATGAAATTTCGCAGACGAAAGGGCAATGCAGATATGATCTGCACGGGGGTCATGCGTATGACGAAGTTTAGTATGGGGTTCGAGATTTTATTATCTCGTGCTTCATACACCCCGCATTGTTAATCTAGCAACTTGAATAATCATACTTGATGATGGTAGTTGGTAGCTTCGGTTTGTTTCGAAACCTTAGAAGCCACGTAAAACAAGTTTTTGCATGAACCGATTAGAGGCGTCTAACTTGGTTTTGCAGGAGGGTTTGCATGTGCATATGATGTGGTATAGCAATGCTCATAATAATTTGATTATGTATGAGATGTCTATATGATGTAAATTGATTAACATGACCTGCGTGTCATGATTTGGCATGATGGCTGGAGCCATATGATTGCACTTTAAATGACCTGCGTGTCAACCTTGTGTAATGCATTATTTTATTAGCTATAGAGATAGCAATATTATCTGGTGCATCGACAAAGTGGTGGCAATCTTCGCAAAGGTGAACACCGACGCGAATGCCGAAGACGAAGAAATACAAGACTTCTCCGTCAGAAAGGGCTATACCATATCATGCTATTATGAATTGCCTGAGATGTTTATCCGTCACGGCACCTTTCCTTTCGGGGTGCGCCAGGATCTACCTGGGTACGAACGATTGTACGGGTGTGAGGCGGGTGAGGTCAGACCTCGCAGCAAGATCACTTGGTTGTCTTGACGTTCATGGCAGGATCGTCCTGAGCTCGGAACACATGCATCGAAAGATGAACAAGAGTCACATAGAGATGTGATCGGCAAGTTTGCCTACCGATTGAAGTTGGCGCCATCAGTGTTCATCTCAAACAATGGCGTTGAATGGAAATGCGGATCTTGAATCACTCATGATCAATTATGAGAGATATTGATTTGAGTGGGAGCGCACTATAGAATTGACTTGTTTAATTCTCAGTGCAATTAATTTTGAACACTGTCTAAGTGTGGTTTGCAAAAAAGTTGTAGAATAATGGCTCGCGTTTCCACCTTCCCTGTTAAAATTGAATAACTGTTAAATATCTGGTTAATACTTTACGGTTGGTAACGTAATGTGAGGATTATCCTCAAGAGTGCCAAGAAGGACTTTGTCCTATCGCATACTTTCGGTATTCTCTCTCTTATGCTATGGACCATGTGACTCTCGTCCTTCGATCCAAAAGCTAGAATTCCGTTACGGTCAAATGCAATATGTTTGCTTCCATGAGACCCGAACTTCGAAAGTTTGGATAGTTATGTGATATTCATGGAATCTGAAAATCATTTTCAGAGACAGACAAAGGCTAAAAGATATGAGATATCCAAAGCAATGTTTGTTTGCAAACTATTAGTAAAGAAGTTTACTATGCATTAGACTGATAAGAGAGGGATCCAGAAGAACGCCTGTCATATGATGAACGGTGAATAAAACAACAACTTAAAGAGAAAGGAAGTGTCCGAAGGGTGTTAGTAAGACTTTCACGCCTAGGAAGTTCGGGGCTAACGCCACTCTTAAGTTGAGTGCTTCTTCTGAGAGTAGGAGAAATACTAAAAGTTAAACTGTTAGAAGTATAAAGGCAAAAAGAAAGAAGACTGGAATATCCAGCTCATGTATGAATGTCATACATGTTTTTTGATGTATAGAAGGCTGGTCAAAGATATAGTTCTTGGGAATCATGATTAAATTGTTAATCGCTGATTCTTGGTTATTGTGAGTTAATCACAAAGATACCCACTCGATTGCATTCTGTTGCAACTCGATGTAAGAACTACTATGGCCTGAAAGACTAGCCAGGAATGAGGTTTAGGTATACACAGGGAACATAGTAAATGTTACTATACCTTCCATCGGTGTATTACCGTCTGTATTTATTTTCATAATTCATTTAGAGTTTAACACACTCTAGCCCATTGCATAAGGTATCTTGCAAGAAGGTTGTTCATAAGAGAACTTCTGATGTTCGGTGTTATGAATAACATAAGGGCCATACTTTCATTATGAATGAGATGTATGTTATGAATGTTGATAATTAAATATTACCTCTGTGTTTACTTTCATAATTCATTTTAGAGTTTCATACACTCTAGCCATTGCACAATGTTTGATGCAAGAGGGTTGTTCAGAAAAGAACAATTGTTGTTCAGAATTATGAATAACATAAGGGCCATGCTTCCATCATCAATGGGATGTATGTTATGAATATTGATGGTAATATGATACATCCATAACACTGACGCTAAATGTCGCAAGACTAAGAGAATACCACACATATGTGGCACTGCATTTGGTCACATTGGAGAAACCCGCATGGAAAATTCCATTATGATGGATTTTGAAGTCGTTTGATTTTGGATCATCTGACACTTGTAACTTTCCTCCGAAAAGTGAAGTGACTGAAATACCATTCACAAGCCATAAGGAATGAGCAACAAACTTATTGGTGATCATACATTTTGATGTATGTAGTTCAATAAATGTTGTTGCAAGTAGTGGATTCATCTATCTTCAGAAATGACTCAAGTAGATATATGGATATTTACTTGATGAGACATAAGTCTGGATCTTTTGAAATCATTCGAAAGGTTTTCAAAAATGAAGTAGATGGTTATTGTAACAAGAAAATTATGTTTCTACAATTCGATTGCAGAAAGGAATATTTGAGTTACAAGTTTAGCGAATGTCTGATGAGTTGTGAAAGTAGTTTCATAACTTGCACCTCCCGGAACACCACTACATGTGGAAAGTCCATGAAGATGTAATCAAACCATTTATGACATGGTAAGATCAAAGATGACATATATAAATTTGCCATTGTCCCTTTTAAAGAGTGATGCTTTAGAGACTGCGGCTTTTACACTGAAAAGAGCTCCATCGGGTCTGTTGAAATGACACCATGGTATGGTACGCCCAACCATGTTATATCTTTTCTTAAAATTTGGGATATGGGGCTTGTGTAAAAGGTTACAAACCTATTCCAAATCAGACAAAGTGCTACTTTGTAGGTTATCCCAAGCAATTGGGTATTCCTCCCTCACTATGCCGAGGCAAATAGGTTTGCCACAAAGAATGGTATGCCTTTTGAAGAAAATGGTTCTTTCAAAAAGGTGAGTGGGAGAACAGTGCAACTCGACGAGATAAACAGTATCTTCGTCATCAGGTCAAAGGAAAGAGACCTTGGAAGTAATTCCAGAGTTTCCTACTGCGACTGATACGGAAGTCTCTACAATAAAATGTATGGACTTCGGTCGAACTTGCAGCTGGACCACGTAGGCAAGGCTCGTGCAAACCTCTCAGGTGCGCAAACGAGATATTGTTGTTAGACAACAGTATACCTACGATACACAAGGAAGCGTTGATGGGCCCTGACTCCGGAATTGGCTAAATGCCAATACAATCCGAGATAGTTTCCATATAAGTGATTCAAGATTAAAACCTTGATACACCTTTTGGAAGACTTAGAGTCTAACGAATATTTATGGAACTTAAAACTGATACGGATAAAAATGTTTTATCCATAAAGCTCGACTTGTTGCAATAACAAGTTCAAGGAGTTGACTACGATGAGGTTGTTTCATCATAGCGATGCTTAAAGTCGGTTCGGGTTAAACTAGCAATTAATACATATTTCAGTCATGAGATATGAAACAAGGATGACGAAAGGATTTCCATATGATGGAAATAAAACCAAGGACTTGCATGTGTTACAGTCCAAGGTATTTTGTCAGTCCAGAGGATGCTAGTAAGTATGCAAACTTCAGAGTTCCAGCGATGGACAGAAGAGAGCAAAATGGAGTTGGAATCTTCGTGTTTTGATGAAATGGTCAAAAGGGTTTTTGACTTCATCAATGGGTAACGAAGATGCTTGTGATTCAAGAAAGTAAGTGGGAGCATAATAATATTTCTAAAAACCTTGTGTGTTTGACACATTGTTAAATTGGAAATAAATTTCTTGACACGAATTAGGACTTCATTTGAAAATAATTTTTCGATGAAGTGCTTAGGCTAAATAGCCTTTATATTAGGCATGATGATCTATGGAGATAGATTTACCTAATGGGGCTAAGCAATGAATACATATTGACAAGGTGCTAAAACCTTTTAGCATTTAAAAGGCCAAGGAGTGATTCTTGCCGAAGTCACATGGAAAGAGTTTTGCAAGACTCGGTGTCCCAAAAACACTGATGAGCAAAATACATGATGGAGATTCCACACACCTTCGTGTTTGGATTAATCATGTATTCCATGGTATGTAAAAACAACCAGATATGTCCAATACTCCAAAGTTGTTGCGAGTATAGATACCAAAGTGATCAAAAGTTCTGATCATGGGACAACAGTGAAAAAGGGTCATTGAGTACTATAGTAGCACTGATGACATGTTTTCTCGCAAGCGGAGATCATGAAGAGTTCGTTGTAAAAGGTTACATCGATACAGTCTTCATCCATGCTCCAAGCGATTTTCGATTTAAATTGAGGGTTTTGTGTAATACACAATATGGTGGCACAGTAGTTGGAAATTGTTCCAAACAAGTTACTGTGGCGAATTCTATAACAGAGGCAAAGTATGTTGCCGCTTTTTAAAGCGACAAAGAAGATGTTGAATCATATAGTTCATTCATGAACTTAGTATGGTTCCAAGATGGCTTTTGTCAATGGGACACTACTGCAAGTAGTTGCTCCATAACTCAGTCTGAGGAATCTAGGTTCGACCTGTGATTCACATACATACAAAGCCAAGTCAACACAAAATATGGATTTTGTGAAAGCGTTAAGACGCGAGGATATGCAAAGATACACACGGAGCTGAAGTCGTCAGATCCGTTGGACATCAGGCTATTCCACAAGCGAAGCATATTTACACCGGTGTGCCACAGGTGTAAAGTGCATTAGCATCAACTAGATTATTGACTCTAGTGCAAGTGGGAGTCTGTAGGAGATATGCCCTAGAGGCAATAATAAATGTTATTAATTATCTCCCTGTTCATAATTAAGTTTATATTCCATGCTATAACTGCTATGGTTCCCGAGCCCGTATATCCATAAAGGCTCTGGGGAAAACCCATGTGCACGTGTGGTATAATAAACGGTAAAATGTATTCCTAGTCGTGCCTCTAAGACTAGCTCAAGTGTTGCATGATGATTATGTTTTCCCAATCATGGGCATGTCTATGCCAGCAACTTTGAGGGCACAATGTCAGGAAGGACATTTGTGTTGAATCGACCCGAATTGATGTTATGCTATGAGATACATTCGTCATGAGTTAATGGTTAATAACACAGAGATAGTTAACGTTTGCATGATTCCTTAGACCATGAGAGTATCGGGTTTCTTCATGCTTGCTTCATGAACTTTGGGGTTTGTTAAACGTCATCCGTAAATGGGTGGCTATTACGGCGGCTTACGGGTTCATGGAAAAGTATGTCAAGTAACTTGATAGCTCAAGATTGGGATTTGCTCCTCCGACGATGGAGAGATATCTCTGGGCCCTCTCGGTGTTACGGTATCCATCATCGTCTGGCCAGACACTTTGTGATTTGATCACGGGGATGCCGGAACACGATAACGAGAAAAGAGAACAATACCGGTAACGAGGTAACTGGCTTAGTGGACAAGTTGTTGATCCACGGGAATGCCAACATGTCTCACCTCGGGTATTTGTAACATATCGCGAAGCAACAGGAATAGCACACGGCAACTGGAGGTTCACTCGAATATTCATTCGTGTGGGTATAGGGGTCAATATGGGTGTCCACGGCTCCGATGTTGATCATTAATCGGAAAGTGTTCCGGTCATGTCTATACTTCACCGAACCTATAGGGTCACACGCTTAAGGGTCATCTATCTGTTGAATGCTAGACAGGGAGTCTGAGAGAAAGTCACCGAAAATGTTTCGGAGACAACAGAAGAGTTCCGAGAGAGAGAACACCGAAAGAGTTTCGGTAAAACCGAAAAGTTGTTTCGGAATATATTATTTGGTCAAAAAGGGTTTCGGCACCGCCTGGAAATTTTCAGAGGATGCCAGAATTGGTCTGGGAACTTCTGGGAATTTTTAGAGAGAAAAACCGGAAATGTTCCGAAACTGCCGTAACCGCTGTTGATGCTTTTCGCTGATAAAAACCACCGCACCGAAAATGTTTCGGATCGTGCCCAGAATAATTTTAGAGGGTGCTAGAAATGTTCTGGGACCTTCTGGAATTTTTCAGAAAAAATTTCGCGGAAAACATCTTGTCTCAGCGCGAGGGGACAAGATCCCACGAATCGGGGGTTGCATGTTTGGTGGCTTTTTGTCTAGGGAGCATGCATGTTTCATGGAGACATGTTGGTGGCTTGTTGGGGGGGCCCCCCCATGGGGGGGGGGACAAGATGTGGGCCGGCCCAAGGGCTGCCATGGTGGTGTCCCCTTGGTGCCCCCCTTGTGTTACCATTATGCCCTTTCATGTGTGACATGAAGCTTGGGTATTTTGGTATTTCAACATCCCACCCCACCCCTTGCCTTGGCCTATAAAAGGAGGAGTTGGGGCTGCCATCTCCTTCATCCCTTGCTCTCACACACAAGCCATGCATGATCTGGCATTCTCTCTCCCTCCCACGAAATAGTTTCGTAGTGCCGAAAGGCTGTCTGGGTTCCGGTGGGAACTAGTTCTGGACGGCGAAGCCCTGCCGGATAGATGACACCGTATGTGTGCAACTCTGTAGAGAGGTCGTAGTTTCGATCTTAGTGCCCGTGGGGCTGTTCGTGAGTGCCTCCCGAAGGGCTGTCCAAGTGACGGTCCGGGTTCTGTGAGTCCTCCCGAAGGGCTGTCCGCGACACCGTTCGGGGGACTGTCCGACCGCCTCCCGGAGGGCTGTCCGGGTGGCAGATGAGGGAATACATCCTCGCGGTTGAGAGGTTGTAAATCCTAGCTGCGGGGGTCTGCACCGACGATCGTCATCGACTCTACTTCCGCTGCACTACGAGTCGGTAACGAAATGATCAAAAACCATGTATGCAATCTCCATAGTGATCCTGGGCTGGTGCGTAGGGCGGAAAATTTTTGTTTTCTACTGCGTTCCCCAACACGCTCTGCTCTGCTGCTATCCCTCGCTCTAGCTCCGTTCGTTGCTGCACAAGAAAAACAGAGACAAATGAAAACTAATTATCTAAGGTCCTGTTATTATTACCTATATATGACATTGCTACTGGATTGCCTAGCGCCCCCTGTTCACGGTGGGCTAAACTTGTATTTGCTCCTGCTGTTGCGTTTTGATGATCATGAGTGTGATGCATTTTGATGATCTCCTTGTACCAGATGAGTCCGTCGATGAAGCGGCAGCGTCTCCTCTAGAGGGTGACGGCGGCGGCGGCGCCTGTGTGCGGCTTCGACTACAACCTCCTCTCCGGTGAGTCCATCTCCTACCTAGAGATGGTACACAATTGTTACACAATTTTTGCTGCTGGCTAATCAGCTTTAGAGATGGTAACATGGTGCTGCACTCTCAGGATCATCTTATGACACACAATCAATTTTTGGTGTGCTCATATTTTTTATTTTAGTGATAAGGAAAGATCCCACCTAGTTTGCTGGCTCTCTCACTTGAGTTGGTTTAACAGTAGTGGCCTCCTGACTTGTAGTTGGGTAGGTAGCTGAGAAGACTCATGGTGCTGGCTGGGAGCAAATGTTTATATGCATGGATGATGTAGTAGTTCTGTTGTTGTATGGGGATATATGCAATAGCTATGTAACATGTGGGTTCAAAGCCTCCTCTTCCGAGAAAAAAATTCTGTCTAATTTGAACACTGTACATGTGTCGTTCTTGTGGAATGGGAATTACTTGAGGGAATAAGAGTGTGCAGGGCAGGTTATCAAGTGCATGGTTGCTAGTTTGTTTAGTAGCTCTGTTCTATGTGTATATGCACATAAATTTGTATATGTGGGTTTTTAAGCATGGTTTTTGTATATCTGATAAGTGCACACATCTGTAACTGTTCCTCCTTGTCTGGTATTATAAGGCCATTTGACTGGATGCTTTAAAAGATGTGTCGCTGCGGTAAATGTGTTGCAAAGTCTCATGTGGTTTCAGAAACACATGCATTTGTTTGTCATGCTCTGTTATTCCTCAAGATAAAGCTCCTTTGTATTGCTTAAAACTATTCCATAGTTTCACAAACATTTAGCATCATCAGCCTGCATGTATTATCTGTATTCTTCTTTTGGACCTGATGATAAGGACCTTTCTTTTCTCCCGTGGGTTAAAATAATGGGAGTTTGCGTGGAAGGTTCTCTCGCTGTATGTGAACAGCAGTCTGATGTTACTTGGCAAATGTTTTTTCTATGATATGAGGGAAGAGCTACTATCATGTGCATGGAAGGTTTTCAAGTGAGCACTTGTTAGTTTGTTTAGTACTTATGTAGTATGGGAAATATGCATAGGTATGTCCATGTGATTTTTAAGCATGCTTACTGCCTACCTGATACAGAGTTCTGTAACTGATGTTCTTTATTTGACAGTCTATAGCCTCTTATAGTTGAAAAGTTGAATAGTTACGGTATGTGTGCTGCTATGTCTCTTATAGTTTCAGAAAAAACACTAATTTATCTGTCATGTTCTATTAATCCTAAAGATCAAACTCACATGCATATGTTGCTTAACCTGACTGGCTTGAGTATTGTTCCGAACGGATTATACTACAGATTCCCTTCACTGTTTTTCTTCTAGTTGTCTCATAGGATTACTCACGAGGCACATCTATTCTCTCCATTTTTTAGAACAAAAATGTGATTAATTCAGCATGCTTATGAGGAATGTTGAATATTTTTGTGCATTAGCTTCTGCTGGGATTTTTTTTGGTCGATTTGTACCCATTGGTCCATTATGGTGGTGATCCTCTCTCCATTTTTTAGAACCAAAATGTGATTAATTCAGCATGCTTATGAGGAATGTTGAATATTTTTGTGCATTAGCTTCTGCTGGGATTTGTTTTGGTCGATTTGTACCCATTGGTCCATTATGGTGGTGATCCTCTTTACTTTATTTGCTGAATAAGCTTGATCTTGGACTGATCGTGTATATTGGAACGTACAAGACTCATGTGGAATTAGTTAAGTTGATATCAAATACATTTGTTGCATGCTCCATTAGTGGTTTATACTTGAAACCTGGCTTGTCATTTTTAGTAAATATTACATCATGAAAGTTGTTTTATGCATGCTGTTGGTAACTATATACTCTCCTAACAGTTTTATTACTTGTTGTATGCAGGCTGATTGGAGCCTATTTTTTCCTTTAAAATCCTATTTTTTGATATCAGGGGCTCATTGAGCTGTCTAAGAACAAGCAGATCATCATTTCACCATTTTCGGCTGCCTCAGGTTATGTCATCTCTCTGGCCTCTTCCAGCCAGCACTATCTTCTTTGTTCCTGACTATAAAAATTGATGCATGTGGACTATCTTCTTTGTTCCTGACTATAAAAATTGATGCATGTGCCCTGTTCTAAAGTGGAAAATCATTGGAAAATCACTGTTAGCTTGTACTGTCCATCTGTTCTGTTAAGTTGCACTGTGGTGGTACTTATCGTTTGCAAAATATATCTTAGTTTTTGCTGTTATGAGAATGTTATATGCATGGTTTCCTGTTAAATCTAAAGTTCTGCAACAAATTTTCATCGTTATGAGAATTTTGTATTCACGGATTCACTTGATTATGTTTCAAACTTTTCATAATTTATTATTTGCAGATGCTGGCCTTCATTCTTCAAAAGTTGGGTGTACATGAGCTGTAGGAAGACGAATCCCGAAGAAAAACCACACCTAGAATGCGTTTTAGCTCACTGGAGCTAGTTATGTGTATATTTAGTTGTATTTTATAGCTGAGTACCAGATTTGTACTATGTACTTTGCTTGGTTGTTGTAATGTACTATCTCAGATTTGTACTATGTACTTTGGTTGGCTGCAGTATGAAATATTATGCCTTATTGACTCTTTTTGAATCAAATTATCTAATTGCACAAATATAGTATTGACCTGTGGTAATTGGTTCCCAATTGACTAGTGGGACCTACTTTAAAATGGAAAAGAAACAAAAGAAAACTGACAAATGGGCTGGAAAAAGGCCGAGGCCCAAAAAAATGTGGACTGTAAAAGGTTGTTGCCCAAAAAATAAGTCTGTTGGGCCAGGCACATGTAGCCGACCAAAAATTCACATAAAAAACAATAAATAGGCAGAATTCTTGGGCTCGGCCCATATAGACACCTAATCAGACCGGGCTGATTCTTGTCAACGACCTTTTCATTTGGTCGCAATTTTGCCACATCAGCTTGCCACATCGGATCCGACGTGGCCTGGGCAGAGAGCTAGCGACCAAAACAGAAGGTCATAGGATCAACGACCTTTTGTTTTGGTCGTTGCCTTCCACGACCTTATCCCGAAGAAGGTCGTTAATTTCAGTTTACGACGGCCAGCTTTTGACCATTTGTTTTTGGTCACAAAAAGGTCACAAATGGAAAACAATGACCATTCAGTGACCAATAGTGGTGGTCGCAAGTTGACATATTACCTGTAGTGCTAAGGAGTGATGTGGCGCAATGTCTTGTCAGTTTCGAGCTGGTGTTCCCACCATCCTTCTTCAATATCATGACGCACGTCCTAGTTCGTCTAGTCGACGAGATTGTCGCTCTGGGCCCCGTATTTCTACACAATATGTTCCCCTTTGAGAGGTTCATGGGAGTCCTAAAGAAATATGTCCATAACCGCGCTAGGCCAGAAGGAAGCATCTCCATGGGCCATCAAACAGAGGATGTCATTGGGTTTTGTGTTGACTTCATTCCTGACCTTAAGAAGATTGGTCTCCCTTAATCGCGGTATGAGGGGAGACTGACTGGAAAAGGCACGCTAGGAGGGGACTCAATAATATGCAGGGACGGGCATTCTTGGTCTCAAGCACACTACACAGTTCTATAGAACTCTACCTTGGTGACCCCGTATGTCGATGAACACAAGAACATTCTGCGCTCCAAACACCCGGAGCAGTGTGACGACTGGATTACATGTGAACACATCAGGACTTTCGGCAGTTGGTTGGAAACACGTCTCAGAGGTGACAACACTGTTTCTGATGAGCTGTACTCGTTGTCCAGGGGACCATCTTCGACTGTATTGACTTACAAAGGATACGAGATAAATGGGAATACATTTTACACGATCGCCCAAGATCAAAAGAGCACCAACCAAAACAGCGGTGTCCGCTTTGATGCAGCAACCAAGAGGGGAAAGGACATATATTATGGTTACATAGTGGACATATGGGAACTTGACTATGGACATGATTTTAAGGTCCCTTTGTTTAAGTGCAAATGGGTCAATCTGTCAGGAGGCGGGGTACAGGTAGAGCCACATTACGGAATGACAACAATGGATCTGAACAATCTTGGGTACACAGACAAACCATTCGTCCTAGCCAATGATGTGGCGCAGGTTTTCTATGTGAAGGACATGTCTACCAAACCGAGAAAAAGAAAAGATAAGGAAGCGAATACATCATACGATGAGCCAAATCGCCACATAGTTCTTTCAGGGAAAAGAGACATTGTGGGAGTGGAGGGTAAGACAGACATGTCTGAAGATTATGAAAAGTTTCATGAAATTCCTCCCTTCAAAGTCAAGGCTGACCCAAGCACCCTATTAAGCGATAAAGAATATCCATGGTTACGATGCAATAAGCAAAGGACACAAGCGAAGAAAAAGTGAAGACAAATGAAGTCAGAAAGGGTTGAAAATTGATGATGTGGCTTTGAATGGTTCATTTTGAGAACACAAAAAGTCTGGAGTTCAAATAAGTTCAAAAAAATGAAATCCCTTTGTAACAGATGAGTTTTCGTCTGAAACCCTGATACTTCGAAAGAGATTGTCCATTTTGTACACGAAGTGCATCCAGTTTTTGCCTTAACCCTCTCAACTTTTTAGCACATGCTATGTGGGTGAAATGATGATATCATGCCAATTTTCAACCTCTTCAGAGTTCAATTGAAGTGCTTTTTAATTTCAGGGTCATTTAACTCAAAAAAAAATATAGTAAATACATGAAAAATAACAGATGAAGTCAAAAAGCGTTGAAAATTGATGATGTGGCTTTGAATGGTTCATTTTGAACACACAAAATAATGAACTAGAAAAGTTTAATAGCAAAAAGAATTATCATAAAGATTTTTTTGTTAGAAACTAAAATAACAAAAACTGTTTTTGAATATAATGATAAAACACAGTAATATTAAATAGCACGAAAAAGAATCACTCCAAAATCTATTTTTATAGTAAAGTTAATCACAAACTAGTGATTCACACAAATTTCAAAGAATTCAAATTTAAACTATTCAAATTGGTAAACTAATGGCACTAACAGCAAGTTTATAATTTTTATTACCTAAAAGCAAAAAGAATCACTGAAAAACTGTTTGTATTTTGTTGTAAGTAGAAACAAAATAAAATAAATAAAGCAAAAAAGAAAAAAATCTGGAAAAAATAGAAAAAAAATGCCACCTACTGGGCCACCACGGCCTGAATACGACTAGAAACCCAACCACGGGCCAGGATTCAGGCCCGCAGAAGGCCCAGTAGGCCCACAGGCAGCGGAGTGTCACATTAGGCCCGTAAGCCTGCATCTGAGAGGAGCTCGAGAGGGCAGCGACAGTGGGGTTTATAAACCACTCCACGCCCCTCTCAACTAGCGAGGTGGGACTAAACTTTTGGCCGCGGGCAGCACAAGGCCATTGGTCCCGGTTGGTGCCAGCAACCGGGACTAAAGGGGTGCATTGGTACCGGTTCGTGGCACGAACCGGGACCAATGCCACCCTTTAGTCCCGGTTGGTGGCACCAACCGGGACCAAAGGCCTCTGTTTCCCGCCCTTTGGGCTGCTGAAAAGAGACCTTTGGTCCCGGTTGGTGGTACGAACCGGGACTAAAGGTGGCATTGGTCCCGGTTGGTTCCACGAACCGGGACCAATGCTTAGTGTATATAAGCAGCACTTGTGAAAATTTCCATTCAGTTCTTCGATCCTGCGCTCTCTCCCCCGCCGTCCTCGTCCGCGCGCATTACGCCTCGGTTCACCCCGAGCCCGCCGTCCTCGTCGCCGCCTCCAGCCATCGCCGCCCCCCAGTGAGCACCCCTCTTTCCCATGGTCCCCTGCTCCCGTGGCCCGTGCTCCCCCGACTGCCTTGCTCTACCACTGCTCCATGGTCGCCGCCGGGGGGGCAGGGGGGAGCCCCGGTCACCCCCCCGGGGGCGGGCGAAGGGCACCCTGGGGGGGGGAGCCCCGGGGGCCGCGGGCCAACCCCAACAACACCCCCCCCCCCCGCCATTGAATATAGCGTCAAAACGCCGTAGGAGAAGTAAGAATGGGGAGCAGTGAGATCAGCAGCAGCCCCCCCCCCCCCCCTTCTAATTTTCTGAAATTTATTGATGAAATGCATAGAAGGTGTTTGATGAAATGCTAGATGGCTTTGGGCATTTTTGAAATTTCTGAATTTTTTTGTGGTGAGTTACTGATGCAAGACAAAGGCGATGGCAAAATTTCAGAATTTTTGGAGTGGTTTAGAATAGGTTTTCAGCAAGGAATTTGAATCTGGTTCAAATTTCATTTGAACAAAATTTGAAAATTTTGAACTATGGATCAGAAGGTTTTTGGTGAAATGGAGTGTGGGTACTGTCATGAAGTTGGTGTAATTTTTTCAAAAAAAATTAGTAAGGAAAAAATAGGGTTGTAGTTCAATGCCAAGATTGGACCAAAATTGAAAAATGGAAGTTGTGCTCAAAAGTTTCAAATGACCAAAGTAGGTTTTTGCATAAAAATGATCTATAGGCATCAGAGGACTTCTCAAAAAATTTGTGGCATTTGAAAAGAATTATTTGAAATAGTTCTAGTGCAACAGGGTCATTCTAGAGTTTGAAAATACTAATAAAAGAATTTTTTGAGGCCAAATCATTATAAAAATAATTACTACTGATGTGTTTGTTCATAGCATTTTTTTTCAATGTATGTATGTATGTATGTATGTATGGATGGATATAGAAAATGTTCATATATGATGTTTTTTTTGTTCATAGCAATTTTTTTCCATGTATGTATGTATTTTTTTTAGATGTGCTATGTTTTTTCAGATGAGATGAAATGAGATGAGATGTCCATTTGTTGTATAAACATAACCCCGATAACTTCAATTCCCCTCGGGCTTATATTTTTGTGAGCATAGAAATTTTTGTAACTTGTATGTGTTTGATCACCGCGGACTTATATACTTGATTGGACTATGGAGTGCATATTTAGTCGAGTCCAACATCAATATTTGTGAATGATTTCATATTGTTGGGCACAGCGGATAGTTGTGAGAGGAGTTTTTCCTTTGATTTTGAGGCATGTGATCTAGATAATGTCCAATGCCTCATATCGCGAACATAGTTATATTGGACAATTGATCTTCATATAAATGAAGCATAAAAGTTTAGCAAACAGTTTGGCAATCACTTAGAAATTTTCATGTTGTAGGAGTACATGTAAAAAAATTCAGAGTTGTTCATTCACTTCGACATGAGGGGGGACGTCGATCAACCCCCTCTCGCCCGAACAAGTCTATGTATTATTTTATATCGCGGTGGACATATATCAAAGTTTGATCATATGTCAAAGTTTGAATTTTGACATATGCAACATTTGATCATATATCAAAGTTTGATCATATGTCAAAGTTTGAATTTTGACATATGCAACATTTGATCATATGTCAAAGTTTGATCATATGTCAAAGTTTGAATTTTGACATATATAGATTTATCAAGAATGCCCCCATTATGGATGTGCACAAGTTGATCCAATTTTTTTCTGATCTCATCTATATATATATTCTTCTATATGTCACGTTGTCTGTCAAAGTATTGAAGAAATCCATGGCTTCATCATTAGTCGGAAGTAACAGGCGTATGATGCTACGAAGCTCTTCAAAGTTGTTTTGGAACGGAGTTCCTGATAGAATAATTCGCCTTTTGGTATGAATTTCAGCAAAGGCCTTCCAAATAGCGATATTCGGAAGGCTCTTGCTAAACTTTGTACCAAAAAGCGAATTATTCTATCGGGAACTCCATTCCAAAACAACTTTGAAGAGCTTCGTACCATTATACGCCTGTCATTTCTGGCTAATGATGAAGTCATGGTTTTCTTGAATTCTTTGACACTAGACAACGTGACATATAGAAGGGTAGATGAGATCAGGAAAAATATGGACCATTTTCTGCATATCCAGAATGGCGTCATTTTGTTAAATCCCTTGTCGGTCCGGACGTCGGACATTCATGAGAGAGGCGGTCCGACCCAAACCCTAGAAGCGTTGTCGAGGCCACCCCAAACCCTAGAAGTGTTGCCTAGGCCACCCCAAACCCTAGAAGCGTTGTCGAGGCCACCCCAAACCGTAGAAGCGTCGAGCTAGCTAGGTCTATGTTTGCACTAATATATCCATCTGTCATGTTTGTATATTAATTGCCATGTTGTAATATTTGCAGAAACTATGGAGCACCGAGACATCGAAGCAGAACAGTTGTTGGGGGACATAATCCTCGGCGGAGGTGATGTCTTGTCATTTCTCAACGACACCGATGGTCTGGAAGGAGAAGGTGAAGCAGGCTCCGGTGATCGAACAATGGAGGTGGAAGGACATGATTATGATGGCTCCGGTGACGGAATGCCGGTGGAAGAAGGAGACCGTGATGACTGCTCCGGTGAGCGAACGGAGGAAGGAGATGTTGCAAAGTCCGGCAAGGTATATATATTAATTAAGCCTGTGCTGACTAGCTAATTCATGCATTAATTGTTTTGGTATGTACACATATTAACTCTCTTCTTTCTTCTTTTCTAGCCCTCCGGATCGAGCCAAACTTCGGTAACGAGACGAGGCCTGAAGAAAAGGTTGCGCCAGGATGAAAGGTTCACGATCACAGCAATCAAGAGCGATGGCCAACCGATTGAACCCAGCCGGACCAAGGAAGCATTTTCTGCTTAGTGCGGGGTTCTTGTTAGGGACATGATCCCGATCAGCATCCACCAATGGAATAAGCCTAAGAGCGAAGACCCTCAAGTGTCTTTTGTCAACGATAGATAGAAAGATGATCTTTGAACCGCGCTGAAGGCAAATTTCACCCTACCGCCAGAGGAGGATCCAGATAAGCCAGTTATAGAGCCATTGGTCAAGGCTCATGCTCTTAAGAAGATGGCAGATCTATTCAGGAGGTGGAAGAATGAGTTGAAATCAACGTTTGTCGACAAAGGGAAGACTCCAGAATTCACCGGCCGATTTGAGAAGATAAGAGATCACTGGCCCGCATTTGTGGCCCACAAGACATCGGAGAAGAGTAAGAAGATGTCAGCGACAAACAAGAAAAATGCTGCAAAGAAGGAGTATCACCATCGCACGGGGTCAGGTGGCTACCTCAAAGCCCGGGCGTTGTGGGACAAGGCTGAGAAGGACCTGCTTGATAAAGGGGTCGAACCAGAGACATTGAACTGGCCAGACTGTTCAAGGACTTGGTTCTTCGGGGTTGAGGGAACCTTGGACCCTGAAACAGGGAAGTGCCGTTGGACGAAGGAGCAACTTGAAATACCTGTCAAGAAGCTTTAGAAGTATATCGCCGCAGCGCAGCAAGGGACGTTCATTCCCGACAGAGAGAACGACGAGCTCACACAGGCCCTCCGGAATCCTGAGCACCCAGGACGAACACGAGGCACGGCAGGCTCCGTTGCGTGGAAGGAAGGGTTTCCCAGCGCAGGCGGTTACAAAACCCGGGAGAGGAGGAGGAAAGTGGAGCAGACCGAACTGCTGAAGCTGAATGCAAGGGTACGAGCGCTAGAGGAACAAGCACTAGTTCAGAGGCAGCGACCTACCGAAGCTACCCCAGAAGCTACCTCGCCATCTCAGCGGAGAAGCAGCGTGGCTTCCACCGAGCTCCTTCAGCAGCCTCACTTCACGGCTCCCAGCTACCCCATGGATGCTATCACGGAGGCTCAAGATTGCCACCTTATGGCGCAATGGCAGCACCTCAAAGTCAAGGCGGCTGTCGGCTCTGTTGCACCTCCTCAACCCGGCGCAACTTTTCACTGCCTTCCGATTCCAGAAGGCTATGCTGTTGTGATGGTCGATGAAATAACTGAGGGATTTGAGGAGCTCGAGCTTGACCACCCTACCGGTGAAGGGGAGACTCAGCTGGGTCTTGCTCTGAAGACTCCATGTCTATGGCGGAAGGAGCTCATCAACCTTCCGAACTGGACGCCTCCGCCTCCTCCTCCGGCGAGTCAGGGCACTTCGCCTCCTCCTCTGGCGAGTGATCAGGGCACTCCGCCTCCTTCTCCGGCTGCTCCAGCGCGTGGCGGCACTCCGCCTCCTTCTCCAGCTGCTCCGGCGTGTGGCGGCACTCCGTCTCCTTCTCCGCCTGCGCCGGTGTGTCCGAGCAGCCCGCCTCCTTCTCTGCCTCGTCAACAACAGCGGAAGATAGCCGCCGCCGCTCCGGCTGCTCCGGCGCGTCGTAGCACTCCGCCTCCTTCTCCGCCTCGTAAGCAACGAAGGAAGACAGCCGCAGCCGCTCCGGCTGCTCCGGCGTCTAGCAGTACAGCCAGAGGCGGGAGGCAATACAAATTCGGTCCATCTCTCAAGCCTCTAGAGAAGTTACCATACGAGATGACCGAGAAGGAAAACGCGGAGATCTGCCAAGCCCAAGTGAAGGACTTTTTTGCAAAGAAAAATCCACCTCCGGAGGAGAAGATGGATCCGGTGAAATTGAAGCGCACTTTGAAGAACCTGAAGCAACCACCACCGCCTCCGCCGGATGACAACCATGTCCGCGCTCTGAAAAAGGCAGTGGAAGGAGCGCGCCGGTCGGGAACTACTTCAAGTGACAAAAGGTTACAAGAACGAAGAAGTGGGAACAAAATTCCCCAGCTCGGCGAACAGGCAAACCAATCGTGCCCCCCGCTCAAGGTGTCTAGCGATATCGTCGCAAATCTGCCGGGGATGCTGCCTGGTACCAATCCTGGTGATTACCTGCCCGACGATGCACATTTTGATACAATGGAGGTGGACGAACACAAATACCGGTACGGGAAGCCTCTCGTCAGACCTGGTGATCCTCCTCTAACAACGATGATGCGAAGATTCCATAAGTGGTACATGGACACCTGCAAGTCTGGGAAGGATATTTTGACGCTGAGAGTTAAAGAGGAGCACGACCTCGTTGGAATTGATCTGTTGTCTGTTCCATTTGAGGAGTTCTTCTAGTTTTTCAATCAAAAGGACCTCGATAAAATAATCATCACTTGCTACTGTCTGTAAGTACTATACTTCTGTAATTAAGTCTCTATATATAGCTCAGCTCTTTCATTGCATGTATATATAATTATCCTCACTATATTATGCAGATTGAAGATCGTCGAATGCAGAAATGCACAAATCTATGATATTGGGTTCATTAACACAAATCTCATAGATGAATGGACGGTTACATATAATGCGAAAGAAACCGAGGCCAACTTGCTACAATCGTTGCTTAAAAATCAAAACAAAGATAAAATACTCTTTCCTTACAACTTCAAGTGAGTGTTACTGTCTTCTGCATATTCGGTTTCCCTTATTACTCGAGGTTATAGTAATGTAATTGATGAGTTATGCATGCGTGCGCAGCTTCCACTTTATTCTCCTAGAGATTAAGCTTGAGCAGGGACTAGTAACCGTCTTAGACTCAAGACGAAAAGATCCCAAGGAGTATGAGGCCATGACTGAAATGCTCCAGAAGTAAGTTCAATCGATCATTATCGCACCATATCGGCAACTTTGGTCATTTCCTGATATCAAGTAATTATTTTCTTTGTCTCGCAGGGTTTGGAAAGTGTTCACCACAGAAGCTCCGGGACTGCCGGGGGAGCTGCGATTTACACACCCGAAAATAAGTACTACTAGCTAGTTCCGCGCATCTCCCATTGATTCTAGCTAGTTTCATCAATACCATTTATAATGCTTGATTATCAGTTTGATTGACCTTTATTTCTCGTAAAGTCGTTGTGGCAGGAAGGCGGGAATAATTTTTGTGGATACTACGTTTGCGAGTACATCTACAACGCGACGACCTCTAAGCGGGGCTACTCTGAAAAACAATATGAAGTGCGTAAGCAATAATATTCACAATTTTATTTTATTACCATCATTTGTGTTGAGTTTCATTCATATATATGTATTGACCCCCTTCTTCAAATTAGATTTGGCAGATGCGAGATGAACTCCTACCACAAGATCGCATAAAAGCAATTCAAGAGGAATTGGCGGGATTCTTTCTTGACCACGTCATCAATCCAGCCCGAGAATACCATGTGGAACTTGATATCAAATGTTAGGGATTGTAAGAGATCTTATATTGTATATATGTAGCTAGTAGCGTCGGATAGATATACGAAAACTTGTTGTTCGACCAATCTCTCGGAGAAGGAGGAGGTCGATCACTTCTCTCTGTATATGTTCATGACAATCTTGTGTACTTAATGGTTTCCTTCATTTGCTTACTAGCTAGCGTGTCGAGTCCTCTCTATACGTATAGTACGTAGCGTCGACCAAGCACGGAGATAAGAGAGGACACTTCTCTCTAGCTATTAGCTAGCTAACACAATATATGAAACCCCTAAATTAACCCTACAAAACCCCCAAAACCCCCCCACCCCCCCCCCCCCTTTCAAAAAAAACAAAAACCCCAGCTCCTGAGCTGCTGACACGTGGATGATCTTTGGTCCCGGTTGGTGTTACCAACCGGGACTAAAGGCCCTCCTCTCTGGGCTCGCCGCAGCGGCCACGTGGAGCCCCATCTGTCCCGGTTCGTATAAGAACCGGGACTAAAAGTGTTGGGCTTTAGTCCCGACGCTTTAGTCCCGGTTCCCGAACCGGGACAAATGGGCCTTATGAACCGGGACAAATGGGCCTTTTTCTACTAGTGTCTTATGCACGTGTATGGTAATGGCTACCTAGCTAGCTGCCGAGAATAACGGATCATAAATTGTAAAGAAGCCAGCTACGTGTGTTTGCCCTGCTAATGGTAAGGTATATACTAGCTAGCTCCATCTGCATGGCCGATTAGTTGAATGCACGGGCTAGTTAGGTGCGAGTGTTTGCAGCGCTAACAGCTAGCCATCTAAACTTACAGCACTGCGCCGATGGACGGGCGTCGGCGTCAGATCGCGTCGGGGGCGGCGTCGGGGGGCAAGGTCCAGGCGTCGGCTCGAACATGGCGTCGGGGGCGTCGGCGTGAGGTGGCATCCGGGGGCGTCGGCGTCGGCTTCTGGCCCGTCGGTCGAAGTTGCGTCGGGGGCGTCGGGGCGTCGGCGTCTGGCGCGTCGGCTCGAAGGTGGCGTCGGGGGCATCGGCGTGAGGTGGCGTTGCTGGCAGATGGCCTCGGGGCCGTATGGGGCGTCGGCGTTACGTGGCGTCGGGGGCGGCGTCGGCCGCAGATGCCGTCGAGGGCGGCGGGCGCAGATGGCTAGGGTTGGGCGGCGTGTAGTGGCCATCATGGAGGCGGCGTGGACTGGCGATCGTGGAGGCGGCGTCGACTTGGGCTTTGACCCCCGATGGACATGCATATATACGTCGGGCCCATCCATTAATTGCGTTCGTTTAAAAAAAACATTATCGAAAATACATGATTGATAAATGGGTTCCCAACTACGTTTTTTTTTCAATCCACCAAACGGCATGCAACTTTTTCCATGTGTTGGCATCACTGTCGACAGCACCCACGCAAATTTGCATATTTTTCCGACGCTCGATGCATTTCCTAGGATTTTCCCAGTGAAATAGCCGTAAAACACTGGCCGGACGTGCCGCAACGTTTGTTTTGTGTCCGTTTTCGTTCCAACCTTGCGTGGGGCCCTACATCGGTCGTGCCCACATGTATGCACACTTTGGTGCAATTGCATGCATGCGATCACGTAGACCTAGTGCAACCAGCTCCGGTTCGTTCTGCCGGAGGGGGGTTCCCAACTACGTTTTTTTTACTCCGCCAAATGGCATGCAACTTTTTCCACACGTTGGCATCACCGTCGACAGCACCCACGCCAATTTGCATATTTTTCCGACGCTCGATGCATTTCCTAGGATTTTTCCGGTGAAAAAGCCCTAAAACACTGGCCGGACGTGACGCAATGTTTGTTTTGTGTCCGTTTTCATTCCAACCTTGCGTGGGGACCTACGTCGGCCATGCCCACATGTATGCACACTTTGGTGCAATTGCATGCATGCGATCACGTAGACCTTGTGCAACCAGCTCCGTTTCGGTCTGCCGGAGGGGGTTCCCAACTAAGTTTTTTTTTTACTCCGCCAAATGGCTTGAAACTTTTTTCACACGTTGGCATCACCGTCAAAAGCACCCACGCCAATTTTCATATTTTTCTGACGCTCAATGCATTTCCTACGATTTTCCCGGTGAAAATACCCTAAAACACTGGCCGGACGTGAAGCAACGTTCGTTTTGTGTCCGTTTTCATTCCAACCTTGCGTGGGGCCCTACATCGGCCGTGCCCACATGTCTGCACACTTTGGTGCAATTGCATGCATGCGATCATGTAGACCTTGTGCAACCAGCTCCGTTTTGGTCTGCCGGAGGGGGTTCCCAACTACGTTTTTTTTTACTTTGCCAAATGGCCCGAAACATTTTCCACATGTTGGCATCACCGTCAAAAGCACCCACGCCAATTTTCATATTTTTCCGACGCTCGATGCATTTCCTAGGATTTTCCCGGTAAAAATACCCTAAAACACTAGCCGGACGTGACGCAACATTCGTTTTGTGTTCGTTTTCGTTCCAACCTTGCGTGGGGCCCCACGTCGGCCGTGCCCACATGTCTGCACACTTTGGTGCAATTGCATGCATGCGATCACGTAGACCTTGTGCAACCAGCTCCGTTTCGGTCTGCCGGAGGGGGGGTTCCCAACTACGTTTTTTTTACTCCGCCAAATAGTCCGAAACTTTTTCCACACATTGGCATCACCGTCAACAGCACCCATGCCAATTTTCATATTTTTCCGACGCTCGATGCATTTCCTAGGATTTTCCCGGTGAAAATACCCTAAAACACTGGCCGGACGTGATGCAACATTCGTTTTGTGTCCGTTTTCGTTCCAACCTTGCGTGGGGCCCTATGTCGGCCGTGCCCACATGTCTGCACACTTTGGTGCAATTGCATGCATGCGATCACGTAGACCTTGTGCAATCAGCTCCGTTTCGGTCTGCCGGAGGGGTGTTCCCAACTACTTTTTTTTTACTTCGCCAAATGGCCCGAAATTTTTTCCACACGTTGGCATCACTGTCGACAGCACCCACGCCAATTTTCATATTTTTCCGACGCTCGATGCATTTCCTAGGATTTTCCCGGTGAAAATAGCCTAAAACACTGGCCGGACATGACGCAACATTCGTTTTGTGTCTGTTTTTGTTCCAACCTTGCGTGGGGCCCTATGTCGGTCGTGCCCACATGTCTGCACACTTTGGTGCAATTGCATGAATGCGATCACGTAGACCTTGTGCAACCAGCTTCGTTTCGGTCAGCCGGAGGGGGTTTCCCAACTACGTTTTTTTTTACTCCGCCAAATGGCCCGAAACTTTTTCCACAAGTTGGCATCACCGTCAACAGCACCCATGCCAATTTTCATATTTTTCCGACTCTCGATGCATTTCCTAGGATTTTCCCGGTGAAAATACCCTAAAACACTGGCCGGACGTGACACAACGTTCGTTTTGTGTCCGTTTTCATTCCAACCTTGCGTGGGGCCCTACGTCGGCCGTGCCCATATGTCTGCACACTTTGGTGCAATTGCATGCATGCGATCACGTAGACGTTGTGCAACCAACTCCGTTTCGGTCTACCGGAGGGGGGTTCCCAACTACGTTTTTTTTTACTCCGCCAAATGGCCCAAAACTTTTTCCACACGTTGGCATCACCGTCGACAGCACCCACGCCAATTTTCATATTTTTTCGACGCTCGATGCATTTCCTAGGATTTTCCCAGTGAAAATACCCTAAAACACTGGCCGGACGTGACGCAACGTTCGTTTTGTGTCCGTTTTTGTTCCAACCTTGCGTGGGCCCCTACATTGGCCGTGCCCACATCTCTGCACACTCTGGACCATGCAGAGCATGCACGACAATTTTCGGTATTTTTCGACGTCCGATGCATTTTCTATGATTTTCCAAGCGAAAAATCCCGAAAACGCTGCTCGGACGTGACGCAACGTGCGTTCGGTGTCCGATTTCGTTAAATTCTTGCCTGGGGCCCTACATTGGGCATGCACACACCCTCGCAAAATTTGGTTCCGTTTCGTGCATGCGATCACGTACCTCGCAAAATTAGGTGTGCCGGTATTTCATGTATTTGTTTTACGTTTTTACCAACAGAACCAGATTATCCCTAACTTTTTTCACACATTTGCTCTATCTTTGAAATTAAATGTACATCTTTCGGCTACCACGGAACGGTCAGTTTCGATGGATATTTTTTTTTAACAACCGTTCAAGAAAAACTTTATTTCCTTTATTGCATATTAAAATTTGTAGAAATCTTAAAAATGAAAGCACAAATTTCATTCAAACATTGCAAATACCATTCATAATCTTAGGATATTTTACAGAAACTTCAACGGAATTTAAAATTAAACATAAAACAACCTAAACAAACTACTCCTCGTCACTCTCCATGCTGAGGTCAACGACAGCCACCATGCCGCCATCGCCACCGTCGTCATCGTCATCGTCGTCCTCGTCGCCAAAGATATCTTCATCGTCCAACTCCTCCTCCTCCTCCGCAACCGCCGCCTCAACAGCCGCCAAGGCTGCCGCCTGCTCCTGGGCCTCCCGCGCCGCCGCCGCCGCCTCTTCAGCAGGCTGGGCTAGGATCGCGAGGAGCCCGGGCGTGTCCACCGGGTCGCCGTCCTGCTGCAGCGCCGCCAGCTCCGGCGGGATCACAACCTCGGCCGGGGCTGGCGGGGCGGGGGCTGGAGCAGGGGCGGGGGCGCGCCCGCGCCGGCGGGAGGGCCCGGCTCCACCAGTGAGGTCACCGACGGGGAGCCCTTGGGCAGCGCGCTTGAAGGCGCCGATGACGTCCTCGAACCGCTTGCCCTTCCAAAAACCGAGGCGGTTTTTCTTGTTGTACCGGCTGCCGGGGTGCGCGCGGAGCTCGGCGTTGGTCGCCGGCGGGCCCTGCGTGGGGAAGCCGTCCACGAAGATCCTCCACGGCCGCGGCACCTTTGCGGACGGCGGCACGTAGAGGCAGAACCGCGCGAGGTCCTCCGTCTGCCCTAGCGTCAGGCTCGACGGCCAGACGCCGCCCGATGCCGCGCCGTCGCTGTCCGAGTCACTTGACGACATCGCGCGCACGCCGGTGGAGAGAACACCGTGGGGGTAGAGGGAGGGGACAGTTCCGGTGGAGAGAACACCGCGGGGGGAGAGGGAGGGGAGAGTTGAGTAGGCGGTGTGAGCGAGCACGCCGGCCAGTGGCGTGTTTTTTAGGGCGGGGCGGGGCAGGTCAGGCGCCGGGGCGGGGCGGGGCATTAAAATCGCGGCAGGTGAGGCGCCGGGGCGGGGCGGGGCATTAAAATCTTGGCAGGTGAGGCGCCAGGGCGGGGCATTAAACCGCGGTAGGCAAGAAGGCGGCGCGGCTGGCGAGGTGCGGGCGCGGCAGCGGTGGCGTGCGGAAGCGGCGCGCTCGGGTGGCAGAGGCGCGCCAGGCGAGGTGCTGTCGGCCGGCAACGGCGCGAGACGGGACGGGGCGGCGCGCGGAAGACGATACCGCGGCAGTCCATGCAGCCGCGTTGACTGCGGGCTGCCGCGTTGATTGCGGGCGGGTGGGATAGACCACGTCTGCATGCGCGCCACGATTGCAGGCGCGTGCGGGCGGCCGGCCAGGTCGGTTTGGACTAATAAATATCTACGAACGGGCGGGCCAGACGGATTTTTTTTTTATTCGTATACGTACACGACGCGGGCGGGCGAGCGGGCGGGCGGTCTTTTTTTTCAAATAATGCCCATCGTGCCCTTCGTTATGAAGGGGTATCGGATAATCCTGACCGTTCTTGTGTTGGAGGGGGTCTACCGAAGCAGAAGTGAAAGTGATGTGTAATGGGATATCCTTAGTCTTATCTTCAATAACTAAATATCCATAAATATGTGGTGAGGCAACTGTTGTTAAGAGACATCTCTTAATTAAGAGAAGTCCAAGGGCAGAGTTGTCTTTATCCTTAGCAACGCTCGCCCGTGCTGCTCTCGCGGGCGGCAGGGCGAACCCTAGCCGCCGCCGGCCGTGCACCTCCCCCACCTCCCCTCCTCCTCGTCGCCGTCGGAGGGCGCCGCCAGGCGAAGCCCTGCTGGCACCGGTGGCGGCGGGGCTCCACTCCCTCCTTCCCTGGTGTACTACGACGCGGGACGCGGGGCCCTGGCGAGGAGCGTGTCGTTCGCGTGGGACGGCGCGGCAGCGACCTGGGTGGCGTGCCGGTGGTGCGACTGTCCGGCGGCGCGGCGGTGGCTGCGTGAGGTTAGGTGGTGCGATCCTGTGCGTGGGGATGGCGAGGTTGCAAGCTGCGGTGGTGCTCCCTCGTCAGATCCCGACGGCAGGGGTCAAGGGTTGCGGCGGCGTGGGCTGGGGGTGGTCCGGCTAGCCTGGGCCGGCCTCCAGCGTGGTGGGGCGCGCTGTAGGTGCGTTGGTGGCGGGGCGGAGCTGTAGGGGTCCGTCGGCTGCAGATCTGGTGGTGGCTGTAGGGGCGGCTGGTGCAGTTGGCGCGGGTGGTGGAAGCGGCCGCCTTTCTCCTCGCGATGGGGGGCGGCCGGCGGCGTGTGGCAGTGGTGGTGTGTGCCCGGTGGCTCCGGTGCTTGGAGCTCGCCGGGCGACGCGGGTAGGGCAGCAGTCAGGCGTGGTCGTTGCTCCAACCGCGGGCGGCGGCGTGGGGAGGTCTGGCGTGATGGTGGCCTCCCGGTGTCGTGGCGGTTTCACGGTGGCTCGGCGGATCTGCCTGCGGCGGCGGCCAGCTTCTCCGGCGTCGGCTCGTCTGGGATCGGACCGTTTCGACCTTCGTCCCATCTACTCGTCGCCCGAGCGCTACTTCCATCGAAGGGCTGGCCCTCTACCAGCTGCGGTCCATCGCTCGTCTCGCGCCCAGTGCAGCAGGACTGAGCTCGTCTCGCGCACAGTGCAGCGGGACCGAGCTCGTCTCGCGCACGGTTCAGCAAGACTGACCTCGTCCCCCTCACGGTGCTGCAGGACCGAACTTGTCTCGCGCTTGGGGCTGCAGGACGGGTTGATGGATGCCAGTGCTGGCCGGCCTAGTGGGTCTCGACGCTGGGGGTCGCCCAGGGTGCGAAAGGTTGGACCTTTCCGCTCGTCTCTTTGGCTGGGGTAGCGGCAGGTCTCAGATGAGGTGGTGTCAAGGTCTTGGACGCCGGGGCGGCGGCTCTGGTGGCGGTAGCGCGGTGCTCTTGGGCAGAGCCCGTTGGCTTGGTGCTGCCCGGTGGCCATGGCCGTGTGGGCGGCGTGGTAGCCGTGGTGTGGCGTTCGGTGGCGGTGAGTGTTGGCCGGGGTGAAAACATGTTCTATCTTCAGACGGACCGGCGGTGGCGAAGCTCGTTCCCTTCTTGAAGGCGTCGTCGCGGCTCTCACTGCCCGTCGTGCGGCTCCAGGGGAAACTCTGATCCTCGGATCGGGCGGTGGCGGCGCTCCAGTGTCGTATCCTTCCTGAAGGCGCCGCCTTGGAGTCCACGGTTCGTCGTATGCGGCTTCATCTCTTCGTGGTGATAGTGCTAGGGGTGGTGTAGCTGCGCTCAGCGCCTATGTATCCTGCCTTGGGTGTGTATGGTGTTGGTGTGCGTTTGTACCGGGTGATGTTGATCTTTGCTCTATATATAAAGCGGGGTGGAAGCCTTTTTCGGTAAGAGAAGTCAAACTTTTTCTTATGATTTCTCTCTCCTCCGTCTTAGTATTTATCCTACTACCTCCGTCCTGGTTTATTGGTCCTCATTATGTTTTGTGCCAAATTTGGTCCCTAAGAAATCATAACTTGTTGTATCATTTTGCATAACATAATAATTGAAAATGAGAGAGGAATGCTTGAGAACTTTTGGTACATTACCAATGGGAATCCTGTTGAGCCAAGAGCACGATCCAAATAAGATTCAAGCATTCCTTGAAGCGCATCGGAGGATCGAGAACCGAGGAGTTCATATCCAGCTCCAACATGATCTTGTTGAGCATTAGTGGGATCTCCATAGCACTTCGTAGTCATTTGAACCATTTGGTGTGTTTGAATTTGAATAATTTGATTTATAAACTATGAATTTGTAATATTCATGAATTGTGTGAAACTTATTTATTATGTTTGGTTTCTATTGTATGTGTGCTAATATGTAGTTGCGATGAATTAAGTAAACTAGAACTGAAACACTTTGTCAAAATCAAAAATTTACTCCACTAAATTTAGGAGTTTGGTTAGGTTCGGCCAAAACTTAATGGAGTAAATTTACTCACTATAGCTAACTCGGCGGTTCAGTCCCCTATTCTTTAGGGGATCGTCTAGAGATGCCCTTACAAAGGTATAGAGTGACCCCTAGATAATAGCAGTATAGATGAAAAGTTACCACAGACGAGTAGTTCACTTAACCTTGATGACATCTCAAAGGGGCACAGGTCGAAAGCTCGCCCGTGGTATGTCTCAAAGATCTGTGCCTCAGCACACATGACATGATCGCTTCTGGGATAGCAAACAACGCACTGGCATATATTATTATTAGAAGGGTAGAGGAGAAATGTCAAGCTGTAAGAGGAAGCCCGACAGAGGTTACAGCTGCAGCCTGCCATGGACAAGCCGCCATGGGAGAGTTGCAAGAGAAAATTGCAGTCCAGGGAGCATCCATTGTTTCTCTTTTGTACACAACCTAAGGGGCCTTGTAGTACTTGGTGGGCACGAATGGCATCTTGGTGACGACGGCGTCGTACTGCTTGCCGCGGACGACCACCTTGAACTCCGTGCCGGCCTTGTGCAGGCCGTTCTTCACGTACCCCATGGCGATGTTCTTCTTCAGGCACGGACTGAACCCGCCGCTCGTCACCTCGCCGATGTTCTCCCCGGTGCCGCTCACGATCTCGCTGTGGCTCCGCGGGGGCGGCCCCTGCGAGAAGATGCCCACACGCCGGATCTTGGGGCCTTCCTTGAGCTGCTTCAGGATCACCTCCGCGCCCAGGAAGCCGCCCTCGGCCTTCCTCCGCTTGCCGATCGCCCACGAGAGGCCGGCCTCGACCGGCGTGATGTGCTGCTCCATGTCGTTGCCGTACAAGCAGAGGCCAGCTTCCAGCCGGAGACTGTCGCGGGCGCCCAGGCCGGTCAGCCTCACCTTGCCCTCAGATTTCTCCAGGAGGGCCTTTGCGAGATCGACCGCGTTCTCGGACGGGACAGAGATTTCAAAACCGTCTTCACCGGTGTAACTGAAATGAGAAATGTTTCAGAGACAGAAGCAAATTGTTCAAAATAATAACATCATCAATGGACAGAGTTATAGACACACAAAGGACTGATGTAAGAAGCTTCACTATAGAATTTGAAAAGCTAAAATAAGATGGCACTTTATCGATTGCCTTTAAGCAACAGTCACCAAATAACATCCCATAGACCCACTTTGGCATGCCAGATTGAACAGTAAAGTGATCTCAGTATTTATGATTTATGAATTATGATGGGCAAGTGATGGTTGGTCAATGTAAAAGTTAGTACTGATGCTCTTAAGGAATTGTCCAGGCACTAAAGAATGGAGCAGAGTCATAATATGGAAATTGGAAGTAATAGATTAAAAGGATCATACCCAGTTCTGGTGAGGAAGCAAGCAGATCCATTGATGTCAATCATCTTGAAGTCACTGAAGTACATTTTGCTCAAGTCTTCCTTTGTCAGCAACTGGAGAGTTGGTGCAGCAAGAGGACCCTGCTCATGTCAAGGAACAGAGTTACAATAATGTCTCCTATAAATTCGGAAAACTTATTACTTCAACAATATGTAAGTATCAAATATATATAATTGTCATTAAACTGGAAATTTATCACTTCGATAAAACCACATAAATAGTGCCAAGGAATTAGTTCAGAATAGAAAGATCACTTCCCCTGCATCTAGAATAAAAATCCTACATTGTGAAGGTCATTTTTATTTTATGAATCGATGTGCAAACATTTATCCTCCTCTTGCTGAAACTTGAATTGGGTTGTTATGCACTGCTTTCATAATTCTCGGAGTTTTTTGCTGTGACGAAAACTGGCAGGAGCAACTGCCTTTTCTATTAGGAGAAATGTCTGCTGTCACAATCCAATCTAGGAACCACGGGATTACATCAAAGTCAAAACACATGAGAAACTTTAGCTCGAGAGTCCACCAACCGAGAAAAAGACACGCAAACCTGCTTACTACTACCTCAGAATTCAGAAGAAAATTCTGCCTTACTAGCTGAACTCATAGTTTATACAAGATCGACAACAAACCATAAACTGACATCATCAATGATACTATTAATGCCTTTTCCCTAGTAAAGCTAAATGTTATTCTGAACTAATCACATGAGACTCAATTTCACAAACAATGAACTCAACCGGATCGCAATGTGTCAACACTCCATCATAATGTACATCCCAAAATCTTTCCTGACAGAAATGGGCCATTTATTTATGGTAGTACCCTTATAGCTCCAAGTACTGCATTCCCTAATCCTAGAAATAAACATATGTATCCAACCTTGGGAATCTTCAACCCATTGCAGAAATCAATAATTAACCATAAACAGTTCAGAAAACCAATCAAGATGAAGAGAGCAGAGAAGGAAGCGGCAGCTGACCTGCAGGGCGAGGAGGGAGCGCTCGTCGTGGACGTGCCACTTGACGTCGCCGCCCTTCTTCTGGAACGCCTCCATGTGCGCGCCGATGTGGGCGAGGTCCTTGTCCCGGCAGCCGGCGTTGACGACGAGGTAGACGTGGTGATCGTTGACCTTGGTGACGACGGAGTCGTCGATGGCGCCTCCCTTCTCGTTGGTGAAGACGGTGAGCGAGCCGGTGCCGTCCTTGAGCGCGGCGACGTCGGCGACGACGAGGGACTCGAGGAAGGGGATGGCCTGGCGACCTTGCAGGCTGAGGCCGCACATGTGGGAGACGTCGAAGAGGCTGCCGTTGGCGCGGCAGTTGAGGGTGGAGTCCATGATGGTGTCCTTGTACTGGATGGGCATGCTCCACCCCGCGAAGGGCACCATCTTGCCCCCGTGCGCCACGTGGAAGTCGTAGAGCGCCGTCTTCTTCAGCTCCGCCTCGGCCGCCTCCGCCGCGCCCGCGAGGTGGCGGCGCGCGGTGGTTGCGGCGCCGGAGCCCGTGGAGGAGGCGGCGGCCCGGCGCACGAGGGTGGCGCACGCGAGGAGGCCTCTCATCGTGGCGGGGTGGGGGTGGGGGGGAGTGGTGGTGGGAGAGTGGGATGGGGAAACAAAAGATGAGATTTTGAGGGGTGGTGGTGGTGGGTGGCGACGGGGAGGCGATCGGCGGATCGGGAGTGGGTGGTGGCTGCCGCTGCCTCGGCGCGAGCTCAGCTCGGAGGGGGTTTGGTGATGATGGATCAGTGAGCGATCAGTGCTTAGCCTTGTTGGCTTTCGGATTATTTTTTCTTGGGTTTTTGTCCGGCTTTGGTGGTGGATGGTGACGGCTCTCCCTCACTGGGCAAAGATTCGTGTGCGAGTCTGTAAAAAGAACAGTTCACAGATTCTTGCATTCGAGATCGAGTGGTAAAACATGTTCTAATCGCAGACAGATTTTGAGGTAAAAGTCATTCTGATCTGAACGGCAAAATTGGGCAGAGGCTAACGAAAAGATCATTCTGAGGATCCGCGTACGCATTGGCATCATGGCAGAGCAACTGGCTAGGAAGCAACAGCGGTGAGGCCATGCAGATACGGCATCCAAGACTGATTAACTATAGACAAACATTGGAGGATGGGCAGCGCCCGACCAGGCTCAGATGCATGTTGATTCAGCAGCTGCAGAGCGAGGTGTGCCATTTCTTTAGGCAACATACCTAACCCGCAAATAACAATATTCTGGCAACCACTTGACATGGGATCACGAAACTAAAACACACCAGCATTGCCTTTCCAACAACCAAGCTACAGATTCTTCATTCATATCACAGGCCTAAAACCATCAAACCGATGAACCATTGCAAATTGTACTAGGCTTCAATTGTCATATCTAGCAGTTCAAGGAAGCATGCCTTTTCTAGAGGCATGGGTGGGGCTTACAACCAGAACAAAACGCTGCTTCAAAAATGCCAGGCAAAGACACATCTCTATATAGGTATTCACAGGCTTCATCTCGCGGACATGAATTAAGGGTAAAACGGGTGACAACGTCTCGACCGCACATGTGGGCGAAAAAGGTCTCGGTAAAATTCTGTAAGTACCTCACTACTTAGACCCTGCGGATTTCTTCGAAGATGATTTCTTCTGCTTCTTCGGCTCCTTCTCGGGTATCTTCTCTGCCTCGACAGTCTTCTTCCTGTCCTTCCTCTCCCTCTTCTTCAAGGCGTGCATATGGGCTTTAAGAACCAGGGCATATGAAGCTTGGAATTTCAGATACTCCTTTGCAGACAGCTGAAAGGCATGGGAAGCACGGTAAGGTTCACTGATTGGTCCAGAAGTGCAATGAAAGTGCCAGGGCAGATATGTACAATAATGCCACCATGAAAATAAAATAAGTCCTCATAACCAAAACAAATTGCAGATGACAGTTCTCTGATGAAATTTCACAAATATTCATAGTATTGCCAACATGTCAGAAATATAGCATGAGCATTTACATTTGGTAGAAAAAATGCCCTACTTAGGGGACATGCAAATTTGATATGGCTGGGGGCAAATAAGCACGCACAAAGATAAACAGACAACAGACATCATTACTAATTAGGATAACTAGTAACCCTTCTACTACATGAAAATGAAGAAATACTATAAGATAATAGAAATAAACAACAGTTTTGTAGCCATAAACAACAGACGCCCGACATCACGACTTCAACCATCAAAATGAAAAGGAGAAGTGAAACCGTTTAGCAAAACTTTGATTGCACCGATACGCATACGCGTATCAGCATCGGGGTGATACGGATACATAAATACGTCATTTCTGAAAAGCGCCAATACGGGGATACGTTTGACTATTTTTGAAAATAATATAAAAAATATGCTATCAATAAGCATCAAGCCATTTAGCATATATTTAGTCAGTGCAGTACATTATCTTCTATCTTCTTATTCATGATTTTAACAAAAGCAAGAACCAACAGCCAACAGGTTCACCAAACATAGAGGTTCAGTTAGAGAGAAAGGGAGGAGGAGGAAATCAGCAACTTTCCATTAGATAGAATTCTACAGGATAGTGGGGGTACGGGGAGCAAGAGCACCGGGGAAAGGCGCCCACCACTACTAGAACCTGAGAGGTATCAGGGACATATCAGGAAAGAATCAGTATCGGATACGGTATCCGATACGGGTACACTGGTTGCTGGAAGTATCGGTGTTTTCTTGAACTTAGGTAATGGGAAATTGGGAATTGGGAGTCTTAACTTGTCAATTCTCCTTTTTTTAGATGGACCGTGATTTCATTACTAAGACAGGTTGCACAGATTACCGTAACAGTGTCTTGTGGTAAAAGATGAACACATTCAATTGTTTCATCGGAAAGCTTAAATGCATGGGTTCCCACTGATGCATAACCTTGTCAATGGAAAATGTTCCTTAATAAGGGCTTTCACAAAAGTAAGATAAGGTGATATCATGAGGTGTTATGACATGATCATTGGGAAAATATAGCTTAGGTATTTGCACAGTGGAAAGAAACTGTATACACTTTTATAAAAGGTGTTCAGCTCATGTAAGATGGAACAATTAATGCGGATCCTCGCTGGTTCATGCAATTGAAACTTGGCAAGAGCAAGAAAATCTGTCCCATCCTTCAAATTTGCACCAATTGCTGATCTATCTTAACACTGGTAAGTTCTAACTCTTTCCCATTCAGTAATAAGATTGCAAATCAGGAAAACTCATTAGTGATGGCCCCCTCTTCCCACTGCCCTATTGGTTTGCCTACAGCTGTAGCAATAGAGAGATTACTGCATAAAAGACTTGTACCACTATGGTCAAAATGTACCAAACGTAAGTGCTTCAATCCTCACTTTATACTTGCCATTATGCTACTCAAAGTTACTGCATATCCCCCAGCACTGAGATGATGGCAATATGACACAATGATCATATGTACAGTGTATCCTCTCTACATTCAGGTCACTGAGTTGATTTACCTACCTATCAATTTGTCAATACCAACCAAATCATCGTCAACTGGAAGTAACAACCAACAAACATTCTATTAGCATGTAAGCCAACTCCAGTTGTTTCACTTCATACAGTAGCTATCCGGAGGAAATATGCAAATATCTGATCTATAATTCACAATCATTGCACACGAGGGGGCTAAATAACAGCAACCTGATTACCATCACGCACAAAATCAATGCAAAACACATCCAACAGCCATAATGCCGAACCAGCAGCAGAAAGAAAGTGAATAATACCGAGGTGGAGATGTTCCTCTTGCCATCGGAGGCGCGGACCAGGCACCGGTACTCGACAGGCTCCCCCTTACTCGCCATCTTCTTCAACCTAGCCTGACACTTCATCGACGCTGCGCACATGGAACAACTCGTCACATCAGATCGACTTGCTCAACCCATCAAATCCACAACCCACACCACACGAACCAGCTGTGAGGGGACCAACTCACATCGCTTCATGGTGACCCAGACGGAGCCCTTCTCCGTGCTCCGCTCGTACATGTTGGTCAGCTCGCTCAGGAACGGATCTGCCTGCATCAGCACCTGCACAGACCACGCAATGCGATAAAAACATGGCCATATTTAGTTCGAGTAGAAAGCAGAGCAGATTTTCTCGGAATTTCGGCTCCGTTTTCTACCATCGATCTGAAGTATGCGACGCAGGGAAGTACTAAAAGGCGGCCTAATTGGTTCCAAATTCTAGGGCAAAAACACCGGGAGATCTAGTTCTCCGCTGAGTTCTTCGCGCCAGATCGCGATTCTCGGCGGGATGGGCATCAAACACGGCGCGGATCGGAGGAACAGAGCATCGGGCAGGAGATTACCATATTGACGAGGGTGGTCTCGCGATCGCCGAGGGAGCGGAGGAAGTCTTCCCCCTTGTCCGTCGAGCCTTGCTCTCCTCCTCTTGGTCGACTACGCCGCTGGGGTTCGGTGTCGAAGACGGGGGAGGAGCGGAGGCGGAGGGGGAGGGTGGGGTATTGTGGGAAGACGGACGGGGGAGATCACGGGACGGGGGACATCTGACGGATAAGGTGGCCGGGTGAGACGGCAGGGGCTGTGAACTTGTGAAGGCAGCCTTGGACTGGAGGACGGAGCGGTGACGCCGACTTGGGAAGAGAGATACCGTCCAAAAAAAAACTTGGGAAGAGAGGCAGAAACGCCGTGATTCCGTTCCTTGGGCTGGGCTGAACGCGATAAGCGTAATACTCTTTTTTTTTTTTTTTACTTATTCTCCGTATTAATTTGTCTTAAATCAAAATTTACAAAATTTGATGAAACTATGAATATTTACAATAACAGATATATATATATATATATATATATATATATATGATGTGAAAATATATTCCATGAGGAATCTGACGACACTAATTTGGTATCGTAAAATTAATAATGTTTTTTAATAAATTTGATCAAAATATAGAAAGTTTGACTTACGGTAAAGCTAATAATATATACAGAGCAAATAAAACCGAAGAGTATATTATTCCTTCTTATGTCATTGACTATACCAAACATGTTTAGCAATATTTGGGGAAGAGAATGAGATTTTAAAGGTGAGAGTTTGTTAGAAGATTTGGCTTGAAAAATTGGATAACTAAGTCAGGCCGAGTCGGGCTTGTCTCAATAGGCGGGCTCGGGCCTTGTTTGCAACCCAAAAGGTAACTCAAATGGGGCATAGGCTCGGAATTCTATTTTTTAGATTTTTGTGTCAGGCTTTCACGAGTAAGCACTTAAAATGCAATGTTCGGGCTTTCACGCTTTATTTCGGGTTAGCTCACTCGAGTGTTGCCCAAATCCACCCGCACCATCCGTCAGCACTCTCGCCCGCAGCACGGCCACGCCGGTGCGCACCACCCCCAACTCTCACCAAATGGCCAGATCTAGCTGTCGGGGTTTGCCGCGGTTGATTTTACGCGCATGCCTCGCCTCCTCCCGATTCTTCACCAACCTGCTGTCGCTGCCGCCGAAGAAGTACCACGACGTGTGGCAGCAACAGGGGGACCGAAAGTGATCGATCTTTTTGTCCAGTGACTCTGGCCCGGGCACCGTGGACTGGGAGAAAATCCTGTCCGAAAAAGACTCGGACGCCGACACCCATTTTAAGTTTGAATTGAGGAAGAATATTAGTTTTAAAACAAAAAATATTTTCTTTGAATCGACTAGTTTTAATCGGTGCTATGCAATGTAGTTTGATTGAATTGTGATATCTATGTTTAAATTTATGTGAGAAGAGCTAAATTTAAGAGTTCGGCTAGGAACCACATTTTTTTAACTCAGCCAGAGCAGGCATATAGAGGGCTCAATTATAAGGCTTCTGCTAGACATGCTTTCAAAATGATAAGAGCATCTACAACCGGACCCCTCAAACCCGCCTCATACGCCAGAGCGGGCCACCCGGTCATTGCCTGGTCATGTTTGTTTTTTTACCCGGACGGGCCCCTCAAACGGCCCTCAAACGCCCGGGCTGACCGGCACCCCCCATATCCAGTCCAAATATGGGGCGGGTATGGGGGCGCCCGGGCACGCCCGCCACGTCGGACCGGACAGCCTGACCCCACCCCAAATTGCACCAAATCCACCAAACCCTTCCTCCTCCTCCCACCGCCCTCCAACCATTCCCGCTCCCGGAACCTCGCCGGCCTCCACCCAATCCTCACCTCCGGTCCCGATCCAACGCCAGAGATGTCGTCTGATACGTCTCCAACGTATCTATAATTTTTTATTGTTCCATGCTGTTATATTATCATTCTTGGATGTTTTATAATTATTTTATAGCAACTTTATATCATTTTTTGGGACTAACCTATTGACATAGTGCCCAGTGCCAGCTGTTGTTTTTTGCTTCTTTTTTATTTCGCAGAATATCCCTATCAAACGAAGTCCAAACGCAGCGAAACTTTTTAAAGATTTTTTTGGACCAGAAGACAACTTGGGAGCCAAGGAAGTGCACCAAGGAAGGCCCGTGGGGCCCACACTGGCGCGCCCTGATGGGTCGTGGAGCTGATAACCCACAAGTATAGGTGAAAGTTCAACTAATCCCTGGTGGTTTTGGTAATTCATAACAACATATAGCTCATTGAACTAATATCCATTCTAGTTTAATATTTCAGAAAGTTCAATGAATGGCATGGCATGGACTAGAAATGTGGACCCCTCAAAATGCAAAGGACACATATTGGCAAAAGCACAAGACTCTTCATTTTATATTTTAGTGATCCAAGATCACATTGAGCCCATAGGAAAGCCAATACTATTAAAAAGGGATAAGGTGTTGCTTAATGGTCTACTTGCTCAAAATGCTCAGTGATATTGCTCCAAAGCTCTCAACCACTTTCTCATTCCAAATATGTCCAAAACCAAAGTCAAACTCGGCCCCACCGAAACATTCTATCTGGCGCCACCGAGTTCATTTGACATAGCCACTGCCAGAAACCCTAACAGTTTGGACACACCGATATGGATCTCAGTCTCACCGAGATGGCCTTGCAAACTCTCTGATTGCCTATTGCAGTTTTCGGTCTCACCAAAAAACGTGATCGGTCTCACCGAGTTGGCTTGTCATCTTCTCTGTTTCCTATTTGTTTCATTTCGATCTCACCGAGTTGATGCAATCGGTGCCACCGAGTTGATGTTTGCCCTAAGCCCTAGCAC
Organism: Thinopyrum elongatum; assembly: GCA_011799875.1. Classification (NCBI taxonomy): domain Eukaryota; kingdom Viridiplantae; phylum Streptophyta; class Magnoliopsida; order Poales; family Poaceae; genus Thinopyrum; species Thinopyrum elongatum. Next base: position 617,614,679 of record CM022298.1, on the reverse strand, counting down.
ATCGGTCCCATCGAGTTGTTCCAGTCGGTCCCACCGAGATTCCTAACGTTCATATTTTGAACTGAATCGGTCTCACCGAGTTCATCTATTCGGTCTGACCGAGTTGGGTCAAATGTGTGTAACGGTTGGATTTTGTGTGGAGGCTATATATACCCCTCCACCCCCTCTCCATTTGAGAGAGAGCCATCAGAATGTGCCTACACTTCCAGCATACATTTTCTGAGAGAGAACCACCTACTCATGTGTTGAGACCAAGATATACCAATCCTACCACAAGAATCTTGATCTCTAGCCTTCCCCAAGTTGCTTTCCACTCAAATCATATTTCCACCATATCCAAATCTGTGAGAGAGAGTTGAGTGTTGGGGAGACTATCATTTGAAGCACAAGTGCAAGGAGTTCATCATCAACACACCATTTATTACCTTTTGGAGAGTGGTGTCTCCTAGATTGGTTAGGTGTCGCTTGGGAGCCTCTGACAAGATTGTGGAGTTGAACAAGAAGTTTGTAAGGGCAAGGAGATCGCCTACTTCGTGAAGATCTACCCGAGTGAGGCAAGTCCTTCGTGGGCGATGGCCATGGTGGGATAGACAAGGTTGCTTCTTCGTGGACCCTTCATGGGTGGTGAAGGAAATATGCCCTAGAGGCAATAATAAAGTTGTTATTTTATATTTCCTTATTCATGATAAAGGTTTATTATTCATGCTAGAATTGTATTAATCGGAAACCATAATACATGTGTGAATACATAGACAAAACACCGTGTGTTGAGGATATAGCTCCGAGGTGTGACCCGCCCAGGAGGGGCCGGGTTACACCATTGATGGCTTAATATGAAGAAGGCCTAAGTAGGCCTAAGAAGATGGCGGCTCATAGGAGTGGGCCTGGCGAAGGCCCAAGACCCGGACGTGTGAACCGCCATATGGTGACTTGTCTGTTAAGATAAGGCAATTTAGAAACCAGGCTGGTCACGTTGTGTGACCCGGCTCGGACTCTTGTAAGCCGCCGGGCTTCGACCTGTGTATATAAAGGCGAGACCTGGCGGCGGCTTAGGGCGAGAAAGGATCGATCGAAAGCTAGGTCAAGCGTATTCGCTCCCATGTAGTCGAAACTCAAGTAATACAACTAGAAGTAGGACATAGGCTTTTACCTCATTGAGAGGGGCCGAACCTGGGTAACTCCTTGTGTCCTTTGTCCCGTTCAACCCCTTTAAGCTAACCTACGTGCGATGGCTCCACACCTAAGTCCTTTCACAAGGGCATCTGCCGTGTTAAATCCACGACAGTTGGTGCCCACCGTGGGGCCTGAGCACGGTGGTTTCGAGTTCTTGAAGGGCAGCTTCTCAGGGATCAAGGGATACGCTGTGGGCCGGATGACCAAGAGCCGCCGCGGCAAGATCTACATCGACGATGCTGGCTGGGGTCCTGAGGCCGATTCAATCGAGTACGGGTACCGGGTCCCCTTCGGCGGAATTCACGTCTTCATCGGCAAGATTGGTGAGTCGGAGCTTGAGCCGGACGCCTGCACTGACACCATTGAGACGGCTCAGCGCGCACGACCCACCAAGGTCCAACCCGCCCAGAAGCGTGCTTTTGTTGGCTTTGTTCATGGGGCGGATCCGGAGGAAGGTTCTGTGTCTGGTGGGGAGACAACCATCTATTCAGGTGACGAATCTTCAACCGGTGAAACCGAGTCAATCTATCAACTACAAGACGACGGGCTTGGGGGCTACTCCGAGGGTGACAGTATTCCGGACCCCTATGAGCCGTTGAGCAGGGCTGCTATCTTCATGGCTGGTACGCAGCAGATGGTGAATTCATCAACCGCCGCGGCTATGACCTCCGGTTCAACGGCTGCTGCAACGGCTGGGGCGAGCGGCTCTGCGCGCCCGCCAGCTCAAGTCTTATCCGAGCTTCTGGATGCTTTGGCGACTCTGTTAGCCGCAGAGGTAACTCCGGCGAATCAAACACAGCATAATGCGGAGGTTGCGAAACTGCGGGATGAGGTAGCCCAAGCTAGAGTGGAGCTTAATGCGGAGAATATCAGGATGGCAACGGAGCAAGCCGCGTTGAAGGCCGAGTCGCAGCGGATACAGGCAGAAGCTTTCCGGTTAAACTTGGATCAGAATGCGTCTAATGCTGTCCTTCGAAGGAGGCACCAGAGCCGCTTACCTCCGCAGTTTGAGGGGCGAAACCTTTTTATTACACCTGGAGCAGGGCCGAGTAACCCGCTCGGTGTGACCCGGGCTGCTGAGGCGCCTGCAACCGGGGCGGCGGCTCAGCCTCGTATAACGGACCCTCCTCGTTTGAACTTGACCCCGCCTCAGCGAGTGCCAACACCTCCGGGTCATTACTCCAACCTGCTGGATAACATGATTGCTGCAGCCTCACGGCTGGCGGCTCTTCCAATTGAAGGTGAGTCGCCCGCTGCGATAGAGACCCGGAACGCCGTGGAACTTCTTCAGACGGCGGTAGCTCAGCAGGCGGCTTACTCATACAGCCGCGAGCGGATTCACTCAACCCCGCGCCAGAGTCGAAGTTACAGCCGACGCATTGAGTCGCCGGCGGTTTCCATCAGTGAGCGGCGTCATGACCCGCCCTATGGGCATAACCCGCCCCGAGATGATAACAATGTTCAAGCCATCAGGGACCAGGCGAGAGCATGCCAAGAGGCAGAACTGGCGGCTCAATTAGCGGCTCATCAGCAGCTTCAGCGAAATCCTTCAGTGTCTGTGGAGCCCGGGATGACTTCCAGGATGGTGGGTGTGCCATGTCTAGTGCCGGCTCTGCGTAATGAGCGCCTGCCTAAAGATTTTAAGGGTCCTTGCAAGGTACCTAATTACACAGCCGATCTTCCACCTGAGGCTTGGATCGAGAGCTACGAGCTAGCTATGGAGATGCTAGATGTGAATGATGCGGTATGTGCCAAGTACTTCACCATGATGCTGGATGGGCCGGCTTGGACATGGTTGAAAGGGTTACCCGCCAACTCCATCAATTCATGGACTGAGTTAAAGGCGCGCTTTATTCAGAATTTCAAAGACACATGTAAGCAGCCTTTGTCGATCATCGACCTAGATGCCTGTGTCCAGCGTGAGGATGAGTCGGCCCACCACTGGGTGCACCGGGTCTCAGCTGTTATCCACTCATCGGATAGCATCACAGTCGGCTCTGCTGTTTTGATTTTAGAGAAGAATTGCCACTTTGCACCCCTCAAACAGAAGCTGGGGCGGCTTAAACGTCACTGCAATGACATGGGAGAGCTCATGGCGGCTCTCATCAAATACGCCGACTCAGACAACACTAAGGACCCTGGGTCTAATGAGGAGAAGTCCAGCAAGGGGAAGAAGAACGGCAATGGGAAAGGTCAGCAGCATAATATGACAGGGCATAACTAGGGCAGTAATGGTAAGCGCAAACAGAACAATGGCGGGTCAGATTTTGTCGCCAATACCAATACACAGAATAACAATCAACATCGTAAGGGAAAACCACCTCAGTTTAGAGGACCAAAGCTCAACCTTGAAGCGATGTTGAACGAGCCTTGCCCAAAGCACAGTTTTTCGAATAGGCCTTCGGGTCATTTGTGGAAGGATTGTTTTATCATGAAGGAATATAAGAGCTCCGGCTTTCATCAGGACCACAATAACAATAACGGCCCGCACGACGGGTCAGGATCTGGTTCACACGGGCCTGGCTTTGGGGGCGGCAGCTCAAGTTCTGGATATCAAGGACAAGGTAACCAAGGCGGCTATAATCAGCAGCCCAGTCAGGGTAACCAGCAACAACAGTCGGGGTGCCGGACAAATCCTAAGCATCTTAGCGGTGGCCAGTACCATGTGTTCACCACAAGCCTTTGCAAGCGAGATCAGAAGATTCACAAGCGCGTGGTCAGTGCAGTTGAGCCGGCGGTGCCTCGATACTTGCGATGGTCAGAGCAGCCGATCGTATGGAGCCGTGAGGATCACCCGCCCTGGGTTGACAATCCGTGTCAGCTGGCATTAGTAGTAGCCCCTCAGGTTGGGGGGTACAAGTTCACTAAGGTGCTTATGGACCGAGGCAGCAGCATCAATATCCTTTATTATGATACTTTTCGCCGTATGAATTTGACTGACAAAGATCTTAAGCCGTTGATACGTCTCCAACGTATCTATAATTTATGAAGTATTCATGCTGTTATATTATTATTCTTGGATGTTCTACAATCATTTTATAGCAACTTTATATACTTTTTTTGGGACTAACCTATTGACTTAGTGCCCAGTGCCAGTTGTTGTTTTTGCTTGTTTTTTACATCGCAGGAAATCAATATCAAACGGAGTCCAAACACCGCGAAACTTTTTGTGGATTTTTTATGGACCAGAAGACATCTAGTGGGCCAGAGAAGCACCTGGGGGGTGCCCCGAGGGGGGCACAACCCACCAGGGCGCGCCTGGGGGCCCAGGCGCCCCCAGGTGGGTTGTGCCCACCTCGGTGGCCTCCCGCACCCCCTCTTTGTCCTATAAATCACCAAATATTCTAAAAACCCTCGAGGTAGCCCTAGATCACAAGTTCCGCTGCCGCAAGAACTCTGTATCCACGAGATCCAATCTAGACCCCGTTCCGGCACCCTGCCGGAGGGGGAAATCATCACCGGTGGCCATCTTCATCATCCCGGTGTCCACCATGATGAGGAGGGAGTAGTCCACCCTCGGGGCTGAGGGTTTGTACCAGTAGCTATGTGTTTAATCTCTCTCTCTCTCTCTCGTGTTCTTGAGATGTCACGATCTTGATGTATCGCGAACTTTGTTAATATAGTCGGATCATATGGTGTTTTCCCCTCTCTATCTTGTTGTGATGAATTGAGTTTTCCCTTTGAGATTTCGTTTTATCGGATTGAATACTTTTATGGATTTGAGAACGCTTTATGTATGTCTTGCTATGAATACCCGTGGTGACAATGGGGTATCGTATTGATTCACTTGATATATGTTTTAGCACTCAACTCGCGGATTCCCGAGGTGACATTAGGGTAATCTATGCATAGGGGTTGATGTATGTTCTTGTCTTTGTTTCTCCAGTAGAAATCTTGGGGCACTCTTTGAGGTTCTTTGTGTTGGATTGAGTATTATGAATCTGAAATTATTTGGTGTTATTTTAGGACAAACTCTTGGATAGATCGATCGGAAAGAATAGCTTCGAGGTGGTTTCGTACCCTACAAACAATTTCTTCTTATGTTCTCCGCTAGATAGGAACTTTGGAGTGATTCTTCATCGCACTTTGAGGGATGGTTATATGATCCAATTATATTAGCATTGTTGAGAGATTGCACTAGCGAAAGTACGGACCCTAGGCCTCATTTTCAAGCATTGCAATACCGTTTGTGCTCCGTTTTATCACTTGCTACCTTGCTGTTTTTATTTATTCAGATTATAAAAATATATTTCTACCATCCATATTACACTTTTATCACCATCTCTTCGCCGAACTAGTGCACCTATACAATTTGCCATTGTATTGGGTGTGTTGGGGACACAAGGGATTTCTTGTATTTGGTTGCAGGGTTGTTTGAGAGAGACCATCTTCATCCTACGCCTCCCACGGATTGATAGACCTTAGGTCATCCACTTGAGGGAAAATTGCTACTGTCCTACAAAACTCTGCGCTTGGAGGCCCAACACGAGTCTACAAGAATAAAGTTGCGTAGTAGACATCAAGCTCTTTTCTGGCGCCATTGCCGGGGAGGTGAGTGCATGAAGGTATATCTTTAGATCTTGCAATTGAATCTTTTAGTTTCTTGTTTTATCACTAGTTTGGTTTATAAAAGAAAACTAAAAAAATGGAATTGAGGTTGCATCATATTATTCATCTTTATAATGTCTTTCGTGAAAATGATGGAAAGGAAAATTGTGCTCAATTGATAGAAGAAGAATTCAATAAAATGTTTGGCATAATTGATGAGCGTGATTGCAATATTGTTGGTATGAACTCAATGAATATCCATGATGCTAATGATATGCAAAGCTACAAGCTTGGGGATGCTATGTTTGATGAAGATGATATTTTTAGTCCCCCAAGTTTTGATGTGCAAATTTGTTATAATGGTAGCATGCCTCCTATTTATGACGATTATATTGATGAAAGTGGGTTTGGAAGAGTGTCAACTCTAGGTACTAATGATCCCACTATTTTGGAGGGTGTTGAATCTTATTGTGATAATTATGAAAGTGGATTTGGAGAGGTCATGACTTTATTTAGTGATGAATCCACTATTTTGGAAGAGGTTTCAATTGATTATGAGAACAAAGTTGCTATCTATGATGATTATGGTGATGACATGTATGCTATAAAGAATAATGATAACCATGAAACTTGTCATCGTGATTTTGATTTTCAATTGGATTATGCCTCACATGATAGTTAGTTTGTTGAGTTTGCTCCCAATACTATCCGTGAGAATAAATTTGCTTATGTGGGGAGTAATAAAATTTCCATGCTTGTAGATCATGAAAAGAATGCTTTATGTGAAATTTATATTGTTGAATTCATTCATGATGCTACTGAAAATTATTATGAGGGAGGAACTTATGCTGGTAGGAGTTGCAATAATATCAAGTTTCCTCTCTATGTGTCGAAAATCTTGAAGTTTTACTTGTTTTGCCTTCCTATGCTAGTTGATTCTTGTTCCCATAAGTTGTTTGCTCACAAAATCCCTATGCATAGGAAGTGGGTTAGACTTAAATATGCTAGTCATATGCTTCATGATGCTCTCTTTGTTTTTCAATCCTTATGTTTTATGCGAGCATCATTGAACTTATCATGCCTAGCTAAAAGGCATTAAAGAAAAGCGCTTGTTGGGAGACAACCCAACACTTTTACCTACTGTTTTTGTGTGTTCACATGATTATTCTACTGTAGTAATCATGTTTTATTGCTTTTGTTTCAATAAAGTGCCAAGTAAAGCCTTTGGGATAGTGTGGATGATAGTTGACTTGAATCTGTGCAAAAACAGAAACTTTTGCGCTCAGTCCAGGAATTTTTAAAATTCACTGGAACGTGATTTTGATCTGAATTTTTTACAGATGATAGATATACAAATTATTTACGTTGCCCTAATGTTTTAGAATTTTTGGAGTAGCATAAGTATGTTTGTAGTACATATTACTTCAGACTGTTCTGTTTTTGACAGATTCTGTTTTCAATGCATAGTTTGCTTGTTTTCTAGTTTCTATGGCTTATATTGCTCAATATAAATTGTGTAAATGATATGATACAGTAGGAATTGTGTGGAAACAATTATGAATCTTGTCTTTGACAGTACCAAAGTGAAATGGTTTGCTCTTTATCATACTAACCTATCTCACGAAGTTCCGTTAAGTTTTGTGTGATTGAAGTTTTCAAGTTTTGGGTGAGATGTCGATATGAGGAGAATAAGGAGTGACAAGACCCTAATCTTGGGGATTCCCAAGGCACCCCAAGTTAAATATCCAAGGAAGATCCAAGCAACTAAACTTGGGGATGCCCCGGAAGGCATCCCCTCTTTCGTCTTCAACATTATCGGTAACCTCACTTGAAGCTATATTTTCATTCATCACATGATATGAGTTTTTCTTGGAGAGTCATTTTATTTTATTAGAATTTGCTTGATGTTAGTTATAATAATGTTTTGCATCTTTTATTTCAATAAAAGTGGCAAGGATAGCCATCACCATGTTTATTTTGCAAATATATGAGTTGCTGTTTCAAAACAGAAAGTTTATCGCTGTTGCAATAATTATCCAGAAAATTCAGAATGTGATAAAATGTTGAAACTTTCTTAAAAATAAGCTCTGATAAATTTTATACAGTGTGGTAAATTTTCATCATTTTTGGAGTTTAATAAGTATTGATACTCTTGCATTCTTTACAGACTGTGCTGTTTTGGCAGATTGCTGTTATGTTTGCATTGTTTGCATATGTTTGCTTGTTTAATGATTCTATTTGAGGATAGGAGTATTAAATATGCAGAGGCATTTAGTATGCAATGTTTAATAATAATTTTAGTGATTTGCTACAGTAGAGAATGATAATGTTTTTGCTTTGGTTTATACTAACTTATCTCACGAGTTCTTGTTGAGTTTTGTGTGGATGAAGTTTTTAAGATTTAGGGAAACCGTGATATAAAAGGAATTAAGGAGACACAAAAGCTCAATGCTTGGGGATGACCAAGGCATCCCAAGATAATATTTTAAGAAGTCTCAAGCATCTAAGCTTGGGGATGCCCCGGTAGGCATCCCACCTTTCTTCATCAACAATTATCGGTTAGTATCGGTTGAGCCTAAGTTTTTGCTTCTTCACATGAGTTGTGCTATTCTTGGAATGTCATTTTGTTTTGTTTTGCTTGATGTTTTAATAAAATACTTAGATCTGAAAGTTTTTAAATAAGAGAGAGTCCATAATTAGCTACCTATTTACTTAACTACTCGCTTGATCTTCACTTATATCTTTTTGGAGTAGCTTGTCATTTACTCTTGTGCTTCACTTATATCCTATGAGTAAATTGTTGAATGAATTGAATATCATGAAGTTGAAATTATATGTTCATATCATGCCTAGTGGTAGCTTCACATTGGGTTTAGAAAGTGAAATCTTTTGAGGCTTGACAATCACAATATTGGTCATACAAGCAATTCATGAATGATTAGTAGAAGGAAGAGAACTTTCACATGCAAATACACTATCTTGGAAATCTTTTGTGATTGTGAGCCCCCATCAAAATATTATATGCCAAAAATTTTGACGTTGGACAAGGAAGACAACGTAATGATTTATGTTTGTTTATATTCACATAGAAGTTATATTGTCATATATCCTTCAACATGTGGTGCTTGCCCCCCCATCTTTGCTAGCCAAAAATTCCACACTAAGTAGAGATACTACTTGTGCATCCAAAAACACTTAAACCCAAATCTTATTTTCAAGAGTCCACCATACCTACCTATGGATTGAGTAAGATCCTTCAAGTAAGTTGTCATTGGTGCAATAAGGCAATAAAAATTGCTTCTAAAAGTGTAAGATCATTTAGTGTAAGAGAAAATTGAGCGTTGTACGAACTTGTGATGGTAAAGAAATAAAAGCGACAGACTGCATAATAAAGGTTGCCATCACAAGGGGCAATATAATGTGACGTTCTTTTCCACTAAGGGGTTGAGCATACAAACAAATAAGCGCATGGCAACCTCTGCTTCCCTCTGCGAAGGGCCTATCTTTTACTTTTATGTATTTACTTTTATGTATTTACTTTTATGCAAGAGTCAAAGTTTTTCTCTCTATTCCTTTTTATTTTTCTCCTTTGGCAAGCATCATGTGGTGAGGAAAGATCTAGGCACATATGTCCAGTTGGATATGGGTGGCATGAGTTATTATTGTTGACATCACCCTTGAGGTGAATACGTTGGGAGGCAAAATTATAAGCCCCTATCTTTCTATGTGTCCGGTTGAAACATTTTGCTCATGTGTATGCGGTGAGTGTTAGCAATCATAGAAGACTATATGATGGTTGAGTATGTGGAGCTCTTACTTAGACTCTGTTGAATAAGTTGAATTGCAATTGTTTGGAGATTGAGAACATAGGTTGTTGAGTTTCAAGAGAATTCATTGTTTGAACCTTAACATGTGAATTGGTTGCTACTTTAACATGAGAAGTTTTGTAAGAAAGAATTGTTGTTATGATGCTAGGAAAAGTGATTGAAATTGTCATTGATCAAACTTGTGCACTTTGCTAGCATTCACACTTCATAAATTATTTCTTTTATCATTTACCTACTCGAGGACGAGTAGGAATTAAGCTTGGGGATGCTGATACGTCTCCAACGTATCTATAATTTATGAAGTATTCATGCTGTTATATTATCATTCTTGTATGTTTTACAATCATTTTATAGCAACTTTGTATCATTTTTTTTGGACTAACCTATTGAGCCAGTGCCAGTTGTTGTTTTTGCTTGTTTTTTACATCGCAGGAAATCAATATCAAACGGAGTCCAAACACCACGAAACTTTTTGTGGATTTTTTATGGACCAGAAGACATCAAGTGGGCCAGAGAATCACCTGGGGGGTGCCCCGAGAGGGGCACAACCCACCAGGGCGCGCCTGGGAGCCCAGGCGCGCCCAGGTGGGTTGTGCCCACCTCGGTGGCCTCCCGCACCCCCTCTTTGCCCTATAAATCACCAAATATTCCAAAAACCCTCGGGGTAGCCCTAGATCACAAGTTCCGCCGCCGCAAGGCCTATGTATCCACGAGATCCAATCTAGACCCCATTCCGGCACCCTGTCGGAGGGGGAAATCATCACCGGTGGCCATCTTCATCATCCCGGTGGCCACCATGATGAGGAGGGAGTAGTCCACCCTCGGGGCTGAGGGTTTGTACCAGTAGCTATGTGTTTAATCTCTCTCTCTCTCGTGTTCTTGAGATGTCACGATCTTGATATATCACGGGCTTTGTTAATATAGTCGGATCATATGGTGTTTTCCCCTCTCTATCTTGTTGTGATGAATTGAGTTTTCCCTTTGAGATTTCGTTTTATCGGATTGAATACTTTTATGGATTTGAGAACACTTTATGTATGTCCTACTATGAATACCCGTGGTGACAATGGGGTATCGTATTGATTCACTTGATATATGTTTTGGCACTCAACTCGCGGATTCCCGAGGTGACATTGGGGTAATCTATGCATAGGGGTTGATGCACGTTCTTGTCTTTGTTTCTCCGGTAGAAATCTTGGGCACTCTTTGAGGTTCTTTGTGTTGGATTGAGTATTATGAATCTGAAATTATTTGGTGTTATTTTAGTATGAACTCTTGGATAGATCGATCGGAAAGAATAGCTTCGAGGTGGTTTCGTACCCTACAAACAATTTCTTCTTATGTTCTCCGCTAGATAGGAACTTTGGAGTGATTCTTCATCACACTTTGAGGGATGGTTATATGATCCAATTATATTAGCATTGTTGAGAGATTGCACTAGCGAAAGTACGGACCCTAGTCCTCATTTTCAAGCATTGCAATACCATTTGTGCTCCGTTTTATCACTTGCTACCTTGCTGTTTTTATTTATTCAGATTATAAAAAAATATTTCTACCATCCATATTACACTTTTATCACCATCTCTTCGCTGAACTAGTGCACCTATACAATTTGCCATTGTATTGGGTGTGTTGGGGACACAAGAGATTTCTTGTATTTGGTTGCAGGGTTGTTTGAGAGAGACCATCTTCATCCTACGCCTCCCACGGATTGATAAACCTTAGGCCATCCCCTTGAGGGAAAATTGCTACTGTCCTACAAAACTCTGCGCTTGGAGGCCCAACACGAGTCTACAAGAATAAAGTTGCGTAGTAGACATCAGTCGTCCTCTAAAGTCTTTCACGGTGTGGTACCTGGTAAGTTGGCATACCCAGTTGGTAAGATTGCCTTAGAAGTGGCTTTTGGCAATGACTACGGCTACAGGGCAGAGACATTGTGGTTTGAAGTGGTCAAAATCAAAAGCCCCTATCACGCTTTGTTTGGACGACCGGCTTACGCCAAGTTTATGGCACGGCCTTGTTATGTGTATCTGCAGCTCAAGATGCCAGGTCGTAAGGGTACCATTACAGTCCATGGTGACAGGAAAATAGCCTTGGAATGTGAAGAAGGTGATGCTGCCTATGTTGAGTCTGCCTGTGCCACGGAAGAGCTGAAGTTTTATAAAGATAATGTTGACCCGGCGGATATGACCCCTTTAAAGAAACCAACCATAGAGCAGGACCCTTTGCTGAAGTTTAAGTCGGCAGATGATACTAAACAGGTTGACTTTGTCCCTGGCGACTCATCCCAGCAATTCACTATCAGTGCTAATATGGATCCAAAATAGGAAAGCGCGCTCATCGAGTTCATCCGTGGGAACCGGGACATCTTTGCATGGAAGCCTTCTGACATGCCGGGTGTACCAAGAGAACTCGCTGAGCAGACTCTCAATATTGATCCTAAATTTAAGTTGGTCAAGCAATTCCTTCGCCGTTTTAATGAAGAACGATGTAAGGCCATTAGAGAAAAGGTGGCCCGGCTCTTAGCAGCCGGGTTCATCGTTGAAGTTTTTCACCCGGAGTGGTTGGCTAACCCGGTGCTGGTGCTTAAGAAAAATGGCACTTGGCGTATGTGTGTGGATTATACGGATCTCAATAAAGCTTGTCCAGCTGATCCTTTTGCTCTTCCCCGTATCGATCAGATCATAGATGCTATGGCGGGTTGTGAGCGTTTGTGTTTCCTGGATGCCTATTCTGGTTACCATCAGATCAAGATGGCAGTCAAAGACCAAGAGAAGACGGCTTTTATCACACCTTTTGGAGCTTTCTACTATGTGTCTATGCCTTTTGGGCTCAAAAGTGCCCAGGCGACTTATCAGCGTTGTGTCCAGAACTGTTTCCATAAACAGATTGGACGTAATGTTCATGCTTATGTGGATGATATTGTTGTGAAGTCTAGAAAGAAGGAGACTCTGTTGGATGATCTGAAAGAGACCTTTGATAATCTCCGGGTCTAAAAAATGATGCTTAACCCGGCCAAATGCGTTTTTGGTGTGTCTGCAGGCAAGCTTTTGGGTTTTTTGGTCTCTGAGAGAGGTATTGAAGCTAACCTAGAGAAAATAAAAGCTATCACTTCGTTGGTTAAGCCGGCGTGCGTCAATGATGTCCAGCATTTGGCGGGTCGTATTGCAGCTTTAAGCCGGTTTATAAGATGCTTGGGAGAGAAGGCTATTCCTCTGTACCAGATGATGAAGAAAACAGACCGTTTTGTCTGGAGTGATGCTGCTAATGAGGCATTTGAGGCGCTTAAAAAATAGTTAGGTAAGGGGCCGGTTCTTGCAGCTCCTATTGAGAAGGAGCCTTTGCTCTTATATGTGGCTGCTAAAAGTAAGGCTGTCAGTATGGCAATTGTTGTGGAGCGCAAGGAAACGGGAAAGGAGTACCCAGTCCAGCGGCCGGCTTACTATGTCAGTGAGGTGTTAATTGAATCCAAGCAGAGATACCCACATTGGTAGAAGCTGGTTTATGGAGTGTTCATGGCGAGTCGTAAGCTGAAGCACTACTTTTTGGGCCATCCTATTACTGTGGTCAGTTCTGCTCCTTTAGGAGATATTATTCAAAATAGAGAGGCCACTGGCCGGGTTGCCAAGTGGGCAATAGAGCTTGGACCTCATGGCTTGAGATATGTGCCGAGAACAGCAATCAAGTCTCAGGCCCTAGTGGATTTCATCAACGACTGGACGGAGTTGTAGATGCCTGAGGAGAAGCCTGATAACACATATTGGACTATTCATTTTGATGGGTCCAGGCAATTAGAAGGCTCGGGGGCTGCAGTTATTTTGACTTCCCCACGAGGTGACAAGTTTTGTTATGTTTTAAGGCTGATGTTTCCCTGCACTAATAATGCGGCTGAATATGAGGCCCTCCTCCACGGTCTTCGGATGGCTAAGGAGATGAATTTAAGCCGGGTCAGGTGCTTCGGTGACTCAAATTTGGTGGCTCAGCAAGTCTCTGACACTTGGGATTCCAAAGACCCACTCATGGCGGCTTATCGCCAGGCGGTTGATAATATCTCTGGTCACTTAAAAGGTTATCAGGTGGAGCATCTGAATCGAAGGAAGAACGAGGCGGCTGATGCTTTGAGCTGGCTTGGGTCACAGCATAAGCCAGTGCCCCCTAATGTTTTTCTTGATGTATTGAATAATCCTTCAGTTAAGTTGCCATCCGAAGCAGATCTTCCTATTCCTGACCCGGAGGCACAGTTGGTGGCCGCTCTCCATGCTATTCCTGATTGGACAGTTCCTTACTTGGCTTATATGACCCGGGGCGAGTTGCCCGAGGATGAACCTTTGGCTAGACAGATAACCCGGCGGTCTAAGTCTATGACCATTGTTAACGGCGAGTTACACCGATGCAGTGTCACAAGCGTGTTCCAGCGTTGTGTTTCTCCTGAAGAAGGCCGTGAAATTCTAAGGGAAATCCATGAAGGTGATTGTGGTCATCACGCCGGCTCTAAATCTCTAGTGGCTAAAGCTTTCCGTCACGGATTTTATTGGTTGACGGCTCATGCTGATGCAGAGGACCTTGTGAGCAAGTGTGATGGTTGTCAAAAAATTTCTCAACGAGCTCATGTGCCAGCTCAGGAATTGAGGATGATTCCAATTACTTGGCCGTTTGCAGTCTGGGGGCTTGATATGATTGGGCCTTTTAAAAGATCTAAAGACAAAAAGACCCACCTCTTGGTGGCGGTTGACAAATTTACTAAGTGGGTCGAGGCAGAGCCGGTCAGCAAGTGTGATGCGGCAACGGCAGTTCAATTCATCAAGAAAGTAATCTTCCGCTTCGGTTTTCCTCATAGCATCATAACTGATAATGGTACCAATCTATCTAAAGGTGCTATGAGAGAGTTTTGTCAAAAAGAGCATATTCGCCTTGATGTTTCTTCGGTGGCTCACCCACAATCTAATGGTCAAGCCGAGAGAGCGAATCAAGAAATCCTGAGAGGTATAAAACCCTAGCTTATGGTCCCTTTGCAGAGGACACTGGGTTGTTGGGTTGAGGAATTGCCCTCGGTGCTTTGGAGTATCAACACCCCCCCCCCCCAACAGGTCAACAGGGTACATGCCCTTTTTCATGGTCTATGGGGCAGAGGTGGTTCTCCCTAGTGATATCCGTCATGACTCGCCTCGTGTGGCGGCTTATGTTGAGGCTGCTAATGAGATAGCACGTCAAGATGCACTTGATATGTTGGATGACGAGCGTGACATTGTGGCGGCTCGTTCGGCGATATACCAGCAAGATCTGCGTCGCTATCATAGCCGCAGGGTCAAGACCCGGACCTTTCAAGAAGGTGATTTAGTGCACCAGTTAATCCAAGATCAGACAGATATGCACAAGATATCCCCACCATGGGAAGGACCTTTTGTGGTCATCAAGAACCTGAACAATGGGTCATACTATCTCATTGATATTCGAGAACACAAGGATTCGCATACATCGGAGGAGGAGACCCGCCGGCCTTGGAACATCGCTCATCTTCGGCCTTATTACACATAAGCCATCAGCTCTTGTGATTGTACATACATCTATCAATGTATATATTATGATCAATTTAATAAAGCCGGCATACCCTGAAAATTCAGGGCCTCTGTCATTTCATTTCAAAAGCATCTGCGACGGCGGAGCTCCAGAGGCTTCGGTTGCTCGAGGAAGAAGAGAAAGGGGCAGGGGTAAAAAGTGAAAAGAAGGTCCCCCCCCCCCCCGTGATATTTATAAGGGAAAAAGGTGAATAGTAAATGGCAGGCGCGGAAATTGAGGGGGTATGATCATTATCTCAACAAACAAAGGTGCCTCGATTCTCGGAATGAAGGATTAATGCAAAGATCCGTTGTGATGTCATAAGATTTTTTCCGGGGTTTGTAACATGATGTCATCCCTCTGTTATGGCAGGTTATACAAAGCTTGTCAGGTTAAGAGTTAAGGAAATTCAAAGGGAGTGAATCTCGAAAGGAAGGAATGGATCCATAATTGATAGCAGATACCAAGGTAATCAAAGCATGACTTCAGCATCGCGTCTGCGCTCAACTAAGCAATATCGTAGACGAACTACAAGCAAGCACGACGAACATCGATGAACACCGAAGAACTGGGGAACCCTAATGTAGATTGGAAGCAAAGGGAGATGGATACCTGGTGATGTTGATGGACAGTGGAGGGGCGCCGCAGTTTTTCTGAACAGAATCAGGTTGATGCAGCGGCCAGGCCGGAGTTCTTGTGGAGGTCGACTACGGCGGCGGAGCTTCGAAGGCTTCGGTTGCTCGAGGAAGAAGAGAAAGGGGCAGGGGTAAAAAGTGAAAAGGAGCCCCCCCCCCCCCCCCCCAGTTGGCGCCCACCGTGGGGCCTGAGCACGGTGGTTTCGAGTTCTTGAAGGGTAGCTTCTCAGGGATCAAGGGATACGCTGTGGGCCGGAAGACCAAGAGCCGCCGCGGCAAGATCTACATCGACGATGCTGGCTGGGGTCCTGAGGCCGATTCAATCGAGTACGGGTACCGGGTCCCCTTTGGTGGAATTCACGTCTTCATCGGCAAGATTGGCGAGTCGGAGCCTGAGCCGGACACCTGCACCGACACCATTGAGATGGCTCGGCACGCATGACCCGCCAAGGTCCAACCCGCCCGGAAGTGTGCTTTCGTTGGCTTTGTTCATGGGGCGGATCTAGAGGAAGGATCTGTGTTTGGTGGGGAGACAGCCATCTATTCAGGTGATGAGTCTTCAACCGGCGAAACCGAGTCAATCTATCAACTACAAGACGGCGGGCTTGGGGGCTACTCCGACGGTGACAGTATTCCGGACCCCTATGAGCCGCCGAGCAGGGCTGCTATCTTCATGGCCGGTACACAGCAGATGGTGAATTCATCAACCATCGTGGCTATGACCTCCGGTTCAACGGCTCGGGCGAGCGGCTCTGCACGCCCACCGGCTCAAGTTTTATCCGAGCTTCTGGATGCTTTGGAGACTCTGTTAGCCGCAGAGGTAACTCCGGCGAATCAAACACGTCATAATGCGGAGGTTGCAAAACTGTGGGATGAGGTAGCCCAAGCTAGAGTGGAGCTTAATGCGGAGAATATCAGGATGGCAACGGAGCAAGCCGCGTTGGAGGCCGAGTCGTAGCGGATACAGGCAGAAGCTTTCCGGTTAAGTCCACGACACCGTGTCCCTAGTAAGCCTCTACTAGACTAGCTCGTTGATCAAAGATGGTTAAGGTTTCCTGACCATGGACATGAGTTGTCATTTGATAACGGGATCACATCATTAGGAGAATGATGTGATGGACAAGACCCATCCGTTAGCTTAGCATAATGATCGTTCAGTTTTATTGCTATTGCTTTCTTCATGTCAAATACATATTCCTTCGACTATGAGATTATGCAACTCCCGGATACCAGAGGAATGCCTTGTGTGCTATCAAATGTCACAACGTAACTGGGTGATTATAAAGAAGCTCTACAGGTATCTCCGAAGGTATTTGTTGAGTTGGCATAGATCGAGATTAGGATTTGTCACTTCGAGTTTCGGAGAGGTATCTCTGGGCCCTCTCGGTAATACACATCATAAGCTTGCAAGCAAACGACTAAGGAGTTGGTCACGAGGTGATGTATTACGGAACGAGTAAAGAGACTTGCCAGTAACAAGATTGAACTAGGTATGAAGATACCGATGATCGAATCTCGGGCAAGTAACATACCGATGGACAAAGGGAATTACGTATGTTGTCATAACGGTTCAACCGATAAAGATCTTCATAGAATATGTAGGAGACAATATGGGCATCCAGGTTCCGCTATTGGTTATTGACCGGAGAGGTGTCTCGGTCATGTCTACATAGTTCTCAAACCCGTAGGGTCCGCACGCTTAACGTTCGATGACGATGTTGTATTATATGAGTTATGTGATTTGGTGACCGAATGTTGTTCGGAGTCCCGGATGAGATCACGGACATGAAGAGGAGTCTCAAAATGGTCGAGAGGTAAAGATTCATATATAGGACGATAGTATTCGGACACCGAAAGTGTTTCGGGGCGTACCGGGTACTTATCGGGTCACCGGAAGGGGTTCCGGGCACCCCTGGCAAAAGAGATGGGCCTTATGGGCCAAGAGGGAAAACGCACCAGCCACAAGGGGCTGGTGCGCCCCCCATATGGGCCGAACCAGGAGGAGAAGGAAAGAGGGGAAGGGAAAGGAAAGGGGGGATTCGGCCTCCCCCTTCCTTCTCTCCCCCTCCTCTTTCCTTCCCCCTCCGACAGATATGGCGAGGGGGGGGGGCGCGGCTAGTGAGGAGCCCAAGTAGGATTCGGTCCTACTTGGGGTGCTTCCTGGCCTCTCCCCTCCCCCTCCCACCTATATATATGTGGGAGGGGGCGCCTAGCACACACCAGATCAATTGTTAGCCGTGTGCGGCGCCTCCCTCCATCGTTTACACCCCCGGTCATATCTTCGTAGTGCTTAGGCGAAGCCCTGGGAGGATCACTTCACCATCACCGTCACCACACCATCATACTGACGGAACTCATCTACTACCTTGACGACTTGCTGGATCAAGAAGGTGAGGGACGTCACCGAGCTGAACGTGTGCAGAACGCGGAGGTGCCGTAAGTTCGGTACTTGATCGGTTGACGTGAGAAGAAGTTCGACTACATCAACCGCGTTGTGAAACGCTTCTGCTTACGGTCTACGAGGGTACATAGACACACTCCCTCCCTCGTTGCTATGCATCTCCTTGGATAGATCATTGCGTGTGCATAGAATTTTTTTTGTTTTTCCATGCAACGATTCCCAACAGTGGCATCATGAGCCAGGTCTATGCGTAGATGATATGCACGAGTAGAACACAAAGAGTTGTGGGCGGTGATAGTCATACTGCTTGCCACCAATGTCTTATTTTGATTCAGCGGTATTGTGGGATGAAGCGGCCCGGACCAACCTTGCATGTCCACGTACATGAGACTGGTTCCACCGACAGACATGCAACTAGTTTTGCATAAAGGTGGCTGGCGGGTGTCTGTTTCTCCTACTTTAGTTGAATCGAATTTGACTGCGGCGGTCCTTGAAGAAGGTTAAAACAGCAAACTTGACGAATCACCGTTGTGGTTTTTGCTGTAGGTAAGAACGGTTCTTGCTAGAAGCCCGTAGCAGCCACGTAAAACTTGCAACAACAAAGTAGAGGACGTCTAACTTGTTTTTGCAGGGCATGTTGTGATGTGATATGGTCAAGACATGATGTGATATACATTGTTGTATGAGATGATCATGTTTTGTAAGTTATCGGCAACTGGCAGGAGCCTTATGGTTGTCGCTTTATTGTATGAAATGCAAACGCCATGTAATTGCTTTACTTTCTCACAATGCGTTAGCGATAGTTGTAGAAGCAATAGTTGGCGAGACGACCACGACGTAACGATGGAGATCAAGGTGTCGAGCCGGTGACAATGGAGATCATGACGATGCTTTAGAGATGGAGATCAAAAGCACAAGATGATGGCCATATCATGTCACATATTTTGATTGCATGTGATGTTTATCCTTTATGCATCTTATTTTGCTTAGAACGGCGGTAGCATTATAAGATGATCCCTTCACTTAATTTCAAGATAAAAGTGTTCTCCCTGAGTATGCACCATTACTACAGTTCGTCATGTTGAGACACCACGTGATGATCGGGTGTGATAGACTCTACGTTCACATACAATGGGTGCAAGACAGTTTTGCACATGCGGAATACTTGGGTTAAACTTGATGAGCCTAGCATGTACAGACATGGCCTCGGAACACTGGAGATCGAAAGGTCGAACGTGAATCATATAGTAGATATGATCAACATAGAGATGTTCACCATTAATGACTACCCCATCTCACGTGATGATCGGACATGGGTTAGTTGATTTGGATCATGTATCACTTAGATGACTTGAGGGATGTCTATTTAAGTGGGAGTTCTTAAGTAATTTGATTAATTGAACTTAATTTATCATGAACTTAATCCTGATAGTATTTGCATATCTATGTTGTAGATCAATGGCCCGTGCTACCGTTCCCCTAAATTTTAATGCGTTCCTAGAGAAAGCTAAGTTGAAAGTTGATGGTAGCAACTACACGGACTGGGTCCGTAACTTGAGGATTATCCTCATTGCTTGATGTCTACTACGCAACTTTATTCTTGTAGACTCGTGTTGGGCCTCCAAGCGCAGAGTTTTGTAGGACAGTAGCAATTTTCCCTCAAGTGGATGACCTAAGGTTTATCAATCCGTGGGAGGCGTAGGATGAAGATGGTCTCTCTCAAACAACCCTGCAACCAAATACAAGAAATCTCTTGTGTCCCCAACACACCCAATACAATGGCAAATTGTATAGGTGCACTAGTTCGGTGAAGAGATGGTGATAAAAGTGTAATATGGATGGTAGAAATATATTTTTATAATCTGAATAAATAAAAACAGCAAGGTAGCAAGTGATAAAACGGAGCACAAACGGTATTGCAATGCTTGAAAATGAGGACTAGGGTCCGTACTTTCTCTAGTGCAATCTCTCAACAATGCTAATATAATTGGATCATATAACCATCCCTCAAAGTGCGATGAAGAATCACTCCAAAATTCCTATCTAGCGGAGAACATAAGAAGAAATTGTTTGTAGGGTACGAAACCACCTCGAAGCTATTCTTTCCGATCGATCTATCCAAGAGTTCGTACTAAAATAACACCAAATAATTTCAGATTCATAATACTCAATCCAACACAAAGAACCTCAAAGAGTGCCCCAAGATTTCTACCGGAGAAACAAAGACAAGAACGTGCATCAACCCCTATGCATAGATTACCCCAATGTCACCTCGGGAATCCGCGAGTTGAGTGCCAAAACATATATCAAGTGAATCAATACGATACCCCATTGTCACCACGAGTATTCATAGCAGGACATACATAAAGTGTTCTCAAATCCATAAAAGTATTCAATCCGATAAAACGAAATCTCAAAGGGAAAACTCAATTCACAACAAGATAGAGAGGGGAAAACACCATATGATCCGACTATATTAACAAAGCCCGCGATACATCAAGATTGTGACATCTCAAGAACACGAGAGAGAGAGATTAAACACATAGCTACTGGTACAAACCCTTAGCCCCGAGGGTGGACTACTCCCTCCTCATCATGGTGGCCTCCGGGATGATGAAGATGGCCACCGGTGATGATTTCCCCCTCCGGCAGGGTGCCGGAACGAGGTCTAGATTGGTTTTCCATGGCTACAGAGGCTTGCGGCGGCGGAACTTCTGATCTAGGGTCTTCGCGAGGGTTTTTGGAATATTTTGCAATTTATAGGGCGAAGAGGCGGTGCGGGAGGCCACCGAGGTGGGCACAACCCACCGGGACGCGCCTGGGGGCCCAGGCGCACCCTGGTGGGTTGTGCCCCCCTCGGGGCACCCCCCCAGGTGCTGCTCTGGCCCATTGGATGTCTTCTGGTCCATAAAAAATCCACAAAAAGTTTCGTTGCGTTTGGACTCCGTTTGGTATCGATTTTCTACGATGTAAAAAACAAGCAAAAAACAACAACTGGCACTGGGCACTATGTCAATAAGTTAGTCCCAAAAAATGGTATAAAGTTGCTATAAAATGATTGTAAAACATCCAAGAATGATAATATAGCAGCATGAATACTTCATAAATTATAGATACGTTGGAGACGTATCAGCATCCCCAAGCTTAATTCCTACTCATCCTCGAGTAGGTAAATGATAAAAGAAATAATTTATGAAGTGTGAATGCTAGCAAAGTGCATAAGTTTGATCAATAGTAATTTCAATCACTTTTCCTAGCATCATAACAGTAACTCTTTCTCACAAAACTCATCATGTTAAAGTGGCAACCAATTCACATGTTAAGGTTCAAACAATGAATTCTATTGAAACTCAACAACCTATATTCTTAGTCACCAAACAATTGCAATTCAACTTATTCAACAGAGTCTAAGTAAGAGCTCCACATACTCAACCATCATATAGTCTTCCATGATTGCTAACACTCACCGCATACACATGAGCAAAACGATTCAACCGGACACATAGAAAGATAGGGGCTTATAATTTCGCCTCCCAACGTATTCACCTCAAGGGTGATGTCAACAATAATAACTCATGCTACCCATATCCAACTAGATATATGTGCCTAGATCTTTGCTCACCACATGATACTTGCCAAAAGAGAAAAATAAAAAGGAATAGAGAGAAAAACTTTGACTCTTGCATGAAAGTAAATACATAAAAGTAAAAGGTAGGCCCTTCGCAGAGGGAAGCAGAGGTTGCCATGCGCTTTTTGTTTGTATGCTCAATCCCTTAGTGCAAAAGAATGTCACGTTATATTGCCCCTTATGATAGCAACCTTTATTATGCAGTCTATCGCTTTTATTCTTTGCCATCACAAGTTCGTACAACGCTCAATTTTCTCTTACACGAAATGACCTAACACTTTTAGAAGCAATTTTTATTGCCTTATTGCACCGATGACAACTTACTTGAAGGATCTTACTCAATCCTTAGGTAGGTATGGTGGACTCTTGAAAATAAGATTTGGGTTTATGGGTTTTTTAATGCACAAGTAGTATCTCTACTTGGTGCGGAATTTTTGGCTAGCAAAGATGGGGGGCATGCACCACATGTTGAAGGATCTATGACAATATAACTTCTATGTGAATATGAACAAACATAAATCATTACGTTGTCTTCCTTGTCCAACGTCAACAATTTTGGCTTATAATATTTTGATGGGGGCTCACAATCACAAAAGATTTCCAAGATAGTGTATTTGCATGTGAAAGTTCTTTTCCTTATAGTAATCATTCATGAATTGCTTGTATGACCAATATTGTGATTGTCAAGCTTCAAAAGATTTCACTTTCTAAACCCAATGTGAAGCTACCACCAGGCATGATATGAACATATAATTTCAACTTCATGATATTCAATTCATTCAACAATTTACTCATAGGATATAAGTGAAGCACGGGAGTAAATGACAAACTACTCCAAAAAGATATAAGTGAAGATCAAGCGAGTAGTTAAGTAAAGGGGTAACTAAGTGAGGACTCTTTCTTATTTAAGAACTTTCAGATCTAAGTATTTTATTAAAACAGCAAGCAAATAAAATGAAATGACATTCTAAGAATAGCACACATCATGTGAAGAGGCAAAAACTTAGGCTCAACCGAGGCTAACCGATAATTGTTGATGAAGAAAGGTGGGATGCCTACCGGGGCATCTCCAAGCTTAGATGCTTGAGACTTCTTGGATTATTAACTTGGGATGCCTTGGGCATCCCCAAGCTTGAGCTTTTGTGTCTCCTTAATTCCTTTTATATCACGGTTTCCTAGATCTTAAAAACTTCATCCACACAAAACTCAACAAGAACTCGTGAGATAAGTTAGTATAAACCAATGCAAAAAC
Source organism: Thinopyrum elongatum (assembly GCA_011799875.1). Lineage (NCBI taxonomy): Eukaryota > Viridiplantae > Streptophyta > Magnoliopsida > Poales > Poaceae > Thinopyrum > Thinopyrum elongatum. The sequence goes on along the minus strand of CM022298.1, from coordinate 617,591,659 downwards.
CTTATCATTCTCTACTGTAGCAAATCACTAAAATTATTATTCAACATTGCATACTAAATGCCTCTGCATATTTAATACTCCTATCCTCAAATAGAATCATTAAACAAGCAAACATATGCAAACATAATAGCAATCTGCCAAAACAGCATAGTCTGTAAATAATGCAAGAGTATCAATACTTCTTAAACTCCAAAAATTATGAAAATTTACCGCACTGTAGAAAATTTATCAGAGCTTATTGTGCAAAAAATTTCAACATTTTATCACATTTTGACTTTTCTCGGGAATTTTTGCAACATCAATAAACTTTCTGTTTTGAAACAGCAACTCATATACTTGCAAAATAAGCATGGTAAAGGCTATCCTTGACATTTTTATTGAAAAGAAAGATGCAAAACATTATTCTCAATAACAGCAAGGAAATCCTAATAAATAAAATGATGCTCCAAGCAAAACACATATCATGTGACGAATAAAAATGTAGCTCCAAGTGAGGTTACCGATAATGTTGGAGACGAAAGAGGGGATGCCTTCCGGGGCATACCCAAGCTTAGTTGCGTGGATCTTCCTTGAATATTACCTTGGGGTGCCTTGGGCATCCCCATGGTGCAATCTATGATGTCTCTTACCAATTTACCACTATCGTTTTGGGGTTATGCATTAGAGACAACTGCATTCATGTTAAATAGGGCACCGTCTAAACCCGTTGAGATGACACCGTATGAACTATGGTTTGGCAAGAAACCTAAGCTGTCGTTTCTTAAAGTTTGGGGTTGCGACACTTATGTCAAAAGGCTTCAGCCTGATAAGCTCAAACCCAAATCAAAGAAGTGCGTCTTCATAGGATACCCTAAGGAAACAATTGGGTACACCTTCTACCATAGATCCGAAGGCAAGATCTTTATTGCCAAGAATGGAACCTTTCTAGAGAAGGAGTTTCTCTCGAAAGAAGTGAGTGGGAGGAAAGTAGAACTTGATGAGGTAATTGTACCTTCTCTCGAATTGGAAAGTAGTTCATCAGAGAAAACCGTTCCCGTGATGCCTACACCAACTAGAGAGGAAGCTAATGATGATGATCATGAAACTTTGGATCAAGTTACTACAGAACTTCGTAGGTCAACCAGAACACGATCCGCACCAGAGTGGTACGGGAATCCTGTACTGGAAGTCATGTTACTAGACCAAGGCGAACCTACGAACTATGAAGAAGCTATGATGAGCCCAGATTCCGACAGATGGCTTGAGGCCATGAAATCTAAGATAGGATCCATGTATGAGAACAAAGTGTGGATTTTGGTGGATTTGCCCGATGATCGGCAAGCCATAGAAAATAAATGGATCTTCAAGAAGAAGACTGACGCTGATGGTAATGTTACTGTCTATAAAGCTCGACTTGTCGCAAAAGGTTTTCGACAAGTTCAAGGGGTTGACTACGATGAGACTTTCTCACCCATAGCGATGCTTAAGTCCGTCCGAATCATGTTAGCAATTGCCGCATTTTATGATTATGAAATCTGGCAAATGGACGTAAAAACTGCATTCCTTAATGGATTTCTTAAGGAAGAATTGTATATGATACAACCAGAAGGTTTTGTCTATCCTAAAGGTGCTAACAAAGTGTGCAAGCTCCAGCGATCCATCTATGGACTTGTGCAAGCATCTCGGAGTTGGAATATACGCTTTGATGAAGTGATCAAAGCATATGGATTTATACAGACTTTCGGTGAAGACTGTATTTACAAGAAAGTGAGTGGGAGCTCTGTAGCATTTCTGATATTATATGTGGATGACATATTGTTGATTGGAAATGATATAGAATTTCTGGATAGCATAAAAGGATACTTGAATAAGAATTTTTCAATGAAAGACCTCAGTGAAGCTGCTTATATATTGGGCATCAAGATATATAGGGATAGATCAAGACGCTTGATAGGACTTTCACAAAGCACATACCTTGATAAAGTTTTGAAGAAGTTCAAAATGGATCAGTCAAAGAAAGGGTTCTTGCCTGTGTTGCAAGGTGTGAAGTTGAGTAAGACTCAATGCCCGACCACTGCAGAAGATAGAGAGAAAATGAAAGTCATTCCCTATGCTTCAGCCATAGGTTCTATCATGTATGCTATGCTGTGTACCAGACCTGATGTGTGCCTTGCCATAAGTCTGGCTGGGGGGTACCAAAGTAATCCAGGAGTGGATCACTGGACAGCGGTCAAGAACATCCTGAAGTACCTGAAAAGTACCAAGGATATGTTTCTCGTTTATGGAGGTGACAAAGAGCTCGTCGTAAATGGTTACGTCGATGCTAGCTTTGACACTGATCCGGATGACTCTAAGTCACAAACCAGATACGTTTTTATATTGAATGGTGGAGCTGTCAGTTGGTGCAGTTCCAAGCAGAGCGTTGTGGCGGGATCTACGTGTGAAGCGGAGTACATAGCTGCTTCGGAAGCAACAAATGAAGGAGTCTGGATGAAGGAGATCATATCCGATCTAGGTGTAATACCTAGTGCATCGGATCCAATGAAAATCTTTTGTGACAACACTGGAGCAATTGCCTTGGCGAAGGAATCCAGGTTTCACAAGAGAACCAAACACATCAAGAGATGCTTCAACTCCATTCGTGAACAAGTCAAGGATGGAGACATAGAAATTTGCAAGATACATACGGATCTGAATGTAGCAGACCCGTTGACTAAGCCTCTTTCACGAGCAAAACATGATCAACACCAAGACTCCATGGGTGTTAGAATCATTACAATGTGATCTAGATTATTGACTCTAGTGCAAGTGGGAGACTGAAGGAAATATGCCCTAGAGGCAATAATAAAGTTGTTATTTTATATTTCCTTATTCATGATAAAGGTTTATTACTCATGCTAGAATTGTATTAATCGGAAACCAAAATACATGTGTGAATACATAGACAAAACACTGTGTCCCTAGTAAGCCTCTACTAGAACAGCTCGTTGATCAAAGATGGTTAAGGTTTCCTGACCATGGACCTTGAGTTGTCATTTGATAACGGGATCACATCATTAGGAGAATGATGTGATGGACAAGACCCATCCGTTAGCTTAGCATAATGATCGTTCAGTTTTATTGCTATTGCTTTCTTCATGTCAAATACATATTCCTTCGACTATGAGATTATGCAACTCCTGGATACCGGAGGAATGCCTTGTGTGCTATCAAACGTCACAACGTAACTGGGTGATTATAAAGATGCTCTACAGGTATCTCCGAAGGTATTTGTTGAGTTGGCATAGATCGAGATTAGGATTTGTCACTTCGAGTTTCGGAGAGGTATCTCTGGGCCCTCTCGGTAATACACATCATGAGCTTGCAAGCAAACGACTAAGGAGTTGGTCACGAGGTGATGTATTACGGAACGAGTAAAGAGACTTGCCGGTAATGAGATTGAACTAGGTATGAATATACCGACGATCGAATCTCGGGCAAGTAACATACCGATGGACAAAGGGAATTACGTATGTTGTCATAACGGTTCAACCGATAAAGATCTTCATAGAATATGTAGGAGCCAATATGGGCATCCAGGTTCCGCTATTGGTTATTGACCGGAGAGGTGTCTCGGTCATGTCTACATACTTCTCGAACCCGTAGGGTCCGCACGCTTAACGTTCGATGACGATGTTGTATTATATGAGTTATGTGATTTGGTTACCGAATGTTATTCGGAGTCCCGGATGAGATCACGGACATGACGAGGAGTCTCGAAATGGTCGAGAGGTAAAGATTCATATATAGGACGATAGTATTCAGACACCGGAAGTGTTTCGGGGGGTACCGGGTACTTATCGGGTCACCGAAAGGGGTTCCGGGCACCCCCGGCAAAAGATATGGGCCTTATGGGCCAAGAGGGGAAACGCACCAGCCACAAGAGGCTGGTGCGCCCCCCATGTGGGCCGAACTAGGAGGAGAAGGAAAGAGGGGAAGGGAAAGGAAAGGGGGTATTCAGCCTCCCCCTTCCTTCTCTCCCCCTCCTCTTTCCTTCCCCCTCCGGCAGATATGGCAGGGGGGAGCGGCTAGGGAGGAGCCCAAGTAGGATTTGGTCCTACTTGGGGCGCCTCCTGGCCTCTCCCCTCCCCCTCCCACCTATATATATGTGGGAGGGTGGCACCTAGCACACACCAGAAATCCTACTTGGGACGCCTCCTGGCCTCTCCCCTCCCCCTCCCACCTATATATATGTGGGAGGGGGGCGCCTAGCACACACCAGATCAATTGTTAGCCGTGTGCGGTGCCCCCCTCCACCGTTTACACCCCCGGTCATATCTTCGTAGTGCTTAGGCGAAGCCCTGCGAGGATCACTTCACCATCACCGTCACCACACCGTCGTGCTGACGAAACTCATCTACTACCTCGACGACTTGCTGGATCAAGAAGGCGAGGGACGTTACCGAACTGAACGTGTGCAGAACGCGGAGGTGCCGTACGTTCGGTACTTGATCGGTTGACGTGAGAAGAAGTTCGACTACATCAACCGCGTTGTGAAACGCTTCCGCTTACGGTCTACGAGGGTACGTAGACACACTCTCCCCCTCGTTGCTATGCATCTCCTTGGGTAGATCATTGCGTGTGCGTAGATTTTTTTTTGTTTTTCCATGCAACGATTCCCAACAGGTGGAGCCCTCCGTGGACTCGGGCAGTCGTTACCCTTCGTGGGTTGAAGTCTCCATCAACGTGGATGTACGATAGCACCACCTATCGGAACCACGCCAAAAATCTCTGTGTCTTCATTGCATTTGCACTCTCCAATCCCTTCCTTTACCTTCATATGCAATGTTTTACTTTCCACTGCTACACTCTTAGAATTGCATGTGTAGGTTGATTGCTTGACTTGTGCTAAGTTGCTAAAATCTGCCCACAACTAAAATTGGGAAAAGGTTAGATTTTTATTCGATCTAGTTCTCCGCCGAGTTCTAGGCGCCAAATCGCAATTCTCGGCGGGGTGGGCAGGAAACACGGCGCGGATAGGAGGAACAGAGCATCGGTAGGAGATTACCATCTTGAGGAGGGTGGTCTCGCGATCGCCGAGGGAACGGAGGTCTTCCCCTTGTTCGTTGAGCCTTGCTCTCCTCCTGTTCGTCGGCTCCACCGCTGGGGTTCGGGTCGAAGACGGGGGAGGAGCGGAGGGGAAGGGTGGGGTATTGTGGGAGGACGGACGGGGGAGATCACCGGGCGGGGGAGATCTGACGGATAAGGTGGCCGGGTGGGATGGCAGGGTCTGTGAGCTTGTGAAGGCAGCCTTGGACTGGAGGACGGAACGACGCCGACTTGGGAAGAGAGGACCGTAAAAAAAGAACTTGGGAAGAGAGCTAGAAACGCCGTGAATTGGTTCCTTGGCTAAACGGGATAAGCATAATACTCTTTTTCTTTTCTTTTTTATTCTCCATATTAATTGGAAAACGCTATCCTTCAGCCGACGGATGCACGCGCAGCGTCCGCCGCTTGCGTAGCTGTCGGATCAATATTGATCGAGCACTCACGCTGGGCACAAGTCCTGTGCAGCCAATTTTTTTGCAACAACCGTATTGTTTCAGAAGGTTTCTGCAACAGAGATTTTGTTTCAGAAATTAAAAAACGATTTGGTGGTGAAGTTTTTTTCAGCAACATGGTCTAGTTTTAGAAAGTTTCTGCAACAGAGGTCTTGTTTCAGAAAAAAAAGGTTCAGCAGCACAGATATTTTTCTTCTGCAACAGGGGTCTTGCTTCAAAAACATAGCCCCGATTGCAGAAAGCGTTGGAGGAGCGCACGATGTTAGAGCGTACGAGGCCAAGCTTTGCAACACGACGCATGTTTCAGAAACATAGTTTCAGTTGCAGAAATCGTCAAAGGAGTGCACGACGTGGGAGCTCATCGCCGTCATGCTGGAGTAGAGGCCCCTCGGTGAGCTCGATTTTGTGTCTGATCCAAACATCTGACGTGCGATATGGTGCGCCATGGTGTTGCAGAGAGTTCAATTTAGCTCCTGCATGCCTGCAGCGGGCTGATTTTGGGAGCGGGTTGGCGGCGGTGGTGCGCCTGATTTTGAGGGCGAGTTGGCGGCGGTGGCGCGCTGGGCGCAGCCCTGTCGGGGCCGGGGCCAAGTTTGTTGTCTTGTTTCTGCAACAACGTGCATGTTGCGGGAATAATTAGGGGGACATATGCGGGACGCGCACACTAGATCAGACGGCTAATAGCTCAGGGATCCAACGGCTGTCCAGACAGCAAATAATTTCAGTACATCTGCCGACGGACGCGTAGCAGCGCCCATATTATCTTTGTTGCAAAAAAAAATCTGTAACACAACCTTTGTTACAAATGTTTTCTGCAACATGACTTCTGTTGCAAAAACTTCCGCAACAGAACCTATGTTGCAAAAGTGGAAAAAGTGAAGAACGACCATTGACGCGGGATTATACTAGATTTGACGACTCACGAGGCGGCGGATCTTTTTAAAAGATCCACCGGCCGACGCCTAGCATGCGTCAAATAATATTGTAGACTTTTTTTGCAACAAAGATTTTTTATATTTTTTTGCGGGGGATTTGCAATAGAGATTATGTTGCAAAAAAAAATTATCCGCATCGTCGCACCGCCGTGTTGCCACTGCAACATTCCCCATGTTCCAGAAACATGGAGAAAGTTGCAAAAATCATAAAACACACGGTGGATGGGACTAATCCACATGTGGTTGGCTCTCAAGGCCGTGTTGCCACTGCAACATTCCCCATGTTTCAGTAACATGGAGGAAGTTGCAAAAATCATAAGACATACGGTGGATGGGACTAATCCACATGTGGTTGGCTCTCAAGGCCGTGTTGCCACTGCAACATTCCTCATGTTTCAGAAACATGGCGGATGTTGTAAAATCCTAGTAATAGAGATGGTGGGTGAGACTAATCCACACGTGGTTGGCTTTCGAGGGCGACGGACGCGAGGCGTGGAATCTGTTCGTACACGTGGTCTGTTGGATCAAAAGTGATCCAGCGGCTTCACGCACTGCGGACGCGAGAGCGCCATCCGCCGGCTGAAAGGTAACTTTTCCCAAATCCTATATACTCCCTCCAGTCATTTTTAGTCTACATATAAGTTTTGTCCGAAGTCAAAGTATATCTACTTTGACCGAACTTATAGAAAAATGTATCAACATTCATAATGCTAAATCAACATTGTTAGATTCATTACAAACTGTAGTTTCATAGTATGCATATTTGATATTGTAGATGTTGATATTTTTTAATATGATATTGTAGATGTTGATATTTCATAGTATGCATATAAGTTTGACTTGACACAAATCTAACATGCGGAGTAAAAAGGGCCGTAGGGAGTACTTAAGTAGTTGATCCCACTATTTCTATTCATCTTAACATGCACACATGCCGCCTCATTAACTCCACTACTTTATTTCTCTTAGGATGCATACATACATGCCTATAATACCTCTCTCAACATGGACACATCCCACTTTATCAACCCCACTAATGTATTCCTCTCAACATGCATAAAAAAAACTACTTAATAAGTATTGTAGAACTATATAATAATCAAATACAGCAAATCATATATATTTTTTATATTTAGTCTCATATTCAAATTCAAGATAAGAAAATCTCATCAATAATAATATATTGCAATCATTTCCCCCTTGTTTTCGCAACAATGCGCGGAGTATCATCTACTATTTACAATAACAGAGATATATGATGTGAAAATATATTCAATAAAGAATCTAATGGCACTAATTTGATATTATAAAAGGTTAATAATTTTTCTATAAATTTGATCAGAATCTAAATTCTGACTTACAATAAAGCTAATATACAGAGTAAACAAAACAGAAGATTATATTGGTTGTTCTTATATCATTGACCATACCAAACATGTTTAGTAATATTAGGGGAGAGAATGAGATAAAGGTGTGAGTTTGTTAAGTACTCCCTCTGTAACTTTCTATAAGATGTTTTTAGAATTCATGACTATGTAAAATAAATGTCTTATATTGAGTTACCGAGGGAGTAGAAGACTAGGCTTGAAAAGTTGAATAACTGAGTAACGCGGGGTCATGCTTGTCTCACTGGGTGCGCTTAGGCCTTGTTTTGTGGCCTGAATGTAGGGGAACGCGGTACGCAACAAAAAAATTATGCTACACAGTCACACCCAGGAACACTACGAAGATGGCGGTAACGATCAAACTCACCGACGAGCAGAGTAGCAGAAGCATTGAAGAGTCGGTGCATCACGACGATTCCCCGCAGCTAGGTTACACCTCCCAGCCGCGAGAAAGTTTCCCAAGATGAGAGTCGAAGTAGACAACCCCTCCGAGGTATCCATGCATTCCGTGGTAGTATTCCGGCAGAGCTTCGACGTCCAGGAAGAAAAACTGCGAGAAAATTAGAGAGAGAAAGCCTAGCAGTGCTTATCGTCTAATTGGAGTCTAATTCTCTTAGACAAATTAGATCGAGATTAGAGCCCGTCTAATTATGAGCCTAAACACTTAGGCTAATTAGATCGGAATAGCGTGGAGCTATGCGGGAGAGAGGCCCTTGGATTTTATGTGTCTCAAGAAGGAGGCCTCCCACATATATATAGGTGGGAGAAGGAGGAGGAGGAATCCTTCTTCTCTTCCACTTGGTGGAAGAGGGAAGGTTTCCCTCCCTATTCCAATTCGGCCTAGGGGGCTGCCATAGCCCATGGTGCCCCATGTCCCTCCCCCCATGGTCCCACTAGGGGTTGTCATCTAATGATGGTCCCTCACACTTTTCTTTCACAAAAAAAATCTCGGGTTTTTCGGATGTCTCCGAAACCCATTCTGATGACCCCGAAAACTTTTCACATATAGATCCGAACTTTTCAAAATCATATTATACCTTTCCGGAATTCCCAGAACCCTTCTGGAACCATCCGAAACTCTTCCAGTGCTCTTTTAACGCATTTCTCATTTATCCGGTAATCAGGACTAGAACCCGTTAAGCGTGTGGCCCCACAGGTTCGGAAATAAAGCGGACATGACCCGGAACCCCTTTCGGTCAATAGTTAACAGCGGGATCTAGACACTCTTATTAACTCTCGCATACTCATGAAGTTCTTAAGCGAACCTTTGTTTACGAATATCATTCCCTTTGCTTCGTGATACGTTTATGAAACCCGAGGAGAGATTATCAGATCCTCGCGATCAACTCCTTGATCACTATACTGGTTGTCCTCGTTCCTGGTTTCGTTCTCTTTACTCGAGTCTGTGTTCCGATATCCCGTGATCATAATCACAAGTGTCTGGCCAGACGATAATGACACTGTAACACTGAGTGGGCCCAGAAAGTATCTCTCTATCTTGAGAGGACCAAATCACAGTCTTGAACTATCACTACCGAGACATACATTTCCGGTATACCCGTAAGTCACCTTTATTCACATCCATTTACGAAGCGACATGTGGTAAACCCCAAAGTATCCATCTGGCATGTTGGTATGCAATATTCTCATGGTCTAATGAACAATGCAAACGTAAAGAAGTTATATGAAGTATTGATGACATAGCAACGATGACATCTCTAAGTAATTCATAAGTTGGGTCTATCCAACTCCATTGTTATCATGACAATGGTGTTCTCATATATTGATAGCATCCTTGTTACACTAACAATGCTCATGAGCAGGAAAACAAGATCATCAATCAATATATAAGTTAGTTTTAGAGGCTAGACTAGGGATCACTTGGTGTTTATATTTCCCCACATGTATTTGAGTTTTTCTCTGAATCTCATATTCATGAACCAATATAATTGTAGCATAGAAACATAAACTTAATAATGAACATGAAAATATAATAATCCATCTATTATTGCCTCTAGGGCATATTTCCAACACCAAAAGGTAATTCAGACCGGGCTTGGGCTCAGGCTTCTATCTTTTAGATTTTGGGTCGTGCTTTCACACGTAAGCACTGAAAAATCAACGCTCACACTTTCACGCTTGATTTCGCGTTGGGTTCACTCTAGCACCGCTGAAATCAACCTGCACGGCCGGCCGACACTCCCGCCTGCACCAAAGCCACACCGACACCCTCTACTGGCACTTCCAATCGACCGCTGTCCTCCCCCGACTCACCAAAAATGGTAGGATCTAGTCGTAGGGGGTCGCCACCCGCCGATTCGACGTGCATAACCGCCCCGAGCACGCACCGACGCGCCCTCCTCCCGACCATTCACCAACCTACCACCGCCCGCTGAAGAAGAAGTACCACGGCATGCGACAACGGCCTTGGGGCGCGGCCACCGGTATTGGATTGGCTCCTTTCAATTGGCGGAGCAGGCGGCGAGGACGTACGACATGCAGGCAGTTCGCATCTACGTCAGTCAGGCGAAGATAAACTTCCCCCTCGGCGGTCGTGAAGTCTCCCAATTCGTCGACATCGACCCCCGAGTAGTCTCCCGCCGTGAGGTGCGGGAGAGTCGGGAGGCCTTTGAGCGGATTGGCACGACGCGTTCCAAAGTGGTGTATGGCCAAGCTCTGCCAGAATCATCCGGAGCTCATCGCGGAGGAGCTCCGGGTCATCGAGCTCTACAAGAAGATGCCAACAAAGTCGGGCCGTCCGGTGGGTTAGGGGGGGGGGGCGGGGTGATCGATCTTTCGTCCGGGTGGCGTGGACTGGGAGAGAATCCTGGACAAAAAGGACTCCGACTCCGACGCCTAGTTTAAGTTTGAATCGAGGAAGAATATTAGGTTTTTTAGTTTTTATTTCATCCGAATCGACTAGTTTAAACCCGTGTTATGCAATGTAGTTTGAATCGAATTGTGCTATCTATGTTTGAATTTGTGTGAAAAAAGTCTTAGGGGGCAAAATTTAAGAGTTTGGCTAGGAGCCACATTCTTTTAACTCCTCAAATTTAGAAGTTAAAGTTTTAAGAGACATATGAAGGGCTAAATTATAACAACTAGTAGACTGCCCGTGCGTTGCCACGGGCTTTTTAAATTTTGTATCGCTTGCATGTTAGAGAAATAAGGATAGAGAGCCGTTAAGTTCATTACACTGTTCATTTGCTTATACTGGAGAAATAAGATAACATCCCCTGAGACAAATTTATTTTTATTGACAAATGAATTCCCTCCCTTTGTTAAAAAGATGCCTATGTGGTTGACCTGGAAGGCAAAGGAGAATTTCATAACATGTATATGGTACCTTGCTAGAACCAAAAATTAAATGATATATTTGCCTCAAAATCAGAATGGATGATAGAATTACATAGAGCAGTTTGTCCATGTCGAAGATACAACTTTTGTAAGGAACTGTGTCAATAAATTCCCACAGAAAATATAGCGTGCGATTACGAGGAATATAATAGCACACTAAATCGTATTTCTGAATGCGTAGGAATCTGCAGAAATGTTATTTCTTTGAAAAAATGGACAGAGCAAACGAGCATGGTCCAATGCAGGTTCTGCCGCTTCTATTGTACACGTGTTTTTATATAAAATAATCTGTTGGAAACAAAAAGGAACAAAAATATATGTATGAGTAGGCAACAGTATGTTTTAGAAGAAGATGACTTCCTAATATTGAAGCACATAACTGCAGTGAAGGTGAATAAATCAAATAGTTTATTAAGTGACATAGATAAGTGATGAAAGTGAATAAAGTCATGGCATGCATTCTTCATTTCAGATTGGTCAGCAATATGAGTTCCATCCACCAGTCAAGCACAAGCTTTTACATCACATTTGTAGAGCAATTAAGGTTTCAGCAATTTCATCAATGAACAATTATATGATATCTCAATGTTGTAATTTGTCCTTCGCCTGAAGGTCCACGGGAATGGTGGCCACGGTCTCCATCTTGAGTAATTCTTTTGTAGAACAGGGCATGTAGTAGGGTCACAAGGGCTTCGCTGCATGGGGACATTGACTTTGTGTTTGTTTTATCTTGGAAAAATGAAGTGTGAACCTTAATTCAATGGAAGTCACTGGCTCTTCAATGCGTGGTGATTGGCTGTGTTCATTTTATGTTGGCAAAATAAGTGTCACCCATATCATGACCAGGAGTATATTACAATTCTAATGCTTCCTAGGCAAGTATTTTGTTGGTTTAGCAAATTCAAATGAATGTCAAAAACAAAAGAATTTCTCAAGACAAGATTTATAGCCAATAGTAAACGTGTACCTGTCAACCTAAAAAAAGTAACTGTGTGCATGGCAATGCACATATCAACTAATGCACGGAAGTTTGAAGTAGTATATACTAAGAAGTATGCTAAGTAAATATCTCTTGTGATAATGTGTTTGCTTCACCCGAGGAACTGTGAACTAATACAAAAGGTGTACATGTGGCGACATGATGATTAATACCAACTACAAAGGTTTATATTTCTAACTTGTAATGGGGAAAAGAAGCATCTCACTAAAAGTTTTGACCTTGCAATAAAATGAAACTTGTTTTAACAATCATGCAAAATAGTGAACATGACCCAAAAAAATATCTCCAATTTTTCTTTCGGCTGCATACAATAGTTTGTTTCAAAAAAAAAAACTAATTTACATAGAGCCTGATGGCAGCAATACCAGGAATAGAAATTGTTCGATGGAAGTAATCCATGAGACCAAAGAATAGACGAGGGATATAGAATTATCTGGCTATACATACATACGAGCCATCCGGCTGCATTTTTGGCTTAACATCGCCCAACTCTACTCTGAGTCGCTCCAAAGTCTTCTCTCGAGCAAACATACCCAGGTTCAATCGCCCCCAGCGACAAAAGAAGCTCATGCCCCTCATGTTAGGCAATAACAGTGAAAGATGGCCTTGTAATGCCATGAATGGAGGTTACCCCTAATGATCCATCTATAAGGGCTGTCACAATAATCAAAACAATAATAATTAAATGCTTCCTGTACAAACCTAGATCCTACAACACTGCAGGAAGGTGGAATCAAGTTCCATAGTGTAGCACTTGATGGCACACCATCATGCATATTTTCAGTAATCCCGACTGAAGTAGATATCAAGTACTTGAGGCATGAAAATAAAACTAATGAGGCATGAAAAAATCAAATAAGATCTATAAGCAAGTTGTTTTTCCTCTATGTTGAAGAAGTGAAATATAAGAGTAATAAACTCTCATAACTACGGAGATATTTTAGTAAATTGAAGAAGTGAAATATAAGAGTAATAAATTCTATAACTACGGAGATATTTTAGTTAATTTACATATCTCTGAAGCAATAGTGTTGCCGATTAATTAAATTATAAGTGATGATACAGAGTAAACAGGATCCCATGGATACAATAGTAACAAAATCTGTTTTCAATTAAAATAGTATCTTAACAGGACAGTCTTAAATGTTTGTGTTGCACAACCTTTGTGGTTTTCCCATGTCTTTGACAGCCTTAACGCATAACTTTGACCTTGTTTATCACATTCCATGACGAAGCTCCTGACATCAGCTAATGTAGATATCCTAGAAACCTTCATTGCAGTTTCTGTCCCCCAAGAAAGCATATGACTTAACACATCCAAAATCCCAAAATAGCTTGCACACTTCAAAACTGAAGCAAGACTAACCAGTATATCCACTCATTTTCTTTACAGTTAGCTTGAGGAACCTCTTCCCATGCATCATTGCCTATTAATATTATGCAAGTAATAACAATAGGAACAACAGAGCCAATGGAGTACTAACTGACATTATTTCTAAATACTCCCTCCGAAGTTGTACTAAATCAAAGACACTTATTTTGGGATGGAGTTTGTAGATGGCAAGGCCATCCTGGAACTAATGCAGTAAAAATTCTGAAATTTGGATAACTAATAAACGCATAAACAATTTTATTCTGGCTCAAATACATTGTACTGGTATATTTTTATAGTACCAAGTTAACAAAGACAGGAAAAGAGTACTGATATATTTTTACAGTACCTAGTTCACACCGATAGAAAAAAAGTATTGATCAACGGGTTGTATTGGAGAAAGTCAATGTCTGAAACTACAAAGTAAGGGGAGGATAGCAATCGTGTTGTAAAGGTCGACAAATTTAAAAACTTGCATTTCTAAAAACAAATGGGGATACCTTTAATTGTTGCCTCAATTCGATGAGCGACACGGCAGCAGTAGCAGGGTAAGTGAGTTCGCTCCGTTCAATCATTTATAGAAAGTCCTAATCGCTGATGTCCATCTAGATCATCTTGTCTTCCTTGTCATGCACGTCCCTCAACGGCTTTTATTTTTACAGAAATCTTCTTTACTCTAGTGAAAGATTTTTTTTTTACATCCAGGGTGTTAGGCTTGGCAGCATCTTGCTATAACTTCAGCGGTCCAAAACCTATCTTAGTAAACCGCCCCTGCAGCAATGAGGAGATCAACACCGACACCAAAAAAATTGTAGCCAAGCAATAGTACGAATGTCATCCCCTAACAATACGTCGATAGAATTCTGTTGCCTACCCATAAATATGAACAAACTGTGGTTGACCAATGTGGCTGCATCGACCCATATCCTTCAAAGGATGCTCAAACGCCGGACTTCAACAACAGAGTGTAAAATTCTACTATGCCATCTAATTTAGGCGTTTCTCTTTAACTTCAGAAAATCATGTATGGCCTAACCGTTTCAAATTCCTTAATTGAATGTCCAGATTGGCGAAATGCAGTTCCTCTACCAAACATTGAATGAGAGTGACTGTAGGTACAGTAATGTGACCAGAAGTATGGGCGATGAAACTATAGGTTACTGTCCACCAGAATCATGTTCTTGGGCTCTGCCTTGCCATGTGCATACCAAGGTGCCTGAAACCCCAAAATGATTATCTCCCAAATAATTACTAACCAAAGAGGAAGATGACGAAGGATTCCAATAGCTAAATTAGCGTACCAGTATTAATAGCAACACTTCAGCACGAGAAAATGAAGATTAAAAAGAGGAGTCATAATATGTGGCATCATTTACCTTAGGCTGAAGCTTGGTTAAGAAGAGTGCAGTCACCGATTAAGCCTGGTTCCTCATAGCAGCTAAAAGCCTAGAAATGACTTCATCAAACGGTGGCACATCACACTTTTTTTACATCACTCCACTATGGCACTGCTTCAAAGAATTATTATGACAGCGCCAGTGAAACCCATCCTGCCCAGCAACCGTGAGATGAAATGAGCAGTTAAAGTAAAGATAAATCATGGAATGAGAGTATATTCCGACATCCGTGCTCTGTAGCGAGGCCAGTCTCCATCGTACAGGTCGTGCACTCCATGGAGCCCGCTACCACGTCAAGCGCTTAGCCCGTGGTGTCGTTGGCCTGTCCGGGCGTCCTGCAAATTTTGACTCGACGTAGGGAAAAACGAACCACTCAACCCCCGATACACGGGCAACAAATGACACATCAAGATCAAGCGAACAACAACGAGATCATATCACGATGAGGAGACCCTGTGCCACTACCTTGTCAGGTTATATGTCAATGACGGAACCGATTCATATGCAGATACGAATTCGGCAATGGCAGATGCTCTAAACTTGCTGTCAGCACAATACACGGTACATTTATATCGAATTCATATGCCAAATCATCTAATATACATAGAAAGAAAATGCAGCTGCTGGAAGCTGAACCAAGTTAGTGATGAAAATACCTTATACGTTCAACTTCTCCTCCTCTTTCTTCAGCAAGACTATAGAAGTGCACTTGGCTTCAGTGTCAATGTGGAAAAGCTTAGCTACATCAGGACTGGTAGTATGGTAGAAGTTGAATGTGTCTTCCAGCCTTCAAGCTTCAGCAAGCTCATTACTTCGAGCACCCTACAGCATTTAACATGATTTATTGACCACCACACTACAGTCTGCAATATCTAAACTTCAGGAACTGCTACTCTTAGTAAATGTACACATATGACTGCTTTTCTTGGTAGTTAGTAACCATGATTGGTGGTTGGAATATTAATTAAGCTGGTCATACGAAAGTACTGCTACTCTGCATATATACAGAGAATATACTGTTAAGCAAACGGATGAAAGAAAAAGAATAGCATAAGATTGTAGAAAATAGGATGACAACAGAGCTCAGCATTAAAGGATAGCTTGAAGAAATAAGACGGAGTTATACCTAAATTCCTTGTTCTGTCCAAGCAAGATCAGTCATGAGCACATCATCAAATTGGTACACCATGCAACATCTTTCTTCGGTAGTGCAAGAGGCAAACTTTGCATTTGCTTGTCAAGAAATCCCTCTGTGAGAAGAAACATCTTGTTGTAAAGAAGTACAAGATATGGACTGCATCAATGAATTAAGTCTTTGCAAAAAAAATCAATGAATTAAGTCCCCACAAAAAAAATCAATGAATTAAGTCCTATATAACTCAATAATGCATTCTCTGTTGGTGTTAACATAGATTTGTCTACATTACTTAGTTCTGTGTGATGCAGTTTAATATACCCACAAAATAAGTTGAATTGTTCGTAATTGGTACCATTAAATCTTGTTCAATGAGTGCTATAATCACAATGTGAGCAAAACTTAGGACTAAAAAGGGATTAGGGAGAGAGGGGTGGTTACATGAATCTGCTACCTGCTGACGGCGGGGATGTATGAGGCGGAAAGGCTTCTTGTAGGGGGAGAGAAACAAAATATGATTTTTATTGTAACAAAATAAGATGTCCTATTCTTCTTCCGCACCGGAACTGATCACACTCTACATTGTCTCCTTGAATGTACGTAAATACCAAATTACCGGCTGAAGTTATTTTCCATTTCACCTAATTGTTCTGTAGGAAGAGACTGCTCAGTCCTCAGGTGGTCTGAGGTCACGTAAATCAATGCAATGATCTCTCTTCTTAGATAACCCATGATGAATCCAAAGCTACAAGCAGAAGACAACATGTCTTTACAATGCTCTGATTTGTTATGTTTTCCTGAATTTGGTGACTGTTGCAGCATCTCCTTTTCAGTTTCCTGCGCTCAAATTTTGTGGAGTCACCACGATGATGCTGCAAGATCTAAAGAAAAAATGTAGAGTGGGGGACTGACCTTGCTGCTGCAGGCTACCGTAGATTGTGGAGGCAGTGGTTGCGGGCTTGGAGTAAGATGTCAGGAGAGGGTGATGCCTGGGTCATTGGATGTCACCCCAAACATCGATCTCCTCTTCCTGCTTTTGATCGCCTCCCGATCTCACAAGAGCGGCTGCGAGACACGCGTGCCGCTGGGCTTCTCATCCTCGTCGCCCCATGTCAGAGATGAATACGGCGGCCTTTGCCGGGATACGCGGACGCGGGCACCGGCCGCCCTACACGCAGGAAGATGGATAGCGCCACACCCCGACCTTGACTGGTCACTGATGTAGAGGGGCTCAACCACGGCCGGGATCTGGAGCGGAGGCGTCGGCGGGTGAGGAGGCTACGGCCGTCTTGGCACCAACGGAGACCCATGGCGTGGGCTGCACATCGAGACATCGGCAACAGGGCGGCCACGCGCTGGAGTGGAGAGGTCGCACGCGATTGGGCAGGCGCTGGCGAGCGTGAGGCCCTGGATCGAGGAGATTAGGCGGTGTTGCCGGCGCTCGAGGCCGCCGCCCCGCCGTGGTGGGAGATGCCATCTAGATCGTGGGCCAAAGAGAGGCGAGGGCTACCACGCCCTGCCCTGTTCGGTGGCGTCTGCGTGGGGATCCGTGGCGGCGGCGGCGGCATGCGGCGACTCCCACAAGCACGATCTGCCAAAGATCGAGGCAGGTCGAGCGAGGAGTGACGGCGGCGACACGTTTTTTTTTCCTGTGTAATTTTCTGTAGATAGATAAAAACCAGTGGTATAGGGATGGTGGGAGGTGGGACGAAAATAAAGACGGAGAACCAAAATAAAATCGGAGTACCGGCCTACGCTCCAACGCTCCACTAGGAGTAGAGATTCGAAACCCGACAGAGAGGAGTAGTCGCCAAAATCAGAACGTGATCAACAGCATTTCGCCGGCAGACTACACGACAACCTATGCACCCTTCTCCAGTCTTTATTTCTACAGTACGAAATTATTGCCCGATACATCGATCGATCAAACGGAGGCACAGGAACGAGCGGTATCTCAAATCGTCCAGCGCGCGCGCACAAGTACGTACTGCTTAGGCCGGATGCAGCGCGTCTCCCAGTCTAGAGGCGTGCGCGGCGGATCCTGTCGCCGTCGGTGACGACGTGGGCGCGCGTGATGTCCCGCAGCGACGGGCACCCGCTGAGCGCCATGGCCAGCTCCAGCTCGTCCCGCAGCATCTGCAGCACCTTCCGCACCCCCGCCTCGCCGTCCACCGCCAGCGAGTACAGCACCGGCCTCCCGATCTGCCACACCAAACCCACTCATCGAGCGTCCGTCAACATCTCCAGGCAAGAAAGAAACACGCAGATCGATTGTGTCTGCACTCTGTACTTACAAACACTCCCGCTGCTCCCAGCGCCAGCGCCTTGAACACGTCGGTGCCGCGCCGGACGCCGCCGTCGAGGAACACCGGCAGCCGCCCCTTCGCCTCCCTGACCACCTGGATTCGTTTACACAGTTGACAGTTTTGGTCAAGATGCATGAAGATTTATTTTTTTCACTGAAGCTACCTGAACTTATATCTAAAAGAACGATGCAGTCTCTCATAGAACTACCTCTTCCAGGCAGCTGATGGTTGCAGGGACGTAGTCCAGCTGCCGAGCGCCATGGTTGGACACGATGATGCCGGCCGCGCCGTATTCGATGGCAATCCTAGCTGCATTTTGCACAAGTTTCTTCATGTGACTGACATGCGGCCATAACAAAAAGATATTTGAAAAAACTTACTGTCTTCTGCAGTCATGACACCTTTCACCAAGATCGGCAACGAGGTAATTGTCTGCAGCCACTTGACGTCCTGCATTTGTGCATCATCAGTGTTCATTATTCCATTCAGGAGGTGCTAATGATACCCTCCAACAACATTTAAGAACAAATAAATATAAAGGGGAAAAAAGTACCTCCCAACAAAGAGATTGGTCGACCTGGCTAGCAACGTAGGAAGCCAGCCCGGAATCATCTGTCTGGCAAGCCACAAAGGACATGGTAAGATGTCTGGTAATAACATTCTACTTAGGCGATTTCTGCCGTACGATTGGCTTGGTTGTCAGGCAATTAACCTTGTCCATCTTGCCGAGGTCCAGCGCCGCGAAATTCTCCAGCACCAGATGTGGAGGCAAGGTGAACCTGTCACAAGTCATCAGAAATTCAGATTTCAGAGTGCAGTTCCTAGTGAAATGGAATAGATCCTTTATTCAGTAAATTAGCATGATAATGGGCACGTCTGTTGGATTTGGACCTGTTCTTGATATCAGATTCCCTGCGGCCGAGCCTCGGAGTGTCGACAGTGAGCGCAATCGCCTTGAACCCAGCCATTTCAGCCCTTTTCACGAGTTGCCGAACTATTTTCCTGTCCTTGTAAACCTGATGAGGACGATGATCCACGCCTTGGTCAGTTGGTCAGGTTAAAGAATAAGGAACAATTTTCACATGTTATTATTAGTCTCATGGTTTGTGAAGCTGAAGATGACACATACATAAAGCTGGAAGAAACGAATCCCGGGTCCTACTGAGTTAACCCTTTCCACACTAGAAGTAGCCCATGAAGACAATGTCTGAGAAAAGCATAAACCATAGTATAAAGCATCAGCACAATGAATATTGGGAAAGATCAAAGACGCTACTGCAAGAGTCAAGTGATCTTCCAAACCATTATGGTCCCTGCAGATGCTGCTGCTCTTGCAGTAGCAAGCTCTCCTGAATATATGGCAGACAAACTTCTCCATGAGAACATTGCTCTGGAAAAATATGAAGGAGATAGTGATTGCAAATCTGGTTGAATTAACCTTCAGGGTGAGCCATTTTCTGCATGGCCGTGGGAGCGATCATGATCGGCATGGAGACGTCGAAGCCCAAGATGTTTGTTGCCATGTTGATATGGGACACATCAATCAGTACGCGCGGTCGGAACCTGAAACCAAATTGAAATCATAGTCTGCAATGAGATGCTTATGAACCTTAGGGCATCTTTAGTCCATACCCAAAAGTTCTCCTAGTCCCAATAGGTAGAAGTTTGAATTTTGATGAGCTATTTTCAACAGGGGTACTTCTGCCCATGCATGCATGTATGTATGATGGTGTCATTTATCCTCTCTGAGAGTTCCTGACGAAATCGTCATCTACTTTGACCATCCGAACCACATATGACAAGAAGACTCGTCTGATCCCTTGTCCTCTACTCAATGTCATGAGAAATTGAGATCCAATGTTATTTGTCCAGGTCTGCTACCATCTACTTATACTAATCAAAAGGCAAGCCAATCCACTTACGCCCAGTCTGTCAGGACTAAACTTGTACTCCTAACAGTGGAGTTGCAAAATTTCCACAAGGGTTCATCTGGGCCTTATCCTACGCCATCTCCAAAGATTTTAAAATGCAAAAGTTTTCACTTGACATGACAGTTGCCATTATTATACATAATTTTTTTATGGCATCCTTGCAGAAAAATAATGTTCAAACTCTTTCTACCGCCTTACTTTTTTCTGAATTATTAGTTGCTGATGGTAATAAAAACAAGCACAGTTCATCTATCAGCATACCACCAAATAGACACAGCTCAGAAGTTGAAAATGCAATAAATAGATACGGCTAAAAGCATGAGACCTGCTACTTTGGAAGATAGTAGCTTACATGATCCTGGAGAAGGCCTCCCTGTTCTCGTTGAGCGTCCACTGATCCTCTGCGCCGGAGGCGTAGTAGTCGTACACCATCTTGGGCAGCTTCTCCTTGGCGAGCCTCTCGTACTCGGACACATTCGTGATCATCTCCATGCCCCTGCTCGAAAAATTCACTGTCAGTCCCCAGTTCACCTGTCTATGTCTCTATGAACACAGCAAGCAGTCAAGCAGATCCTCTGCTCTTTTTATCAAAGACAGTACACCATAAATAAACTGAAGATCACCCTCGCCCAGATAATTTGACAGAGATCAATCAACAAAGACAAGAACAGCATGAAGAAATGAGGAGGCCGATCTATCCGTGGAGGAGTTGATTAGCTGCACGAATCTATCCATGAATTCCTGATTCGGCATCAGTAGTTCGAGATGTTACTTTCGAATCAGTGCTGAAAAATCGAAAGCAAAACGATCCGACGGACGGCCGAGAAAGAAGCGCAAAATCACCCTGAGAGATCACAAGAAAGAGGAACGAGGTAGCGCGATCCAAGGGAAATGAGAGGAAAGGATGGGACTCACATGTCGCGAAGGGGGAGGAGCGATGGACGGAGGCAGGCTGCGTGCACGAGGAGGGCTGCGCGACGGCGGCTCGTATGGAGCGGAAGCGGAACAGGGGAGGGAGCGGCCCCGTGGTGTCACGGGGGTGTGGTATTTAAAGGCTCTTTTCAGCTGTTGATGTGGTTTAGTGAGACTGGTGTCACTGTTCTGAACTCCTTCTGATGAGGCGGCCTACTTGCGCGCATGTGGCCATATGCCATCTACTTATAGCTCAAAGGCATGTTCGAAATGGTGCTTAAAAATCAATAATGGAAGGAAGATAATGATGGTATTGTTTATGTCATTATACCTATGTACTTAAAGCAGATTCTAGCATGTAAACGTGATCAGCTTTTGTATTATTAGTCTTTTGTTAGCATGAAGTAGTTTTTTGCAGATTGAGATGGTGGGATAGGATACTGGTATCAGTCCCTTGAGATATGCCTCTTTTTCTTGATAAAATTCTATTAGGGGTGAATAGATTCCGTTTTTACAATGAAGTTGTGCTGAAGTGACAATTTTTATATCAAGATAGAGTACGATGAAGGTTACAAATATAGGGATCTCGTGAGTTGGAAAGCTAACACTGTGGTGGACGAAACTAGGCGAGATGCACTAGACCGATAGGGATAGGGTTTACGACTTCTGGTCATGGCTTTCGTAAGTCGTGGAGTTTCATAAATCCAATTCGGCTCTCGAAAGCATATGCTCTTGCGCGCCAAAAAATTAGATATGTTCATTGTCGCACTCAAATGCTACCTGTAAATTTGTAAAATTTTAGGAAGAAACCTTAAGCATTTTGACTTATGCAAAAAAAAAAAAACAAATCAAATGCCAAATGTTACATGCAAATGTTACACTTAATTTTGTTTTTTCCACCGACGAAGCATCGATGTCCCGTTTCACATGGAAATTGTCAAGCATGGTTATCACACTAACATGAACATCGGCAAAAAAATAACGTTTATTTACTATTATTTTTGATTTATTATTCATACGGGAGCACCGGAACCAAAACGGCCATCTCGTAAAGCGTGCCTTGGTGGACCTCTCCTTTCTTGTAGGAACCTTCACTACCAGAGAAAACCTTATAGGTAGAAGCTTAACAGTAGCGCAGGTAAAAGGCACGCACTACTGCTACTTAACCGTAGCGCGGGATGAAGACGCGCGCTATACAGGTAAGCCTGTAGCAGTAGCGCGGGCGTGCCAAATGGCGCTGCTACTAAGTGGTACCCACACTGCCCACCGGGCTAAATATAGTAGCAGCGCGGTCAAATAAAACAGCGCTACTGCTAAGCCGATAGCAGTAGCGCGTGTAATGTGCCCACCACTGCAACTATTGTTGCACTGTGCCACCACGTGGGCCCCGCTTAGAAGCAGCGCGGGCGGCAGGTGCCGCGCTACTGCCATGGCACTTAGCAGTAGCGCCGGTCCTGGACCCGCGCTGCTGCTAAGTCAACCTTATCTCTCCCACGCCCGTCCACTTTCTCGCTCCCCTCACTCACTCCCTCTGCCACTTTCTCCGCCTGCCGTCACCGTCGTCGCCGCCATCCTCCCTCCTCCTTCCTCGGTAAGCCGCCGCCCTCCTCCCTCCTCTCTCCTCCGGCATCCTTCCTCTCCCTTCTCCGGGCGACATCCTCCCTCCTGCTGCTCTCTCTCCTTTCTCCTCCCTCCTGCTTCCTCCCTCCTCCCTCCTCGCCCGGCCGCCCTCCTCCTCTCTCTTCTTCCTCCCTCCTGCCTCCCTCCATTCCTCCTCCCTCTGTTCTTGTAGAATGTAGTTTTTTAATGTTTTTTAAATACAATAGAATGTAGAATGTAAATTTTTAGTAAATGTAGGGGTTATAAGATATTTAGTATTGTAGATTATTTGAATAGAATAGAAAAGTTTCAGTAATGTAGATTATTTGAATAGAATAGAATTTTTTTAGAAATGTAGGGGCAAAAGAACCAAATACCTTTAAATATTTAGTTATGCTTGTTGTACAAATGAAATGTTAGGGTTATAAGATGAACGCAATGTTTTTGTCAAAATTGAACCATTGAAATGGAATGAGCATACCAACTTTGAAATTTTCTATATAAATGGTCATGTGGCGCAGGGTAGATCACCGATGAGCCGGTCGATGATGCCTGAAAGATCACCGACGACACCCGTATCCTCGATAGCCATCGTCTATAGTGAGTAAACATGGTCTATGTGGTTGCTTAAATACGAAAATAAAGGATACGTGCTTGGCCAAGTGGCCT
This sequence comes from Thinopyrum elongatum, assembly GCA_011799875.1. Lineage (NCBI taxonomy): Eukaryota > Viridiplantae > Streptophyta > Magnoliopsida > Poales > Poaceae > Thinopyrum > Thinopyrum elongatum. Next base: position 617,568,142 of record CM022298.1, on the reverse strand, counting down.
ATGTTTGCAAGGAACATCTCCGAGTGGCCTATGTTTTGCCGGAGTGTTGATTCATTTCTGTTCCGGCAAATTTCACGCGCTCGATATGTCCTATTTTAGCAAAGGTCATGCCGAATTTTTCCGTGAATTTTAGGACAACTTGTGCTAGAATATGTAGGAAATATCGAGTGCCCTGGATTTGCCGGAAAGAGAATTAAACGACATTTTGGGTTGACTTTAAGTCTGTCGGGGCTCCATACATGACAGTCAAAAAATCAGTGAGCGAGAGTGTCAACCATATATGAGAGAAGAAGAATGCCGACTATTGCCATGGGGGTCGCTTCTCCTTCTTCTCCTTGTGCTAGACCTTTCGTTATGCACTAGGGGAAGGAGGAGTAGCGACCATCACCGACGGTTGAAAAATCAGTGAGGGAGTGTCCACCATATATGAGAGAGGACGAAGAATCCCGACTGTTATCGTGGGGATAGCTTCTTCTTCATTCGAATGTGCTAGACATTTTGGTGTAATGCACTTTCGAATGAACGTAGGAGCTACCATCACTGACGATTGCAAATGTCAGAGAGGAAGAATCTCGACTGTTGTCGTTGGGGTCGCTTCTCCTTCGTTCTTGTGTGCTAGACATTTTGGTGTAATGCACTCGGGGACGAAGGGAGGAGCGACCATCACCGACGGTCGAATATATCAGAGAGGGAGTGCCCACCATATACACCACGTGAGATGAGAGTTTTCAAGGAAGACTCGACAGATCGAAAGTCAACCCATGATGAATAATAATGATCTGTTGTCGTGAGTTCCTGGTAATTGCCGTCGATTTATAATCTTTGAATTTTGAACACAAGAAATGTCTGACGATGATAGGATCCCGGAGTGTGAATACTGTTGCGAAGACCGAGGTCTGTGCGACAGGGAGCCTCACCTGCAAAATGGTAGGTTCTTCACCGTGAAGCTGGAAGAGACCTTCGATGTTTGTACGGTACGCAACGACAAGTATTTCATCATAATTAATCATCACATGTGCTTCTTTACTTCAACGTGTAATTTCCTGGTTTTTTTTTTCAATTCGACTAGTACATCCCGTGCCATGCAAGACCGTATGGCTTGCAGAAGCTCGGTTTCCAAGACTTTGAGAATATGAAGACGAGGAGGGCTCACCTCAGGACTAAACATGGTTATGCGTTTCGGGTTAAGCTGTACAATGCGCTTAATCACTCACATTTCGGGTGCCCTAATTGGGAAGCTCTCTGCAAGGCATATGGATTTGAGGAGAATATGCAAATAACATTTGATATTCGTCCCGAAGATGATGATATTAAAAATAATGTCGATATTTGGGTGGATGTGGATATGCCTCCAGTTTTGCCTAAATGTGAGCTTGTCAAACTAATTTGTTAAGTTAGGTAATTTATATTGTTTATTTAAAAATATTTGGTGTCCATCGCTACTAAACTTGTTTATTTATAATTGCCAGCTTATTTCTTATCTTCAAGACATACTCGGAAGGCTGTAAACAAGACATACTATAGCTATGGCTCCGAGCTTAATTGTGAGGCGAAAGGTTATCTTGTCTCATTTATAGATGATGTTGAGACCTTTAAGATCAATCACTTTATCACCCCAAATTTTAGTGGATACGTGCCACTAGTCCATGAGTTGCAGGATGGTAATTTCATTGCCAAAAACTTGTATGATTTTGTTAATGATGGTAACTTCATTGCATACATTCTTCTTAAGTAAACTACATTGCTAACTATATATGTTACTATTGTGTTGTTCAACAGAAGCTCCTGAAGGAGGTTGTGCCTGACATGATGCTTACCGAAGGCCATATCTACATGGTTAGCTTACGACCGTTTTCGCCGACGGCTTACCATAGTGCATATATACTCTATTTCTTTGAAAGATGTAAGGCTCAATATCAAAGAATGGATCAAACTAACGAATGCGCGCATGCAACCGATTGGAGACAACATGCATGTGCGCAAGCCACAAGTTGGCGACAGGTGGATGCCCATTCTCCATTTTGAAGATGGACCGGTTTACCTGTTTTATGCTATTTTACTTAGGAGAGAGGAGTAGGCCCTAGGTATTAAGAACAATTAGTTAGTGTTGATTATGACTATGATGATGAGGAGGAGTTGTTATTATGTGCTACAATGTGTTAGAATGATGCATGAGTTGTTATATGACTCATGGATGATGATGATGATGATGAGGAGGAGGAGTTGTTATATAACTATGATGATGATGATGATGATGAGGATGATGATGATGATGATAAGTTGTTAATATGATGATGATGATGATGAGCATAATGAGTTATTACATCATTGGGTGAAAAGACCCTGGATTAGATTCAAGTGGATGGATCCAAAGTGACCAAGTTGGATTACTAATCCAATGATGTAATAACTCATTATGCTCATAATGATATAACAATCTCTAAATTGCTACTGTATGAAAACTTGTATAATGATGTATAAATACGATATAAAATAAAATAAAAATGGAATACGTGACCATAGTAGTCGCGCGTTCTAAGGAACGCGCTGCTGATAAAACTAAGTTAGCAGTAGCGTGGGTCTTACCGGTGCTACTGTTAAATGTTAGCTGTAGCGCCGGCACCCGCTAGGCCATTTACCCACGCTACTACTAAGGTTTTCCCTAGTAGTGCTTGGCCTCCTTATATAGGGGTTAGAGAGATGGTGTTAGACTTAGGCTGTGTTTGGTTGGACTTTAACTTCCAACTTCTAGGCCCAAAAGCTATAATCTGTACCAAAGGGTGTTCCCAGGAAAGTAGATTCATAAGAAGTTGCAACTTCTTCTAGTGCAAATCCCGCAGCCCACATACCCCAACTTGCCCAGCTTCTCAGTAGACCGTTTTGCTAACTTCCCTAAGAGTTGAGGGTTATTTACCCACCTTTGCCACTCCCTAGTGAAAACGATTCGCTGCCGATAAGAAAAATCTCCTCATCCCATCGACAGAAAAAACACCTCGAGGGAAAAATCTCCTTGTTCCGAGCGACGGGCTAGGGTTTCTAGCCGCCGCCGCCAGCTCTACCGGCCCTCCACCGCCGCCGCCAGTGCTGCCGGCCCACCACCGCCGCCGCCGCCAGTGTTGCAAGCTCTCCACTGTCGCCCGGAGCTACACCCCCTGCGTATCCATCCGCCTCCGAGCAGTACGTCGCCCGCCCAGCGGCCCTTCCTCGCCGACCGTCCGGCGCCGTCGACTAGAGCTGCGCAGCCCTCCACAGCGAGGTAGCCTCCGTCCTTACTCCCTCCTTCCTCCTCTTCCTTCCTCCTCTTCCATCCCTCCATCCTCCTCTTCGAACGAACTGCTACAGTAGCTTCATGTTACTTCTCTTGCCGATGCACTCTTGACAGATTAGTACATATTATGGAGTCCATGTTAATTTGCATAAACCGAGTACAGATTGCTTGCTAGTAGGTGGTGTATTTGGGATAAATTGAGTACAGATTGATTGATTAGTATAGATTGCTTGCTAGTACAGGTTGCTTGTGCTTCTGTTGTGAATGGAGTCCATGTAGTACCTTTTCTGATGTGAATTTAGTTGACATTGATTGCTTGCTATGTTCTGTTGTGAATAAATTGGTAGATGTTTACATATTGTACAACTGTTATACATGGGGCAGGGTATTAAAATTATTTTGCTTGATTGAAGAATGACTGAAAAAGCGGTGTGGGATGATGCACGTCTGAAGAAAGTCATAGAAATATTAAGAGAAGAGGTTGAAAATGGGAATAGGCCCTTAGGTTATTTTACTAAGAAGGGCTGGAACAATGTTATCGAGAAATGGGAAGCAAGAATGGGAAAGAAGTATCCCAAGGATAAATTCAAGAATAAATGGGATGCAATAAAAAATGACTATGTGTTTTTCATGGAGTTGAAAAATGAAGCAACCGGGCTTGGATGGGATGATGCAAATAGAACCGTTGTTTGCCCTCAAGAATGGTGGGATGAACATGTGGTAAGTGTAGCAACTTTTTTTATTTGGCATGCTTTTCAATGATTGCATTACCTGATTTGTACTTTCATTTTCAGAGATGCCAAGAGAGGACGGGAAAGAAATGCAATTATTTGAAGTTCAAACGAGAGGGTCCGAAGCACCTTAAAGATTTACGTGTCATATTTCACAAAGTACATGTCACAGGGGCTAGTGCTTCTTGTGCTGGAGATATATCTTCTGATGAATCAAACCGAGAGATCCTACATTTAGCTATGAGCATGAAAAGATTAGAGAAGAACATTTCTGGCCTCATTTCAAAGGCGCTATTGGTGCCATAGATGGATCTCATGTGCCAGTGACAGTGCCTGCAGATGACATGGTTAACCATAGATGTCGACATGGTTTTACGTCTCAGAATGTGATTGCAATATGTGATTTTGACATGAGGTTTACCTTTGTGGTTGCGGGTTGGCCGGGCTCTGCACATGACTCAAGGATCCTGAATCATGCATTAGCACACTTCTCTTCATTTCCTGTACCTCCCAAAGGTATAACACAACAACACATGTCATCGTTCATTATATTCTTATGTGAGACGCTCACTTGGTGATTTGGTGTTCATTTTCAGGGAAATACTATCTTGTGGACTCTGGGTATGCAAACCGAATATGATATCTTGCTCCTTTTAAGGGGAGTACGTACCATCTACCAGAATTCCGTCTTCGTCGTCACCGTACACCTCAAGGGAAGTATGAGTTGTTAAACTTTTCACATTCGTCCCTCCGCAATGTCGTTGAGCGTGCTTTTGGGGTGCTCAAGCAGAAATGGCGCATATTGAAAGGGGTCCCAAGTTTCTCACCTCGTATGCAAAAGCATATCATCATTGCTTGCATGGCATTGCACAACTTCATTTGTGATAGCAAGTTGAGTGATAAATTTTTTGATAAATGTGATGCCGATGATGAGTATGTACCTCCAGTGCTACGACAGGAAGTAGCAGCAACACAAGCGGATCCCGTTGAAGAGGAGGAGAACGAAGATACCATGGATACTATTCGTAGTAGGATAGCCGATGCTTGTCTTGCGATAGTAACATAGGTTAGCTATCTTGATGGAGGTCATCATCATGCGAACCATATGTATATTCTATGGTGCATGCCTTTTGTAATATAATTATGGGGTCAATATCTATTTATATATAATATGTAGTATGCAACTTGAAAGTATAATCGTTGAATTCGTATGTGTTAGCTGAATCATCTAAATTGTCATAATTTTCCTTTGCAAACCGGTCGTTCTATTGCCTACCAATGTACATATCACTATTTTACGGTCAAGTTGCACATAAAAATATTGAATCAATGTCCAGGGTCATTACAGACAATTCACAGTCAAATCTGCAGTTTCACAGCTGTTTCAGCCAAACGACTTTCAGCTTTTCCACAACTGAAAGTTCACAGCAGTTTTTTCATAGCTCACAACTCACAGCAGTTTTTACAGAATCTGCAGCTCAACCAAACACAGCCTTAGAATCCTCCACGAGTGTCTGCAAGGTACCTCTTAGATTATGGGTCAACACAAAGTCAACGTCGGTTGAACTCATATGGATCCCCTATTTTCATATATATATATATATATATATATATATATATATATATAGTAGAAAATACGCCATATGACTATTGGCTCAACGATGTTAGGTTCTTGGGGTGTGAGGTTCATGAGTTTTTTTCCCCTCCCAAATCATCAAGGTTAGTCAAGCTTGTGTAGGTTTGGTCCGCTACAATATCTTCATCGAAGTCATGGTGGAGTGTTGAAGTGTAGAATTTGAAGCTCAAGATGAGGACTTCGACTAACCTTGATGTAGCACTTCGTATCACTAATCTTTGTTGTCATTTTCGTGCCGGTCAGAGGCGGAGGTATGTACATCCCAGGGGGTGGGGTGCCATGCCTTGGATCAAGGTGTGAAGATTTTTTGTGGAGGGCTTAGCGCATCTACAGCCGAACCTCTCAAACCCGCCTCATACGTTCGGACGGGCCGTCCGGTCACTGACCGGTCATGTTTTTTCGACTCAGACAAACGCCTCAAACGGGCCTCAAACGTCCGGGCTGACCAGCACCCCCCATATCCAGCCCAAATATGGGGCGCCCATGCTGGCCCACCCGACCCCACTTATATTTGTCCCCATCCGCTCATCGGAGCAAACCCTAGCCACTTCACTCCACTCCCCTCCGCCACCCGAGCTCACCTCCGGCGGATTCCGGCCTTCTCTGCCATGGCAGACAACAGATCGGACTCCGACCAGTCCGGATCTGTCGACTGGGGTGTCATCCCGTGTGGGTTGGACGAGGCAATGGCAGTCCGCATTGCACTACGCCGCTCCCGGGAGGATAGCGCTCGACCGACGGACGGATCCGTTCGCCGCGACGCCCTAGCGTCGGCTCACCGGGCGCTCGGGTCCTCTGGTGCTGGATCCTCACGGTCCCGGCAGCCGGAACACCTCTCCTTCCCCATCACCGATCGGGGCAGACTATGAATCCCACTAGGAACAGGCGGCCCGCCGTGGGAAGGATAGGATAAGGGCCGCCGAGACCCATATCACGGCGGAATGGCGGCGGCTGATGCGGCGGCGCGGGTGGCCACAAAGGAGGAAGCCATGCGCGCCCGCATTTGTGAAGAAACGGCAGAGGAGGAACACTCGCGCCCTCGCCCGAGAGCAGAATCGGGCGGTCCGTGCCTTGGCGGGACTGCCACCGAAGGAAGAGAAGGAGGACAGGGACGGCGAGGACAGCTCCGGCGACGAGCAGATCCGGCTCGATCCGTACTGCATCTTCGACCGGTACTTTCGCGAGAAGGACGATAAGGGCGCATGGAAGGGCAAGGGCAGCCGTGGATGAACTCCACCATAGCCAAACATGCCAAATTTTGGTAGTCCGATGGCATGTTTAGTGTAGTGCGATGGAGTAGCCGGACGATGCGTGTGCGTCGACATAGTTGCATGAGTTTGTATGGATTTGAGATATGGTAATTGAGGTGACCGGATATGGATTGCATTTTTTGAGGAGTGCCCGGTCAGTGTCTGCGGACGCGCCGACGTTTGAGAGGCCGGATTTGCCAAGTCCGGCTGTAGATGCTCTTAGAAGTTTTTTTTAGCATTTGCCCCCCCAACCCCCAACAAACATTGATGATTTGTCTTTCGCCCCCTTCAATGTTTTTTCATCTACCTCCACCACTAGTGTCAGTATTTCCTGATCTGATGTACTTTCCTCACAATATGTGAATTTTGAAGGTTGTTTGGGTTTGTTTAGAATTAGTTGACGAGAGGCCAAGTATCCACTATTTCTGGAATAGGTACACAACTTTCGACATGTTGCATTGTTTCTTTTGAAAATAATCAACATAAAATCTAGAGAACAATACAACAATTTATATAAGTTTCTAGAAGTATCTAGTAGTTTACATTTCTTATAATCGAGAAGTACCCATTTATTCACACAAAATCTTGATATTCTTGTACTCTAGATACCTTTGGTAGTGTACTTGCAAGATACATACACTCTAAAAACACTCTATCAGGTTTTTGTGGATATCTAGCGATCCTATGAAAAATGATGCATACAAAACATATAATTTAGAGTTGAATCTATTCTAACAACACAATTTCTTAAACACCCTGAACTAAACGATGTTTTTTTGGTATAAAACTAGAAATTCTACTTAATGCTAGAAAATATATTTCCAGTGACAAATATTGGAAGGGTAGAACAATATGTATCTAATATACATGAGAGTGTTTACATTGTTCATTATGCTTATTATACCAAAGAATGTTTAGAATAATTTATTAAATGATGTATATAGATAGAAACAACATACTCCCTCCATCCAAATATACATATATTGTATAATACATTTTTTGAGGTTCCCTTTGATCACACATTAAAGAAATAGCATGTGATGTGTGTGTGTTACAAAAAAGTATATCACTAGTAGAAAATGGGCCTTTAGTCCCGGTTCCAGAGGGCCTTTAGTCTCGGTTCTGCAACCGGGACAAAACGATCGGGACTAATGCCCATTTCTTTTAGTCCCGGTTGGCTTATGAACCGGGACTAAAGGAGCTCCACGTGGCCGCTGTTTGGAGCGGGGCTGGAGGACCTTTAGTTCCGGTGAAAAAAAATTGGAAATTTTTTTTTTGAATTTTTTTTATTTTTAAATTTCTGAATTATTTGATAATTTAATCTCTAATCACCCCTCATCACTACTCCAGCCTAAGCACGCTTAATCTCTAATCACTGCTCAGGTGTGGAGCACTCATTCCAAATCGTCTAACTTCCCGACCGGTCACCCATCCGCTCACTACTCCAGCCTAAGCACGCTTAACTTCCGAGTTATATTCCCCCTAGTTTTTAAGTCTGCATTTGTTGTTTTTCTGACAATAGTAAGCTGTCAATCCTATTAACCCTTAGGTCTTGATGTCACATGATTTAATTTTTTGAATTCCAAACAATTATTAAAATAAAATAAGTAATAATAATATTGAATTTCAATGAAAATAAAATAAGTAATAATATTATTTTATTCATTTTTTTTGCCATTTATTCATTTAATATGGCATAATTAGTATCTTTAAATCTGTAAATCGAAATTTGATAAATAATATATCCATTATTATCAGAAAAATATGAGGAATCCAAATATGACATCAGTAATTTTTAAAATTATTTAGTAACACTAATATTTATTGAATAAGTAGTTTGACCAGAGTTTGACCAAAAATTCAAAAAAACTTAAATTTGAGGATAACTTTTTTTCCTTTCAGAATTTGAGGATTCTAAAAATTTGCAAAATAACCTATGGCCATCGAAATCGGAACCGGCTTCTCGTGCTGAACATTTTGATATATTATACGTTTTTTTTCGACATCGTATGCAAAAGTTATAGCCGTTTTACTTTTTCTTAACACTTTTTTGCAAAACATGTCAAAATTTATGTTTTTTAATTTTCCTAACTAGTAGATGTAGTAATATAACTACATCTCGAAGGATTTTAATTTTTTGAAGTTTTTATCATTTTCTTTTGTTTTTTTCAAAACTGAAATGGCGATGGGGGGGTAGAGTTTGAAAATTGTAGAACCCCTTTAGTCCGGGATGGTGTCCATCCAATCCTACCGTCGACTACATCTGCTAGCACCGTCCCAGCCAGAGTCACAACTAAGATTAACCAAGCCAGAGTCACGTTCTATTAAAGTGGTAAAAAGAATTACTTTTAAATATAGCAAAACTAATTCTATCAACTATTAGTAAAGGCTAAACAACTATTAATACAAAGCAGTAGCAAAATTAATATTAATTAATTATAGAAATTTATCTACCGTTGTCTAACAGAAGCATACTACAACATATTAAAATCTACAGAAAGAACTAACTAAAATAATTGAAAACAACAATTAACAGACTAAAACAACTATATAAGCAAAACAGTACTGTTTTAATTAAAATCCTAACTTAAATTATTCTAAAAATAACCAAATAAATCTTATTGTGACAACAATCTAACATGTGACTAGGAGCAAAAAGAATTAAATTTAAAACTATTTTAAACTCAAATTATTCATAATCTAGGGTTTGAAGCAAATTTGAACAAATTCAAATTTAAATCATTCAAATTTGAAAACTAGTGGCACAAACAGAAACTAGACAAAATTTAGAATCTAATGCAAAAAGAATCACTCAAAAATATCAAATATCCTAAAAGATATAAGCAATTTAAAACAAAAACTAAAAACAAAAAACAAATGGAAAAACAGAAAAGAAACTTTCAGAACCCCTTTAGTCCCGGTTGGAGCCACCAACCGGGACTAAAGGGCATCACACCCTTTAGTTCCGGTTGGTGTCTCCAACCGGGACTAAAGGTCCCATTTGAACCGAGATTGATGTCTGCCCGGCGCCCTAGCCGCTCGAACCAGGACTAATGCTCACATTAGTCCCGGCTCGTAATGCAACCGGGACTAATGTGTAGATTGAGCTTGGACCAAAGCCCTGTTTTCTACTAGTGTATGCCGTCAAATTCACATGTGAAAGAAGTTTTCAATGACATAATTTCTATATGATACATCTCATATATTATTAATTTTATGAATGGTCAAAGAAACCTCAAAAAATGTATTATCGTCCTATATATTTAGATGGATAAAGTATCTTTAATTATCATGAAGTAAAAACATTTAGTATAAATAAATAGTAATATTTTAACTCACCCAAGACACGCAGAATAATAATATTTGGATTGCAGTGGATAGTGACCAGCGAAATCTCTAGTTGCCTATTTCATATGACCAGCTAACACTCAACCAGATCTCCCACAAGACACAGCTTCACCAGCATTTGTGCTCTACCCACAAACCGACAAAAAATATTGGTAACGCATCGAGGACAAGTATCGTAAGCTCATGCCGACCTCATCCGCCCATTCATTGAAATCACTCCAAGGCCGGTGGGATGTGATAAAAAGAAACAATGTCGGTGTTGAAGGGGTTGCTTGGAGCAAGTGAGGAATGCACCTTCAAAGTGGTTGCACAATTGATGACTATGTGAGTTGTCATTTTGTTGTACACATTTGTTATCTTGTTTGCTTTGATGACAATTTGAGCTCACACTTGCCTCTTTTCCACATGTAGGATCGCATGCGCATGAAAGGTTCAAGCATGCTAGCTTCCAAAGGCAAACTATTCGTGCTCCAACATTGTTGGAGCTTGTTTCAAGGAAGTGAGAAATGGAGGTTGAGGGATCAATAAGCTCCACAAAAGCAAGGTGCACTCGTTAACTTTGGAAGATGATGATGATAGTAATGATGCACCAAGGGAAGGAAGAAACAAGGGAAAACCCGATGAATGAAAGTTGGAGAAAGATAGTGTGAAGAGGTCGGACGAGGCCTCTAGCTTGAGGGGGCAAATTAGTACAATGGCGAAGTTAAAGGAAACCATGATGAAGAAGCATTTGGAAACCAAGGTGGCCTTGGCCGAGAAGAAGAACCAACAAAAGGAGACAAAGTGGGAGAGATGATGTGTCTTTGAGGAGCGCAAGATCGTTGTTGAGGAGCAAAAGAGGAAGGACAACAAGATCGCAGAGGAGGGCCGGTTCTTGATGATGGATCCGAATGGCATGGAACCGATGACAAGGGAGTTTTGGGATGTAGGATGGAGATCATGTTTCAGAGGAGACACGAGCTTCATGATCTTATCACCGGTGGTGGTGGTCGTGGTGCTTCTGACAATGGTGGTGATGGTAGTGGTGCTTCGGCCAATGAAGATGGTGGTGGTGCTTCCGGCAATGGTGGTGACGGTTCTTCGGCCAATGTTGATGAATGATGGTGCTATGGCCGGTGGTGGTGCTTCCGGCAATTGTGGTGACGGTTCTTCAGCCAATGTTGATGATGGTGGTGCTATGGCTGGTGGTGGTGCGATGATCTTGTCAACAATGGTGTTGCTTGATTTGATCGCGTCTAATTGTGTTCGATTGCGCATTCTTTTGAACAAATTTAATTGCTACCTCTTATATTGTGCATGCTTTTGGATGTGAACTATTGTCGTACTATTAGTATCAGGGGCGGAGCTTAGTTCGGGCAGAACCGGGCCATGGCCCGCCCATGATTTCCATGCGTTTTTTATTACTATGTATGCTTCACTCAGCCCAGTCCACCATTGAGTATGCCAGAAGACCAAAAAGATGTCTCGCACGAGCGCACACAGCAGGAGCAGCCGCCGCTGCCCGCGTCTCGCACGGGCGCAGATCTTGCATGGCACAACCAACCCCCACGAACGCGCGGATAGCACAGCCTCATCGCTGCTAAACGCACACACGCGCCGCCACCTCCCCTGAGCTGTCGTCCGACGTCACAACATTCTTCCAGCTCCACGGCGCCGCTCGCCTCCGTGCGACCTCGCTATGGCCCCATCCCCCTTCCCTCCAGGCTTCGGCCTCCGCTGACAACTACCGAGTAGAGCCTATGTTCACCTCCTGACATCGATGCTGCTAGGTAATTTGTCATTATCTCCCGAGAATGTGTTTCTGTTATCCATTGGTTGGACTGAGCATAACTAATGCATTTTTCTTTGGTGAATCAGGTACCTAATGCTAAATATTTGTTCTTAAGTCCATTTGAGTGTATGAAGATAACTGAAACAAGCTTGCGTAACAAGGTAGAAGATGAGTATCTTGCTGCTAACTTGTTTGTCAACATAGGGTGAAAATTTATGACAACAGAAGGGGCTGGGTAGTGACTAATGCCTCAAAACTGTGTGCTTTTTTTCAGCCTGGCCCGCCCAACTTTTTCTTTGAAGCTCCGCCACTGATTAGTATCGTATGATATTTGCATATTTATTCGGTGTATTGCATCTACCATATGAGTTTGTAGTCTTCTCGAATACATATGAGTTTGTAGTTGATATCAAAGTTTTTGCGGTTCGAATTTACGGCATCTGTTCCGCCCAAGCCCGCACGGTACCGCAAACTAGTTTTCGGGGCACCTAAAACTGATTTTGCAGGACGTGTTCTTCCAAGATATGCTAGAGATGCTCTAAAGGCTAGAAGCTAATCTCGAAAAAAAAAATCTTGAAATTGCCCACCAACTGCTGTTCCGTGTTCGTGCACTGCAATGCAGCAGCAGTCACATGCAAGTCGCTTGGTTGAAGCCGCGAAATATCCGTGTCTATCTCATGTCGTGTTCTTTTCCGCTTGCCTCTGGGAGAAAACATCTCCAGATTTTCGTCCTCACGCAGCCTGCCATTTCAGCTGATTGGCACGACCAGGAACAGTGTTATTTCTGCAACGTCTAAGTGCATGCATGGAATCTTTATCTCCAGATCAAATGGCGCTAGCTAGCGAACAGGAACGGCTTGCAACTTGTGTCGCGTGTCCCGACGAGACTGGCTGCTGCGCATCTCATCTGTCAGTGTTTATTTTCCAGTTGACAGGCATGCTTAAAACACTCTGAACTTCTGTCCCAAATTCGAAATGCTAACTCCTGCAGACTGCTGATGAACTTATTTATTTATGGGTTGTGAGCTGTGGCATTCAACTCTCCTTTTGCTCTTCCCATTTCTACTGTTCTGAACTTTTGATACGATTTCTCCGATCGTTGTATCACCACAACTTCCTGTTTTCTGAAGGAACTGTACGAAGAACAGCTTCAGAAAACATTGGACTTCAGAGGGAAATGAACAAACAAATAAACCCAAGACAGTACAGAACACGCACATGTGACCGGCAAACCCTGAGGAAATACATCCAATCTCTGTGTGCTGATGCTGCATTGCTGCCTGCGTAAAGGGCAAAGATTCTGCCAATTATTCGGTTCGCATCTCAAATTCTGATCCTAGGCTAGGGTATCGAAATTGACAGTGTGATGATGATTAGTTTAAGCGGCCCGTGCCACTCGAGCTGCCCAGGACTGAGAAAATTTGTACTACTCTGTTGTACAGTTGCAGAGTCTCTTCCCGCAAAAAAAGAAAAGAAAAAAAAACAGTTGCCGAGTTCATTCACATTCTCGAAGTCCACAAAGCTATGCGTCGATTCCCTTGACCATTCTTGATCTGCGAACAACATGGTCAAAATTTTGAGACTTGAGAGGATAATTGCACTCGGGCCATAATAGATAATGCTCACTTGGATAGTTGGATGGTAGGTTGGATGGGTCAGATGCTCTGTTCTACAGTATATTGGTACGGTGACATGGTTGTACATTCAGTCATGAGTTTAGCGACAAGTGGAAGTGTGTTTTAAATACATAGTATACTCCCTAAGTTTCATAACTGTTGTTGTGCTTTTAGCTCGTCGAAAGTACATAGCTTTTTTCTTCCAAGGATACTAAAAAGTACCCCATCTGTATCAAAATATAACGCGTTTTTGCAGTTCAATTTGAACTGCAAAAACGTCTTATATTTTGGAACAGAGGTAGTACATAGTTTTAGGTGCCATTCAAAATGGGATATTTGGATCTATCGGCTGTCTTATAGATGCCTTGTATGTACCATCTGCCACATTAGAACTGGCAGTTTCGACATCAAACTGTCCGACCTGACTGATATCAGAATCGAAAGATTACATTTCGTGCTTTCCAGCTTAAAACTTTGGTACTGTGAAACCAAGTCATTGGCTCTTTGCTATCTACTCTTATATAGGGTTGTTTTATTGGTGCAGGCGTTTGATGTGGTTCATCTAAACCACAGGACGTCCACTCTGTTTGTTAATATCTAAGCACGCTTCTGACACACAAAATGGCATTGCTTCTTCGCTTCAATCAATTGAGGAACAGCATATGGAGTAGTTGTCCGTCCAGGTTGCTTATGCCACATGCTGGATTGTCATCTGGAAAGTTGCTTGATCCAAAAAGCTATGAGAGGCGCCTTTTCTCAACAAGGGTTCAAGAAACGGCTAGTTTGGACAGAACATGCATTTCCGGAATTCAGCCATTGAAGTTTCAGCAGACTTCTGAACATGAGCAATCTGTGCCTCTTCTTATCTTTGATATTGAGACCACTGGTTTTTTTTTCCAGAAGCATAATAGAATCACCGAGTTTGCAGTCCGTGATCTTTGGGCAGGAAAGAGTAACACATTTGAAACTCTCCTTAATCCTGAGATGGATGTTCCTAAGTACCTTGCAACTGTCAGTGGCATCAACAATGATTTGGTCTGCCGACCTGATGTCCCGAGGTGTGTTTCTCTTCCAATGCATTCATGTTATTTCCAATCCCAGCCTGAATGTAAAGAAATTGTCAGTAATTAGGATGCACTCGCACTCGCACTCGCACGCCTGTACGCATGCCCAACCTTTTCATTCCTCAACATGGTGCTGTCACAAAGACCATATGAAAGTAAGTCTATTTGTGCAGTAAATTTGTTTGTCGTATTTTGATAACCATCCATACTACTAGTATGGTAGGCGTTTCTAAGTCTTTATTTTTAGGAATCTTGTGCACTTTGCAAGTTTTTAAAATGGAAATTTGGTTCTCTGTACGTCTGACTCTATTAACACTGAACTTACTCTAAGTGTTATCTTAATCTGAATAATGTAGGTTCAGTGATGTACTTCCATTACTACTGGCGTTTGTTCGAAGCCGCCAAACTCCTGGCAAACCAGTTATATGGGTTGCTCATAATGTAAAAAGATTTGATGGCCCTTTCCTGGCCCAAGAGTTTGACCGTTGTTCAGCTCAGATGCCCGAAGATTGGCTGTTTGTTGACACCCTTTGTTTGGCAAGGAAATTGCTGAAGCTTTCGGCATCAAACGGTACATCATTTTTACTCCAGGGCTGTTGGGTATAAAAACACTTCATATCATCGGGTTTAGGGTATAGCACTTTTGCTTGCAAGGGTGGTATTCTGTCTATCACTTTTCAAAGTACAATTTTAGCTAAAACCTTGTTTTGGTAGTTCTTTCTTTTACTCCATGTTATTTGTAATGCAACTCCATTTCCCATGTTTGTGTCCATGTTTGTGCTGTTATTTAGTATTTACTTGTTGGCCTTTGGTTCTGGGAATGTGAAGATCATTTTTGTTGAAGTGGCTAAGTTTATTTGCTTTTGTCGTTATGTCGATATCATTTTTGCAGTCCCAGTTTGTTACGTATCTTGTACCATTTGGTAAATCCACAACAGAAATAACCACTTACAGAGTTTTACTGTTATCTGCAGATAAGAGACATCTCCATGACTTGGAGTCACTATGCAAACGCTATGGGATCTCTGTGGAAGGCCTTGCTCATAGAGCAATGCAGATGTGATGAAATTATGTCAAGTTTTCCAGAAAATCAGTTTTTATCTAAAACTGACATATGAAGGCCTAATGAATGAGGCCATCAAGGCTAGTTATTTCAGCAAGTTTCTTAAGTAAATAGTATTTGTTGTTTCCAGCTTCCTTGTTTTAGTGGTCAAATTTATTTGACTTTCCCCGGTAGGATTAGCCTGTCCTTCACATTGCTTGATATTGTTGCCTTCGTTGTAGGATCTCAAGAATCATGACTCCTTTTTTATTGAAAAATAGCTGAATTTGTCAGTCAAAGCCTCCGTTGAGCTTTATTGATGTGCTTTACTGTTTCAAACCTTACCGTTCCTGCCCACATCGACAGGCAAGTCAATTCAACTGGCCGCAACTCAAGTACTCATTTTTACCATATCTGCAACGTCCAAAGTAAATTATCCATTTCACCTGGAATGTTACACCCTCTGTGGTTGTAATAAAAACAAGTACATTTCATCTAGCAGCATACTACCAAATATATTCTGCTAAGAAGTTCAAATCAAAATCAATAGATGCAGCTAAAAGCATGAGACCTGCTACTTTGGATAGCTTACAGGATTCTGGAGAAGGCCTCCCTGTTCTCGTTGAGCGTCCACAGGTCTTCTGCGCCGGAGGCGTAGTAGTCGTACACCATTTTCGGCAGCTTCTCCTTGGCGAGCTTCTCGTACTCGGACACATTCATGATTATATCCATATCCCCTGATCGAACAATTCATTGTCAGTTCGCCGTTCATCTGTCTGCCAATAAGTGAAATAGATTCTCTGTTTTTTCTCTGAAGAGTGAAGACGCTTCAACATGGACTGAATATCGTCCGGATAGTTTGACAGGGAATATGAGAAATCAAGAAAGATAACTAGACATGAACAGATCAGGTGGCTGATCTATCTGGGCAGGAGTTGATTAGCTGCAGAATATATCCATGAATTCCTGATTCGGTATCAGTAGTTCTAGATGTTACTTTCGAATCAGTACTGACAAAATGAAACGGAACGATCCGACGGCCGGCCGAGAAAGAAACGCAAAATCACCCTGAGAGATCACAAGAAAGAGGAAGGAGGTGGAAAGTGCTACTCTAATCTTGAGCACAAATGCACTCGCATCGACAGTAAATTTCAAATAAAAAAGATAAAAAATCAAAAAATCTGACTGTTTTTGCGGTTGAACATCAACAATTTTTCTAACATTCTGCAAAATTTCGCCTAGAAACGACATCTGTGGAGGTGCGTCCAAAAAAAAAGCTCCAAAATGCGTCTATTGAATCCCGAATTTTGTTCTTTTGTACAAGCCTCCACGGATTTCTTTTCAAAGTGAAATTTCACCGGACGTTAGAACTTTTGTTGCTGTTCATACACAAACTTTCAGGATTTTTTTATGCTATTTGTTCGGAATTTACTGCATTTGATGAGAGTAAAGGACCAGTAGGACTCTTTTTCGCAAAAAAAAAAAGGACCAGTAGGACTCACATGGCGAGGGGGAGACGGGAGTGGTGGATGGTGGACGGAGGCAGGCTGCGTACACGAGGAGGGCTACACCACGACGGTTCGTCCGTGTGCTGGGATTTTTTGTCGAAAGAGACCACCTGCGCCAACGAATTGCCAAAAGAGACCACCTGCAGATGAAAGTGACAAAAAGGACCCCCTCGGCCGTGGCGGCAGGCGCGGCAGGCGACACGTGGCACCTGCCGCCACGCCAGGAGGCGGCCACCCAGGCAAAACGTGATTGCTGCAGTGCATCTCGCTGGGACGGAACGGGGCGGGCAAGGTGGGCCCTGCCGCCACCGCGAGAGGCGGCCTCTGCTGGCGCTGTCGCTCGCAGGCCGACAGGTCGTGCAGGTCGCGGGGCCAGCCGGTGGGCCACGCAGGCGGCAACGACGCTGATTCCGAGGCGCGACAGCGACGCTGACGGCGCTGATTCCGATGACTAACTGCGCTGATTCCGATGCTTCGAAACTTGCTGCTGCAGCGGAGGTGACAGCACCAAATTCGATGGCCTGTCTGCGTGATTTGCGCTTCCATCTGTAGCCGAAGCGACAGCACTCAGGCGTGCTGATTTGTACGCGTGATTTCGTGCTGCACACCACGATGCTGGAATCCGAGGCCGCGGTAGGTGAGTTCTAACTCGTTCTGCCGACAATACAGTGCTCCTCTTCTATTTATACGCACAACCACGGCTCCGTGCGCATACACTCTCTCTCGGAAATCTCTGATTGCCTTCTCTGCCTCTCTACTCTCTCTAAGTCTACAAGAATACACAGAAAGAAAAACTTGGTAGCCACTTTCAGTCGTGATTTTGGCTGATTTAGAGTTGGATTTAGAAGATGGTGAAGTTGAAGAAAAGGTAGATTAAGGTAAGATCTATCCATTTTTGTTGGTTTCGTTCGCATGCATGATGTTTTTGTTCTGTTTAATTAGTTCCTAAGTGTGTGTTCTATGTTGTTTTAGGCATTATTTCAGCAGTTGGAGGAGTCATTTGGAGTTTCTGGAGTAGGATTTGCCGTGCAAAGTGAAGTACGAACGGGAAGAGCGAGGTATGAGCTTTGCAATATATGAAAAAAAAATTGTGCATGCACGATGGTAATTAGTTAGTCTTTTAGCTCGTCATTAGCTATGCGATGTAAGTGCTTAGAGGTTAGAAAAATTTGCAGACGACAGATACAACATTTATACTATTTTTTTTTATAAGAGTAGGTTGAAGATGTTGTATCAATGTTAGCTGCGTCCATTAGTATTGAGATGTGAGAAGATCTTAATACGGTATGTTCATTGCATGTGGTATATTATTTCATGTGGTATGTTTATTACTAAGTCTATAGCTAGGAAACCGTAGGTCTACATACATGCAAGTGCTATTTTCATACTTTTGATAGCAGAAAGAAAAATCCGTGTGTAATATTGATGTTCATGTGATAATAGGTTGACTCCGTTCATATAATACTGGTGACGGATATTTATTCGAACTATTTTGACGCTTAATTGCATTCGCAAGCACATCCATATTGGAGCTGAGGTATAAATGACGCCGTAATTTTGTTAATATTTTTTATATTGATGTAATGTTGTGAATAATATGCATGCCGCTGCGAATATTAATATTTGTAAATAAATGATTATTATTGTATGATATGAAAAAATTCTATAAAACCGGAAGATATTAAATGTTTTACTCATATGATATTAAAATGTTATTATCGTACTATTATATTTAGTGGTTGTTTGGATAGCGAGTAATTACGTTCGGTTTTTACCAATAGTCGTTTTTCCAAAAGCTCTATTTTTGCATGTTATGAGAACCAGTTTAGAATATTTTTAGGGTAGTTAGAGAAAAGCAAACAGTGTAAGCAAATGATTATAAAAACAAACCGAATATTTGTAACGAAAATACGGTTATTATTTTAGTCGTACTACTACTGAATGTTATCATCATACTACTACTAAATGTTCGGTTACTAATTATTTGAAATGTAAATATGGATGTTGGTTAGGTACTATGGAATATTTGTTAGTGTACTATGGGGACGTCTTACGCGACGGTCCTTTCGGAGTGGATGTGTCCTTGTGCGAGTCGACTACAGTTGTAGTAAGAGACATGGTGAACGTGGGTTACGCAGCAGTTAGAAGGTGCATCCGAGCGGTGTTTGGCCCAGTGATGCAGGGGAAAAAAATGACAATGGAGGCCTTCGTCGTTGACGGAGGAAATGATGGGACAGTTGCCCGTTGGGGTTTGCGGCCAGTCACAGGTGATCAGTCGTGGGGGTCGTAAATGAGATTTGCAAGCAATCCCAATAACTCAATGTTTGGTCAGCCGATGGTGTATGTGGAGTTCATTTCAGTCACTGATGTTGCCAGATGCAGTAGCAGGGGTGGTGAGGTCGAGTTGGCCATCACATCAGCCCCTAGCGTCGGCCCATCGGAACCGACGGGCGGCCAGCCTGT
Organism: Thinopyrum elongatum; assembly: GCA_011799875.1. NCBI lineage: Eukaryota > Viridiplantae > Streptophyta > Magnoliopsida > Poales > Poaceae > Thinopyrum > Thinopyrum elongatum. The sequence continues at coordinate 617,548,445 of CM022298.1, read as the reverse complement.
GTATGACACAGGATATTGGTCTGCGGCCGTTGACATGAGCAAACACTTGGAGGGATTGCCGGAGGCGCTAGATGATGACGATCATTCTTCCGCGTCTTCGGAGTCAAGCGAAGAAGAAGATGTTCCTCCTCAGAGGGCGGTGGCGGCGTCACTGCAACTTGGGTTTTTACAGGATATGAGCATCACCAATGAATTTCACTCTGTTTCTGGCCTAGAAGCGGGGAGCCTGGAGGTTGGGCAGGTTTTCCCAGACAAGAAGTCTGCTTACCAGGCAATGGCTAGCTATGCAATCGCCATCCACCGCCAGCATAGAGTGAAGCAGTCTGATAAAAAAGAGTTGAAGGTCATATGCATCCACACCGCGAAAGGTTGCCGCGGAAGAGTTCTCGCTAGACTGAAGCCTGGGGTATGTCAGTCATGGCATATCACAAAAATAGTGGAGCATAGCTGTGAGCAAACTGGGACCCTTTCAAATCACTGCAATGTGACAGCAAGATATGTGGCACAGGTGATGGAAACGATTGTGCAGGCAAGTCTCAACATTAGTGTTAGGGCTTTGCAAAAAGATGCAAAAGATCAAATTGGCTTCCCTGTCAGCTACAGCAAGGCTAGGCGTGCGAAGGAAAATATATTCCAGAACTTGTATGGAACCTATGAGGAGGCCTATTCTTATGCCCCCAGAATGCTTCATCAGATAGCAAGTGCTAATAGGGGGACTCAAATTTGGCGGAGAGAACGTCCAAACCCAATGAACCCGGGTGAGCTAATCCTGGACCGCTTATTCTGGGCATTCGCCCAGACTATACAAGCCTTTAGGCACTGTCGTCCGGTATTATCTGTTGATGGTACCTTTCTCACTGGAAAGTACAAGGGCACACTATTGGTGGCGATTGCAGCAGATGCAAATAATCAGCTTCTTCCTATTGCATATGCACTGGTCGAGAGCGAGAACAAAGATAGCTGGTTGTGGTTCCTGAGCTGCGTGAAGATGGGTGTTGTGAAAGAGCGTCGAGGTGTTTGCATCATCTCTGATCGCAACACTGGATTATTAAGCGCTCTCGACATAATTAAGGAGTCGTCAGAAGAGTGGGGGTGGCCGGATCTAGAGGGAAGGTGGTGCATGAGGCATTTGGCAGCAAACTTTTACTCCAAATTCAAAAACAAGGATTGGTTCAAGTTATTCAAGAGGATGTGCATGCAGAAAACTGAAGCCAAAATGAATGCGATCTGGGCAGGTATCAATGGTCAGATCGAGCGCGCAACCTTGCCGCAGAGAGAAGACCGGAGGGGTCGTAGGACGCCCATAAATTTGAGCCAGTGGATCGGCGAGAATTGCCCTCATTTGTACAAGTGGGCGCAGGCTCACGACACCAGGGCTCGGTATGGAATAATGACAAGCAACATGTCAGAGGTGTACAATGGTGTTCTTAAAGGCGTGCGAGCACTGCCTATCACAGCCCTAATTGAAGAAACTTGGAACCGGACCCTGTCATACTTTGCAGACAGGGTCACCGTCGCCAAAGCACAAGTTGACTTGAACAAGCCATGGTTCGAGAAGATGCAAAAACATCTGGACGAGAAAGCAAAGAAGTCCCAAAGCCATGGCTGCAGGAAAGTGGACGCACTTAGGAATAAGTGGGAGGTCAATGTGCGGGCCAAGTACGTTAAGGGTCACCACAGAGGATCAAAAAAGCAAGTTGTCACCCTCGGCCCAACGTCCTGTGAGTGTAGTTGTAACAAGCCCAAGCTTGAGGGCTACCCTTGCAGTCATGTGCTCCGGGCGGCTGCAGATCAAAAAATCAGTGTCGAGCCATACATATCGCCGTACTTCAACATGTACAATCTGTACAACACTTGGAACGGTGAGTTCTGGGCCTGGGGCATTGATATGAACTACAAAATGCTGTGGCCAGATGGGCCGAAATGGGTTCTCAACGCCAACTTGATGAGAACCGCCAAGGGACGACGTCAGTCTAGGCGTCATCGCAATGACATGGACCATAGCTAGATGGGAGAACCAAGGCGATGTCGCGTTTGCAGGTGTCCTGGACATTCACGTAGGGAATGCCCGTATCGAGCCAACAACACCGCATGATGTTGATATATCTGTACTCGCTATGTCTACTTATATTTGTGTCTTCCTCATAATTTTTATTTGTATTATATTTAATTTTAATTGAATCTCTTTGTATTATTGAATCTCTTTGTGTTATTGTACTTATATTTAATTTAAATTGAATCTCTTTGTATTATTGTACTCGTGATGTTAACTTCAGATAATTAATGTAAATTGTATCTCTTTGTATTTTTTAAGTTAATTTTTATTTGCATTTGTATTTGTGTCTTCCTTATAATTTTTATTTGTATGTTTGTGTGCAGGTTATGGCTGAAGTGCCACTGCTTTTGCAGGGGCCCCATGACGCCGGCCACCGTTGCCACCTATTTTTGAACCCAAATAATAAGCATAATTATCGGACTTTCAGACTTCGAACCGTAAAGAAAACATGGCCAATACACAATTCTTTCTTTGCTCACCTTGACGCTTATGGACTACATGGTTTTGCTAGGCTCACATCATGCGAAGACCAGTTACGTTCGGACCCATCCCTTTTGACATCCCTCGTTGACCGGTGGAGACCGGAAACCCACACCTTTCACTTTTGTTTTGGGGAGTTTGCACCTACACTGAAAGATGTTTCTATGGTCACTGCTCTACCAATTAGAGGTGAGCCGTTAGTCTCTCCACGAGTGTCTCCATCTTGGGCATTACATATATCAGCCCGTCTTGGGATGACAATGCCAGAATCACAACGTTCTGGTGGCCCTCGTGGCAACCCACTCGTCTGGCTTCGTGATAACTTTCATAGTTTATCTAGCTACGCTGATTCTGAGACGAGGAAAAGACATCTGTTTGCGTATTTGTTGTGGCTCCTCGGGATTATGTTTCCAAATTCACACGGGGACGTAGTTCTCCCTGGTCTCATTTACATTGTAGAGAATATGGTAGATGAATCTTTACCCGAGCAGCCAAAATACAGCTTCGGTTCTGCCATGCTATCTCATACATATAGAGGCTTGTGTGCTGCCACACAAAAAACTTCCTTCGCACAAAAAGCTCCGTTACTTTGTGTCGCCTAAGAGTTTCTACAGTTGTGGTCCTGGGAATACCTCCCTGTAGGACGACCTCGTATACTAAATCCCATGGACTCAGGAGCAGTTACAGATGGTCTTTGATATACAACCCATCACAACAGGCATTTTGAGCGATAGTGCATTCTGGCTGACTCGCTGCTACTTATTGTTCCTGTGGTGTGTTGAGCCTTACAACCCAGAGCGTGTCATGAGACAGTTCGGTCTCTATCAGGAGATTCCACCACCTTTTCCAAGATGTACCGACCAGGAAACCCATAAGTAAGATGTGACCTCCCTGAATAGTTACTGTCTTTTTTAATTTACTAAACTCACACTTTGTTACATAATTTCCAGGCTAACCAATATGGGCCATGGTTGGAGTTCTTACAATTGGAGGGAACGCAACATTCAATGGGTACAAAAGTGGGAAAATGAAGCGCTAGCAGATACAGTGCATCAACTTAGGTACATTTTATTTACATTATTTTATTACGATGACCATACGATTCGTGAAGATGCTTTGCTTTCATCACAACGGTTGATGTAATTATTAAATTTTGCAGACCGTACGATGGAAGTACAGCTCAAGCGTACAAGCAGTGGTACTGCATCAGCATGCGTACTAGCCTGGCCAGTCAACCAGCTATGATACCAACAAATCTCACGCAGGAGGAGCAGATGCAGAGACATGTTGAGCTGCATGCAGCTTACTATCGTGACCAGCTGGTAATCACTAGTAATTTTTTCAGGTCCATCATTTCAACCAAATAACAACCAAATATTTTTCAGCTTGAAACTTGCAACGAAGTAGGGCAGATGGCGACGGAAAGCATGCCGGCCCGGGGCCCAGCTCGCAAGTCATTCCATAAACGTCTTCAAGACTACGTGGCAACAAAGTTCAGATGTGGTAGAGGCGACGACGTTGTCACTGGAGCGTACAACATGCCGGTAGCGAGGTCAGCCAGACCGAGTGCGGCACAGTCGTCCAGACCGAGCGAGGCTCGTACAAGCCATGGGCAGTGGGAGCAGGGTCCGAGTACTACAACGACATTGCCACGACATGACTCATCTCTACCACTGCATCGCTCTTCTTCGGTGCAGCTTCGTCAGGGGCAGACATCTCAGGACCATGGCACGGGCTTGGATTCGATGCCCAAGCAGACTCTTTCCCCAAACCCATATGCGTACACAGGATATGATGCATACACCCAAGGTGAGGGATCTCAGCCGTATCTCTCCACGCGAGGGATCTCCATGCCCGAGGAGACTCGTGTCCTAGATTTAAACCAGTACCATGTACAATGGCCAGACAGTACAGGCGAGGGATCTGATCAGGTAGTCATGTTTATATTTTTAATGCATTTACAATGAGATCATATATTATCCTCTAATGGTTTGTTTACAATGTTTCTCTGTGCAGGACATACCTGATGTTAATTGGGACGATGAGGACACCCAACGTGGCCTCAACACACGCATCCGTGGAGCATCACATGATCATGGCGACACGATTTTCAACAATAGTTACAGAATTCTTCGGAGGGGACGTTATTGGCCCATCTTTTATCCCCGAGGAGTCACAATCATACGCCTACAATTACGCATCAGGTTCGCAACAAGGATTACAGACTCCACCACCTACGCAGGAGTCGCAGACACAGGAAGCCGGAGTGGAGCACGGTTGCGGTCTTCGTGTAACTCGACCACCTAATCGCTTGTCGCTTTCCGGTCCTAAGGAAAGGCCAGGTGGCCGTCGTCGACTAGGGTGATTCATCTATCTGCATATGTCAGTATCAGACTTTTCGACTTATGTAAGAAACATCTATGTATGCTGAAATAAAAATGCACCAGTCGGCAACAATGTTTCCCGCCTATATCTCCCGCCATACTTTCCCGCTTCTGAGTTCTCGCGTATACCTCGCACCGCCCTTTCCCGCCCATATCTCCCGCCATACTTTCCCGCTTCTGTGTTCCCGCGTATACCTCGCACCGCCGTTTCCCGCCTATATCTCCCACCATACTTTCCCGCTTCTGAGTTCCCGCCTATCCTTCTCTTCTGAACCTATAAAACCCCCCTCCATACTAAGGTCGATACACACTTCAGTGTAGTCTCCTAGTCTCCTCAAGATATCCGGTTATCCTTTTGATCGTAGTTTTCACCCTAGTATGTCCCAATGTCTTCTGCGTCTAGCCTCCAATTTCAAGATAGACAATACAATAGTTTCATGGGATGAACTCATCAGTAGTGACACTCTCATGAATGAGCTGAGTCACATATTATCTAGGTGTGGGTGGCCTTCTAGGACCTTTGAGGAGATACGAAAAGAACTTCTCAGGTTGCAAAGAAGATGGAAGAAGATAGAGCATAAGAGTGTGTTTGCAGCAAAACATACTTTTTTATGGACTAACGACAACAGGATGAAGATGATATCTTCATGCCCAGCACCAAGGCCACAACTACCGCATCGTCCAAGGGCAAGAGTTCTGCATCGTCCAAGGGCAAGAGTTCTGCATCCTCGAAGGGCAAGAGTTCTGCATCGTCCAAGGGTAAGAGTTCTGAATCCTCGAAGGGCAAGAGTTCTGCATCGACGGAGGATGACGATGATGCCTTCATGTAGTTTTTAAACAAGTCTAGTTCTACCGTTTAATTCAAATGTACTTGCATTATTGGTTTGTACTGTCTTATTGTAGGGCATTATGTTCTATCTTAATTTCATGTTGTAGTTGTTGCACGACGTTCGATAATTAGTGGAGGGAAAGAAAATGCCACATTTTATTCTAATTTTTTTTTCATTACGACACGGTACAACTGAAAATAAAATACATCATACTATTGAAATAAAGCTACATTTAATTACTTAAATAAAGCTACATTAAACTGCAGAAATTAAGATACAAACGATTGCGAAATTTAAAATACTACCACAGGAATCTACTGAGTCCAGCATGGATATTTTCCTTTTCCATCGCCAGCTTCTTCTGCTGCCTTGGCCTCACGAGCCATTTCTTTCTTTCTCTGTCTCTCCGCCTCACGAGCCTCCTTTCGCTGTCGTTCCTGCTCCTCCATGCGACGAGCCTCTTTCCTGTTTTTCTTTCCTAAATCCTGAAAAGAACGGTGTTGCTCCGCATAGTATTCTTTTAACTCTCTCTCTTGCTCTGCTTTCTCCTCAGCTTCTGCCTTCTCGCGTCGCTCTTCCGCATAGAAACTATTCCATGCACGGCGACTTCTTTCACGAATCTCAGTCACTGCCCAAGCCGGCATCTCCGTGTCAATCCAACGATAGTACATGCACAGAGGCGGAGGAGACTACAACAAGAAACAAGAATATTATTAAAGAATCAATCAAAATACCAACAATATCTATTTCTGATGGTTAAAGCATACCGGAGGCTTGTCGTACTCTGAAATAGCTACGGGTGGATCTTCCTCATAATTGGCGCACATGAAAAACTTCATGTCCAACCAATCTGAAAAATCCGTCACCTCCTTCACCTTGCAAAGATCGCCACACCAACACCGCAGGACTGCCACCCCCGGAGGCAAACTTGCATTCTTCATTTTCCTCGGCCTAATGCTTTGATCCGAGCAAGGCAAACTCATACCGACTGAAAAAATGTGTTACACACTTTGCGCAGTGGCGATTTCGAGGATGGCTGGACGAGAGCCTCGGTGTCTCCTTTTATAGGCTCAGACGACAAATAATGGCGAGAAAATAATGACGAAATTAGGCGGGAAATTTTAGGATCCCTGTAGTGTCGGCACAACAGTTCCCGCAGCATCGGATTCCCGCAGCGAGTGACTGATTCCCGCAGTGCCGTCCCATCCGCTCAAGCAATAGCCAGAGCGATTCTCGCAGTGCCGTCGCATCCGCTGTGGCAAAAGAAGCAAAAGCAGGACTGATTCCCGGGCGAAAGAACCAAAAGCAGGGCATCAGCGTCAATATTCCCGCGCGTCGGAATCAGCGCCGTCAGCGTCGCTGTCGTGCCTCGGAATCAGCGTCGTTGCCGCCTGCTGCTGTGGCGGCGTGGCCCACCGGCTAGCCCCGCGATCTGCACGGCCTGTTGGCCTGCGAGCGACAGCGCCAGCAGAGGCCGCCTCTCGCGATGGCGGCAGGGCCCACCTGGCCCGCCCCGTTCCGTCCCAGCGAGATGCACTGCAGCAATCACGTTTTGCCTGGGTGGCCGCCTCCTGCCGTGGCGGCAGGGCCCGCCGCCTCCTGGCGTGGCGGCAGGTGCCACGTGTCGCCTGCCGTGCCTGCCGCCACGGCCGAGGGGGTCCTTTTTGTCACTTTCATCTGCAGGTGGTCTCTTTTGGCAATTCGTTGGCGCAGGTGGTCTCTTTCGACAAAAAATCGTGTGCTGGAGCGGAAGTGGAACAGGGGAGGTCCCGTGGTGACACCGGGGTGTGGTATTTAAAGGCTTTTTTTGAGAGAACCGTTTTGGCTCTGGAGCGGAAGTGGAACAGGGGAGGTCCCGTGGTGACACCGGGGTGTGGTATTTAAAGGCTTTTTTTGAGGGAACCGTTTTGGCTCTGGAGCGGAAGTGGAACAGGGGAGGTCCCGTGGTGACACCGGGGTGTGGTATTTAAAGGCTTTTTTTTAGAGAACCGTTTTGGCTATGGGGAGCATATGCTTCCGGATGAACAGTAAATTCAGAATAATTAGTAAATAAATTTCAAAACTTCTTTTTTTTTGTGGATGTTCATGATGGTCTAACAAGTGTGCTTGAAAAGTTTTATGCGAAACGGGATAGCAGTGCTTCATCGGTGAAAAGAATAATTTAAGTATAACATTTGGTGTTCGATTTGTTTTTTCGCACGGGTCAAAATGCTTAAGCTTTTCCGCTAAAAATTTGCAGGATGGCATAGCCTTAACGTTAATGGCGAGGAGGTAGCATTTGGGTGTGATAATGAACACCGCTAAATTTTTTATATATATTTGTAAAAAACATTTTTGACGGCCAGAAGCGTATGCTCCGAAGAGAGCCGAATTTGATTTCTATTTTTTTAGCCGAGGAATGTGGTTTGGTGAGACTGATGTCACTGTTCTGAACTCCTTCCGATGAGGCAGCCTACCTGCCTGCACGTGAGCATATGCCATGTAGTTTAGCTCAAAGGCATGTTGGTGTGGTCTTGAAAAAGGAAAAAGAGGCATGTTCGAAATGAGTGCAAGTGTTTACACATCAATAATGGAAGGAAGATAATGATGGTATTGTTTGTGTCATTGTGCCTATGTACTTAAAGCAGATTCTAGCATGTAAGCATGATCGCCCTTTGTATTAGTTTTTGCCAGCATGATGTGTTTTTGCAGATTGAGATGATGGAATATGATACTGGTATATCAGTCTCTTGAGATATGCCTCTTTCTTGATAAAATTCCATTAAGATGAGTAGATTCCATTTTACAAAGAAGTTAAGCCAAAGTGATAAATTTCACTTCCTCCGTTTTTGTTTACTCCGTATATTAGATTTGTCTAAAGTCAACCTTAAATACTTTCAACAAGTTTGTAGAAAAATATATTAACATACACACCACCAAATCAATACCACTCGATTCTCATTGCATATATTTTCACATCATAGGAATTTGTTAGTTCATATTATTTTCTACAAACTTGGTCAAACTTTATGCTACTGCTATATTATTTTGAGTGAATCAATAAATTTGTTATTGTAAATATAATTGATCAATATGTAGAGCAACAAGAAGCAAAAAATACGATCTCCGTTTTTTATGCACCCGATGGCAACATTCTCTCCACTTGTGCAACCACACCACAATACTTTTGGGCGAAGTTTGAGATGCTGTACCACCGATGGGTTAGCGACTTTAATTTGCGATTATGGATCATTTGCAAGTTGTGAGGCGGGAAGTGCTTTTGCTTATAAAACAAAGAATACACATTTAGCCAAAACACACGCCCCTTGCCTCATGTATACAAAGTCCGCACTTCTGGTCAACCACGCATCGCAAACAACTCGTCCTCCCTCATTGTGTACCCCGCTATCGTGCTTGCTCGAAGAAACACCAAAAACATAAAAAATAACTCAATGGCATTTGGTTGAATACTTGTCGGGCGAGATGTCCGCCATGGACGGCGTCGGCTAGGGCGGAGGATACATGACTGCGGAAGGATCCAAGGTGGATGGCGGCGGACACCCGACAAGGCATGGACGGCTACTGGTGTCATGGTGGAATCCCGACAGATGCCATAAGATGGCTAAAAGTGGGGGGCAGCGTGAGGGCGCTGGTGGGTTCCGCAGGCGAGGTCGACACGCGCGGGAGCGAGACTCAAGACGTACCCAGGTTCCCCCCCCCCCCGAGGGAGGTAACACCCCTAGTCCTGCCAAATGTAGTATGATAAGCACAAGGGCTACAATGGCGCTCCTGGAGCTGTTTGGTGGAGGAGGAAGAAGGAGCTAGCCCTCCATCTTGCATCTCATGAGTACGAGTGTGTGTGTGTGTTCTACTGAGGCTCAACCGAATGGAAAAAGACCCCTCTGCATGGGGGCTACCGGGGGATATTATATGCCGACCCCCTGGGGTACAAGGGTAAATCTACATGGGCGCCGGGCCCTAATGTCATTGTCTTGGTCTGGGAGGGGCGAGAATGAGCGTCGGTGAGCCTGTTCGAGGCAAGAGGCCCCCTGGGGTCTTTTAACAGCTGACGCCCAGGGGACAAAGGGGTACTGTAGATGATGTCGTGTGATGGATGAATAGTGCATGCTTTATCAGCAACAGTGCCCACGGTATGGCCGTCTTGTCCGCGTCGGGCTAGATGTGACGCCGCGGTTGACTTCGGCAGCCGGCTGGTCGGAGCAGCCAGCCGCGGGCGTGAGCCAGAGCAGCCGGCCACGGGCAGGCAGGCACCCTGCCCGGCTCGCTGTCTTGGGACTACCCGGGGGTCATCCCCCCAACAACCGGTGTGGTAGAGTGGCGTCATCAAGCTAGGAGGCTGCGCATATAGAGAAGGGGGAGGGCCGGCGTGGGAGAAAAGCGATTCGAGAGAGGGAATTTGAATGGGCCGTGGGCGTCGGAGTCCTACACGATGGAGGTCCAGACTCCCGCAAACCTCCGAGTGGTTAGTTTGCGAGAATTCGAACGCCCAGACACGTCTTTGGACATTTGCAACATATCGTTGGATGGCAAAAAAAGTTGACACTTCAGTTCAAACAGTTGCAAGCGATTTGATGGAGGACGTTAGAGATGCCCCGAAGGCTACAAAGCTAATCTCGAAATTGTCCACTAACTTTTGTTCCATGTTCGTGCACTGCAATGCAGCAGTAGTCACATGCAAGTCGCTTGGTGAAGTCACGAAAGATCAGTGCCCATCTCAAGTTGTGTTCTCTTCCACTTGCCTCTGTTCAAAACATCTCCAGATTTACGTCCTATGCAGCCTGTCATTTCCTGCTGATTGGCACGACCAGGAACAATATGTCGCTGCAACCTGTAAGTGCATGCATGGAACGAGGAAATATCAGGTGCTCCCGTCTTTGGGGGTGCTCCCCATGCTTTAATTTTAAAACATCAATTTTAGATGTTAAAAAATTCTGAAAAAATGTGAATGTTCACAAGAAATGTGACTACAACCCCTAAAACTTCCAAGTCAAAACTCAAAATGTACACTAAAAAATAAATAAGAACAGACAAATTTAGATGTGAATAGCGTCAAATGTTGCTTTCGTCTTTTTTTGAAACTATTCATGCTAGATTTCACATTTTTGTGTCTCAATGTGCATTTAGAGTCTGGACCTAAATTTTTTAGGAGTTGTAGTTACATTCCTTGCGAACATTCACATTTTTTTCAAACTTTTTTGAAACTTCTAAAATTACCTTTAAAAAAAAATTGAAGCATGGGGAGCACCCTAAGGATAAGGAGCAACTGATATTTCCCCGCATGGAATCTTCATGTCCATACAACAAAGTGCTAGGTAGAAAACATGAACGGCTTGCAAGTTGTGTCGCAGTGCTTATTTCCCAGTTGACATGCTTAAAAACACTCTGAACTTCTGTCCCTAATTCGAAATGCTAACTTCTGCAGACTGCTGATGCACTTATTTATGGGTTCTAAGTTGTGACTTCAACTCTCCTTTTGCTCTTTCCATCTCTACTGTTCTGAACTTCTGATACGATTTCTCTAATTGTTGTATCCACAACTTCCGGTAAAACAGATCAAACAGCTTGAAGACTGGTGGGGATCCAGAAGGATCTGGAACAGCTTCAGAAATAGGGACTTAAGAAGAAAACGAACAAATAAATAAACACAAGACAGTATAGAACATCCACTGGTAAGGGCATCTTCAAAGCGGACCCTCAAAATGTCCGCAACCGTCTGGACTGCACATTTCGGACGTGTTTACCCATCCAACGCGGGCCTGTATCAGTCCGTCGACCGGTTCGAATGCACTTTTTCTCACAAACTCGAAACAAACGGGAAGGCTTTGCGGGAATCTGGACAGCAGCCACGTAGTACTCCGACACCCCCGGCCCACCCAAAAACCCTTCCGGACCCCGCACCTTCATCCTCCCATCTTTCTCTGCATCTGTTTTCTCTGGGCGATTGAAGGGGACAACTAGCACATATGTGCTAGTTAAATTCAACTTTGAACTATTTTAATTTGAATACTTTGTTGGATTACAATAGTTAAATTAGAAGTACTAGTGCATTTGAATATATTTTTTAGCTAAACTGGAACTAGATATGCGGCTATTTTAAGCATGTGGACTTAAAAAAATTGGTGATGAATGCTGCGGCTAGGTTTAGATGACCGGCTCCCGCATCAGTGTTCGCGGACGGTTTAGGGGTCGGCATTAGAGATGCTCTAACGCCACACCACACGTACCGGCAACCCTGAGAAAATAGATCCAATCTTTGTGTGCTGATGCTGCATTGCTGCCTGCACAAAGGGTAAATATTCTGCCGATTATTCGGTTGGTGTTGGGGATATTACCCTGACTAAGACCCGGCTCTAGGTGTGAGCCGGCAAAGTGCCCAGAAGCACTATGGGTTGCCCTATTTTCCTGGTCATGATTACGTGACGAGGATAAAGGCCCGTAGCAAGACCCGCCATGTGGCTAGCTCCAGGAGAGGTCTAGTGGGCCGGCTTGTGGAGAAGTCCTGGATGGAAAGTTTCTTAACTTGGGAAGCAAGATGAGTAGGAGTTAGGATACAGGTTGTCACTACAACTCGGAATCTGCTGTAAACCTAGGGACTCAACCTGTTATATAAAGGGGAGCCCTTGGGACGAGAAGACTAATGAAAGATCGTGTATGTCGCCTAGAGGGGGGAGGGTGAATAGACGCTTTAAAATAATTACAGTTTAGGCTTGAACAAATGCGGAATAAAACTAGCGTTTAATTTGTCAAGCACAAAACCTAAAACAACTAGACTCACCTATTTGCACCAACAACTTATGCTAAGCAAGATAAACAACTATGTGATAGCAAGATATATAACATGAAACACTATGGTTATCACAAAGCAAAGTGCATAAGTAAAGGGCTCGGGTAAGAGATAGTCGAGGCACGCGGAGACGATGATGTATCCCGAAGTTCACACCCTTGCGGATGCTAATATCCGTTTCGAGCGGTGTGGAGGCACAACGCTCCCCAAAATGCCACTAGGGCCACCGTAATCTCCTCACGCCCTCACACAAGACAAGATACCGTGATTCCACTAAAGGACCCTTGAGGGCGGTCACCGAACCCATACAAATGGCAACCCTTGGTGGCGGTCACCGAACCCATACACTTTGGCAACCCTTGGGGGCGGTCACCGAAACCCGTACAAATCACTCGGGGCAATCTCCATGTGACGCCCCCGGCCCGATCGTGCACTAATCATACACGCAAATGCACACGATCAAGCCTAAGGACTCACGGGAAGATATCACAACACAACTCTAAAACATAAATAAAGTCATACAAGCTTTATATTACAAGCCAGGGGCCTCGAGGGCTCGAATACATAAGCTTGCGAACAAGCGTCAGCGGAAGCATCAGATATCTGAGTACAGATATGAAATAGAAACAGAAAGGCCTTTAGAACGGCGGGGCAAAATAAAACACTACGATCGAAAGGCGAAGGCCTCCTGCCTGGGACCCTCCGATCCTACTCCTGGTCGTCAGTCAACTCGTAGTAGTATCCATCCTCTGGGTAGTAGTAGTAACGATCGTCGGGGCATCTGTCTCAGGGGGCTCCGTCCTCTGGTCACGTCAAACTGATATGGGGAGAAAAAGGAAAACAAAGCAACCGTGAGTACTCAGAAGTACTCAGCAAGCAAGGATCTACACTACATATGCAACATTATCAAGGGGAGGCTGTATATGTGGACTGGGCTGCAGAAATGCCAGAATAGAGAGAAGGCCTAGTCCTATCGAAGACTAGCATCTTCAGCGGTCTTGCAGCAGTAGAAGAGAGTAGAACAATACCATATAATGTAGCAGTAATAATATCAACCTCACCCAGAGATCCTTTCTCGACTCCCTGCGAGAAAGCAATCCCAGAGCCATAGTATCCAGGTCTCATCACAGGTATCCAGTTCTAAATTGTATCAATCAGGATACAACTCCGAGTGTCCTTTACCGTAGGACCGGCTATCGATAGAAGTGTTCTTCCCTGCAGGGGTGCACCAACTTACCCAACACGCTCGATTAACTTCGGCCGGACACACTTTCCTGGGTCATGCCCAGCCTCGGCCAAACGACACATCGCAACCCTACCTACGGCTCAGCAGAGAGGTCCCCGCCGGTCTACGTCCTAAGCGCAAGGGGGTCTTGGCCATCGCCCCTCACCCTCCGGGTCGTTGCGCACAGGGTGGATACCAGCATCGCCTCGGGTGGCCGACACGATCCGACCGTGCCGCAGTGCTGAACTGGACGTCTGACAGAGCTTTCGGCTGATGCATACGATGCAGAACGCCCATACTATGCCCACGTGATGGTTAGTGCTATCAGACCAGAGGCCTGCTCGGATCAAATATCCAAATCGTTAGGACTAGGGCTTGCGGTAACGAGCAGAGACTCACGAAAGATGTGACCCCGTCGCCCCGTCTCGAGGACTTGCGGCAAGGGCCAAGAATGCCCGGCCGCGCCTCGTATTCACCACTCGGGCACCACACTGGCAACCCGCCTTCACATCACACGCGGGTACCCCTCAGGGTCGACCCGCCTTTCCAAGTAACATTGTAAAGTCCAAGTATCCGTGTGTCCATAACATCAGGGAATCCGAGGTATCACCCTCATTGAATTCCCACTCGACGTATCCGTCAAGGTGAACTAGGAGGGATCACCCTCACTGGGTCCACACTTGAGGTGTTGTAGGACAGCGTCGTTATCGGAAGCGGTGAAGGAGGAATCACCCTCGATGACCACGACCGAATAGCTACTCTACAGAGTTAACATCAGAAGTGCTACAAGAGGTTTCACCCTCGGCACTCGATAGTAACGCTGCAGTGTCGTTACAACTAAGGGGGGGTGATGTGAGGTGTCGGGTCCTGGTCTTCAATCCCATTGATCGGGTCTTCTGACGATCCAGCGCGGCAGTCGGGATAAGTGGGGTCACTGATAGGTCTCTACCCAGCCTAGACTAAACAGTTTAGGATATGTAGGTAATTATCAACAGCAGGTTACAATGAACAGGCTATGCATCAGAATAGGTAAAGCAGCAGCAGCAGTAATTCTAATGCAAGCATGAGAAATTAGAATGGGCGATATCGGTATGCTCAAGGGAGGGGCTTGCCTGGTTGCTCGGCGGCAAGGGCAAGGTCGTCTATGGTGTCTTCGGGATCCGGAGCTGCGTCGGTCTCGGGGACGACGTCGGGGTCGGGGGCTATCGAGAGAGAAGAGGGGGAGGAAACAGTATAAATATATAGCAAACATGAGCATGACAAATACGATACACGGTGCTAGGGGTAGTCTAACGCAGCATCACACGTAACAGACGGAGCGGGAGAATATATGACGATATTTCCCGGGTCTTTGGAATTATCGGACAGAGGATAAGAGGGGAACGGTTGCAAGTTCGGATAGTTAGGGACGCGTGACGGACGAACGGATCGCGTACTCGGATTTGTCTCGTCGTTCTGAGCAACTTTCATGTACAAAGTTTTTCGATCTGAGCTACGGATTATTTTATATGATTTTCTAAAGTTTTTATTGATTTCTGAAATTTATTTAATTTATTTAAATCAAACATTATCCGAAACAGTGTCTTGCTGACGTCAGCATGATGCATGGATGACGTCAGCAGTCAACAGGGGGCCGGCCAGGTCAAACCTGATATGTGGGGCCCACATGTCAGTGACTCAGTTAACTAAACAGAGTTAGCTTAATCTATTTAAACTAATTAGCAGGCGGGGCCCAGCAGTCAGTGGGTAATTAGTGTTTTAAATCACTAATTAATTTTATTAACGGATTATTTATTTAATAAAACGTTTTACCGAGCGGGACCCACATGTCATAGACACAGGGCCCGCCCAGTCAGCGTGGACTAGGTCAACGGGACCCAGTGGGGCCCAGAGTCAGTGGCTGGGCCGTGGGGCCCGCGGCGCCACGTCGGACCGGCCGCCGGAGTCGCGCCGGAGTGCCCAGACGCGGTGGCGAGCTCCGGCGAGCTCGGGTTTCGCCCTCAGGGCGTCTCCGGGGCCGTGGCTTGGCCCGTTCGAACGGGCGGCGAGCGCCGCGTCACGTGGTGGTGTTGGCGTGGTTGGGGGCCGCCGGGAACGGCGCTGGCGATGACCGCAGCGGCGATGGCGTTCGGGTGGTGCACGGGGTCGGCGCTACGGCGCGCTAGCGAGCGAAAGGAGAAGCTGGGTGTGGCCTGCGCGATGCGGGGAGCACGATGCGCACGGGCCCGAGGCCGTTTGGTCACCGGAACGGCACCGGCGACGAGCTAGGCGGCGGTGCGTTCGGGCGAAAGAGGGGCGACGCGTACGGGCACGAAGAGCGCGCGGGGAGAGGGGGAGGGGGACGAGGTGCTCACAGCGAGTCTGTAGGTGAGCTTAGCGTGCGCGGGGAGGGCTCGGAGTGGCCGGAGTCGGCGATGGCGTGCGGCGGCCGAAGGTGGAAGATGACGGCGCCGGCGACGCAGCGACGCGTTCTAGCTCGTGGGGCTCGGGGGAGAGGCGTAGTCGACGGAGGCGAACCATGCGGGCACGGTCACGCGACGAGGCAGAGGCGGTGGCCGCGCGTGCTACGGCGGTGGTGCCATGGCTGCGCACTGGAGAGAGAGGAGAGGTGGTGTCCAGGGGAGAGTCAGGCGAGGGAGAGCCAGGGGGTCCGGGGTGCTGCTCATATACGCGGCAGTCACGGCGACGCGCTGTCGACCGCGAGGGAGGGAGGGGCCTGGGCGTGCGCGCGTGCGTGCGCCAGGTGCTCGACAGCGAGCCCCGGGCGTGAGCAGTACGAAGAGGACGAGCGAGTTGGGCTGGGCCGGCCACTGTGCTGACTTAGGCCCAGCACAGTGGGCCTTTTTCTTTTTCTTCTTTTCTTTTCTGTTTTCTCTTTTTAGTTTCTGTTTTGACTTTTGTTTTGATTTCAAAATACTTTTGTAAAATATGAAACTAGCCCAAATAAATATGGTGCATTATTAGTCACTGCTAGAAACTGGTTTGGCGTCCATATCTTTTTGGTTTGGATTTTATTTAATTGAAAAGGGGTTGAATAGTGCTATGTTGCTGCTGTTTCTTGTTGTTCGAGTCCTTTTACAATTCCAACTAATGTTGCAATCATTTTTATAAATGCTAGGGGAATATTTGCAACATGATGCACATTTTAGTTTTCCAGTTTGAACAACTTTTATTTTCCACTTTAATTTAATTTGAATTTGAGTTAGAAGTTGAAATGCATTATGGTGCAAATGATGATCATGCACTGTTAATCATGCTGACTTGGCATTGTCAAAAGGGTGATTACTGTAGTTAACCACTGGGGGTGTTACAATTCTCCTCTACTAACAAGAATTCTCGTCCCGAGAATTAAGAAGTAGAAGGAAAAAGTTCGGGGTATTCCGCACGAAGATTATCCTCGCGTTCCCAAGTGGCTTCATCTTCAGTATGATTTGACCACTGCACTTTGAGGAACTTGGTAACCTTCTGACGGGTTCGACGTTCAGCTTCATCGAGGATGCGGATCGGATGCTCCTTATAAGATAGATCATCATGCAATTCGAGCACCTCGTGATCCACCGCTCGGTGCGGAGATTCCTTGAAGCATTTACGAAGTTGCGACACATGGAAGACATCGTGGATATGAGAGAATTGCGGCGGCAACTCCAATTTATATGCCACCTGACCACGTCTGGCAACAATGCGGAAAGGACCAATGTAGCGCGGAGCTAGCTTGCCCTTGATTCCAAAACGGTGAGTGCCCTTCATAGGGGTGACACGTAGATAAGCTTGATCACCAGGTTGATAAGTCAGACCCCATCGTTTGCGATCATAGTTGCTCTTCTGGCGGTCCTGAGCCGCCTTGAGATTTTCCCGGACAATACGAACTTGTTCTTCGGCGTGTTGAATAATGTCCGGTCCAATAAGAGGTCGTTCCCCAGTTTCTGACCAATTTAGAGGGGTTCGACACTTACGTCCATAGAGAACTTCAAAGGGGGCCATTTTCAAGCTGGCTTGATAGCTGTTGTTATAGGAGAACTCGGCATATGGAAGAGATTCTTCCCACTTCTTGCCGAAAGAAACAACACAAGCTCGTAGCATGTCTTCAAGCACTTGGTTGACTCATTCGACTTGGCCTTGGGATTGAGGATGATAAGCTGAACTCCAGGTGATATGAGTTCCCATAGCCTTTTGAAAACTTTCCCAGAAATGACCGGTGAATATGCTGCCACGGTCTGAACTGATCTCTTTCGGAATACCGTGGAGTGAAACAATTCTGGAGATATATAATTCTGCTAACTGACTAGCAGTGATCGTCTCCTTGACAGGCAGGAAGTGTGCAACTTTGGAGAGTTGGTCGACGACGACAGGAATAGCATCGTGGCCCTTCTGTGACCTGGGAAGGCCAGTAATGAAATCCATTTGCACTTTGTCCCATTTCCATAAAGGAATAGGTAACGGTTGCAGAATTCCAGCAGGCTTCTGATGTTCTGCTTTAACGCGACGACACACATCACATTCAGCAACATAACGAGCAATGTCCTGCTTCATTCTAGACCACCAGTACCTTTGACGGAGATCACGATACATCTTGGTGCTACCCGGATGAATAGACAGCGGGGTATCATGTGCCTCCTTCATGACTTTGTCAGTCATAAGCTCAAAGCGAGGTACTACAATGCGGTCTCTGAAATACAAGGTTCCATCTTCAGACAGCGAGAAATCCCTGTACTTTTCATGGTGAAGATTTTCCTTCATCAGACCAACTTCAGCATCTTTAGCTTGCGCAGTCTTAACGGCTTTCTCGAGATCTGGTTGTATCACAAGGTTATTAAGAGAGCCCTGTGGAATAATACGCAGATTCAGCTTGCACAGTTCTTCAAAAAGACGAGGTTGAGCTCGCTTAACCATGAGGTTGTCACAATAGGACTTGCGGCTTAAGGCATCAGCCATCACGTTAGCCTTGCCAGGGGTATAAGAAATACCCAAGTCATAGTCCGCAATGGTCTCCATCCATCTTTGCTGACGGAGATTCAGAGAAGGTTGAGTGAACAAGTACTTCAGACTTTTATGATCCGTGTAGATCTCGCAACGATTACCGAGAAGGTAATGTCGCCATAACTGCAATGCATAGATCACAGCAGCTAGTTCTAGATCATGTACCGGATAATTCTCTTCATGTGGGCGCAACTGGCAAGAGCCATAGGCAATCACTTTACGCTCTTGCATTAGGACACAGCCTAATCCTTCACGGGATGCGTCACAATAGATCACAAAGTCTTTGCAGGTATCTGGAGGAGAAGTACTGGGGTATTGTAACGGATTGACATCTGCCCCAGTGGATAAAGAATGTACTCTGGATGTATCCCTGCTCGAACAGCTGGTAGCTGCGTCGCAGGGTGTGGTGGAAACAAACGATCCATCTGAAACAGAGGAAACTCATGATTGTCAAAATACAAGGAGAAGTATAACCGATCTCGGAGAGAAAGGTTAAACAAAACAATTGAAAGGAAAATGATTATCAGACTAATCAGATCAATGTCAGGGAAATCGCACATATATCCAGCTCTCCGGGTGGACGAGAATTACGAGATCCTAAGTGTCGGCGTTAGTAAACTTTAGTTAACCCGAAAGGAAGAGAGGTCAGAGTCCCAGAGTAAAGATGAGGAATAAAAGATACTAATACCTCCCAATTGGCGACGTGGGCCCGTAAGCCACACAGCCAGGTTAGTAAAACAATTTTCGGTTACTAGACTCAACTTCGGCCAAGGAGTTGGAAAGGGGGGTTCCTACAGTCAGTCGGCTCTGATACCAACTTGTGACGCCCCCGGCCCGATCGTGCACTAATCATACACGCAAATGCACACGATCAAGCCTAAGGACTCACGGGAAGATATCACAACACAACTCTAAAACATAAATAAAGTCATACAAGCTTTATATTACAAGCCAGGGGCCTCGAGGGCTCGAATACATAAGCTTGCGAACAAGCGTCAGCGGAAGCATCAGATATCTGAGTACAGATATGAAATAGAAACAGAAAGGCCTTTAGAATGGCGGGGCAAAATAAAACACTACGATCGAAAGGCGAAGGCCTCCTGCCTGGGACCCTCCGATCCTACTCCTGGTCGTCAGTCAACTCGTAGTAGTATCCATCCTCTGGGTAGTAGTAGTAACGATCATCGGGGCATCTGTCTCAGGGGGCTCCGTCCTCTGGTCACGTCAAACTGATATGGGGAGAAAAAGGAAAACAAAGCAACCGTGAGTACTCAGAAGTACTCAGCAAGCAAGGATCTACACTACATATGCAACATTATCAAGGGGAGGCTGTATATGTGGACTGGGCTGCAGAAATGCCAGAATAGAGAGAAGGCCTAGTCCTATCGAAGACTAGCATCTTCAGCGGTCTTGCAGCAGTAGAAGAGAGTAGAACAATACCATATAATGTAGCAGTAATAATATCAACCTCACCCAGAGATCCTTTCTCGACTCCCTGCGAGAAAGCAATCCCAGAGCCATAGTATCCAGGTCTCATCACAGGTATCCAGTTCTAAATTGTATCAATCAGGATACAACTCCGAGTGTCCTTTACCGTAGGACCGGCTATCGATAGAAGTGTTCTTCCCTGCAGGGGTGCACCAACTTACCCAACACGCTCGATTAACTTCGGCCGGACACACTTTCCTGGGTCATGCCCAGCCTCGGCCAAACGACACATCGCAACCCTACCTACGGCTCAGCAGAGAGGTCCCCGCCGGTCTACGTCCTAAGCGCAAGGGGGTCTTGGCCATCGCCCCTCACCCTCCGGGTCGTTGCGCACAGGGTGGATACCAGCATCGCCTCGGGTGGCCGACACGATCCGACCGTGCCGCAGTGCTGAACTGGACGTCTGACAGAGCTTTCGGCTGATGCATACGATGCAGAACGCCCATACTATGCCCACGTGATGGTTAGTGCTATCAGACCAGAGGCCTGCTCGGATCAAATATCCAAATCGTTAGGACTAGGGCTTGCGGTAACGAGCAGAGACTCACGAAAGATGTGACCCCGTCGCCCCGTCTCGAGGACTTGCGGCAAGGGTTAAGAATGCCCGGCCGCGCCTCGTATTTACCACTCGGGCACCACACTGGCAACCCGCCTTCACATCACACGCGGGTACCCCTCAGGGTCGACCCGCCTTTCCAAGTAACATTGTAAAGTCCAAGTATCCGTGTGTCCATAACATCAGGGAATCCGAGGTATCACCCTCATTGAATTCCCACTCGATGTATCCGTCAAGATGAACTAGGAGGAATCACCCTCACTGGGTCCACACTTGAGGTGTTATACGACAGTGTCGTTATCGGAAGCGGTGAAGGAGGAATCACCCTCGATGACCACGACCGAATAACTACTCTACAGAGTTAACATCAGAAGTGCTACATGAGGTTTCACCCTCGACACTCGATAGTAACGCTGCAGTGTCGTTACAACTAAGGGGGGGGTGATGTGCGGTGTCGGGGCCTGGTCTTCAATCCCGTTGATCGGGTCTTCTGACGATCCAGCGCGGCAGTCGGGATAAGTGGGGTCACTGATAGGTCTCTACCCAGCCTAGACTAAACAGTTTAGGATATGTAGGTAATTATCAACAGCAGGTTACAATGAACAGGCTATGCATCAGAATAGGTAAAGCAGCAGCAGCAGTAATTCTAAT
This sequence comes from Thinopyrum elongatum, assembly GCA_011799875.1. Lineage (NCBI taxonomy): Eukaryota > Viridiplantae > Streptophyta > Magnoliopsida > Poales > Poaceae > Thinopyrum > Thinopyrum elongatum. Next base: position 617,527,014 of record CM022298.1, on the reverse strand, counting down.
GCAAGCATGAGAAATTAGAATGGGCGATATCGGTATGCTCAAGGGAGGGGCTTGCCTGGTTGCTCGGCGGCAAGGGCAAGGTCGTCTATGGTGTCTTCGGGATCCGGAGCTGCGTCGGTCTCGGGGACGACGTCGGGGTCGGGGGCTATCGAGAGAGAAGAGGGGGAGGAAACAGTATAAATATATAGCAAACATGAGCATGACAAATACGATACACGGTGCTAGGGGTAGTCTAACGCAGCATCACACGTAACAGACGGAGCGGGAGAATATATGACGATATTTCCCGGGTCTTTGGAATTATCGGACAGAGGATAAGAGGGGAACGGTTGCAAGTTCGGATAGTTAGGGACGCGTGACGGACGAACAGATCGCGTACTCGGATTCGTCTCGTCGTTCTGAGCAACTTTCATGTACAAAGTTTTTCGATCTGAGCTACGGATTATTTTATATGATTTTCTAAAGTTTTTATTGATTTCTGAAATTTATTTAATTTATTTAAATCAAACATTATCCGAAACAGTGTCTTGCTGACGTCAGCATGACGCATGGATGACGTCAGCAGTCAACAGGGGGTCGGCCAGGTCAAACCTGATATGTGGGGCCCACATGTCAGTGACTCAGTTAACTAAACAGAGTTAGCTTAATCTATTTAAACTAATTAGCAGGCGGGGCCCAGCAGTCAGTGGGTAATTAGTGTTTTAAATCACTAATTAATTTTATTAATGGATTATTTATTTAATAAAACGTTTTACCGAGCGGGACCCACATGTCATAGACACAGGGCCCGCCCAGTCAGCGTGGACTAGGTCAACGGGACCCAGTGGGGCCCAGAGTCAGTGGCTGGGCCGTGGGGCCCGCGGCGCCACGTCGGACCGGCCGCCGGAGTCGCGCCGGAGTGCCCAGACGCGGTGGCGAGCTCCGGCGAGCTCGGGTTTCGCCCTCAGGGCGTCTCCGGGGCCGTGGCTTGGCCCGTTCGAACGGGCGGCGAGCGCCGCGTCACGTGGTGGTGTTGGCGTGGTTGGGGGCCGCCGAGAACGGCGCCGGCGATGACCGCAGCGGCGATGGCGTTCGGGTGGTGCACGGGGTCGGCGCTACGGCGCGCTAGCGAGCGAAAGGAGAAGCTGGGTGTGGCCTGCGCGATGCGGGGAGCACGATGCGCACGGGCCCGAGGCCGTTTGGTCACCGGAACGGCACCGGCGACGAGCTAGGCGGCGGTGCGTTCGGGCGAAAGAGGGGCGACGCGTACGGGCACGAAGAGCGCGCGGGGAGAGGGGGAGGGGGACGAGGTGCTCACAGCGAGTCTGTAGGTGAGCTTAGCGTGCGCGGGGAGGGCTCGGAGTGGCCGGAGTCGGCGATTGCGTGCGGCGGCCGAAGGTGGAAGATGACGGCGCCGGCGACGCAGCGACGCGTTCTAGCTCGTGGGGCTCGGGGGAGAGGCGTAGTCGACGGAGGCGAACCATGCGGGCACGGTCACGCGACGAGGCAGAGGCGGTGGCCGCGCGTGCTACGGCGGTGGTGCCATGGCTGCGCACTGGAGAGAGAGGAGAGGTGGTGTCCAGGGGAGAGTGAGGCGAGGGAGAGCCAGGGGGTCCGGGGTGCTGCTCATATACGCGGCAGTCGCGGCGACGCGCTGTCGACCGCGAGGGAGGGAGGGGCCTGGGCGTGCGCGCGTGCGTGCGCCAGGTGCTCAACAGTGAGCCCCGGGCGTGAGCAGTACGAAGAGGACGAGCGAGTTGGGCTGGGCCGGCCACTGTGCTGACTTAGGCCCAGCACAGTGGGCCTTTTTCTTTTTCTTCTTTTCTTTTCTGTTTTCTCTTTTTAGTTTCTGTTTTGACTTTTGTTTTGATTTCAAAATACTTTTGTAAAATATGAAACTAGCCCAAATAAATATGGTGCATTATTAGTCACTGCTAGAAACTGGTTTGGCGTCCATATCTTTTTGGTTTGGATTTTATTTAATTGAAAAGGGGTTGAATAGTGCTATGTTGCTGCTGTTTCTTGTTGTTCGAGTCCTTTTACAATTCCAACTAATGTTGCAATCATTTTTATAAATGCTAGGGGAATATTTGCAACATGATGCACATTTTAGTTTTCCAGTTTGAACAACTTTTATTTTCCACTTTAATTTAATTTGAATTTGAGTTAGAAGTTGAAATGCATTATGGTGCAAATGATGATCATGCACTGTTAATCATGCTGACTTGGCATTGTCAAAAGGGTGATTACTGTAGTTAACCACTGGGGGTGTTACACTCCACAACTTAATTGGAGACCTCGAAGCTTGTCCCGGAGCTTTCCACCACAATGATTGAGCTCCACAACACCAACCGTCTAGGGCACCAAAGCACCCAAGAGGAACAAGCTCAAGGGTGCTGAAACACCCAAGAGTAAAAAGCTTCTCACCTTCACTTCCACGTATCACCGTGGAGAACTCAAATCGAAGCACCAAATGCAATGGCAAGGGCACACGGAGTGCCCAAGTCCTTCTCTCCCAAATCCCATCACAACAACTAATGCTATGGAGAAAAATGAGAGGAAGAACGAAGAAGAGAACACAAAGAACTCCAAGATCTAGATCCAAGGGGTTCTGTTGGTGCAATATTTGCCTTCCTCTGCTTTGGAGATTGTTGACAGAAATAGGTATGGACTGATTTGTTTGCTAGTGCATACAGAGAGAAATAGTCCATACAGAAACCGAAGAGAATGTTGTCTCCGGTGCCAAGTTCGAGGAAATTCACCGAAGTATATCTGCGCTGCAGAGAAGAACGAGCTACATCTAGTGAAGATATGTAGACGAAAAGATTGTTGTGAAGGAATTATCCCCTCGAAAGATTACTGCTGAAGCAAAGCATTTGGTTCGGTGTTGTTGTCCGAAGAAATTGACTGCAGCGAGCGGAAGTCGAACACAAATTGAAGACGTAGTATTCTTTTCGTCTTTCTTCTTTGGTTCAATTGAGTCATAGGACCTCTGTACTATTAAGAGGGGTATAGGTTCTCAAAGCTTAGATCCGCTGTGATGCTTAACCCAAAACCTATGAAAGTTGTGAGAGAAATCTCTTTGTGTTCCGAGCAAATACTTGCCAGCAAGAGACTATGATCTTCTTCGCTGCGAGAGATTTGTCTCAGACCGAGGAGTTAGCCTTACTTGCTCAACAAGTAATGTTACCGTTGTGCTCAAAATCCGACCGTTGGACTTGTGTCGTTCGGCCATTGGCTGCTCTCGATGTCCAATTTGGTCATTTCCCACCAGGGAAAGTTGCGGCTATAAATAGCCACCCCGCACCGGCTTTGTCCGGCGGCTGCTCTGCTTAAGATTTCTCAGAAGATTGATTTGAGCACCCCCTCTCCGAGTGATTTGAGTTTAAGATCCACCGAGAGAGAAATTGTAACATCCCTAGGTTACCCCACTCTGGTTAAGCTGCTTAACCTGCCATGTCATCATGATCATCTTCATAAAATGGCATTAGGAAATAATTCAACTTCAAATTCCAATTCAAATTGCAAGTCAAATATTTATTTCTTCAGTCAACCAAACAAAATTGTTCATGATGTTGCAAATATTCCCAAGGCATTTATAAAATTGAAACCAACTTCATATAGACTCCAAGAATGCCCCTGGACATTTACAACAGTAGTCCAGCAGCATTTAACTCACCTCATTCAATTTCAAAAAATATTAAAACTATTCCAATTGTCACCAAAATATTTGTGGCACTGCCTAAAATTGTGTTGGATTTATTGGGTCTAGTCCCATATTTTCCCAACACTAATTGGATGCACAATTAATTCCTTTTTCCTCTCTGGTAATAAATAAAAAGAGAAAACAGAAAAAGGAGACGGGCCAAGTCACTTACCTGGCGCTGGCCCAGCCCAACTCACCTGCCCTGCCTCGCTGTCGTCTTCCCCATGGCTGGGCGCGCTCGCGCCGGTGGGCGTCCGACACGCCGACGGCCACCGACGGGCGAGGGGATAAGAACCTCCCCTCGGCCCCTCCTTCCATCCCTATCCCCTTCTTCTCTCTCCCTGGCCACTCCTCTCCCTCTCCTCGAGCTCGCCCACTCTGCTCCCCTCTGTCCCGAGCGTGCTCGTCGCCGTCGCCGCGTCGTCTACGCGGCCAGTGAGCATCTCCTGCCGCTGTACCGCGTCCACCCGCTCCGCCTCCTTCGACTACGCCATCCAGACGAGCCGCAGGACGCCAGGCACCTTCGAACGCTGCCCCGGCCTCTTCTTCCACCTCGGATCGCCGGAGGCCGCCGCCGTCGATTCGGCCTCCCCTGCGCTCCCGTTCACCCAAGGGGCCTTCTTGTGCCCGCACGGTGAGCACCGCTTCTCTCCGATCCGCCTTCCTTCTTCTTCTGCTTATCCCCGAGCCGGAACGAAGCCGCCATCGATCCGGTGCTCCGGTGGCTGCCATTGCCGTGCGCACCGTGCTCTCCTAGCCGTTCCACTCAAGCCAGTGGCCCTGACGAGCTTCTGGAGAGCTTCTGCTTCTGCCTAGCTAGTTAGCTCGAGCTTTTGCGCTGCGTTACGTCGATTTCATGAGTTCCCGAATTCCGGCCGCCGCGTTCATGCTCGCCGCCGTCACGTAGGACCTCCCCGACCCCAACCAACACTGCCAACGGCCGCGGCATCGAATGGCCGTTCGAATGCAGCAAACGGCGCGCGATTTGGTGCCCCCTAGAGGAAACCCGAGCCTCGCCGGTGACACGGCCGCCGCGCGGAGCTCGACGGCGTCGTTCCGGCGACGGCGCCGACGTGGCACAGGCGGGCCCCGCCCCTGTTTCACTGCTCGTGGGCCCAATAGGTCCACCAGGCAGGGTTGACTAGGTCAACCCTGCTGACTGGGCAGCGTGGGCCACTGACAGGTGGGCCCCACGCTAATTTAATTAATTCTGGAAATAATTAAATGTTAATTAAATTAAATACTTAATCAGTCACTGACATGTGGGCCTAGAAGCTTAATTAGTTAGTTTAGTTCAAATTAATCTCTGTCAGTTCCAGAATCAATGACATGTGGGGCCCACAGGTCAGTTTGACCAGTCAGCGCCACTGTTACATGCTGACGTCATCCTCACGCAATGCTGACATCATCAGGCACTATTCTGGATAATGTTGAGTTTATTAAATAAATAAATTCCAGAAATTCAAATAAACTTTAAAAATTAATAACTTTTAAACCGTAGCTCGGATCGAAAAGGTTAAAACATGAAAGTTGCTCAGAACGACGAGCCGAGTCTGATCGTGCCGTCTGTTTCTCCATCGGAACCCCCTACGTAGAAGAACTCGTAACTCCGGACCCGTATCCGGCAGATGAATAGTGCACACACTTCGGTAAATAAATCCCAGATTAATTCTAAAAATAACTAAAGTGACTTAGATGCATATTTAGGCAACCCTGCACTACATCATAGCATCACATGCACCGTATTGCATTTGTTTGCATTATGTTTACCTGTTTCTTCCCCCTCTTCTCTCTCGGTAGACCCCGACGTTGACGTAGCTCCCGAGGCAGACGCAGCTCAGGAGTTTGACTACGTCCCCGACGATACCACTGAAGACCTTGCCCTTGCCCCCGAGCAAACAGGCAAGCACCCCCATTTTGAGCATGCCAATATCGCCTACTCTCTTCTCTCTTATGCTTGCATTAGAACTGCTACTGCTACTGTTTTCCTATATCTGCTGCATAGCCTAATTATTGTACCCTGCCTTGTTACCTTACTGGTTATCCTAGACTGATTAGTATAGGCTGGGTAGAGACACGACAGAGACCCCCACTTGATCCCGACTGCCCTGCTGGACATCAGAAGACCCGATCATCGGGATTGAAGACCAGACCCTGGCACCGCACATCACTTCTCCCTATGTTGCTCGACACTGCTGGGTTACCGTCGAGTGCCGAGGGTGATACCTCGTCAACACTTCTGATGTTAACCTTGTAGGTTAGTTACTCGGTCGTGGTAAGCGAGGGTGATTCCTCCTACACCACCCCCAATAACGACATCGTCGCGCAACCTCTCAAGTGTGGACCTTGAGGGTGATTCCTCCTTCGTTCACCTTGATGATAACATCGAGCGGGAATTCCATCGAGGGTGATTCCTCAGGGTTCCCTTCGGTGTCAGACACACAGTTACCTTGGATTTTATGACCTGCACTAAACCATGTTACTAAAGACGGGTCGGCCCTGAGGGGTACCCGCGCGAGCTTATAGCGAAGGGATGTGGAGTCGGGTTGACCTGGATGGTGCCCGCGAGATAACTACGAGGCGTGGCCGGGCATTCTTAGCCCTTGCTGCAAGTCCTCGAGACGGGGCGATGGGGTCACATCGATCGTGAGTCTCTGCTCATTTCCGCGCACTCCTAATCCACTATGGTTTGGATATTTGATCCGAGGGGCCTCTGGCCCGATAGCACTAACCATCACGTGGGCATAGTATGGGCGTTCTGCGTCGTATACTTCAGCCGAAGCTTAATGGACGTCAGCGACTGATGCGGCACACGCTGGGTTGGACTCGGAACGCAACCGCGCTTGTATAAGGGGTTGCTAGGTCTGCTCACCGGCGGTGCACGTAACGTGCAGGAGTTCCCGGGGCGATGGCCCAAGACCCCTGGGGGCATAGGTTAGTCCGGCGTGCTGACCTCTCTGTTAAGTATTTGGTCGGGTTGCGGCGTGTTGCTTAGCCGAGGCCGGGCATGACCCAGTAAAGTGTGTCCGGCCGGAGTTAAGCGAGCGTGGTGGGTAACTTGGTGCACCCCTGCAGGGAAGAAACTTCTATCGATAGCCTGTCCTACGGTAACGGACACTCGGAGTTGTATCCCGATCGGTACAACTAGAACTTGATATGAGAACTGGATAGTACGGCTCTGGGATTACTTTCTCGTGGGGAGTCGAGAAAGGATCTCAGGTCGAGGTTGATGATACTACTACTACTTTACATTATGTTCATCTGCTCTCTTCTTATGCTGCAAGACTGTTGAAGATTGTTGAAGATGCTAGTCTTCGATAGGACTAGGCTTCCCCCTCTATTCTGGCATTTCTGCAGCCCAGTCCACATATAGAGCCCCCTTTGAAAATGTTGCATATGTAGTGTAGATCCTTGCTTGCTGAGTACTTCGGATGAGTACTCATGTTTGCTTTATTTTCTTTTTCCCCCATATTCCATTTGATGCCACCAGACGACGGAGCCCCTGAGCCAGACGCCCCAGCCGATGACCAGTACTACTACCCGCCTGGTGAGTACTACTACTACTACGAGGAGCCGTTTGACGACCAGGAGTAGGATCGGAGGGTCCAGGGCAGGAGGCCTACGCCTTTCGATCGTAGTATTTTATTTTACCCCGCCTCTGTGAAGGCTTATTTCTCTCTCTCTCTCTGTAATATATCTGTACTCAGATATCTGATGCTTCCGCTGAAGCTTGTATGCCATCGAGCTATGTATTCGAGACCTCGAGGCCCTGGCTTGTAATATAAAGCTTGTATGACTTTATTTATGTTTTAGAGTTGTGTTGTGATATCTTCAAGTGAGTCCTTAGGCTTGATCGTGCGCATTTGCGTGTATGATTAGTGCACGATTAAGCCGGGGTCATCACAGGTTGGTATCAGAGCCGACTGCCTCTAGGAACCTCCCTTCCCAATTCCTTGGCCGAAGTTGAGTCTAGTGGTCAAAAACTGTTTTACTAACTTGGCTGTGTGGCTTACGGGCCCACGTCGCCAGCTGGGTGGTATTAGGATCTTTTACTCCTCGATCTTTACTCTGGGACTCTGACTTCTCTTCTATTCGGGTTAAATGATTTTACTAACGCTAACACTTAGGTTCTCGCAACCGCTTTCTCCCGGAGAGCCCCCTCATTCCAGAAGATGGCGAGTCATCATCAGAAGAGTCCGAAGATACTTCCCGAAGTTTTCCGAGACCCTTTACCCCCTGCTTTTGCAGTTACTAACACCAATAATCCCCGTGGATGTCTACACATCCTTGCCGTTATATCGTCATGGCCAGTCACTCACGTATGTACGAGATACCCCGTAATACTTCTCGATAATCCAGGAATCCTTTGAGCCTACTGCCGTGCAGCTTCTTTCGCACTGCGGTTAATTCCTCACATTATCGGGGATATGATCATCCCCAGTTGTTCCTATGATTCCTAAAACACTTTGAAATATCGTCTGATCTTCCGAGAATCCTCTGCAGCCTATTGCCCTTAAAATTCTTACTTGCTTACCTTATGGTTAGCTTCCTATGTCTAGTAATCTTCATGGACATTCCTTGTCAATGCCATTTGCGTCCCTTAATACAATCTGCTGCGAACGCTTTCTATCATCCGTCAATTCCTAGAATTCGTCCTTCCGGCTCATTCACCGTTTCGGTCATGAGCTGGTTTTCGGCCAATCAAGTATTGGTTGATTGTCTAGCTAAGCTTGTACAAATCACTCGTCCCTCTGCCCAGGTGAACTAATTGTCACTCCTGACTTTGGAATTCATGAACCCCCCGAATTTTAAACCTGGGTTGTTCAAGTGCTTCCTTAATTAGATGTACTTGCCTCCCGTCCTTTCTCGGAGGACTCTCAGGTGGAACCAGCCGTTAAAACCTTACCCCGTTAGTTCTCACGGATTACTTGATTCCTTTTGTGGACAGTTATCCGACCGATTCCTTTCTATACTAAGAACCATATCGGTTCCTTCCCCGATGACATTGCCTTTGGCACTAAAGTATTCTCTACTTCTTGCCGTCTGTATATCCACCCAGCTTGCATGGCCTGGAGAGGTAGTGCATTCCTTCTCCTTATTTACTTGGGACTGACTACTGACCAGGACATGTCCCATAACCATGGGTGGAAATCTCTGCAAGACGGAACGCTAAAGTTGTCCATCTAATTCTATTCAACCTATTCGTCTTTTGATCAGAGCTTTTGCTTCTAATCCTTTGTTTCTGAACCATGAATCCTTTGTACTTAAACGTCGGATTATTCCGATGTTTCTATAATCCTATGCCGTCACATCCTTCCTCTTATGGTTGAGTGCCGCTACTCACGCCAGATCCTATGTCGTCTACCTGATCTTTTGTTAGATTAATATCCTACAGTATCTTTCATATTCAAACATCTTGTGAGCTCTATCCTTGGTACTTGATACCTCCGGTAAACTGTACCACCTGTTTTGACTTCGATGCCCTGCTTTCGAATTCATATCCCTTGCTTTGTTTGATGGTTGTATAGATTCGTAAAATGTCCCGATGGGTTGAACCTATGCTTTCCCTAATTCGTCTGAACTCGAAGGTTATGCGAGTCATACTCTTCTGGTGCTTCACCAGATAAATTCTCAGCACTACAATTTCTTTGAAAACGAGAAGTGAATGAAAGGTTGTGCATTGAAGAAGTGGGGGTCGACCTTGAACCTTTGTGTTCATGCCCATGGAAACGATGTAGAACTTATCATGGAAGCTGCTCGTAAGAATAATTATTCCCCTGGTACAAGTTCATCTTGTATCTAAGAATTGATCCTTTGCAAACATGGTTCCGACCATATTTCCTCTTTGGGCTCATTTCCCGGATAAGTTAAAATACTTGTCCTCTGCAGATCATTTTCCCCGTCCAACCTCTGCTCCGACTCACCTTCCGGTGTTACCCCTAGTACTTGTTACTGGGAAGTCTAACACCCCATCACAACATTCCTAGCCGGATCAGCTATATCCCTATCGTGCTAACTTTTAACTATGCTACCTGGCCCTTATGCCCGGAGCACAACTTCTGACGATGAGCTAAGCTTACGTCGATCTTCCTCATCTTGTCATATCACCTCAAACCACAAGCTTGATTTCGATCTCGTGTCGTATCCGTGGTTCCAATACCCTTTCGCTTCGGCATTCCTTTTGCTTGGTGTCATCACTGCTCGATGGCATCTTCATAGAAACCTCTCGACAAATGTGTCATGATCAACGTCAACATATTGGCTTCTTCAGAGATGTCAACTGAAATTCATGGTTAGTAATACCAACTTTGCCCTTGATGAATTGTGATATCATCGATGTCATCCTTGACTTTCGACCAACACAGACCTGGTTGTGTTTGGTTAATCCTTGCGTTCCGAGATAACCTTGGAAATGTCCCTTTGTATCTCTTGAGATCTTCAAACCCAATCTTTACTTGACACCATATCATTGCTGCCTCGAAGCATGACTGTGTTATTCTGAACTCCAGCATGAACATTGGAAGCACATTGCCAAATGTGTCTCGATCAATTATCCAAACACCGTTGTATGGGTAATACCATGATTCTTCGATCGCCCCTCTATCTAAATGATTTGGAACTTGCTGTCCCATCATGTATGTCCTGTTCCGCTTTTCCTAGGACAGAATATACTCCCACTACTTGTGTGAAAACACAATTTTCCTTTCCATTGTTTTGTTTAACCTTTCTTGTGCTCTCTATGATATAAGCAGAAATAATTCCCTGCTTATAAAACACCTCGGTCATCAGCTTTGGCCGTGAGATCCTGTTACTATTGTTGATGACATTCCGGTAACCATCGATGGACGGGAACTTTGCCTTTTGGTCCGCCTCGTTCAACGAGCAGGAAAATGGTTCTCTTCGTCCCTCGCCCTTGGTACCGACCTTGTTACCGACATAAATGACAGACTATCCTCTGACATACCCTGATGTCGTGACCGGTAAGATGTCACCGTTCTCCCTACTCTTGATCGACACCCCTCCACAGTTCCACAGGATCGGAACCTGACTCTCCTTTAACATACTTGATTCTGAAGCATCCTTTCACTCTTAGTTTTGTGTGTTATTCCAAGCCACCCCTCGAGAGTTGATCTACTCCCGATACCCTGAACCCCTATTCACACTTTGTTCAGGTATCGATCGAATGTCCATTCGATTGATAATTCTTATCGTACTTTCATACTTTGCTCTCGACGTTTCCTAAGTTTCAACTCGAGAGATTCTTCTGCCGCATTCCCTGAATTGTTCACCAGCTAATCGATCCTATAAGGATCAGTTCTCTTGAAGTTACTCTTTCTTCCCCACTTTAATCTCGGGACGAGATTTCTTGTAGTGGAGGAGACTTGTAACATCCCTAGGTTACCCCACTCTGGTTAAGCTGCTTAACCTGCCATGTCATCATGATCATCTTCATAAAACGGCATTAGGAAATAATTCAACTTCAAATTCCAATTCAAATTGCAAGTCAAATATTTATTTCTTCAGTCAACCAAACAAAATTGTTCATGATGTTGCAAATATTCCCAAGGCATTTATAAAATTGAAACCAACTTCATATAGACTCCAAGAATGCCCCTGGACATTTACAACAGTAGTCCAGCAGCATTTAACTCACCTCATTCAATTTCAAAAAATATTAAAACTATTCCAATTGTCACCAAAATATTTGTGGCACTTCCTAAAATTGTGTTGGATTTATTGGGTCTAGTCCCATATTTTCCCAACACTAATTGGATGCACAATTAATTCCTTTTTCCTCTCTGGTAATAAATAAAAGAGAAAACAGAAAAAGGAGATGGGCCAAGTCACTTACCTGGCGCTGGCCCAGCCCAACTCACCTGCCCTGCCTCGCTGTCGTCTTCCCCATGGCTGGGCGCGCTCGCGCCGGTGGGCGTCCGACACGCCGACAGCCACCGACGGGCGAGGGGATAAGAACCTCCCCTCGGCCCCTCCTTCCATCCCTATCCCCTTCTTCTCTCTCCCTGGCCACTCCTCTCCCTATCCTCGAGCTCGCCAACTCCGCTCCCCTCTGTCCCGAGCGTGCTCGTCGCCATCGCCGTGTCGTCTACGCGGCCAGTGAGCATCTCCTGTCGCCGTACCGCGTCCACCAGCTCCGCCTCCTTCGACTACGCCATCCAGACGAGCCGCAGGACGCCAGGCACCTTCGAACGCTGCCCCAGCCTCTTCTTCCACCTCGGATCGTCGGAGGCCGCCGCCGTCGATTCGGCCTCCCCTGCGCTCCCGTTCACCCAAGGGGCCTTCTTGTGCCCGCACGGTGAGCACCGCTTCTCTCCGATCCGCCTTCCTTCTTCTTCTGCTTATCCCCGAGCCAGAACGAAGCCGCCATCGATCCGGTGCTCTGGTGGCTGCCATTGCCGTGTGCACCGTGCTCTCCTAGCCGTTCCACTCAAGCCAGTGGCCCTGACGAGCTTCTGGAGAGCTTCTGCTTCTGCCTAGCTAGTTAGCTCGAGCTTTTGCGCTGCGTTACGTCGATTTCATGAGTTCCCAAATTCTGGCCGCCGCGTTCATGCTCGCCGCCATCGCGTAGGACCTCCCAGACCCCAACCAACACTGCCAACGGCCGCGGCATCGAATGGCCGTTCGAATGCAGCAAACGGCGCGCGATTTGGTGCCCCCTAGAGGAAACCCGAGCCACGCCGGCGGCACGGCCGCCGCGCGGAGCTCGCCGGCGTCGTTCCGGCGACGGCGCCGACGTGGCACAGGCGGGCCCCGCCCCTGTGTCACTGCTCGTGGGCCCAACAGGTCCACCAGGCAGGGTTGACTAGGTCAACCCTGCTGACTGGGCAGCGTGGGCCACTGACAGGTGGGCCCCTCACTAATTTAATTAATTCTGGAAATAATTAAATGTTAATTAAATTAAATACTTAATCAGTCACTAACATGTGGGCCTAGAAGCTTAATTAGATAGTTTAGTTTAAATTAATCTCCGTCAGTTCCAGAATCAATGACATGTGGGGCCCACAGGTCAGTTTGACCAGTCAGCGCCACTGTTACATGCTGACATCATCCTCACGCAATGCTGACATCATCAGGCACTATTCTGGATAATGTTGAGTTTATTAAATAAATAAATTCCAGAAATTCAAATAAACTTTAAAAATTAATAACTTTTAAACCGTAGCTCGGATCGAAAAGGTTAAAACATGAAAGTTGCTCAGAATGACGAGCCGAGTCTGATCGTGCCGTCTGTTTCTCCATCGGAACCCCCTACGTAGAAGAACTCGTAACTCTGGACCCGTATCCGGCAGATGAATAGTGCACACACTTCGGTAAATAAATCCCAGATTAATTCTAAAAATAACTAAAGTGACTTGGATGCATATTTAGGCAACCCTGCACTGCATCATAGCATCACATGCACCGTATTGCATTTGTTTGCATTATGTTTACCTGTTTCTTCCCCCTCTTCTCTCTCGGTAGACCCCGACGTTGACGTAGCTCCCGAGGCAGACGCAGCTCAGGAGTATGACTACGTCCCCGACGATACCACTGAAGACCTTGCCCTTGCCCCCGAGCAAACAGGCAAGCACCCCCATTTTGAGCATGCCAATATCGCCTACTCTCTTCTCTCTTATGCTTGCATTAGAACTGCTACTGCTACTGTTTTCCTATATCTGCTGCATAGCCTAATTATTGTACCCTGCCTTGTTACCTTACTGGTTATCCTAGACTGATTAGTATAGGCTGGGTAGAGACACGACAGAGACCCCCACTTGATCCCGACTGCCCTGCTGGACATCAGAAGACCCGATCATCGGGATTGAAGACCAGACCCTGGCACCGCACATCACTTCTCCCTATGTTGCTCGACACTGCTGGGTTACCGTCGAGTGCCGAGGGTGATACCTCGTCAGCACTTCTGATGTTAACCTTGTAGGTTAGTTACTCGGTCGTGGTAAGCGAGGGTGATTCCTCCTACACCACCCCCGATAACGACATCGTCGCGCAACCTCTCAAGTGTGGACCTCGAGGGTGATTCCTCCTTCGTTCACCTTGATGATAACATCGAGCGGGAATTCCATCGAGGGTGATTCCTCAGGGTTCCCTTCGGTGTCAGACACACAGTTACCTTGGATTTTATGACCTGCACTAAACCATGTTACTAAAGACGGGTCGGCCCTGAGGGGTACCCGCGCGAGCTTATAGCGAAGGGATGTGGAGTCGGGTTGACCTGGATGGTGCCCGCGAGATAACTACGAGGCGTGGCCGGGCATTCTTAGCCCTTGCCGCAAGTCCTCGAGACGGGGCGACGGGGTCACATCGATCGTGAGTCTCTGCTCATTTCCGCGCGCTCCTAATCCACTATGGTTTGGATATTTGATCCGAGGGGCCTCTGGCCCGATAGCACTAACCATCACGTGGGCATAGTATGGGCGTTCTGCGTCGTATACTTCAGCCGAAGCTTAATGGACGTCAGCGACTGATGCGGCACACGCTGGGTTGGACTGGGAACGCAACCGCGCTTGGATAAGGGGTTGCTAGGTCTGCTTACCGGCGGTGCACGTAACGTGCAGGAGTTCCCGGGGCGATGGCCCAAGACCCCTAGGGGCATAGGTTAGTCCGGCGTGCTGACCTCTCTGTTAAGTATTTGGTCGGGTTGCGGCGTGTTGCTTAGCCGAGGCCGGGCATGACCCAGTAAAGTGTGTCCGGCCGGAGTTAAGCGAGCGTGGTAGGTAACTTGGTGCACCCCTGCAGGGAAGAAACTTCTATCGATAGCCTGTCCTACGGTAACGGACACTCGGAGTTGTATCCCGATCGGTACAACTAGAACTTGATATGAGAACTGGATAGTACGGCTCTGGGATTGCTTTCTCGCAGGGAGTCGAGAAAGGATCTCAGGTCGAGGTTGATGATACTACTACTACTTTACATTATGTTTATCTGCTCTCTTCTTATGCTGCAAGACTGCTGAAGATTGTTGAAGATGCTAGTCTTCGATAGGACTAGGCTTCCCCCTCTATTCTGGCATTTCTGCAGCCCAGTCCACATATACAGCCCCCTTTGAAAATGTTGCATATGTAGTGTAGATCCTTGCTTGCTGAGTACTTCGGATGAGTACTCACGTTTGCTTTATTTTCTTTTCCCCCCATATTCCATTTGATGCCACCAGACGACGGAGCCCCTGAGCCAGACGCCCCAGCCGACGACCAGTACTACTACCCGCCTGGCGAGTACTACTACTACGAGGAGCCGTTTGACAACCAGGAGTAGGATCGGAGGGTCCAGGGCAGGAGGCCTACGCCTTTCGATCGTAGTATTTTATTTTACCCCGCCTCTGTGAAGGCTTATTTCTCTCTCTCTCTGTAATATATCTGTACTCAGATATCTGATGCTTCCGCTGACGCTTGTATGCCATCGAGCTATGTATCCGAGCCCTCGAGGCCCTGGCTTGTAATATAAAGCTTGTATGACTTTATTTATGTTTTAGAGTTGTGTTGTGATATCTTCAAGTGAGTCCTTAGGCTTGATCGTGCGCATTTGCGTGTATGATTAGTGCACGATTAAGCCGGGGTCGTCACAGAAATCAAGAGCTCAAACTTAGACAGTGGTTGAGCATCACAGTAGTTCTGAGTTAGAGTTCTTGTACCTATTACTCTTGAGAGCTGCGCACTCTCTAGACGGATAGGTTTCGGCTCGAGTGTTGAAGAGTTGTTGTCTTCACCGAGCTAGATCTTCAGCAACCAAGAGTGATTGTGGTTCGTGAAGGTCGACTGAAGGTTTGGAGATCGCCGACAAGTATCTACCACGAGTGAAATCAACTGAAGTTTGATCAACTTCGAGTTGAAGGAGAATAGGGTGAAGAGAGTTTATCTTCCGTGTTAAGTCACAACCCCTCCAATCAGACGCAGCCCTTTGGCAGAAGGGTGAACTGGTCTACCAAATCTCTCTGTCGCCATCGTGCACCACTGGTTAAATTTACTTACTGCATTACTTTCGGCAGTCTTCATATGTGCTCTGTGACGATAGTTATCTTATCTATTATTTTCTGTTGCATATCATTCGACTCCACTCTCATTGTGATAGTTATTTTTCGTTGCTCACAATGTTGCACTCTTATCATTCTTTCATGCTACCTTAGTTCTTGTTATACTCTGTGTTGTGACCTTTTACATCAGTATAGTCATTCTTCGTAGTTATCCATCGCAGTTCAATTCTAGCTCTCTATCATGATATTATCTCTATTGGCGTATTGCATTACCATCATTATCATCAAGCCTGTTGTATCCTATGCTAGAACCATTATTGCATCCTACATCGAAGGTTTTGTTCCTCAATAGAAATCTTGATTGAGTTCGTATCTACCGAACCTTATTTCCGCTACTGTGTTTGGGATCGGTTCAAAACATTTGCACAAATTTTTTAATCTCCCATTCACCCCCTTCTTGTCGATATACTCTCGGTCCTAACAATTGGTATCAGAGCAGGTTCTCCCTATCTCTGTTTATTAAAGGTCTAACGTCCTTGGAGTTTTGAGTATGTCGTATGCAGGTAGATCCTCGCACTCTGAAAGATTTCCTATCTTCGATGGAAATGACTATCTCTACTGGAAAGAAAGAATGAGAATCAGAATTCAAGCCATCGGTCTAGAACTGTGGCAGATTGTGCAAAATGGATACACTATTCAGCACCCTGATGCTCCAACCCCTGATGACAAAGCTATGATGCGGTTGGATGCACAAGCGAAAGATATTATCTATGCAAGTATCTCAAAGGACATTTTCATTCGGTTCCGAACGCTTGCTGCTAAGCAACTCTGGATGCCATAAAAAATGCTCATGAAGAAGCATTGCCAGAACAGACCCTCACACTCAAATGCTTCGTGTCATGTTTGCTAGTTTCAGAAGCCTTCGAAAAGAAAGTGCTATGGAACTTACTGATCGGTTGACAAATATTCTTGAAAGACTTCATCAATGAGGAGTGACTGATATCACCGATAAAGATGTGGTCAACAAGCCGCTCAATGTTCATGACGCTACCTTCGATCCCATCATAGCAGAAATCAAGCAAAGGCCAGATTATGAAGAACTTCACTATGTAGAGGTCATGAAGCTGTTGTCACTTCACGAAGAAAAGATGGAACTAGAAAATGCAGATCAAGAATCTTCTTTGGAAGGTGAAGGAGAAATTCTTTCAAACTATGGCAGTTCACACGAAGAAGAAGATATTGAGAATCAACACACCATCACCAGAGAACTAGAGATGCTAACAGAAAGGCTAAGTGATCTCAGAAGAAAAAAATTATACCACACGAATGATGACGAACTTGACTTGCCTGAGTCATCAAGTAGGTTACCTCTGAAAGAAATGAAGTGCTTCAAGTGCAAAAAATTCGGTCATCTCATAGCAGACTGTCCCTGCTGGGAAGGAAAACCTAGCAATAGATGGAAATATCTTCACTGCAGTGGATTTACATGAATGGATCGTCATACTAAGCTCTCGAAGAAAAATGAATCTTCCTCATTGAGGGAGTCCTGGACTAAGGGGTCCTCGGGCCGCCAGTCCCCTGCTTATGGGCCGGACTGATGGGCTACTGTGGAGCCAAGCTAGGGAGAAGACCCGTGTCTGGGTAGGAGATCTTCGGAGCCGTGGTGTGCCCTCCAAGTCAAAGATATGGTGTGATCTTTCCTTTGTTGTAACCGATCGCGTGTAACCCTAACCCTACTAGTGTCTATATAAACCAGAGGGTTTTAGTCTGTAGGGCTAGAGCAACATCCTATACCCCCTTAATCTAGGGTTTAGCTCAACTGATCTCGAGGTAGATCGACTCTGTAGCCATATCATACACATCAAATACAATCAAGCAGGACGTAGGGTTTTACCTCTTAGAGAGGGCCTGATCCTGGGTAAACACCATGTTCATCGTCCCCTGTTCCCCATTGATCCTAGATCCACAGCTCATGACCCCTACCCGAGATCCCTCGGTTCTGACACCGACATTGGTGCTTTCATTGAGAGTTCCGTTGCGGATCGCCAAAGGATTGATGGCCCAGCCAGTTGCAGGAAATCCCGCCCGCGCCAGGGACGTCTTCATCCCCGGCCAGATCTTCATGTTCGGCAGCATCACTTTCCGTGTCGACCTCACCGGTTGTTTGGACCAGGTTGAGAACCTCACTCCCGATTACAGGGCCGGCCACCGGAACCTGAAGTCCGGCGCCGGTCCTCAGGAAAACCCTGCTCCTGTAGAGTCCGCTACGCTGGCGGAACTGCCCACCGAGTCTGACGCTTTGACCTCGTATTCAGGGGCCACGAAGGGAGCAGACATTAACCGAGATCTGTCCCTATAGACGGATCCCCTCGAACTGTCCGAAGAGCGTCCCGCCGAAATCTCAGGAGGTGTGGCCCCGACGCAGACCTCTCAAGTTGTCAACCTGTTGGATCGATTCCTTGCCATGGGAATCTCTGTTATCAGGCCTACGGCATACAGCCAGATCGGGCTTAAAACCGACAGCAGGGAGATCCACACCCCGCCGGTCACTCATCTCGTCGCTACAGTCGAGGAAGCGGCGGAGGGATCGTAGCCTCCGAAGCTGAAGACAGTATGCACCCGGGTCTCTGAAGACAGTATACACCCGGGTCTCTAGCCCGAAGACTAACGTTTGAGAGAGGAGCTCGAACTCAACTCGCGATACAGGATCTGACCTCGAGCCGGCCCAACTGCATACGAGCTCGCGCCCGAACATTGTTCGGCCAAACTCGGACACGGCCCAAGCACGGCTCGCCGCCGCCGACGCTCCGGACTCATGGCAGACAGGAATGCTGAAAATTTTCCCGCCCACCTCCCACGCCGAATATTCTCCAGACGCTGGAAGTCCGGATGTATGGGACTTAATGTACGTCAAGCAAAGTCCGATGAAACGGTCCATCATTACGGGGCCAGATTTCTCTTGTTCAAAAACAAGATAATGGACTGCCGCGACGAAGAAATAGTTGAAGCTTTTCGGTTTAATTGCTGGGACAAAGGAATTCTAAACGCCCTCGCCGGCTGCCGCGTGCACAGCTTCACCGAATTATCGGACATGGTACGCAAGTATTGCACCATGGAAAGTGCCTGGAAGTTGCTGCAAATTCACACGGAGTCAGTCCCCGCTGCACAGCCCAAAAGAGCCCAAGCAAAACGAGCATACACACAATGGTCGCTCGAGCACGAGCCCGCCGAAAAGAAAAACAGACCTAGAACGGTCCTGGATGAGTTGCTGGATAAACCATGCCCCATACACTCGGCCCTGCTTAATGCAAATCCGACGCACAAGCTTCAAGCTTGCTGGGTAGTGAGGCAGGTGGCCAAAAGTGGCAAAAATATCTTTGGCCTCACACTCCCCGAGAGACGATCAGCAACGCCGCCCCACGACAACAACGTCCTGACAGTCTATGAGACTTTCTCTTCAAACAACCAAAGGAAAAAGGCTCTTCGAGAGCTCAGGCAGGTCTACCAGGTAACGGCCGTGCAGCCATGGGCAGACACGCCTATCACCTTCGATCAGAAGGATGAGCCAAGGTCCCGCCTCACCCACGCGCCCGCCGCACTAGTCCTCGACCCCATCATCGAGGGCTTCAGACTAACTCAAGTACTGATGGACGGAGGCAGCGGCCTTAATCTCATTTATGAGGACACACTCGACAAGATGCAGATCAACAGATCCCGCATTGAGCATAGTCATACCACATTCCGAGGAATTATCCCTGGCAGGGAGGCGCGCTGTTCTGGACGCATCACCTTGGATGTAGTGTTCGGTACTCCCGATAACTACAGATCCGAACCCTTGTTATTCCACATTATGCCCTTCCACAGCGGATACCACGCCCTATTGGGACCTGAGGCATTCTCAAGGTTCCAGGCTATACCACATTACGGGTATATGAAGCTTAAAATGCCAGGGCCCAATGGTGTGATCTCGCTCACCAGCAATCCGGATAGAACCCTTAGAGCTGAGAATAAAACAACATCACTCACCCTCGAGGCACTATCTGAGGCCCTAGCAGCCGAAGAACTGACAGCGCTCCGCACGGCCGTCAACAGGGACGACGTGGTCCTCAGTAAAAGGTCAAAATCCACGTCATTTGAACCGGCTGATGAGATAGTAAAATTTCAAGTACATCCGACAGACCCAAATAAAACCGCATCCATCGGAGCACAGCTGGACCCCGTAGTTGACGAAGCACTACGGGTGTTCCTACGCAAGAACTGGGACATATTTGCCTGGCACCCTTCAGATATGCCAAGCATCCCACGGAGGTTGGCGGAGCACAGCCTGAACATCATAAAAGGCTTCAAGCCAGTCAAACAGACACTTCGCCGATTCTCCGAACCCAAAGGACAGGCTATGGGTGAGGAATTGGCAAAACTATTGGAGGCCGGATTCATCCGCGAAATCAAACACCCCAAGTGGCTAGCAAATCTGGTCATGGTACCCAAGAAGGACAAATCCTGGCAGCTCTGTGTCGACTTCAAAGACTTAAACAAAGCCTGCCCTAAGGATCCCTTCCCCTTACCCCGCATAGACTAAATCATCGACGCCACTGCCGGACACGACTCACTATGCTTTCTTGACGCATACTCCAGATATCACCAGATAAAGATGAAAGAGTTCGACCAAGCCGCAACCGCGTTCATCACCCCCTACGGGCCATTCTGCTTTAACACAATGCCTTTCAGGTTGAAGAACGCGGGAGCCACGTACCAACGCATGATTCAAACATGCCTGGAAAAGCAAGTAGGCAAGACAGTCGAGGCATACGTAGACAACGTGGTCATTAAAACCAAAAACATTGATCGTCTCGTAGATGACCTTCGCCTGACATTTGAAAACCTACAAGCTTCCGATATACGGCTAAACCCGGACAAATGCATCTTCGGGGTCCCTGCCAGAAAGCTGATCGGACTTACTGTCTCCCATAGAGGGATTGAGGCCAACCCGGCCAAAATAAGTGCCCTGTCCCAACTAGCAATACCGATGGAGCTTAAACACGTCCAGAAGCTAGCAGGTTGCGTAGCGGCTCTAAGTTGTTTTATCTCTCGCCTCGGCGAAAAGGCATTGCCACTTTACAGGCTACTTAAAAAGATGAAGAATTTTGAGTGGATTGACGAAGCAACTTCGGCATTCGAGGAAATCCAGACACTCCGGGCAGGCAACCCTATACTAGCTGCCCCAAGCATCGGCGAGCCTATGATGTTATACATCTCAACCACCAATCAGGTGGTAAGTGCTACTTCTTGAGCTTGTGTTGGTTTTTTCCTTGAAGAGGAAAGGGTGATGCAGCAAAGTAGAGATAAGTATTTCCCTCAGTTTTGAGAACCAAGGTATCAATCCAGTAGGAGGTACAAGCAAGTCTCCAATCTATGCACCTACACAAACAATCAAACACTTGCACCCAACGCGATAAAGGGGTTGTCAATCCCTTCACGGTCACTTGCAAGGATGAGATCTAATAGAGATGGATAGAAAAGTTTACTAAAACGTAAAACAAAATAAAAGTAAATAAATTGCAGCAAGGTATTTTTGGGTTTTTGGTTTTATAGATCTGAAAATATATGATGGAAAATAGACCCGAGGGCCATAGGTTTCACTAGAGGCTTCTCTCTTGAAGAAAGCATACGGTGGGTAAACAAATTACTGTTGAGCAATTGATAGAAAAGCGAATAATTATGATGATATCCAAGGCAATGATCATGAATATAGGCATCACGTCCATGACAAGTAGACTGACTCCTGCCTGCATCTACTACTATTACTCCACACATCGACCGCTATCCAGCATGCATCTAGAGTATTAAGTTCATAAGAACGGAGTAACGCCTTAAGCAAGATGACATGATGTAGAGGGATAAACTCAAGCAATATGATATAAAACCCATCTTTTTATCCTTGATGGCAACAATACAATACGTGCCTCGCTACCCCATTTGTCACTGGGTGAGGACACCGCAAGATTGAACACAAAACTAAGCACCTCTCCCATTGCAAGAAAAACCAATCTAGTTGGCCAAACCAAATCGATAGTTCGAAGAGAAATACAAAGATATCTTAATCATGCATAAAAGAGTTCAGAGAAGACTCAAATAATATTCATAGATAATCTGATCATAAACTCACAATTCATCGGATCTCAACAAATACACCACAAAAAGTATTACATCGAATAGATCTCCAAGAACATCGAGGAGAACATTGTATTTAAGATCAAAGAGAGAGAAGAAGCCATCTAGCTACTTGCTATGGACCCGTAGGTCTGTGGTAAACTACTAACACATCATCGGTAGGGCAATAGGGTTGACGTAGAAGCCTTCCGTGATCGAATCCCCCTTTGGCAGATCGCCGAAAAAGGCCCCAAGATGGGATCTCACGAGAACAGAAGCTTGTGGCGGCGGAAAAGTATTTTGGTGGACGCTTCTGGTGGTTTGGGAATATTTGGGAATTTATAGTGCAAGAATTAGGGTTAAGGGACCTCCGAGGGGCCCACAAGCCCTCAGGGCGCGCCCTGCTTGCGGCCTCCTCGGGGATCTTCTGGCCCCCTCTCCAAGCTCCGTGTATGTCTTCTAGTCCAAGAAAAAATCATCGCGAAAGTTTTATTCCGTTTGGACTCCGTTCGATATTCCGTTTCTGTAAAACTCAAAAACACAGGAAAAACATAAACTGGCACTGGGCTCTAGGTTAATAGGTTAGTCCCAAAAATAATATAAAATAGCATATAAATGCATATAAAACATCCAAGATAGATAATATAATAGCATGGGACAATCAAAAATTATAGATACGTTGGAGACGTATCAGTAAGCGCGGTGCTCGTCGTAGAAAGAGAATCAGAGGGCCACAAGTTCCAGGTGTAAAAGCCAGTCTACTATGTGTCAGAAGTACTCACACCATGCAAATCCAGGTATCCACACTACCAAAAGATAGCCTACATGGTCTTTATGGCATCCCGAAAACTGCGACACTACTTTCAAGAGTGTTCAGTCACGGTGGCATTCGAGGTACCACTAAACGACATAATCAATAACAGGGATGCCACGGGCCGCATAGCCAAATGGGCCATAGAGCTCCTCACTTTTGAAATAGTATACAAACCATGCCGAGCTATTAAATCTCAGGTGCTGGCTGATTTCGTAGCCGAATGGATGGAAGCCGGACTCCCCCGGGAATACAGTATATATTCACACTGGACTATGTACTTTGACGGCTCAAAGATGTTAGCCGAACTAGGGGCTGGGGTGATCCTTACATCCCCCACAGGCGACAATATTCGGTATGTCCTACAAATCATGTATACGGACTCTAACAACGTAGCCGAATACGAAGCACTGCTACACGGTCTTCGGATGGCCATAACAATGGACGTACGGTGCCACGAAGCAAGGGGGGATTCAAACCTCACCATCTCACAGGTCAACAGTGAATTCAATGCCAAAGACCCTAAGATGACAGCTTACAGGGACGTCGTCCTCAGGATGTCGGCTCGATTCGAAGGGCTCGAATTCCACCACGTCTCTAGAGACAACAACCAAGCCGCGGACGTCCTCGCCCGCCTGGGCGCCAGGCGTGACCCAATCCCTAAAGATACTTTTCTTGAACGTCTTTTCAAGCCATCCATGGTATGGCAAGATGGGGATAACAGCGCGACAGCCAATGCGCCCGCTCAGATCGCCCCCCTAGAAATCGAGCCCGACGATCACATCATCGGCGGCTCCACACTCGAAGAAACCCCCTCGGCCCATGAGATCATGGCCGTAATTGCCCCATGGACCGAGCCCTTACTTGCTTACCTCCTGCGACAGGAACTTCCCGAGGATCAGACAGAGGCACGACGCATAATCCGGCGCTCTAAAGCATACAAGGTCCATGAGGGCGAGCTCTATAAAAGGAGCACTACGGGGGTCCTCCAGAGGTGCATCTCCGAAGAGGAGGGGCAACAGCTACTCGCTGAGATACATGCTGGCATGGGCGTCCATCACGCGGCAGCTCGGACCTTGGTTAGCAAGGCCTTCCGAGCAGGGTTTTTCTGGCCCACAGCCCGCGAAAACGCACGCACATTAGTTCAACATTGCGTTGGGTGCCAGCTATTTGCTAATCAAAGTCATATGCCCCCCACCGCTCTTCGGATGATACCAATAACTTGGTCGTTTGCAGTCTGGGGGCTCGACATGGTCGGACCACTTAAAGGGGGGACCAAGAAAAAGAAATATTTGCTGGTCATGGTCGACAAGTTCACTAAGTGGATCGAAGCACAACCGGTAACCTCTGCAGAATCCGGACCAGTTGTCGACTTTATATCCAGCGTCGTACACCGTTACGGTGTTCCCCTTAGTATAATTACTGATAATGGGACTAATTTCATCGCCCAGGAAGTTAAAGACTGGTGTGCCAAAATGGGCATCAAACTCGATTACGCTTTGGTGTATCACCCACAGACCAATGGGCAGGTAGAACGGGCCAATGGACTCATCATGAGTGGCATCAAGCCTCGCCTGGTCCGCTCATTGAAGGAATGGACTGCCATTGGGTCGAGGAGCTCGACTCCATCCTATGGGGGCTGCACACCACTCCTAACCGGTCGACAGGCTACACCCCGTTATTTATGGTGTACGGTGCCGAGGCAGTCCTCCCATGTGACCTTATCCATGATGCACCCAGAGTCCGCATGTACGAGGAGAAGGAGGCCGAGCTGGATCGGCAAGACGACCTAGACGCCCTAGAAGGAGAATGCGACATCGCTCTAGCACGCTCCGCGTTTTATCAACAGCAAGCACGGCGTTATTTAAATCGGGAGGTTCGGGGGAAGGCATACAACATAGGAGAGCTTGTCCTCTGCCTCCCTGAGAAACAGAAACACAAGCTTTCACCCAAATGGGAGGGGCCCTTCATTATAGATGAAGTACTCACGGGAGTATCATACCGCCTTAACCGCCCATTGGATAACCGCCTTGAAGCAAACCCGTAGAACGCAGCTCGGCTCCAGCGTTTCTATGCCAAGTTCGGCATCATCACCATCACCTTTTTCGTTTCTCTTCGGCTCTTTTTTCTTTGGAGATTTCTCCCTCTTGATAAATAGTCCGGATAAACCGTACTGCGCCAAGTCGCCATTGTACACATCCTCGGATGTACTACCCAGCTTTGCCTAGGGGCTACTTTTAAAAGAAGCTAATTAATATGATTTCCGTACAATGCGTTCACCATTCTTATCCTTCTCCTATCTTTTAAAGCCATCATATGCACCTGTTTGACTTAAGTCCTTTGCTAAGCTGGGTTGCCTGGCTCCTGTGATTACCCCTATGTTCCCGATTGTTTAGCTAGGGAGTAAAGGGAGCACCTCTGCGATTGTTATAGACGGATAACCCGGATACATACCTCAGACGGGCGAAACCGAAAGCTGGTGTTCTTACAGAAAACAACAGGTCGGCCACAAGGGAAGTGAAAATAACCAGACGCTCATCACCATCCTATCGCTTTTGGTTCCTAAAAACCATTGCCGTCCGCATACCGTTGGTATCCGGCTCTGCACATATATGGTTAACATACCACACCCACGGAAAGGAACCCTTGGAGGAACTATTTTCTTCGGACGATGTTTCTTACATTAAAAAGTAATATAACATAGCTCCCCGCACATGTTCTGTCTGTTTACACCAAATGGCCGGATTGCCTGGTTCCCGGAAGCAGTCCCCTGTTCCTCAGGGCATATAGTACGGAACACTCCCCGACCACTGGTCGGGGAGGCAGAAGCCGATGGCCAGTCAAGACAACGTTTTTTGCTATGGATTGAGACAACGCGATGTAAAGTACATTGATACATAGAATCATGCACCCTACTCTTTGTCTATACCATCTATCAAGCTGTCCAAAGCACAGTCTCATTGAGAGTACCGAGCAGCAGGCATTACTTGGTCATAGACTAGGCTAAGGGGTATCTCCTGCCCGTCCGGCCCCATGGGTCCAACTCGAGCCATGTGCTCAGGATCCAGTTTGGTAAACCGGGTCTTCACGATTACCCAAGCCTCGCATGCTCCCTCCAGATAGGCCGACTTCTTCCACAATTCAAAGCATTGCCTCGCTCCTTTAAAGCGACTGGCCAGTTCGGCCATGCTCTCCGGCGGTACCTCTGATGGCCACAAGGCTTTCACCATGGTCTTCATGGCCTTCCGGGCTCTCTCGTGCGCTTTGGTCAACTCTTTTAAAAGGTTCCCGCTAAAGGAACCAGCCTCCTCTTCTGGCCGCCCTGTCAAGAGACCTAGCAAATAGGCGCAACATGTTTTTGTCAAAATATTGTGATTATTCACAAACATGTAAGGTGGGTTCGTCTCTTACTGAAGATGCCGCCTTTGAGTTTCCGGTTCTCGTCCAGGGCTTGTGCCAACTGAGAATGTAAATTCTCGATCTCTTCGGCTCTAAGCACATTACCTTTGAGCCGAGGGGGCAGTCGTTGCCGCTCTAGTGGAGGCCTTCCACTTGGACGCCCCATTACGGGTCAAGGCCGGCATATCCCGCGCTCCTTCCGCAGGTGTCCGGCGCGCAGTGCGACAACCCTTGGGAGTAGAAGTCAGCATGCTCGGGACAGTGTGGGGCAGTTGCCCTGTGCGGCAAGAGGTCTTCCGTTCACTTCCTGTGTAGAAGAAGGAAGGGCCCCGGGATGGTCCGCCGTCAGGGCGACCTTGGTGCCGTCAAGGCTCTCTTGATAAAAGACCCCGTCCTCGAAATCGACAGATGTCTCCAGATCGTCATGATACCCCGGGTCATCATCGCGGGAATGATCTTCTGGCTGTGGGGAAGGGGAATGGACAGATTTGATCTGATGCCTCCAACTCTGTTTAAAAGGGGAATAGATCCGACGAATGTCCGGACACAATCTTTGATCTTAAAAAAGGAATTAAAGCTTACCCATTCAGCCGGATTGTAGCTGGAGCACTGATGTCTACTACGCAACCTTCTTCTCTTAGACTCGTGTTGGGCCTCCAAGCGCAGAGTTTTGTAGGACAGTAGCAATTTTCCCTCAAGTGGATAACCTAAGGTTTATCAATCCGTGGGAGGCGTAGGATGAGGATGGTCTCTCTCAAACAACCCTACAACCAAATAACAAAGAGTCTCTTCTGTCCCCAACACACCCAATACAATGGTAAATTGTATAGGTGCACTAGTTCGGTGAAGAGATGGTGATACAAGTGTAATATGGATGGTAGATATAGGTTTTTGTAATCTGAAAATATAAAAATAGCAAGGTAGCAAGTAACAAAAGTGAGCAAAAATGGTATTGCAATGCTTGGAAACAAGGCCTAGGGTTCATACTTTCACTAGTGCAAATTCTCTCAACAATGATAACATAATTGGATCACATAACAATCCCTCAACGTGCAACAAAGTATCACTCCAAAGTTCCTATCGGAGAACGTAGGGCGAAAACGTGCATCAACCGCTATGCATAGATTACCCCAATGTCACCTCGGGAATCCACGAGTTCAGTGCCAAAACATACATCAAGTGAATCAATAGAACATCCCATTGTCACCACAGATATCCCATCGCAAGACATACATCAAGTGTTCTCAAATCCAATACTCAATCCAACATAACGAAACCTCAAAGAGCAAGACTCAATTCATCACAAGAAGGTAGAGGGGGAGAAACACCATATGATCCAACTATAGTAACAAAGCTCGCGGTACATCAAGATCGTGCCAAATCAAGAACACGAGAGAGAGAGAGATCAAACACATAGCTACTGGTACATACCCTTAGCCCTGAGGGTGAACTACTCCCTCCTCATCATGGAGACAGCCGAGATGATGAAAATGGCCACCGGTGATGGTTTCCCCCTCCGGCAGGGCGCCGGAACGGGCTCCCGATTTGTTTTTCGCGGCTACAGAGGCTTGTGGCGGCGGAACTTCCGATCTAGGTTTCTTTTCGGGGGTTTCTGTATTTATAGGAGTTTTTGGCGTCGGTCTCACGTCAGGGGGGGGGGGGTCCACGACGTAGCGGCAAGCCAGGGGGGCGCGCCCTAGGGGGCGGGCGCCCCCCCACCCTTGTGGTTGCCTCGTGACTCTTCTCCGGTATCTTTTCGCTCCAGTATTTTTTATATTTTCCAAAAATATTCTCCGTAAATTTTCAGCTCATTCCGAGAACTTTTATTTCTACACAAAAAACGAATCCATGGTAGTTCTGCTGAAAACAGCGTCAGTCCGGGTTAGTTCTAATAAAATCATACCAAAACCATATAAAATTGTTGTAAACATGGCATGAATACTTCATAAATTATAGATACGTTGGAGACGTATCAGCATCCCCAAGCTTCATTCCTGCTCATCCTTGAGTAGGTAAATGATAAAAGAAATAATTTATGAAGTGTGAATGCTAGCAAGTGCACAAGTTTGATCAATAATAATTTCAACCACTTTTTCTAGCATCATTATATATCATAACAGTAGCTCATATCATAAAACTTTTCATGATAAAGTAGCAAGCTATTCACATGTTAAAGCATAGACCATAAATTTTCTTGAAAACTAACAAACTATGTTCTCAGTCATCAAACAATTGCAATTCATCTTATTTTCAGGAAGGGTCTATGTAAGAGCTTTGATTTAGCAAATTCCACATACTCAACTATCATATAGTCTTCCATGATTGCTACCACTCAAAGCATATTTTTAGAACAAATAGCATCCATCGAACACAAAGAAAGATAGGGGCTTAGTGTTTCGCCTCCCAACTTATTTATCATATAGATAATTGTCAACAATAATAATTCATGATCAAATATATTTGAATGGCCATATATGCTTGGATCTTTCCCCACCACATGGTACTTGCCAACTAGAGAATAATTGAGGTTGAAATGAGAAGGAATACTATTGACTCTTGCATAAAAGTAAAAGATAGGCCCTTCGCAGAGGGAAGCAGAGGTTGTCATGCGCTTTTTATTTTTGGATGTGCAAACCCTTAATGCAAAGGAACGTCACGTTGTATTGCCCTTTGTGATAGCAACCTTTATTATGCAGTCCGTCGCTTTTATTTCTTTACCATCACAAGTTTGTACAACGCTTATTTTCCCTTACAATAAAAGATCATACATATTTAGGAGCAATTTTTATTGCTTTTTGCACCGATGACAACTGACTTGAAGGATCTTATTCAATCCATAGGTAGATATGGTGGACACTCATGGCAAGAAACTGGGTTTAAGGATTTTGGATGCACAAGCAGTATTCCCGCTTAGTACAAAAATTTTGGCTAGCAAAAGATTCTAAAAAGCAAGCACCACATGTTGGAGGATCCATAACAATATAACTTCTATACAAATATACCCAAGCATAACTCATTGCGTTGTCTTCCTTGTCCAACTTCAACTAATTTGCTCAAGTTTGAAAATAATTAATGGGGCTCACAATCATAGAAGATGTCCAAGATAGTATATTTATATGTGAAATCTCTCTTCCTTCAATATTCTTTCATGAATTGTTCAAGTGACCAATACTAAGTTTGCTAACTTTCAATAAATTTACCACCTATACTTCTTTATATGTGAAGTCATTACTCCCCATGGGATAAGCATATGAAACATATATAATTTCAGATTTATGATATTCAATTCATTCAACCATTTACTCATAGGATATAAGTGAGGCACACGAGTAAATGACAAACTACTCCAAAAAGATATAAGTGAAGATCAATGAGTAGTCAAATAATTAGGTAGCTATGTGAAGACTCTCTCTCATAAAGAAAATTTAGATCTTAAGTATTTTATTCAAAAATCAAGCAAAACAAAATAAAATTACATTCTAAGGATAGCACATATCATGTGAAGAAGCAAAAACTTAGGCTTAACCAAAACTGACCGATCATTCCTGATGAAGAAAGGTGGGATGCCTACCGGGGCATCCCCAAGCTTAGATGCTTGAGACTTCTTGAAATATTATCTTGGGATGCCTTGGGCATCCCCAAGCTTGAGCTTTTGTGTCTCCTTAATTCCTTTTATATCACGGTTTCCCTAAATCTTTAAAACTTCATCCACACAAAACTCAACAAGAACTCGTGAGAAAAGTTAGTATAAATCAAATGCAAAACCTTATCATTCTCCACTGTAGAAAATCACTAAAATTATTATTTAAAATTTCATACTAAATGCCTCTGCATATTCAATACTCCTATCCTCAAATAGAATCATTAAACAAGCAAACATATGCAAACAATGCAAACATAACAGCAATCTGTCAAAACAGGACAGTCTGTAAAGAGTGCAATTGTACTCATACTTACATAACTCCAAAAATTCTGAAAAATTACCACACTGTAGAAAATTTGTTGTTACTAATTGTGTAAAAATTACAAGATTTAACATGTTCTTACTTTCCATAAGAATTCAGACAACGTTAGAAAGCTTTCTGTTTTCAAAACAGCAACATATAGACTTGCAAAATAAGCATGGTAAAGGCTAAACTTGACACTTTTATTGAAATAAATGATGCAAAACATTACTCTAAATAACAGCAAGCAAATACTAATAAAAGAAAATGACGCTCCAATCAAAACTCATATCATGTGATGAATAAAAATATAGCTCCAAGTAAGGTTACCGATAATGTTGAAGACAAAAGAGGGGATTCCTTCCGGGGCATCCCCAAGCTTAGTTGCTTGGATCTTCCTTGAATATTACCTTGGGGTGCCTTGGTAATCCCCAAGCTTAGGGTCTTGTCACTCCTTATTCTCCTCATTTCGATATCTCACCCAAAACTTGAAAACTTCAATCACACAAAACTTAACGGAAATTCGTGAGATGGGTCAGTATGATAAAACAAATCATTCACTTTGGTACTGTCAAGACAAGATTCAAAAAATTTCTCACATGATTCCTACTGTACCATATCATTTCTACAATTTATATTAAGCAATATAAGCCATAGGAACTAGAAAACAAGCAAACTATGCATCGAAAACAGAATCTGTCAAAAACAGATCAGTCTGTAAAGATCTGAATGAAGGTCATACTTCTGTAACACTAAATATTCTGAAAAATTAGTAAAAAGTAAAAAAATTGTATACACATCAACTTTAAAAAATTCAGAATTTTTACACATCCAATAAAAGATAGGAATTTCTGTACTGGACGCAAAAGTTTCTATTTTTGCACAGAATCAAGTCAACTATCATCCACACTATCCCAAAGGCTTTACTTAGCACTTTATTGAAACAAAACCTATAAAACATGATTAATACAGTAGCCTAATCATGTTAACACACAAAAACAGTAGGGGTAAATATTGGGTTGTCTCCCAACAAGCGCTTTTCTTTAATACCTTTTTAGCTAGGCATGATGATTTCAATGATGCTCACATAAAAGTAAAGAATTGAAACACAAAGAGAGCATCATGAAGCATATGACTAGCACATTTAAGTCTAACCCACTTCCTATGCATAGGGATTTTGTGAGCAAACAATTTATGGGAACAAGAATCAACTAGCATAGGAAGGCAAAACAAGCATAACTTCAAGATTTTCAACACATAGAGTGGAAACATGATATTATTGCAATTCCTACAAGCATATATTCCTCCCTCAAAATAATTTTTAGTATCATCATGAATGAATTCAACAATATAGCTATCACACAAATCATTTTTTTCATGATCTACAAGCATAGAAATTTTACTACTCTCCACATAAGTAAATTTATTCTCATGAATATTAGTGGGAGCATCATATGAAACTTGAATACTATAAATTATTTTCATATTAAAAGAGTAATGTTCAGTAAGAGGATATTCAAAATTATGACAATAATAATCACTACTTTTTATAACATAAGTATCATCACAATAATCATCATAAGTAGCAACTTTGTTCTCATCATAGTCAATTGAAACCTCTTCCGAAATAGTGGATTCATCACTAAATAAAGTCATGACCTCTCCAAATCCACTTTTATCAATATTGTAAAAAGATTCAACACCCTCCAAAATAGTGGGATCAATACTACCTAGAGTTGACACTCTTCCAAACCCACTTTCATCAATATAATCATCATAAATAGGAGGCATGCTATCATCATAATAAATTTGCTCATCAAAACTTGGGGGACAAAAAATATCATCTTCATCAAACATAGAATCCCCAAGCTTATGGCTTTGCATATCATTAGCATCATGGATATTCATAGAATACATACTAACAACATTGCAATCATGCTCATCATTCAGAAATTTAGTGCCAAACATTTTATTGACTTCTTCTTCTAACACTTTGGCACAATCTTCCGATCCATCGTTTTCAAGAAAGACAGTGTAAAGATGAATAATATGAGGCAACCTCAATTCCTTTTTTTTGTAGTTTTCTTTTATAAACTAAACTAGTGATAAAACAAGAAACTAAAAGATTCAATTGCAAGATCTAAAGATATACCTTCAAGCACTCACCTCCCCGGCAACGGCGCCAGAAAAGAGCTTGATGTCTACTACGCAACCTTCTTCTCGTAGACTCGTGTTGGGCCTCCAAGCGCAGAGTTTTGTAGGACAGTAGCAATTTTCCCTCAAGTGGATGACCTAACGTTTATCAATCCGTGGGAGGCATAGGATGAAGATGGTCTCTCTCAAACAACCCTGCAACCAAATAACAAAGAGTCTCTTCTGTCCCCAACACACCCAATACAATGGTAAATTGTATAGGTGCACTAGTTCGGCGAAGAGATGGTGATACAAGTGTAATATGGATGGTAGATATAGGTTTTTGTAATCTGAAAATATAAAAACAGCAAGGTAGCAAGTAACAAAAGTGAGCAAAAACGGTATTGCAATGCTTGGAAACAAGGCCTAGGGTTCATACTTTCACTAGTGCAAATTCTCTCAACAATGATAACATAATTGGATCACATAACAATCCCTCAACGTGCAACGAAGAATCACTCCAAAGTTCCTATTGGATAACGTAGGACAAAAATGTGCATCAACCCCTATGCATAGATTGCCCCAATGTCACCTCGGGAATCCGCGAGTTGAGTGCCAAAACATACATCAAGTGAATCAATAGAACATCCCATTGTCACCACAGATATCCCATCGTAAGACATACATCATGTGTTGTCAAATCCAATACTCAATCCAACATAACGAAACCTCAAAGAGCAAGACTCAATTCACCACTAGAAGGTAGAGGGGGAGAAATGCCATATGATCCAACTATAGTAACAAAGCTCACGGTACATCAATATCGTGCCAAATCAAGAACACGAGAGAGAGAGATCAAACACATAGCTACTGGTACATACCCTCAGCCTCGAGGGTGAACTACTCCCTCCTCGTCATGGAGACCGCCGGGATGATGAAGATGGCCACCGGTGAAGGTTTCCCCCTCCGGCAGGGTGCCGGAACGGGCTCCCGATTGGTTTTTCGTGGCTACAGAGGCTTGCGGCGGCGGAACTTCCGATCTAGGTTTCTTTTCGGGGGTTTCTGTATTTATAGGAGTTTTTGGCATCGGTCTCACGTCAGGGGGGTCCACGAGGCAGCGGCAAGCCAGGGGGGCGCGCCCCCACCCTTGTGGTTGCCTCGGGACTCTTCTCCGGTATCTTTTCGCTCCAGTATTTTTTATATTTTCCAAAAATATTCTCCGTAAATTTTCAGCTCATTCCGAGAACTTTTATTTCTGCATAAAAAACGACACCACGGTAGTTCTGCTGAAAACAGCGTCAGTCCGGGTTAGTTCTAATAAAATCATACCAAAACCATATAAAATTGTTGTAAACATGGCATGAATACTTCATAAATTATAGATACATTGGAGACGTATCAGCTGAGCGAAGTATTCTTCCTCTCCCATGAACAGGTCGGCTAGTATCTTAGCCATAGCCGCTTGATTGCCAGGCCCTTGTCGCTTGTAGCGAGTCATGTCGCTCGTTCCGTTTTAGTTGATACGTCTCCAACGTATATATAATTTTTTATTGTTCCATGCTATTATATTATCCATCTTGGATGTTTTATATGCATTTATATGCTATTTAATATTATTTTTGGGACTAACCTATTAACCTAGAGCCCAGCGCCGGTTTTTGTTTTTTCCTTGTTTTTGAGTTTCGCAAAAAAGGAATATCAAACGGAGTCCAAATGAGCTGAAAATTTACGGAGATTTTTTATGGACCAGAAGAAGCCCCCGAAGCAAAAGAGTTGGGCCAGAAGAGCCACGAGGCCTCCACAAGGGTGGAGGGCGCGCCCTCCGGTCTTGTGGGCTCCTCGTGGACCCCCCTGACTTGTTCTCGATGCCAAAAATTCTTATAAATAGGGAAAACCCCGAAAAGAAACCTAGATCATGAGTTCCGCCGCCGCAAGCCTCTGTAGCCACCAAAAACCAATCGGGAGCCTATTCCGGCACCCTGCCGGAGGGGGAAATCATCACCGGTGGCCATCTTCGTCATCCCGGCGGTCTCCATGATGAGGAGGGATTAGTTCACCCTCGGGGCTGAGGGTATGTACCAGTAGCTATGTGTTTGATCTCTCTCTCTCGTGTTCTTGATTTGGCACGATCTTGATGTACCGCGAGCTTTGCTATTATAGTTGGATCTTATGATGTTTCTCCCCCTCTACCTTCTTGTAATGAATTGAGTTTTCCCTTTGAAGTTATCTTATCGGATTGAGTCTTTAAGGATTTGAGAACACTTGATGTATGTCTTGCATGTGCTTATCTGTGGTGACAATGGGATATTCAAGTGATCCACTTGATGTATGTTTTGGTGATCAACTTGCGGGTTCTGTGACCTTGTGAACTTATGCATAGGGGTTGGCACACATTTTCGTCTTGACTCTCTGGTAGAAACTTTGGGGCACTCTTTGAAGTTCTTTGTGTTGGTTTGAATAGATGAATCTAAGATTGTGTGATGCATATCGTATAATCAAACCCGCGGATACTTGTGGTGACATTGGAGTATCTAGGTGACGTTAGGGTTTTGGTTGATGTGTGTCTTAAGGTGTTATTTTAGTACGAACTCTAGGGCTGTTTGTGACACTTATAGGAATAGCCCAATAGATCGATCAGAAAGAGTAACTGTGAGGTGGTTTCGTACCCTACAATAATCTCTTCGTTTATTCTCCGCTATTAGTGACTTTGGAGTGACTCTTTGTTGCACGTTGAGGGATTGTTATATGATCTAATTATGTTATCATTGTTGAGAGAACTTGCACTAGTGAAAGTATGAACCCTAGGCCTTGTTTCTAAGCATTGCAATACCGTTTTCGCTCACTTTTGTTACTTGCTACCTTGCTGCTTTTATATTTTCAGATTACAAAAAACCATATCTACCATCCATATTGCACTTGTATCACCATCTCTTCGCCGAACTAGTGCACCTATACAATTTACCATTGTATTGGGTGTGTTGGGGACACAAGAGACTCTTTGTTATTTGGTTGCAGGGTTGTTTGAGAGAGACCATCTTCATCCTACGCCTCCCATGGATTGATAAACCTTAGGTCATCCACTTGAGGGAAATTTGCTACTGTCCTACAAAACTCTGCGCTTGGAGGCCCAACACGAGTCTACAAGAAGAAGGTTGCGTAGTAGACATCATAGCACCACAAAGGATGCATTCTCTGCTGAAGGGGTTGCACGCACCGAAATATAGCAATGGCCATTACCTCGACCATGGTCAGTTTGCTATGAGCTAGCAACCGAACTTTGGTGGCTAGTAGGCGCACCTCCGCGCTGTCCTCTTGGGAAGGACTCTTGGGTCACCAATTGAACCGCTTCTTTAGCGGGGCACTAGAGTATTCGGGTAGCCCTCTCCGGACTGGATTGGAAAGAGGGACGTCTTCAATATAGAACCATTCTGAAGTCTATTCCTCGGGATCTTTTCATGGGGTCCCGATGGGGTACCCTGTCCTGGCTATCCACCAGACCTCGGCTCCGCCTACTTCAAAGATTGACCCTTCATGGGTACAAGGAACAAGGCAAAAATATTTTCTCCAGAATGTCTCGCAACTCAGGAATATCTCGCAAAGCGCCATGAAGCCGGAAATATGTAGTATGAATCCTGGGGTAAGGTTGTGCAGCTGGATCCCATAAAACTCCAATAGACCCCGCAGGAAGGGGTGAATGGGAAAACCCAGACCCCGGAGAAGGAAGGGCACGAAGCATACCCTCTCTTCCTTGTTTGGAGCAGGGAAGCTCTCGGCAAACGCTTGGCCATCCATGGAGATCAGTTCTGCGTGGATAGGAATGAGCTTCGCTGTGGGAAGGTACCCCTGCGTCTACAGATCGCTCAGCCGGAGGCACGAGACGGAGCAGCTCACCCAGTCGCCGGGGAGGGGACCATGAGGTCATGAGGAGGAGCCAGGGGCATGAACCATGGTGCCTAAAGATTTCTCTAGCGATAGCTGATTGGGGGATGGATCAATCGCCCCCCATGCCTTTGCTATAAATAGGCGCGCCATCCTAGACTAAAAGGACAGGTCTGCAAAAAGGGGGCGCAGGGCTGCTCGCCTTCTGAAAATGCGCACGGCAGTCAAAGTTCACCCCCGCCCCGAGGTGGGAATTAACTCTGGCGGGCCCACCATGTTATGAGCGGCTATTCGGATTCCGGATTGCTAAAACTAGTCGAACACGAATGCAGCGTTGATAGAGATCATGTCGGGCAGCGAAGATCCAGCTATAACCCGGGTCCCGGACACTATTCCGAACGATAAAATGGAAAGATGGAGAACTTGCCTCGCAAGCCAAAGACTGCGGGAAAGGTCGGATGAAGGTTACAGGTCCTGGCGTTGGAGGCTAGTTCGGGGGCTACTGAGGGAGTCCTAAACAAAGGGGTCATCGGGCCGCCGGTCCCCTGCTTATGGGCCGGACTGATGGGCTATTGTGGAGCCAAGCTGGGGAGAAAACCCGTGTCTGGGTAGGAGATCTTCGGAGCCGTGGTGTGCCCTCCAAGTCAAAGATATGGCGTGATCTTTCCTTTGTTGTAACCGATCGCCTGTAGCCCTAACCCTACTGGTGTCTATATAAACCAGAGGGTTTTAGTCTTTAGGGCTAGAGCAACATCCTATGCCCCCTTAATCTAGGGTTTAGCTCAACTGATCTCGAGGTAGATCGACTCTGTAACCATATTGTCGATGCAACAAACCCTGGGTCTGTTGCCCAGACTGTGCACAGGCACGGGGACGAGATTGAAGCACCAACCCAAGTCAGAATACAAGGGACTAAGAGGTTCAAAGGACTAACATGCAGATCAAGAGGGACCAAGATCAAGCCAGAAAAGTTAGACACCATCAGGATAAGGGCCTCCTTTGCCGGGCAGGCAAGCTCGGCAAGGGGCGAGGCCACCCCCGGAAGACGATGTCCAAGACGTCCCGGCAGGGCTTGCTGGGCACACGGAGGCAAAACCACCTCACCAACTACTCCACCACAACCCACGTCGTTAATCAGTGCGGTGTCGAACCACGGAGTGACTAAGTGGCAGCCATTCACCACATGGCAGCCTCTCCCTACAGGAAAACCTGCAGATGACACCCGTCCTGCAACGTGTCAAGCGAGCAGGCGTGGAGCTGGCGAGATAGCCCGGCAAGCCTTGCCGGGCAACCAACGATGTGACATTGAGCGGTGCATTTAATGCGCCCTGTCAGCCCAGAGAGTTAGGTATGATAGCACTGTTTGCTATCTTATCAGTGCATAATGACTATTTTGCCATTGTGGTGACCCCTTAATCTATAAAAGGAGGCCCATGGCAACCGTAGAGAGGGTTAGGAGGTTGGATAACTCAAACCCCCATACGCGCGTAGCCACTACCGCCCTGAGGCAACCCTTGCCGGGCAAGTGTACTACGCTCCACCACCACCTTTCCATCATCAATCCACCAAAGCAGGAGTAGGGTTTTATGCCTCACGGCGGCCCGAACCTGGGTAAAAATGCATGGTGATCTCTGCCGTACTGCCACACGCTCGTCTGCTCTTTGTGCAATGCGATGCCCCCCTGTCGAACCAGCAAGGGGCCTCCTGGTCTCATAGGTGGCCGTGGTTTCCCGCGACATCTTTGGCACGCCAGGTAGGGGGACCGCTTGCGCGAACCTGAAGGCGTGTGTAGCGCGTCACCTTTATCACCATCAGCATCATCGACGATGCCATCGACCATGGCACCCAAGAATAAACCCGGTTCTTCGGCTCATCCTTCCACCTCGAAGGCTCCGCCGCCCGCGGCCTGTAACGTTGCGGGGGGTGCGGAGACACGCGAGGACGCGGACGCTGCTGGGGATGTGGTCGGAGCAGGCGGCGCCATCACCACTTCCCCCACAGCCAACGCAGGAGCAGGAGACATCGGAGGAGAGCAGCATCAGCAACATGCCGATGGCCACGCTCCACAAGGTCCGAGTGAAGGGGTTACTCTATCTGCGCCCCTTCTGCCCACCGACAGGCACAGCCGCAGCAACGGCGCTTGGGCCGGGGCGAATCGCCGCCCTCCGACCGCTCCCACCACGGGTGCGGTCGCAGCGCGTGCACCTCCCCTGGACGGGTCGACCAAGCCGTTGCACCCGATGGAGCCACTGGCCCTCGAGCGCCTTCGCCGCACCACCCTGCCATCCAGGTGGTCGTCCCACAGCAGCGGGGGCGCAGTGCTGCCGCCACTGGCACCGCCAGGAGCCGAGCGATGGTGTGATCGACTTCATCATCACCCATGCCAAGTACAGCCTCGGATGCCATGGCGTGGGCTCAGCTACTGCTGAGGTTTCCGCCAACCGCCGAGCAAATGGACGAATGGCGTGCCACCATCCAAAGTCTGCTCGGTTTCGCCAAAGCTGGGGGCTCACGGCGAGCTAGCCCACCACGGCCGCCCCAAGCGACAGCAATAGCTCATGCTGCTGACCGTACAGAAGGGGCCATCCCCACGGTGCAGTCCCCGCCACGGTAGCCCACGCAAGCGCAACAGAATCAAGACCCCGATGACATCTCGATGGCCTCTTCTGACCCTCGAGCGCGTCCAGGCCAACGACGAGCCCCGGAGGATAGGCGGAGAGGAGACACGCGCGCTGTTGTCGAGCGACGCCACGACGACCTCCGCCGGACTGATGGGTACGACGGCCCCGGCATCGACGAGCCCGCGCTTGGTATTGGCGGGTACCTACCTTTCGAGGTTGGCTGCCCTGCCTTTACCCATGAGATGCGGCAAGTCCGTTGGCCGTCCATTCGCACATTCAAGCCAGAGATACCTGAGAAGTACAATGGGAGGCTGAACCCGACAGGATTCCTGAGCATCTACACCATCGCTGTTCAGGCTGCCAGGGGAAGAGATGAGAAGGTGTTCGCCAACTACTTTCCTTTGGCCCTCAAGTACAATGTGAGGTCTTGGCTGATGCACCTGCCGGAGAACTCCATTTCGTCATGGGCAGACCTGTGCCATTAGTTCATCGGTGCCTTCACCGGTGGCCACCAAGAGCTGGGCCGACCCAGTGACTTGCAGCTTCTCCAACAAAAGGAAGGAAAGACCCTCCGTAAGTATACAGAGATTCAACAAAGTTCATAGAAATATCCCAAATATCCATCTGGTAGCCGTGATAGCCGCCTTCCAGTCCAATGTGCGCAACCGCCGGATTCGTTCCAAGATGAACGTATGGTTGCCCAAGACTATGAAGGAGCTCTACATGTTGGTGGATAAGTGTGCTCGGATGAAGGAGGGAAGAAAGTTGCCCGGAGAGGAAGATTGCACCAATATTGATTCAGAGGATGAGGATGAATCAACCAGTCAGAAGAAGAGCAAGAAGCGCAGTAAGAAGCGAAGGGATAAGGCAGTAATGACTATTGAAGGATTGGGTACGCCTAGTACCGGCAAGAAGGCCAAAGCTGAGGCCCCCGGCAAGGAAGCTGCCGTGTGCGCTGACTGCCAGAAAGCCGCTGTTGCCGAGAAAGCCAGGAAAGGTGATGAGCCATATTACAAGATTCATCGGACCAAGGGCCACGACCTTCAAGAGTGTTATCAGGTTGAGCAGCTTGTCAAAAGACAGAAAGCAGAGTATGAGAAGCGTGACAAGGAAAAGGGTCAGAATGTTGCTGACGGTAAGGGCCGAGGTGGTGAAGTAAATCGCCCCGGCAAACCCTTTCGGAACTAAGGAAAACCCGCCAGAAGTCGAGATAAGGAAGCCTGTGGTGATGAGAGTGATGGAGGGGATGAAGAGGAAACTAGTTAGCAAGAGTTTCAAAAGGCCACCGACGCCCTGTGCATTGACGGGGGTGCATCTCTGCACACCTCTCACCGCCAACCCAAGCGGTGGGCACGAGAAGTCAATGCCATGGAGCCAGCGCCCGAGGCCCGGAAGCCGCTCAAGTGGTCCCGTACGCCCATCATCTTTGACGAGGAGGATCATCCTAGCCGTACCACTGCGGTAGGGTGTTTGCCATTGTTGGTCTCCCCAACAATCCGCAACCTCAAGGTCACGAAAATGTTGGTGGACGACGGGGCTGGGTTGAATCTGATTTCCCCAGCAGTTATCAGCAAGCTACAGATAGCAGAGGAAGAGCTGGAGGTTATCGACACGTTTCAAGGAGTTAATCCCTGCAGGAGCCGTCCTAAGGGAAAGATCACGTTGCCGGTAACGTTTGGGGGAGAACTGAACTACCGGACTGAGAGGATTGTGTTTGATGTGGTTGATCTCCCCCTGCCATACAATGGGATTCTTGGACGCCCGGCCCTGGCTAAGTTCATGGCAGCATCTCACTATGCTACAACACCTTGAAGATGCCTGGGCCACTGGGAGTCATCACCATCCCATCGGATGAGAAGGATGCAATCATTTGTGTGGACAAGATGTACCAGGATGCGGTCGCAGCAGAGGCAGCGGCAGCAGCAACTCCCACTAAGGAAGGCAAAGGAAAGAAGAGGGATTGCAGAGACTCCGGTAAAGAGTCCGGGAAGCGTGCCCCCACCGAGTGCATGGCACCCGTTGACGATGTGCCGAAGTGTTCCAATGGCAAGAGATCCAAGGTCGCTACACCCCAAGTGAAGAAGGTCCCGGCAGGGCTGGCTGGCATTGATGGTACTTTCACTATCAGCGCCACCCTCGATGACAAATAGGAAAGCGCGCTCATTGCCTTCCTGCGGGCGAATATCGATGTGTTTGCCTGGCAACCATCTGATATCCCCGGTGTTCCCAGGGAGGTAATCGAGCACCACCTTGCTGTCTGCCCACATGCCCGACCTGTCAAGCAGAAAGTCCGGAAGCAAGCCTTGGAGAGGCAGCAGTTCATTGCAGAAGAGATCAAGAGACTAGAGGCAGCTGGATTGGTCAGAGGAGTACTGCATCCCACGTGGTTGGCAAACCCAGTGGCAGTCCGGAAGGCTAACGGGAAGTGGAGGCTTTCATAGATTTCACAGATCTCAACAAGGCTTGCCCGAAGGACCCGTTTCCCTTGCCGCATATCGATCAGATTGTGGATTCCACTTCAGGTTGTGATTTGCTCTCCTTTCTGGATGCGTATTCTGGGTATCACCAGATCTTCATGTCCAAGGAAGATGAAGAGAAGACGTCGTTCATCACTCCATGTGGTACGTACTGTTTTATCCGCATGCCATTCGGATTAAAGAGTGCCGGGTCCACTTTTGCAAGGGCAGTCCAGATTGGTTTTGAGCCACAGTTGCACAGAAACATAGAAGCCTATATGGATGATATTGTGGTCAAGACCAAGGATAGGGCCACCCTTATTCAAGATTTGGAGGAGACGTTTGCTAATCTGCGCAAAATCAATTTGAAGCTCAACCCGGAGAAGTGTATATTTGGTGTTCCCTCCGGCAAGTTGCTTGGGTTCTTTGTATCCCATCGCTGGATCGAAGCCAATCCCGACAAGATCAAGGCTATCGAGCAGATCCAAGCACCAAGGACAGTTAAGGATGTGAGGCGTCTGACAGGATGCGTTGCCGCGCTAAGCAGATTCATCTCCAAGTCTGCTGAGTGCGCCCTGCCGTTCTTCAAAATTTTGAAGAAGGCAGGACCCATGAAGTGGACCCCGGAAGCAGATGCAGCTTTGCGAGAGTTGAAGGCCTACTTGTCCTCCGTGCCTACCTTGGTCGCTCCCAAACCCCAGGAGCCATTGCTGCTGTACTTAGCGGCAACCAACCAAGTAGTCAGTGCAGCTTTGGTAGCGCAGCGAGAAGTGGATGAGGCAGAGAGTGAGCAGAGACCGGCAGAGTCAGAGAAGGATCAGGACAGCAATGAGCACGGCAACGAGAGCAACCCCAAGGACGCGGCAAGGAAGAAAGTGGTGCAGCGCCCAGTGTACTTCGTCAGCTCCTTATTACAGGGGGCTAGATCGAGGTACTCTGGCGTGCAAAAGTTGATTTTTGGTCTCATCATGGCCTCAAGGAAACTATGCCACTACTTCCAAGCCCATGAGATCACGGTTGTCACTCGTTTCCCGTTGCAATGGATACTCCAAAACCCCGAGGCTACCGGCAGAATAGTGGAGTGGGCTTTGGAGTTATCCAATTTTGGTTTGAAGTTTGAAAGCATGTCAACTATTCAGAGCAGGGCATTAGCAAAGTTTATTGCGGAATGGACGCCAACCCTTGATGAGGAAATGACGGAGACAGCTATCCCCGGCAAGGAATCGCCCCAAGAATGGATTATGTATTTTGATGGTGCTTTTTCCCTACAAGGTGCAGAAGCTGGCGTGCTTCTTGTTGCCCCCTCCGGGGAGCACTTGAGGTACATCATCCAAATGCATTTTGCCCGGGAAAAGCAACCAACAATACAACAGAATATGAAGGGCTCCTTGCCGGGCTCAGGATTGCAGCTGAATTGGGAATTAAGAAGCTGATCATTCAAGGAGATTCACAGCTTGTGGTGAGACAAGTTATCAAGGATTACCAAAGTCCATTGATGGAGGCATACGTCGAGGAAGTGAGGAGATTGGAGGAGCACTTTGATGGATTGCAAACAAAGCACGTACCCCGTGCGGAAAACAGCATAGCTGATCATCTGTCAAAGTGTGCTGCGCAGAAGCTCCCTGTGGAACCAGGGACTTTTGTTCTCCATCTCACTCAGCCCTCCGTATCCCCAGCAACAATGGCCCGGAAAAGGAGAAAGTTGGACTCCGGTAAGCCTCTCCCGGTAGAGCCGTCCGCTCCTGGCAGAGACCCTGCCGGAAACAACTCCTCGCAGTCTGCCAGACCACACCCTCCAGCCGGGCCCATGGACCCTGCGAACGAGTCATGTGCTCCCGCAGCAGAGGAGGTGCTGCTAGTCCTCGTTGCCGAGCCCCAGGCTCTAACTTGGGCAAGGCACATTGTCCACTTCCTACAAACCGGAGAGCTTCCCGGCAACCAAGACGAAGCTGAAAAAGTAGCCCGAAGGGCCAGTATGTATCAATTTGTCGATGACACTCTATACAGAAGGAGGCCCAACGGTGTGAAATTAAATTGTGTCTGCCAGGAAGAAGGAAAGGAACTGCTGGCTGAGATACACAAAGGCATGTGCGGCTCCCACATTGGATCAAGGGCACTAGTTGGGAAAGCATTCCAGCAAGGATTATATTGGCCCACAGCCCTCCGAGATGCGGTCGAGCTAGTCACCAAATGTGAAGCCTGCCAGTTCCATTCCAAGAAAACCCACCTGCCTGCCCAAACTCTTTAAACAATCCCTCTATCATGGCCATTTTCGGTCTGGGGGCTCGATATCCTCGGCCCCTACCCCCGAGCAATCGGGGGCTTTGAATTCTTGTTCGTTGCTATCGACAAGTTTACAAAGTGGCCGGAAGTGACTGCCGTGAGAAAGGTGACTGCTCAGTCAGCTATCAAGTTCTTGAAAGAATTGATGTGTCGTTTTGGAGTTCCGGCAAGGATCATTACCGACAACGGCACCCAGTTCACGAGCCGCGCCTTCATGCAATATGTTCATGCCCTCGGATGCAAGATCTCATTTTCCTCTGTGGCACACCCTCGGAGCAATGGGCAAGCTGAGAGGGCGAACGCTGAAGTGCTGCGTGGACTCAAGACGAGAAACTTTGATACGCTGCAGAAGCACGACAGGCGGTGGATCGAGGAGCTGCCGGTAGTTCTCTGGTCCCTCAGAATGACACCAAACCGAGCTACCGGGCAGACTCCCTTCTCCCTGGTCTACGGGGCAGAAGCAGTTATCCCCACGGAACTCATTTACGGGTCGCCTCGAGTGCTTGCCTATGATGAAGTAGCGCAAGATCAGCACCGGCGTGACGACGCTGTGCTACTCGAGGAGAACCGTCTCCGGGCTGCTACGCGTGCTGCACGCTATCAGCAAGCCCTGCG
This sequence comes from Thinopyrum elongatum, assembly GCA_011799875.1. Classification (NCBI taxonomy): domain Eukaryota; kingdom Viridiplantae; phylum Streptophyta; class Magnoliopsida; order Poales; family Poaceae; genus Thinopyrum; species Thinopyrum elongatum. Next base: position 617,483,052 of record CM022298.1, on the reverse strand, counting down.
TTGCTATCATAGCCGCAGGGTTCACGCCCAGTGTTTTGAGGAAGGTGACCTTGTCCTTAGGCGCGTTCAGTCCGCCAAGGGTACAAACAAGTTGTCACTGAAGTGGGAAGGCCCTTACCGGGTAGTACGAGTCACCAGACCTGGCGCAGTCCGTCTGGAGACTGGAGATGGCATTCAGTTGCAAAACTCATGGAATATTGAGCATCTCTGCAAGTTCTACCCGTAAGGCGCGGCTGTCGGGCCCTGCCCGGCAGCCACCCTTTTGTACAAGCCTTGCCTCAGCTGCATGTAACCCCTTGTACAAAGCTAGGGTGATGACCCTTTGCAAGAGAAAATAAAGAAGCGCTGTGGGGGGGCCCCGACCAAGATTGCATGCATGCATGAGCATTCCAAGATCACTGCATAAGCATTTCATGAGCATTTGCATATGCATATAGATAGGATCGCATCCTGCATTCATTCTCATCCGCATGAAGCTGCAGGTTCCTGCCGTGAACTTGGCTTTGACGAGGAGTTGAGAAGATTGCCCGGCACTGCGATCCCCGGCAAGCCAAACAGATAAGTTCTACCTCCTGCTCATTAGTGTTCTGTAAGTTATAACTTGTGTGTAAGAAAACCCCGCCACTCTTTTGAGACTTAGGTGCTCCCATCCCTGACTCGAACGTTGCTTCGGACAGGATGGTCGTAGTGGCCTTTGGTAAAAAGAAGTTGGCGGGGGGCTGGCCCCTTTGCCTATTGCCCGGTAGACATAGATCTCCGGCAGACAGAAAAGGTGCCGGCAGGATAGCCTGCCGGGGAAAACTCGTTTATTTACACTAAAGAGGCATCTCGCCTCTGCATGGACATACACATGCATAGGTTCCCGGCAAGGTTCATCTTTTTCATTAATATGCTGATACAAGTACAAGCATTACAGAACACAAACATGGACTCGAGAGATTACATTATTTGAATTCAAATTTGGCAAGTGCCTACAGATTTAAGATTGAAAAAAGATAAGTGCCCCGTAATCCCCTCTTTTCGTTTTCCCTCCATCAGGCACTGCGGCGGAAGGAGGAAAAGACGAGAAAAAGGCACCCAAGCAGGAGCCCATCCCGGCCCCGTCGCGACCCACCTGTCGCGGCCTGACAAGACCGGGAGTCGCAAGGCTGCGAAGGAGGAGTACGGGGGACGGGGCGACGCCCTCTGGTCGCCACCTCCAGAGCCAGCAAGAAGCCCCGGCTTGAGCGCCGGTGGAGTCATCCACCAACGCTCAGCCGGAAGACTACTGGAGGGGAGGCGAAGGTGCCAAGAGAACATCCCTCCCCAGCCATCGCCCTAGGAGGCTGGTGATGATGGTGTCGGGGAGGGAGGGGAAGAGCGGAAAGATGAGGCGGCAGGTCACCGGTCGGAGGCGAAGGCATCCATGCCATCGTACTCCGACATGACCCCCTGCCACCTACCTTTTCCGTCTTCCCTCGTTTTCTCCTCACCACCGCTGCTCCCAAGAAGCGCCAAGACTCCAGCCCGGCGCCTTCCCCGGGGAGACGACGAGCGGCCAGGACGGCCAGGGGGCTTGAGGTGCACCACTCCCCGCCTTGGCGGGCAGGAAGGCGCGCCTCTCATCAACATCAGCCCCAAGACCTCCGGGAGGGGCGGTGCTGGGATTACCAATGGTCTCCAGCCCAGCCTCCCGGCCGAGCCTCGAAGGAACCAAGAGATTTGTCACAACCAGGACCAGGCTCACTCCCCGAGTGCCAGCACCAGCATTTGGCAACACTAGCCCCGTCCAAGAGCCCGGGGCTGGCCCCAGGCTCTCCTATTCAGCATAACCAGCAGAGGCAGAAAGCGGAGGAAAATAAGAATGCGAGGGTGAGTGACTTCGCCCTCCTCCACCCCTCCATTTTATAGGCAGATCGGGGAGGGGAGCCGCTCCCTCAATAGGCGGCCACCGTCCTCCTCCGCCAACTCAAGACGACCGGGCCCTCGCCTTGACGCTCTCCCACACCACACGCCTCCATTACCTACCCCGCGCGATGCATGCATCATACGTGGCTAAGGATAAGGGCGTGGTGGGAAGAGTGAATTGGCAGTTTCTCCCCCATGCGTTAAAGTCATTCACGGGCCATCACTGGAGCGGCCCCACCACCATTGGCCTTACACGACGCGCGGAGAAACCGGAAACTGGCCCGGAATCAAGGCTAATGAAGAAGCAAAGAAGACCTCAAGAGACCAGCCTCTTCAGCGACCCCGCCTGTGCACTTATTAGGCCCTACCCTGACGACGCTCGGCAGCGTGTTCGGGGCAGGCCCGGGGTCTTTTGTCGGTGCAACAAACCCTGGGTCTGTTGCCCAGACTGTGCACAGGCACGGGGACGAGATTGAAGCACCAACCCAAGTCAGAATACAAGGGACTAAGAGGTTCAAAGGACTAACATGCAGATCAAGAGGGACCAAGATCAAGCCAGAAAAGCGAGACACCATCAGGAGAAGGGCCTCCTTTGCCGGGCAGGCGAGCTCGGCAAGGGGCGAGGCCACCCCCGAAAGACGACATCCAAGATGTCCCGGCAGGGCCTGCCGGGCACACGGAGGCAAAACCACCTCACCAACTACTCCACCATGACCCACGTCGTTAATCAGTGCGGTATCGAACCGCGGAGTGACTAAGTGGCAGCCATTCACCACATGGCAGCCTCTCCCTACAGGAAACACCTGCAGATGACACCCGTCCTGCGACATGTCAAGCGAGCAGGCGTAGAGCTGGCGAGATAGCCCGGCAAGCCTTGCCGGGCAACCAACGATGTGACATTGAGTGGTGCATTTAATGCACCCTGTCAGCCCGCAGAGTTAGGTATGATAGCACTGTTTGCTATCTTATCAGTGCATAATGACTGTTTTGCCATTGTGGTGACCCCTTAATCTATAAAAGGAGGCCCATGGCAACCATAGAGAGGGTTAGGAAGTTGGATAACTCAGACCCCCATATGCGCGTAGCCACTGCCGCCCTGAGGCAACCCTTGCCGGGCAAGTGTACTACACTCCACCACCACCTTTCCACCATCAATCCACCAAAGCAGGAGTAGGGTTTTACACCTCACGGCGGCCCAAAACTGGGTAAAAATGTCTGTGTGATCTCTGTCGTGCTGCCACACGCTCGTCTGCTCTTTGTGCAACGCGACGCCCCCCTGCCGAACCAGCAAGGGGCCTCCTGGTCCCATAGGTGGCCGTGGTTTCCCGCGACACATATCATACACATCAAATAAAATCAAGCAGGACGTAGGGTTTTTCCTCTTAGAGAGGGCCCGAACCTGGGTAAAGACCGTGTTCATCGTCCCATGTTTTCCATTGATCCTAGATCCACAGCTCGGGACCCCCTACCCGAGATCCGCCGGTTCTGACACCGAGACTCATCTTCTTCGACGAGACCAGTCACTGACGTGAGAGCCAGAACAACCATTGAGTCAAATATGAAAAGAATATCACAGCTGAATAGAGCATGTGATGATATGACCCTGGATTCTGAAGAGGAGGCAACAAACACTGAATCAGATGATGAAGAATTTTCCAGAAGGATTGGAAGGAGCAATGCCTTCATTGCATATGAATCATCAGACAATTCACTCGAATCAGACTTTGATGATGATGCCTCAAGTGACAATGAACCAATCGCATTCTGTCTCATGGCAAAATCATCCAAGGATCAGGTATCAGCAAAACACCAAAAATCCATGAATGGATATTCTCCTGAATATATTGCCTATGCTAAACTGGTCAAGATTGCAAATCTCAACATGATGAACTTGAAATGCTTGAAAAGAATATTATGAAAACCGAAGGATTACTGGTCGAAGAGATGGAGAAGAATCAAAAGTTGATGGAAGAGCATGACGCTTTTTCTTCAACTATTGATGATCTTTCCAACAAATATGATTCTCTTTCAGTTAACTTCGAGAGTTTATCTGATGAACTTCTTAACAGGAATCAAGAACTCGAGTCTCTGAAAGAGTCTCATAACGAGCTTGTGAAAGAAAAAGCTTCATTCTTCGCCGAGCAATCTGTTCGGCTCCCAGATGATTTTATGCCTCCTTGCTTAAAATGCCTAGAACGTAATAATGTTGATTCACATGCTGAAACTTCCAATGCTATCATTGAGAATATTGCAAATATTACGAATGGAAACTCTAACCCCTCTTCTGAGGAATTTGTTGTTGTTACTGAGGAAAATTGCAGGTTAAAGAACTTGCTCGAGTCGGGAATGCTAAAGAGCCTAAAAGGGCATCAAACTCTTTGTGATGTGCTCAAAAAGTCCATACTGCACAAAAAACCCTCGAAAGGAAGGATTGGGTTTCGAAAGGAAACTCAATGTTGATGGAACCTATTGGACTCCCGAGCAATATCCTCGAACGACTTGGGTTCTTGCTAAGAGTAAAACTCTCAAATCTGAAATTCTTACTGGATATAACTCACCCATTTCTGTTGATACTGACGAGTCCGATGACTCAAACTACAAACTCTTCAAACAACAGAATGGTGAGGTATTTGCTCGATATGTTGGTACTAACTGCAAGTCTGGTTCACCCAAGAAGCAAATCTGGGTGAAGAAGTGCATTATTGAAAATTTGTCTGTCGCTACTAACTTGAATATGCAGAGTAATTCTCTTCGAAACAATGATTATCATTTGCAGAATGGCACATGAAAACTTTCATGTGGGTATCAATCAAACCCTCGACAGAAGGAATACATGCGTATCTCCTCAAATCATTATACTCATGTCTCTGGAAATAACTTCAATGCATATTCATACAATTACTCTTGAAATGCACAGGTGTCTTGCAGATCTCGCCAAAAGAATACTCCTACTCAGACGAAGCAAATGAGATCCTCGTTGGCCATGCAAGTGTGGGTTGCGAAAAAGAACTAATCCTCTCTTGTACATATTATCTCAGGAATTTCATTCGCTTATTCTTTATCCTGAGATCTATATTGTTGGTGCTAGTTCCTTGTGCTCTTTTGTTTTCTTTGCTTTTGCTTGTGTTTGTGTTCTGTCCGTATATCAACTCACTCAGAGCTCCGTGGTTTTGTGTTCTCTCTCGTTTAGTTAAGTGCTTTGATTCGGACCCTGTTATCCCTCTATTATTTCTCGTCCATTCTATGTTGTCCGTCATAAACATGCAATTTGATCTGAAGAAGATTTCACTTCGACGTCCTTGACCGCGAATGAAATCAACTTCGAACTTTAATTTGTTTTTGGTGTTTGCCATTCTTCAAACCCTTCGGTCTCCCGTTCAGTTTCCGTGATTTTCGCAGGAAACGGTTGCCACGTGCCCACGATCCCCATAATCGTTATCGCGTCCGTTAAATGTGGAACATCCCACGTTCGTTGGCCGTAGATCTCGGAGGGGTGGTTCTGCGCTCCTGCTATATATACAGCTCCCCATGTCTTCCTCCTCTCTAGTTCATCATTTCTACAGCCACCTCCTCCCGAGCCTGAGCTCGAAGCAACATCATCGAAGTGCCTCGTCGTGCAACTCCGGTGAAGTCTCACCACCGTTGGTCACGCCAGTGCGGTAAATCCTCTCCTCCGCATTGCTGTAGTCGATCCTAGCTGCCAAGTTAGGGCACCTGGATCTAGAACTGACCCTATCCCTTCTCTGTTGTAGGACAGTTCATACTGATGCATTTTTCTTGCTTTATTTCCTTGCGGAAGATCCTTAGGGTTAACAAGGCTTTGACTGGTATGGTTTGTAGCTTTTCCCTCGTACTAGTTATCCTGGATCTAGGGTTCATGTGTATCTCTCTCGAAAGATTAGAGAAGTTGTTACTCTGCCTCGTAGGCGTGTTGTAATTCTATCGATGATATCTTCTCAAAGTATACCATGGATTCCTTTGTTGCTTCCGAAAAACTTTCTGTTTTCTGTAAAAATTGCTTCTGTGCATGTTTATGACCCTACCCTGTTTTCCCTCGCATCTATTCTGCTTCACAGGTTGGTCATGGCTCACAATTCGGAAGAGCAGTCTGGTTCTAAAGAAGAAATCCCTCAGTTGCCTTCCTTGTCTGAACGATTGATTGGTGGAACAAAAGCATCAAAGCCTGATGACCCACAAGTATAGGGGATCGCACCAGTTTTCAAGGGTATAGTATTAAACCCAAATATATTGATTTGACACAAGGGGAGCCAAAGAATATTCATGAGTATTAGCAGTTGAGCTGTCAATTCAACCACACCTGAAAGACTTAATATCTGCAGCAAAGTTTTTAGTAGCAAAGTAGTATGGAAGTAACGGTAATAGTGGTAACAGTAGCAAGAGCAATTTTGTAGCGATTGTAACAGCAGCACGGCGAAAATAACTTAGCAAAGATCAATATGTGAAAAACTCGTAGGCATTGGATCAGTGATGGATAATTATGTCGGATGGCATTCATCATGCAACAGTTATAACCTAGGGCAACATAGAACTAGCTCCAATTCATCAATGTAATGTAGGCATGTATTCCGTATATAGTCATACGTGCTTATGGAAAAGAACTTGCATGACATCTTTTGTCCTACCCTCCCATGGCAGCGGGGTCCATAAGGAAACTAAGGGATATTAAGGCCTCCTTTTAATAGAGAACCGAAACAAAGCATTAGCACTAAGTGAATAAATGAACTCCTTAAACTACGGTAATCACCGGAAAGAATCCCAATTATTGTCACCTTGGGGTATGCGGATCATAACTCGTAATAGGTGTCTACAACTTGCAAGATAGAATCAAGAACACACATATATTCATGAAAGCATAATAGGTTCAGATCTGAAATCATGGCACTCGGGCCCTAGTGACAAGCATTAAGCATAGCAAAGTCATAGCAAGATCAATCTCAGAACATAGTGGATACTAGGCATCAAGCCCTAACAAAACTAACTCGATTACATGATAAATCTCATCCAACCCATCACCGTCCAGCAAGCCTATGAAGGAATTACTCACTTTCGGCGGTGAGCATCATGAAGTTGGTGATGGAGGAAGGTTGATGATGACGATGACGATGGATTCCCCTCTCCGGAGCCCCGAACGGACTCCAGATCAGCCCTCCCGATGAAGAACAGGAGGCAGCGGCTGCTTCATGTCGTAAAACGTGATGAATCCTTCTCTCTGATTTTTTTCTCCCTGAATATGAATATATGGAGTTGGAGTTAGGGTTATAGGCGGTCCAGGGGGCCCACAAGCCTGGGAGGCGCGCCCCCAGGGCTTGTGGCCTCTGGGTGGCCCCCCTCGGGTATCCTTTTCCACCATTATTTTTTATTTATTCCACAAAAATTCTCCGTAAATTTTCAGGTCAATCTGAGAACTTTGATTTCTGCACAAAAATAACACCAAGGCAATTCTACTGAAAATAACGTCAGTCCGGGTTAGTTTCATTCAAATCATGCAAATTAGAGTCCAAAACAAGGGCAAAAGAGTTTGGAAAAGTAGATATGATGGAGACGTATTAACTCCCCCAAGCTTAACCCATTGCTTGTCCTCAAGCAATTCAGTTGACAAACTGAAAGTGACAAAGAAAAAACTTTTACAAACTCTGTTTGATCTTGTTGTTGCAAATATGTCTAACTGATGTTCAGGTTTTCAGCAAAGATTATGAACTAACCATCACAATAACACTTAGGTCTCACATTTACTCATATCAATGACATAACCAACTAGCGAGCAATAATAAGATATCTCGGATGACAACACTTTTTTCAAAACAATCATGAAACAGTATGATATAATGGTATCTCGCTAGCCCTTTATGAGACCGCAAAACATAAATGCAGAGCACCCCTGAAGTTCAGGCACTGACTAGATATTGTAATTCATGGCAAAAGAGATCCAGTCACACCCATAATCAACATCAACTAAAAACAAAGCATATAAATGACAATAGTGCTCTCCAGTTGGTGCTTTTATGAGAAGATGATGACTCAACAATAAAAGTAAATAGATAGGCCCTTCGCAGAGGGAAGCAGGGATTTGCAGAGGTGCCAGAGCTCGATGCTTTTAATAGAGATAAATATAATTTTGAGAGGCATGCTTTCATTGTCAACATAACAACCAAGAGATCTCACTATCTTCCATGCTAGACACATCATAGGCGGTTCCCAAACAGAATGGTAAAGTTTTTACTCCCCCTCCACCAACAAACACACTCCACGGCTAGCCGAATTCACGGGTGCCGTCCATGCAACAATAGTCCTGGGGGAGTTTTGTTTCATTATTATATTTTGACTTTGATTTTGATCATAGGACTGGGCATCCCAATTACCAGCCACTTTCTCGTGAATGACAAGTGAATAAACACTCATCGTGAGAATAACCCACCTAGCATGGAAGATACTGACGGCCCCTAGTCACTACATGAGCGATTCAGGCATACAAAACAGATTATTATTTGAAGGTTTAGAGTTTGGCACATGCAAATTTACTTGGAACGGCAGGTAAATACCGCATATAGGTAGGTATGGTGGACTCATATGGAACAACTTTGGGTTTAAGGAAGTGGATGCACAAGTAGTATTCCCACTTAGTACAAGTGAAGGCTAGCAAATAGATTGAGAAGCGACCAACTAGAGAGCGACAACGGTCATAAACATGCATTGAGGTTAATCAACATTGAATGCAAGCATGAGTAGAATATAAATCACCATAAACATAAATATCGTGGAGACTATGTTGGTTTTGATTCAACTACATGCATGAACATTGTCGGATTCAGGGCTCCGCGGACCCAAGAAGGTTCGAACTCTGGGGCGTGTGCGAAGATCTCAACCTCTCAAGCCCCGAGCTCATTGCCCTATAGCCTAGCCTCGCCAGGTACACGCTCAAGCGGAGAAGAAGATGGACACGGCAGTTTACCCAGGTTCGGGCCACCTTGAGGTGCAAAACCCTACTCCTGCTTTGTGGTGGATTGGCCTCACGAGGAGGTTGAGGATGAACTGGTACAATGGGTGAGCTGCCTCGTGAGGGCTCGGGGGGTGAGAATGAGTCGACCGACCTCCCTCCTCTACGGTGGAGACTGGCCTATATTTATACTAGGCCCGGTTCTCTTCCCTCATAACTTAGGCGGGAAGGAATACCACAGTGACCAATTTGAAAGGGGGCAAGAGGTACATCTTATCCTAACGAAAGGTGGTCTTCGCCTGCAAAGCTTCTAGCCATGACGCAGTGGAGGGCTCGGCGATGACATCCGTCCTTCCGAACTCGTGGTCTTGGTCTCATTGCACCAGAATAGAAACCTTTGGGGGATTCCTTGGGAACCCGCGTCTGTCCTTGCTCCCTTAGCACCGAAAGGGAAACTGCCTCCTCTGCGCCCGCTAGCGCCCGTTTGGCCTTGGTCGTCATGGCTCACGTCGTTGCAGCCTCGGGAGGCTGGGTACCTGCATAGAAATCTCCGCTCCTCGGGAGGCAACCTAGGGAGGCCGCTCCCTTTGGAGGTCTTGGTGTCGTCCGCCTCGCGAGCACTACAAGAAATCTGTTAATACGTGACGGACTTGATCCGTCACAGATCAATGGAAAACTGTCATGGGTGCCCGTCCACGACGAATTTGAAATCCGTCATGTATATCGCGTCATAATTTGACATCGCACCTTACATGACGGTACTTGTCCGTCATGGATCTGCCCCAAGCCCGCCAAGGCCCAATCCATTGTGATGGAACAAACCGTCATCGACTAACGCCACGTAGGATTTTTGATTGACCAATTCGAATGACATGGTTGCCTACGTGGATACTATTTTCTGTCACAAAATTCGTCATGGTTGAGCACATTAACCCATTTCTTTCGGCCCAATTTTTACCTGATACGTTTTGAGCATAATGCGTTACGCAAATCCTAATGCCAATTTTGGCCCAAGAAATATTTGCAAGTGTATAACATTACACAGTTCAACCAATATGCAGTCTGTATGTATTTACAGCATAGCAGTTTACAAAATTCTCTACAAAATGATAACTTACAATATAGATTGAAAAAATAAATCACACATCACGGTTAGGAACGAGTACAATTCATTTTACATCAACAGAACATACAAACTATCGAGGTTGTTATTTAGGTTCTTGTTATCGGCCCTCCTGAATGGCAACCATCATGTCGTGGCTGATTGTGATGGGCAGCATCAAGTAGCCAGCTTCCCAATCTTACCTGCAAATTTACAAGATCCTTAGATTTTTTTGAGGGATATGAATAGACAGTAGAAATAATATAATTGCAACAAATATAAAAATGAATTACATGTCCAAAATTCTTAAATCTTATAGTGCCTACAAATGAGAATAACATTGTATCCACTATAAAAACAAGAGTAAACATGAGGTTTCTTAAAATTAATCCAAAGAAAAGTGTGTCGACTGTAAGTCAAATGGCAAAGTAACAAAACACCCAGGATAGAACTAATTACTATAGCAGTAGTAGTTGAGGCTAAGATTACCAAATGTTGGGCACCATATGTAATTAAGAGGACAAATCTTCCAGCACTACACGTACTAAGTCTGCACCGGTTTCTATTATAAATAAATAAAATAAAGTAAAGGGCAGGAAAAAGTTTATGTTTACAAACTGTCTAGATTGAGTCATTTAGTATGTAACATCCTGAACATGGTGACATGTACTGGGAACAAGAAATTCATCATTGTGATATATATTAAATTGAGCAAAGATCTGGAGCTACATGTACGCATAAATTATATAAGCTGATAAAGTAAAAGGACACCAAACTACTTCTAGTTACGCATATAAAAAATAATATCAACGATTGTATAAGCAGCTTGGCATTAACCCAGGAACAATCAAGAGTGACTTGTACCAGATTTTGATGTTAACAATAACCGAGAAATAAGGGGGCTGTTTGGTTTGTGCCCCCAACTGGCCCTGCCAAAAATTGGCATAGCCAAGGCAAGGGCAAGACCAAAATTTCGGCGTGGTAGTGTTGTTTGGATTGTAGCCGTAGCATCTACCAATTTTTTGGCAAAATGGTTGGGTCTCTGTTTGGTTTTTTTTAGAAAAGGAGGAGGACCCCCGGCCTCTGCATCTGGACGATGCATGCAGCCACTTTATTAATTATTCTCACAAGACCTTACAAAGTCATAGAACAGTAAGACTAAAGCCACTGTCTAGGCAACATCTGTCGCTACTCCTATCCAGTTGATGAAGGGATGCTGATAGTCTGGGCCTAATACCAAACAGACCTCGCAGCCAAACCTAACATCTAAGACCTGAGGTCCCAACCAGGACGCCTGCCGGGTATGGGGCACCCACCAGTCCGGCGCACTCCTCAACCAGGACACCTGCCGGGTATGAGGCCGCCGCAGCCACCTGCCACCAATCCATCTTCAGTGCTGTACTGCTGCATCTACCTTGCCCGGTCTAGCTGCCGTCGACGCCACCACGATGCCAGACAACGCCACCATCCCACGCTCGTCCATCATCACACGCCCACCGGCGAGACCCCGCTGCTCCATGCCGCTGAGACCCGCCGTTGTCGACGTGCCAGATGCCACGCCGCTCCTTCCTCGCGAGCACCACCTGCTGCCACTGGTCCCATCCCCTCTGCCTGCAGTTCCTCTAACCGAGCACCCAAACGCCCCAGGCGGCGCCTCCAAGAAGGGTACGACACATGCAATGCCGCCGCCGCCCAATCTAAGGAGATTTTGGGTTTTCACCCGGGCATGGGGTCGGGGTGGAGGGCAGGTACCTCGACGGCGCCTGCAAGTAGGAGAACGGCGACCCTGGTCGTCGCCACCGTCGGGATGAACGAGTCATCTAGAGTTTCCTCCGGTCCGATGTCACCTCTACCAGCCCCCGCGAATGCATCGGGGCTGACGACCGCGATCGTAAGCCACCAAGTGCAGCGGGAGAGAGCCTGCAGCACGGAGGAGATCCACCGGCAACTCACCACCCACGCGGTCAAGATGCCGTCCATCCATCCCCCGGGAACGTCGCCAGCCGAGGGCGCCGTCGCCATGCCTAATGGGGCCGCCGCCCCAGGTCCAAGTTCCTCCACGAAGGCCGGAGTGACGAGATCCGCCACGAGCGACAAGATCCGGCACCGCGCGGCCGACGCATCGCCCAAGCCTGCCGTCGACCGATCCCGCCGGGAGCCCGCACGCTGCCGGGAGTCCCACACCCATGGATCTGGGCGCCCGTGCACCACCGCGAGCCTGCCGCCTCTGGGATCTGCCACACCGTCGGGAGGGCCGCACCCCGCGGATCAGAACACCCGCGCCGCCGACCATCGGCAGCGGCGGAGGGGGAGAAGGGCGCTGGAGGGTTTCTAGGTGGCGGTGGCGGCTAAGCCCTCCCGAGCCGCCCGCGGGGGAGGCGACGCGAGAGGTATCTGCAAAAGGTCTCTGTTTGGTTTCTAGCCAATTAACATGCCACATATCTGTATCTGACATCTTTTTTCTTTTTCTTTAGCAAATGAGCATTTGAGGTCTAACTTGAAATGTTTATATAAGGAGCCAATAAATCATGATGACCAAACAGAAAAAGGGCAGAAAAAAGGTTCAATGAAGCAGCATGCGCACGTGTTTGCCGAGTGAAACACACACGTACTAGCCAGCTGGATCGATACGATCCATGGAGGCGTAAGCATACAGGCTAGCTAATTAATTTTCCGGCTCATGTACCAGCCAAGCATAATACGCGGGATGCTAGCAGATTGGTTGCCAATATTTTGGCAAATGAATTCGTCGCCCTCGGCTCGCCCGGATATTGGCGAGAATTGTTTGGGCAAATGCCGCCTGGATTGGGCAAGCCAAATATTTGGTGTCCAACCAAACAGCAGCCAAAACTCGGTACACCAATATTTTTGTAAGGCCAGCTTTGGCTCAAAACCAAACACACCCCAGAATACATAGTCGTCAGCTATTTTGGATTCTCCTTTTTCTTCAAGTAGTGTTTTTCTTACAAAGGGACATGTCTTTCATAACAAAAGATACAAAAATACAACATGTATATTTGCAGATAACAAATGTGATCAACCAAGCATTCCATGGCAATGAGCACCACCGTCATCTCGGTACAATAGCATGAAAATTCATTTGGCATAAATTTATCAACTTGATTGTGTGGAAATCGATATGATGGCAATTTTCACCATATAACACATAAAAAGTTTGCACATAATATTTAATAGAGAAGCAGTGTAATACCTAGCCTAGTTAACAAACAATCTACTCTTGGTTAATCTATTCAGTTAGATTAATGAATTACTTTCCCTCCATAAATAAGAAATTTGAAGGAACGAACAGGAGTATCTCCTGGACATTTACTTATTAAAGTAGTAGTTTCTTAACTAACTAGCAGACCTCACTAATTCTATACTGTTAGTGCTCGCACAGTGAGAGAAGAAAAAGGAAATAACCAGTAGTGCTAGTCTATCGTTGGCTATATCATGCGAGTATCAGGAAAGGAAGTGGCCACGTTTTCTGCATCAGGTTGAGTCCAAGAAAATTTGAGAGCCCTTGGATAACTATGCTAGAGCAGAGCAGCCGTCACTTGGAAAGAAAAGAAAAACAGAGCGAGAGGGTAGACCTTCTTGTTCTGTGGGGAATCATGGTGGCGGGGCGGACGACCTCGCTGTCGACCTTGCCCAGCTCGCTAGGCTCGAGCGTGGGGTCCCGGTCGTCGCCGTCCATGGAACCGGAGAGGCGGAGAGCTCCTGTTGATCTGAATTGAAGCAAAAAATTGATTGGGGATGGGAGAGAGAAGGAAGGAATGAAGGAGAGAGGAGATGACCAGGGGGGTAGGGAGGGACCTTATGCGGGACGTCGTCATCGCCGGCGAGGTCGAGCTCGGGCCTCCCGCAGGTCATGGTCGTCGTCCTCTGCTCGTCCGACGCTTGCTGCTCCGAATCTTCGGATGGCCCCTGGTCAGATCCATGGCCCTGGTCATTGGTTGTGAGTAGCAGAGGTGCACCGCAGTGGCTAGGGTTGGCCGCCGCTTTGATGGGGCCGCTGCAACCGCTATCGCCATGGATCTCGGGCCGCCGTCATCGGTTGGAGGCGGGGAGTTGGAGGCGGAGGACATGGACGAGGAGACGAGAGGCGTGGCGGTAGAGGACGGGGACGAGGAGAGGCCAAGTGTGGTGGCGGCAAATGGAGGAAGAGTTGGGGATGGGGAAGTGTGTTAGGGTTAGGTTTTATACGGGTGAAAATTTAGGGCTTTAGGTGGGCTTTTCGCGGGCTTGCGAAGCTGTACACGGCCTTTCATGACGGTTTTCAAAACTGTCTGTGGAAATCCATCATGCATTAACAGGTTTCTTGTAGTGGAGGCCAAGGGGCCCTCGCGAGGGTCTTGTCTTGGTGGCCTTGCAGATAGGGCGTCGAGGGAGCCACGCCATGGGTCGCAGGCAGGCAAGTCTGGGTACTCTGGTTCCCAGAACGCCGACAAACATGTGCCAAGTCAAGCCACTTGAATCACTCAGAGGAGGATACCATCCTATCATACTACATCATAACCATTTTAAAATTCATGTTGGCATTCAAGACAAATCATTATACACTCCTGGCTAATTAAGCATGGCATGAGTAACTATAATCTCTAATTGTCATTGCAAACATGTTCCATTCATAATGGGATGAATCAAGAACGATGAGCTAATCATATTTACAAAAACAAAATAGGTCGAGTTCATACCAGCTTTTCTTCATCTCAATCATTTCATCAAATTTCATCATTATTGCCTTTCACTTGCACGACCAAACAATATGAAGAATAATAAGAGTGCACGTGCATTGGACTAAGCTAGAATTTGCAAACATTTATTCAAAGGAGAAGACAAGGTCTTCGTTAGATCAATAATAAATGCATATGAGAGCAACTCAACATTTTCATCGTGGTCTTCTCCTTACGACCCAAAGAAAAGAAAAGAATTTCAGAGAAACACACTGAAATATTTTTAGAGTTTTTGTTTTTCTGAAGAAAGCAAATTAACGAAAAGAAAACAAAAATAAGAAAAACTATTTACACGGGAAAGCTCCCAACAAGCATAAGAAGAACGAGAAATCTTTTTGGGTTTTCTTTTAATACTACAACTAACTAAACTAGAAGGAAAACTAAAAAGAAACAAGAACTAATTTTTTGGATTTTCTCAAAAATTTCAAACACACAAGAAGAGAGCGAGAAAAATAAACTAACATGGATAATACAATGAAAAAGGATGAACACCGACAACTGGAATGAATGTGTGATGCATGAATATAATGTCTGTGGGAAATTCGTACTCCCCCAAGCTTAGGCTTTTGGCCTAAGTTGGTCTATGGCCACGACTGGCCTCGATGATATCCAGAGTTGTAGTTGGGGTTGTACTCAATTGCAGCTGCCACTGCTTGGCAGGCTGCCTCATGAAGGCAGGCGGTCTCCCTTGCCCTCTCATACTCGCCTGCCTCCTTTTTCAGTAAGAAATATCTTTGTTTTGCCTGAAAATCAAAGAAAGAAGGAGCGAGAAGCGTAACAAGGACAACGCGACTCCTGTCAAAGATTAGTCTGTACTGAAATGGCAATTTGTCCCTCTCAAGAAACTAGTAACGCTCCATAGCATCATAATCAAGAAAAATAGGTGGCAATTGAATATCATTTTCTCTTATGGGAACACCAAGATGACTAGCTAAACAAGTGGCGTAAATTCCACCAAAGAAATCTTCATCTTTAGCATTATTATGTAATCGACGTGCAATGATAGCCCCTAAATTATATTGTTTATCGTTCATTACTGCGCTCTTGAGGACACTCAAATTCGAGGCGCAAAGATGGCTATGGTCATGTTTACCATTAATGCATCTTCTTATAAAGTGAGAAAAATAATGTAGTGCAGGAAAATGAATGCCCCCTATAGTAGTTTGTGTTATGGTTCTAATTTCACCCACAGTAATGCTAGCAAGGAACCCAGCGCAATCAGATTTACGAGGTTCAGTATAAATGCCCCATTGCGGAATTTTGCATGCATCATTAAATTCTTCTAGGTCCATGCGAAATGATTTATCATAGAGATTGAATAAAACAGAATGTGTGTTGCGATGGACTGAATACTCAAATCTCTACACAAAGGAATCAGTAAGGTTATAGTATTGCAAACACTTATCTGACACGAAGTCCGTCAGGTCGGCGTTGTGCACATATATATCAAATTCTTCCTTGAAACCTGCATGAGTCATGAAATGATCCGGCGGCCATTCACAAGGCCGCAGTAGAGCTTCCCGCGGTGGTTCAAGGTTCGGCTCCCGTATAGTAGGCCTTGCAGATTTCTTCTTCGAGGAGCCACCTTGGAACACCTTCCTAAACATTTTCTTCCTCTGAAAAATTTCTGAAATTATTAGTTACTCAAAATAAAAGTGAACCAAACTCAACAAAATTTGTAGCAACTACTCCCACAAGTGCCTAGAAGCTATATCATGCAACAAAACTACTTTGGACCATATAAATTTGACATACAAGCTCAAGAACAAGGTCACCACAGCAGCAAAAATTTGCAATATATAAAGCACTAGAACAAAAACTAATTAGACCATTGGAGGAGTCACATACCGATGATCAATCCCCCAAAACAGTTCTGCAAATGGAGCTACGATCAAGGAGATCGAAAATGGTAGCAAGATGAGCAAGAACACGGGTTTGAGCAATGGTGTGATTTTTTCTGGAGGAAGACGAAGTGGATGGGCGGCTAGAATAAGTGAGGGGCCTACGTGGGCCCCACAAGCCACCTAGGCACGCCCAGGGGGGTGGGCGCACCCTATGAGCTTGTGGCTCACAGGTGCACCCCCGGGGTGTGCTCAGTGCCAAAAAAATTCTAATATTGCAAAAAAAATCATACTAAATTTTCAGGGCATTTGGAGAACTTTTATTTTTTGGTCATTTTTTTATTGCATGAATAATTCAGAAAACTGTAGAATAATAGCATTTCTACCTTATTAATTCTAAATAACAGAATGTAAAAGGTGGGTACAGAATGTTGTGTCTCCTAAATTCATCCATCACATGCTCATCAAAAGGAATCCATTAATAAGGTTGATCAAGTCTTATTAACAAACTTCTTCCGACTGACATGAAACCGGAGAATTTTCGAATAACACTAGGTTACCTCAACGGGGATATGCATGTCCCCAACAATAAGAATATCATATTTCTTTTTGACAGTGGGAATATGGAATTTAAAACCTCCAATAACAATTATTGGAGTTTCTCCAATAGAGTTGATACTATTCACTTGAGGTTGTTTCTTCGGAAAGTGTACCGTATGCTCATTACCATTAACATGAAAAGCGACATTACCCTTGTTGCAATCAATAACAGCCCCTGCAGTATTCAAAAAGGGTCTACCGAGGATGATCGACATACGGTCGTCCTCGGGTATATCAAGAATAACAAAGTCCGTTAAGATAGTAACATTTGCAACTACGACATGTACATCCTCACAAACACCGATGGGTATAGTAGTTGATTTATCGGTCATTTGCAAAGAAATTTCAGTTGGTGTCAACTTATTCAAATCAAGTCTTCAATACAAAGAGAAAGGCATAACACTAACACCGGCCCCAAGATCATATAAAGAAGTTTTAACATAGTTTATTTTAATAGAGCAAGGTATAGTTGGTATTCCAGGATCTCATAGTTTCTTAAGTATTCCATCTTTAAATGTAAAATTAGCAAGTATGGTGGAAATTTCAACTTCCGGTATCTTTCTTTTATTAGTAACAATATCTTTCATATACTTAGCATAAGGAGACATTTTCAGAATATCAGTCAAACACAAGCGCAAAAAGACAGGTCTAAGCATTTCAACAAAGCGCTCAAATTCTTCATCATCCTTTTTCTTGGATGGTTTAGGAGGAAAGGGCATGGGTTTCTGAACCCATGGTTCTCTTTCTTTACCATGTTTCCTAGCAATGAACTCTCTCTTATCATATCTTTTATTCTTAGGTTGTGGGTTATCAAGATCAACAGCAGGTTCTATCTCCACATCATTATCATTAGTAGGTTGAGCATCAACATGAACATCATCATTATCATTATTACTAGGTTCATGTTCATCACCAGATTGTGTCTCAGCATCAGAGATAGAAATATCATTTGGATTCTCAGGTGTGTCTAAAGTAGATTCACTAGAAGCATGCAAAGTCCTATCATTTTTCTTTCTCTTCTTAGATGAACTAGGTGCATCAGTATTAATTCTTTGAGAATCTTGCTCAATTCTCTTGGGGTGACCTTTAGGATACAAAGGTTACTGAGTCATTCTACCTCTCCTAGTCACAACTTTAACAGCATGATCATTCATTTTATTATTCATCTCATTAAGCAAATCATTTTGTGCCTTGAGAACTTGTTCTACTTGAGTTTTTACTATGGAAGCATGTTTACTAACAACCTTGAGATCATTAACAGTTCTAAACATATAGTCACTCAAGCGTTCAATCATATAAGCATTTTGTTTCAGTTGTCTACTAACACTAGTAGACTGCACGTGCGTTGCCACGGGCCAATAAATAAATTTATAAACAATGCTTATTTTCCTCCCACAAACGAGCATTTTGCATGTAATGTTCATCCACAACACAAATGAAAGCATCTTCTTCTCTCTTCTCTTAGAAACACCACACACCCCTCTAGCCGCTCTTTTCCATTGAACTTGTTGTCCAGCACCTTTTCTGTCCATACATCATTCATCCTCTCAATCTATTGCCCCTTGAATTTGCATGTAGCTTCCATGACATTGTTTTGTTGTCTTGAAACGATACAAAAACAACCCGACCATGTCACCTTCTTGCCATTCTAATTCAAATCCAAGGAAGCTAAATCTAGTTGAATGCCCTTGCGTTGCCATGAAAGAACAAACTTATCTATGGAAACATATATCGAAACATGATTATATGCAGAGTGTACATCACATGCATATCACTACGTTGTGACAAATAGTTCTTGTCTATCCCTCGCTTTTCTCTAAATATGTTTCTCCAAGCATGCATTTCAATTTCCGCCCTCGCTAAAATATCTACTTTCCTGTGCTCCTTCAACCCCACAAATATGTCTTGTTCTCCCCCTCCACGAGATTCCCTTTGCATAGTTGTGTTGCATATGTGATCTTTAAAAACATGGCAAGTGAGTGGCATCATCAACATTAGTGATCTGCATTGGGCACTCAGGAAGAAGGTACAATCGGCTTCTTCGAACAGATTTGATTCTGTCCAGGTGTTACTCTTCTATATTGACGAGTTCCGTCTCTGAAGCGAATTCTAGGCTTCCTCTTGTTCAACACAAGTACTAAAATTGAGATGGAAAACTTCAAGACATACATAGTTTCTTACACAAATAATCTTGCCAAATCATGGAGCTTCAAATTTTCTACCGACAAAATCATCCGAGTGTAGTGTATTCAATGCCTAAGTAATACTAGATATCGAAATAGCATCACCAAGGGTAGAAACGGACACTTAAGTTGGTAGCATGAGATATATTAGCATACATAAATTATTTTTCTACCCCACACTATTTATAGTAACTACTTATCGAGCAGCTTTGCTGCGCACGAATCCATAGTGAGTAGGGTTTATAGTCAATGCAAGAACAAATAGTTGAGAAACATATGGCCAAATCAAGCACTTCTAATGAAATCATAGTATGACCCCCTCCTATGTTAGTAGCCTAGTAAAAAAATTACGTAAAGAAAGAAGCTTCTAAAATGTGATAAGTATCTACTCCTTCAAATGACACAATCAGTTGAACTAACTAATTTAAACCTTAGTTCTTAATATTTTTAGCAAAAAGGAGTAGAACATAATCCTGACATTTGAACCATGTATACATTACACATAAGAATTGCCAGACAACTGATAATACCAACAAATTTAGACATCAATTTGAAAGAACCCAAACCTGATAGCTCACTCGGTAAATAACTGATATTATTTACCTCTAGGAATGTATATCAAGTCATTTTTCCTTAACAGAAGTATGACACAACATCTAGAGAACAAAAACCTACTCCACAATTTTTCTATATTAACTTGTCCCTAATTAATCTTGTCCCTAATTATAGGACCTTTTTAAACATGTTGACTTTTTAAATATTGCCATATATTCATTAACCAAACAAAATGATGTAGCAACCTGAATGGCAGAACCAGAACAAGTACTCTAACAGAAGAGAAATTTGATACCTACAAAATCCACTTTGGAGCTTCGAGTACATTTGCAAGAACACACACATATCCGGGATGTTTAGTCGCTATATCATTTAGAAGAACTTTTGTGTTCCAATTTATCCAGAGTAAGGACAACAGCTGAGAAGGGATATAAAATAGCACAGACAAATAGCAAGATATCTGATGAACATTATATTTGTTGAGCCCATTCGTAGAGAAAAAAACTTAAGTAATAAGCAATAAGAATAATCATACATGCATCATTTATGTACTGACAGATATGCCATACAATCATCCTACAAGCATGGGGGATAGAAAAACGAAATTGAAAGGACAAGTAAGAAACAAACCAATCTCCTAAGATCTGCAAATGAGAAGTAGCGGAGCCTAGGGATTGTTTGAAGTACTGACCTCCTCTATGACAAGGAACTTCGTTGAGCTTTGATGATTTAAAGTACTGTCCAAGAGGTATACTGGGAACTCAGCTGTAGAAACTTGGGGACGACCATCTGTCATGCGGTTACCAGTGTGCTCAAGCCATTGCATCTGTCACCTCCATGATTGCCTCTCTTTCGCTACCACCGAATTGGATTTTCTTCTTAAGATATAGTGTTAAATCTTAATCATGCAATCAGCTAAGAACTACACAAATTGATTGGGAAAGGAAAAGAAAAAGTAAACCATCAAACCTGCATTAGTGCATCTTTCCTGACTCAAGAGCACGACACCAAGTAGACGAACACCTTTCAGGCCAGGGCAGAGCGAGGATCCTCCCAGGCTCCTTCGATGAAAGATGATTGGACTACAAAAGAACTTAAACATCAGTAATGGAGAGGCCATCTACCTGTGCACTGTCAGTTACATATGTTACAGCCAAGTGATAGGGGTTCTTTTCAGAAAGAAAAGAAAATTGGTGGGGGTGTTCGTTAATTCGATGGAGGGCTAATGAAATGAAACGACCTACATACTCCCCTTTAGTAGTAGATATTTTATAATGTTCTTGTCTTAGCAACGATGATTCAGTAGATATTGCATGTGGAAACCTGCGGGGCATTGGATTGAGGTACATCAACATTGACACTTTTTGAGGAACACTTAATTTTAGCTACCAGATAGTAGTCTGCTACATCAAGAGCGAGACAACAATAGCCAACTACAACTAATTGAGACAGTATATATCAACATCGGTGGATACATATATTGCCAAATCCCAGCAAAATGAGAGAGAAAAAAGGTGGCATTCAAGAACATCTAGCGACCATCTCTTAAATGCTTGTAATGAAATCTGAACATTCTCTCAAAAATATCCTTCTCAAGATAAAAAACAAACTGGTCAAGATTACCTTTCATACACAAATATAGGAGTTGAAAGAAAACAGATGTGCTACAACCAAACAACAACCCTAAGAAGCCTATTTCGAGGGGAAATGAACCAAAATGAAAATAGAGATTCATGGCAGTTACATACCTCTCTTTTGGCGCTCATGGTGGTGCGTCGCTCCACCTTTGGGCTTCGCATAGTGGGAAACTTGGTTGCCACCGGAATCCAGGCCGGCCAACCTCGTCGGCCAGCCCGTCTTGTTTGCTCCGAGGGAGACCATTGGGTAGGGTGCTCCACGGAGCCATTCCTTCATGGCAAAAACACACAAGTACAGTGAGTCAGAAACCTCAAAAAGGGAAAAAATCATACGGTAGGGGAAGCTCAGGGTGAAGTGAAGTTCCTTGCCTCACGGCTATACTGCTTGAATATAACCTGAGAAAATGCATCTTGTTCAAGTACAGCATGGCTAGAGGGGGCATGAGGTTTTAGTGCCTCCCTTCATCCCAAATGCAGGGGGAAACTAAAGATGAATCCACTCCAAAGTTATGACGAGAAAGCTATATTGATCATGTTACAACATTTTTTAAACTCTTTTAACAAGCTTGATTTGTCTTCAGTTTTATCTAGTGTATGTCTTCTCTTCATATTTATCCAGTTTACAAACCGTGAAAAACTCAGGTATGTGAAACAGATAGCACACATAGATCAATGTCAAAATATGAAGCAACACACAACTCAAAACAGATAGCACACGTGGATCAATCTATCATCTATGCCCAAACATATAGCACACGTATGTGGATCAATCTTGTTAGGAATAATATTTAGCACATGTCTTTTATTAATTAGCACATACTAATTAGTAAACCAACATTATCAATTAGCAACCATCATTAGCACTTGGATTTTGTCCAACACCTAACCAACAAACCTTGTAACCGGCCTACACCTTGTATAAATACTCAGATTCATCATCAATGAAAAGCTGCTGATTCATTCATCTATCTATCTCTCTGTTTTTTTTACTTCTAAACACGTTATCATGCACTTTGCTCTCCAGTTGAGCAATTTGACCGGGAAATAAAAGAGAAGAACAAGGATGAACAGGGGACTTCAATCCACATCAATTTAAAGATCATCCTCGAACAGAACGGACAGATCAAAACAAAAGAAGAAACCAACTGATCATACTCCATACAGGAACTTGAAATTGGTCAGATTTTTCAATCAAGTAACCACAACGGATTGATCCTTGTTTTTCATCATTATCAGTGGCCAGGAATTAGGCAATGTTCGGATCTTTTCATGGGCGAAGACATCAGAAAAAAGAAATGGACGAACAGAAAAGAAGAACAGAGCTTGTAGATCTGGTTTCAATCAAGAAAATAATAATAACAGATATTACCTATTTAATCTTTGCCTATTTGTTCTAGTATTCTTGTGATCAACCAATAATCTAACAATGGATTGCTTTTCACATGTATGTACGTACTCACGCAAATCACAAGAAGAAACGATCGATCATGTAATACCAAGAAGAGGCAGCGCTCTCACGCGCACGTCGCCATCCAGCCAGTGCAACTTCCCACGGCTCCTTGCTCAACTGGCACATGGCGTGGCGCGTCCCGGCAGCGGCAGCCGATGGGTCGCTCCACCCTCCGGCGGAGCACAACCACGACATGGGGGCGAAGCCCTTAGGCACGTGGCGACATCGCCTCGGCTCCGACCGCACGCGCACACGGGAGCCGGCACAAGGAACCCTCAGCCCTCCTCACCTCAGCCCCGATCTCCATCCCGGCGTGGCGCCTTCGTGGGCTAGGGAAGCGGGGGAGGTAGCGTGACCGTGGAGGGGCGGCGGCAGACACAGAGACAGATCGATTGGATTTAGGTTAGGTGTGCGTAAAGTACTCCAGTTTTCTCTGCGGAAGGAGGAAAAAAACCAGACGTGTCGGTGCAACAAACGTTCCCGTTTGTTAACCGGACTCATGCACAGATGTACCGACAATTGTGCATTCAGCACCAATGCTAAGACAAGGTCAAGCCAGAAAAGCCGCTCTTCGTGGGATCAAGGAGAGCATTAAGAAGAGCAAGATTGCAGAAGGCCACCTAGGGAGGGCCTCCCTTGCCGGGCAGGAGGGCGAGGCCGCACCCGTGGACAAGCCCAGATTCGCCCCGGCAGGCTTGCCGGGGCCCGCCAATATCAAACCCCGCCAAGCTCCTTCAACGAGGAATCATCACCAAGACGCCACCGCTCCACCTCATCGCACCCAAGTCACCCATCAGTGCGGTGTCAAGAGACCGAGCAACCAGGTGGATCCTATCAAGCACATGGCGGCATCGAGGAGAAGAGATTAGCTTTATTGACACCCGTCCAGGAGGTGTGTCAACCTGATAAGAAGAGGCAGATAAGCGGCGCAACAGGCTTGCCGGGATTCGCCCTCGATGCAACACCTAGCAATGCATTTAATGCACTTTGTCCTAATTGTCAGAGTTAGGTATGATAGTATTGTTAGCTATCTAATCACACTCAAATGACTGTTTTTCCATTGTAGTCGCCCCATAACTTATAAAAGGAGGCCCGAGGCAACCTAGCAAAGGGTTCGAAGACTTCGACCCCCGGCACTTGTACGCGCGTGATTGCACTCCCGAGGTGTCGGCGTTCTGGGATCGGGGGTACCCAGACTTGCCTGCCTGCGGCCCAGCGCGTGGCGTCATCGACGGCCCGGTCCGGCCTAGCTCTAGGACCCCAAGGACAAGACCCTTGTGAAGGCCCTGGCCACGCGAGGAGAACGGCACCGAGACCTCCAGAGGAGCGGCCTCCCCAGGCTGCCTCCCGAGGAGCGGAGTTTTCTATGCAGAACTCCCTCCTCATGAGTCCGCGATGACGTGAGCCGTGACGACCAAGGCCAGGCGGGCGCCAGCGGGCGCAGGAGGGACAGTTTCCTCTTTGGTGATAAAGAGACAAGGACAGGCGCGGGTTCCCGAGGGAGGCCCCACAGGTTTCCCTTCCGGTGCAATGAGACCGAGACCACGAGCTCGGCAAGATGGATGTCATCGTCGAGCCCACCGCTGCGTCATGGCCAGAAGCTTTGCAGGCGAAGACCGTATTTCGTCAGGATAAGATGTACCTCTTGTCCCCTTTCAAAATTGGCCGTTGTGGGATCCCTTCCCGCCTGTGCGATGAGGGAAGAGGACCAAGTCCACTATAAATAGAGACTAGCCTCCACCATAGACATAGGTTGATCGATCCATCATCATCACTCGAGCCCTCGCGAGGCTGCTCATACACTGTAACAGTTCATCCTCAACCTCCTCGTGAGGCCAGTCCACCAAAAGTAGGAGTAGGGTCTGACACCGCAAGGTGGACCGAACCTGGGTAAATCTGCGTGTTCTTCCCTTCTCTGCAATCACGCGCACTCGATGAGGTTGAGCCTTGGGTGTAGCGAGCAAAGTGTTCCGGTGAAGCGAGATCCTTCGCACACGCCCCAGAGTTCAAACCTCGTTGGGTCTGCGGAGCCCTAATTCCGACATTCGGCGCGCCAGGTAGGGGCGTGTCGAAGCTCCGTCTCTTCATCAACCGCGCTCCGCTCTCGCTCCGCCGTGCCCATGGCTGAAGCTCACTGTGTCCGCGTTGAGCATCGTGCCGCTTGCGTCGCTCAGGCAGCCCTGGTGGGCTGCAGCGCCCCTTGTTGCTGCGCTTCCCCGGTGGTCAGCGCTGCTACTGACCCTGCTGCTCATGAGCAGCAGGATTCTTTAATGCCTCCCTCCGTGCAGCATGATGGCCTCACCGCCACGCCTTCCCTCACCCCCGTCATGGCGTCGTCCTCCCATGCTCGCCGCGGGCCGGCGAACACGCAGGCCGCGCTCCTCATGGCGCGGGAACTGCTGCGCTACCGCCCTGCCAACAAGGGCTACGACGCCTGGCTGGGCCGCATCACCGAGCTCGTCAACGCCACCTGCGAGGCCTCGACGCCCTCCCACTCGCTCTGCCCCCCGCCATCTCGTGCGGGCGAAGTGGTGCATGGCGCCCCCCCCACCTCCGCCTCGGCGCAGCGTCGACGTCGACCCGGGGCGCGATGCGTGTCAGCAAGACCCACCGCGCGCGGCCCCAGCTCCGGCGTGGGACGAGGCCAGCTGCCGAGGTTGTGCAGCAGCCGTAGTACGACACGCGCGCGCTTCCCGCGCCGCCGCGCCAACTTTAGGATCAAGCCGCTGTGGAGGTCGCCCCGCCTAGGTGTCAAGACCGTGCCCCTCTGGCGCGGGCCATACCCATGAGTGCGGGGGGCTGCCGTGCCTTATCTCGCGAGCTACACCGCGTCGTCTGGCCTGTCAAGTTCAAGCCTGACCTGCCCCCGCGCTATGATGGCACCTATGACCCTGTGGAGTTCCTTTAGCTCTACGCGCTAAGCATTGAAGTGGCGAATGGCGACAACAAGGTCATGGCGAACTGGTTCCCCATCGCCCTCAAGGATGGCGCGTGTTCCTGGATCATGAACCTTGCCGAGGGATCCATCTCCTCGTGGGACTAGCTCCGTGAGCGTTTCATCACCAACTTCCAAGGGACCCGTGACCGCGCCTCACCGTCAACGACCTACGGCGCGTGAAGCAACAGCCAGGCGAGACCCTCCGGAAGTACATGCAGCGCTTCAACCAAGTCTGCCTCAAGGTCACAAAAGCGTCCAACGAGGCCATCATCTCCGCGTTTACAGAGGGCATAACCGACGTCAAGATGAGCGAGGAGCTCGCCATGCATGATGACCTTTGCTCGGCTCTGGAGCTATTCAACCTAGCTGACAAGTGCGCCAGGGCTGAAGAAGACCGCCTCTCCCTCCTCAAGCACCCTGAGGTTGATCCTGAAGACAAGAAGGCCAAGGCCAAGGAGGCGAAGCGCAAGGGCCCCACCGTGCTGGCAGCGGAGCCTGAGCAGAAGCGCGGCCATGATCGCTACGAACAAGCCAAGGACAACCGCCCGTACTACGTCTTCCACAACGTACACACCCACAACACCAACGACTGCCAGGAGCTCAGGGTGATCCGCGGCGAGCGCCTGGGCCGTCGCCCGGAGCACAACGACTGAGGCTATGGCCGTGGGGGAGGCCGCGGCGGAGGCCGCTGGGACAGCCGCAACCCCCGCCAGGACTGGTTCGACCAGCCTCGCGAGGATCGCTGGCGTGATGAGCCTCGTGAGGGCCCCTGGTGTGACCAGCCTCGCGAGGCCCGTCCTCAAGTCAACGACGGCCTTCCTTCGCTGCCGCCGCCACCAAGAAGGAATGACAACAACCCTCAGGATGATGGGGCTGGGGGCTTCCAAGAACCTCACGCGATTGCTTGCATCCTCGGCGGTGCCCAGACATCCGCCTCGCACCGCGTCTTCAAGCAATTCTCTTGTGAGGTGAACGCTACCCTCCCGAAGCTTGAGGCTGCACGCCCCCTCAGGTGGTCATAGTACGCCATCACCTTTGACTCCAAGGATCACCTCAAGTGCGCGGCCACTGCTAGCGCGCTTCCCATGCTCTGCACACCCACCATCAGCAACGTCATGGTTACCAAGACCCTCATCGACAGTGGTGCCGGCCTCAACATCCTCTCTATGGGGACGTTCGACACACTCCAAGTGCCTTATGATCAACTCATGCTCACCAAGCCCTTCTTAGGAGTGACCGATGGCTCCACCATTCCCCTGGGGCAGGTACGGCTCCCAGTTACCTTTGGCAAGTGCGACAACTACCACACCGAGCTCATCGACTTCGATGTCGCCCACATCGGCCTCCCATACAACGCCATCCTCGGGTACCCTGCCCTCGCCAAGTTCATGACTACAATGTTCCCAAGATGCCAGGATGCAGCGGCGTCATTACGGTCGCCTGTGACGAGAAGGACGCGGTCTGTTTTCTTGAGCATGCCTACCGTGTCGCGGTAGCCGAGGACCCCGACGACGAGGGTGGCGTCCTGCCTCCTGAGGCCACCCCCATGAAGAAGAAGCAGCTCCTCCCCAAGGGGCGTCCGGAGACCAAGAAGCCCGCTGGTGACACCTCTAGCTCCGCGCCTACTGTCGGGGCGCCCCTTCCTCCTGCATAGGAAGGCGCGCCCGGCGCCTCCTTCAGGGCGGGCTTGGGGGCTTCCGTCTGGAGAGCCTCTGACCTAACCAGTGTGACGAGGGAGGCGCTCGGGCATAACTTGGAGGCGTGCTTCAATGCGGCCCCCACAAGCAACGAGCGAGGCGCGAGGCGCCAGGGACATGAGAATTCATCACCAAGGCGATCGAGGAGCTTCACGAGGCGCAAGCCAAGCGTGGCGAGCGTCGCCCCGCGCCACCCAGTGCAGCTGCCGCCCCCAACGCGGGCGACGGGCTGCGCGTCTGCGTCGACATCCTGGGTCTCAACAGGGCAGCATCACAGGACCTCTTCTGGCCATCCCGTGTCGGCCGGAGTGGGGGCTACCCCTGCAACTACGTCCGCATGCCCTTTAGCCTCGTGAACGTGGGCGCTACATACCAGCGCCTTGTGCAGGCCGTGCACGCGTCTCATGAGGCCCGACGTCAGGCGGTGATGGCTCAGGAGATCTCAAACCCTCGCGAGCCCCCCAGGCCTCGCGGGACTCTCGAGCCTCCGGAGCCCTCGGGCATGTGAGGATCAAGCTTCATTGACTTCCTCGACACTTCAGCAGCATCATTGCCAGGTGACCTTTTGGTTTCTTCAGTTGAGGGCGCCCCTTGGGTTGCATTATCCTCAAGCTGTCAGGACCCGTCCCTGCAGCTGTATCATTTTGCGCATGTATCAGAACTGGCTTTGCCTTTGATGAATTTCTTAAGTAATCCAACCTGCGTGCCCGGTGCTTCGTCACCATGAATGTCTCCGCGCCCTTACAACCCCGGCCTCGACCGCCTCATGATTAAGGGCTGGCACGGCGTCTGTGCTCGGGTCCATCCATGCAGCGTTGGTAAATCCAAGCGACCGAGCTCTGTCTCGCGGGCCAGTCCCATGCATGTCACCTCCTGGGGTCCTTGGTGCTTTGTCCTCGCATGAGCTAATCGAGAGTGGGTGAGTCAGGGTGCGCGGCTCGGTTCGTATAACCACAGTTCGGCACTTTGCCGTCGCGGGAGCCGTGCACCGGGTGTTTTTCCTCGGGGTTGTTGCATGAGAAGACTGGGCACGGCGTCTGTGCTCGGGTCCGTCATTGCAGCGTCGATAAACCCAAGCGACTGATCTTTGTCTGGCGGGCCGGCCCCATTCACGTCACCTCCTAGGGTCCTTGGTGTTTGGCCTTCTCATGCGATGGCCTCCGAAGATTCATTCGGCGCAGGTCGCCCCCATCACACAGGTTTTGTAAGCGCGCTTCGCACCAGAAGATTCAGGCGCAACCCGCCTTGAGGTAGGGCCTCGTGAGTCCCGCGCTGGCTCACGGGTGCCCAGATACACCTCCTCCAGTTCTGCCATGCCAGTCACGCATACGAACAAAACAGGGTTGTACACGCCCGGAGACTCTAACACAGAGCTCCCTGTCCACGCCAAGTGGAAGCCCCATGCTCCGCGCTGGCGGACAACACGGTCGAACAGCGACTATGCCCATGCCCAAGTGGAAGCCCCATGCTCCGCACTGGCGGACGACACGGTCACTCAGCGGCTATGCCCACGCCCAAGTGGAAGCCCCATGCTCCGCGCTGGTGGATAAACAACTGAGGGCGCCCTAGCAGCTGCACCCACCTCAGGATGGCCTCTCGGCTCTTCACGCGGCCGTCACGCAGCATTCCCCTGGGATGCATGCGCGAGGGGGCTGGACACGGGGGCTACACTCAGGCCAGGCCTGACGCGTGCCACCTCACCAGGTCCCTGGTACCTGGTCTTCTCACGTCCCTCCCAGGCAAAAGCTGGCGAGGAAAGGTATGGAGGGCTCCGAATTAACCTCGTCGTCGCCCATGTTTCCTTCATGAGGGCTGCTTGCACGTCAAGGGGGACCCCTGAGCATCGCGACTCAAGGGACTCAATAGTCACGTAGCCCCTCACCCCTTGGTTTCGTCCTGGCGATCCAGACGTCCCAACGTCGGTAGAGGTATGCGCGGGGCTGGCCCTAACGACGCAGGGCACAAGGGCAAACAAGAAGGAAACAAAGCACGAAATGGAAATCATGGAGTTCAAACAGTTATTACAGGTACCAAATATTGTGTAAATTCAAACAAAGTCTTACGCCTCCACGAGGCATGATAAATGTCGCAGGGTAAAATCTAGGAGGAGGGGCCATCGCCGCCATGGCCGTCACCGCCGCTTGTCCCAGTCGCGGCGAGCTCGTCGTCGACATCGCTGCCGTTGTCATCTCTGCTGCCACTTGCCTCCACCTCCGGGGGGCCGGTGTCAGGGATGCAGGTGAACTTCTTCACCAGTGCATCCACGTGGTCCTTCACGGTTGCCACCGCGGTGGCACGGGACTCAGGAGAAACCGGGACAATCACCGCGTCAAAATCGAAGCCGGGCTCGCAGAGGTAAAGGTGGCTGAAGACACGCGTTGCGGCTGTGGAGAATAGGTCACGGCAGTCGTCCTCCAGGATGGTATCCACCTTGGCGGCAGCGCCTTCTAGCGCCTCGGCAAGCCTGGAGGAGAGCCCTGCGTAGCCGCCCTTAGGGGTCGCCAGCGGCTCCTTGAATCCTCCCCTGCAGATTGAGTGCAGCGCCTGGCGAGACCTGAGCTCGATGGAGGGGAAGGCATCGCGCTCTGCGGCCGCCTTCTTCTCAGCAGCGGCAAGGGTCTTATCCCGGGCGGCCAGCCGGGCAGTCGCCTCGGAGACGTGCTTGGCATGGGATGTCCTAGCCCCTGATACGTCTCCGTCGTATCTACTTTTCCAAACTCTTTTGCCCTTGTTTTGGACTCTAATTTGCATGATTTGAATGAAACTAACCCGGACTGACGTTGTTTTCAGCAGAATTGCCTTGGTGTTATTTTTGTGCAGAAATAAAAGTTCCCGGAATGACCTGGAAATTTACAGAAAATATTTTTGGAATAAATAAAAAATACTGGCAAAAGAATGAATCAGAGGGGGTCCACCCATTGGCCACAAGCCAGGGGGCGCCCCCCTCCTGGGGCGCGCCCTGGCAGCTTGTGGGCCCCCTAGACCTCCTCCGACCCTAATTCCAACTCTATATATTCACATCCGGAGAGAAAAAAATTAGAGAGAAGAGTTTATCATGTTTTATGATACAGAGCCGCCGCCGCCTCCTGTTCTTCATCGGGAGGGCTGATCTGGAGTCCGTTCGGGGCTCCGGAGAGGGGGATTCTCGTCGCCATCATCATCACCAACCTTCCTCCATCACCAATTTCATGATGCTCACCGCCGTGCGTGAGTAATTCCATCGTAGGCTTGCTGGACGGTGATGGGTTGGATGAGATTTATCATGTAATCGAGTTAGTTTTGTTAGGGTTTGATCCCTAGTATCCACTATGTTCTGAGATTGATGTTGCTATGACTTTGCTATGCTTAATGCTTGTCACTAGGGCCCAAGTGCCATGATTTCAGATCTGAACCTATTATGTTTTCATGAATATATATGTGTTCTTGATCCTATCTTGCAAGTTGTAGACACCTATTACGTGTTATGATCTGCATACCCCAAGGTGACAATAATTAGGATTCTTTCCGGTGATTACCGTAGTTTGAGGAGTTCATGTATTCACTAAGTGCTAATGCTTTGGTCCGGTTCTCTATTAAAAGGAGGCCTTAATATCCCTTAGTTTCCATTAGGACCCCACTGCCACAGGAGGGTAGGACAAAAGATGTCATGCAAGTTCTTTTCCATAAGCACGTATGACTATATTCGGAATACATGCCTACATTATATTGATGAATTGGAGCTAGTTCTGTGTCACCCTAGGTTATAATTGTTGCATGATGAATGCCATCCGACATAATTATCCATCACTGATCCATTGCCTACGAGCTTTTCACATATTGATCTTTGCTACGTTACTTTGCCGTTGCCACTGTTACAATTGCTACAAAACTGATACTGTTACTTTTGCCACCGTTACCGTTACTTCCATACTACTTTGCTACTAAAAACTTTGCTGCAGATATTAAGTCTTTCAGGTGTGGTTGAATTGACAACTCAGCTGCTAATACTTGGGAATATTCTTTGGCTCCCGTTGTGTCGAATCAATAAATTTGGGTTGAATACTCTACCCTCAAAAACTGTTGCGATCCCCTATACTTGTGGGTTATCAAGACCTTTTTCTGGCGCCATTGCCGGGGAGCATAGCTCTATTCTCTAAGTCACTTGGGATTTATGTCTGTTGATCACTATGAAGAATTTGAAAGATACCAAAACCAAGATCTATCCCTCTACTACGAGGGGAGGTAAGGAACTGCCGTCTAGCTCTGCACTTGATTCACCTTCTGTTTGAGTAAGCTTGCGACAGCACCACCTGCTAGTAATTCTGATATGTCGCAAGTAATCGATGATGCCACTTCTGCTATGCACGATGCTTATGATGATACTACTGCTTTGCTTGATAATACTGTGCCACTAGGTGAATTTCTTGATGAACAACTTGCTAGGGTTAGAGAGAATGAGATTACTGAAACTGATGAAATCATTGAAACTGATGAGTATGATTCTCCTCCTAGATATGAATTGCCTAAGGTACCTGAGGGTTATATTATGGATGAAGAAACTGCTAGAGACTTTTTTGCTTGCAGTGATAGAGATGATCTTAAGAAATTGTTAGCCAAGCTGAAAGAAAGATCTTTGAATGCTAGAATGCAATATGACCCTAAGTTTGCTACTTCACCTATCTTTGTTACTGATAAGGATTATGAATTCTTTGTCGATCCTGAGTTAATTACTTTTGTTGAATCTGATCCTTTCCATGGCTATGAACCTGAAACTGTTGTGGCACATCTTACTAAATTGAATGATATAGCCACCCTATTTGCTCGAGGAAAAAATTCGCTATTACTACATTCTTAAGCTGTTTCCTTTCTCGTTAAAGGGTGATGCTAAGATATGGTTTAATTCTCTTGCTCCTGGTTGTGTGCGTAGTCCCCAGGATATGATACATTACTTCTCTGAAAAATATTTTCCTGCTCATAAGAAACAAGCTGTCTTAAAGGAAATATTTAACTTTGTGCAAATTGAAGAAGAGAGTCTCCCACAAGCTTGGGGGAGGCTTCTCCAATTACTTAATGCTTTGCCTGGTCATCCTCTCAAGAAAAATGAAATACTTGATATCTTTTATAATGGACTAACCGATGCTTCTAGGGACAACCTAGATAGTTGTAATGGTTGTGTTTTTAGGGAATGAACTGTTGAACAAGCTGAAGTGTTATTGAATAATATATTGAGCAATGATAATGATTGGACTCTTCCTGAACCACCTCCTAAGCCAACTCCGAAGAAAAGAGGTATTCTATTTCTCAGTCCTGAAGATATGCAAGAGGCAAAGAAATTGATGAAAGAAAAAAGTATTAAAGCTGAAGATGTTAAGAATTTACCACCTATTGAAGAAATTCATGGTCTTAATATTCTGACATAGGTAGTAGAGGTAAATTCTCTCAATAGATTTGATGAAGGGGATATTCCTTATAATAAGTCTGTTAGTCAATGCTTGGATGAATTTGATAACTTTATTGTTAAACAAGAAAACTTCAATGCTTATGTTAGTAGACAATTGAAGCGTAATGCCTATATGCTTGAACGCTTGGGTGATTATATGTGTAGAACTGTTAATGATCTTAAGGTTATTAGTAAACATGCTTCCATGGTAAAAACTCAAGTGGAACAAGTACTTAAAGCTCAGAATGACTTGCTTAATGAGATGAGCAATAAAAACAATGATCATGCTGTTAGAGTTATGACTAGAGGTGGTAAAATGACTCAGGAACCTTTGTATCCTGAGGGCCATCCTAAGAGAGTTGAGCAGGATTCTCAGAGAATTAATATTGATGCACCTAGTCCTAGTAATAAAAAGAAAAAGAAAGATGATAGGACTTTGCATGCTCCTAGTGAACCTGTTATAGACATACCTGAGAACCCAAATGATATTTCTATTTCTGATGCTGAAACACAATCTGGTGATGAACATGAACCTAGTGATAATGTTAATGATGATGTTCATGTTGATGCTCAACCTAGCAATGATAATGATGTAGAGATTGAACCTGCGGTCGATCTTGATAACCCACAACCTAAGAATAAACGTTATGATAAGAGAGACTTCGTTGCTAGAAAGCACGGTAAAGAAAGAGAACCGTGGGTTCAGAAACCCATGTCCTTTCCTCCTAAGCCATCCAAGAAAAAGGATGATGAGGATTTTGAGCGCTTTGTTGAAATGCTTAGACCTGTCTTTCTGCCTATGTGTTTGACTGATATCCTGAAAATGTCTCCTTATGCTAAGTATATGAAAGATATTGTTACAAATAAAAGAAAGGTACCGGAAGCTGAAATTTCCACTATGCTTGCTAATTATACTTTTAAGGGTGGAATACCAAAGAAACTAGGAGATCCAGGAATACGAACTATACCATGCTCCATCAAAAGAAACTATGTTAAAACTGCTTTATGTGATTTGGGAGCCGGTGTTAGTGTTATGCCTTTCTCTTTGTATCGTAGACTTGATTTGAATAAGTTGACACCTACTGAAATCTCCTTGCAAATGGCTGATAAATCAACTACTATACCCATCGGTATTTGTGAGGATGTGCCTGTTGTGGTTGCAAACGTTACTATCTTAACGGACTTTGTTATTCTTGATATTCCCGAGGACGACAGTATGTCGATCATCCTTGGTAGACCCTTTTTGAATACTATAGGGGCTTTTATTGATTGCAACAAAGGCAATGTCACTTTTCATGTTAATGGTAATGAGCATACGGTACACTTTCCGAAGAAACAACCTCAAGTGAATAGTATCAATTCTATTGGAAAATTTTCAACAATTACTATTGGGGGTTTTGAATTCCCTCTTCCTACTATCAAAAAGAAATATGATATTCTTATTGTGGGGGACATGCATATCCCCGTTGAGGTGACCTAGTGTTATTCGAAAATTCTCCGGTTTCATGTTATTCGAAAGAAGTTTGTTAATAAGACTTGATCAACCTTGTTAATGGATTCCTTTTAATGAGCATGAGATGGATGAATTTAGAAAGCACAACTTTCTGCACCCACCTTTTACTTTATGTTATTTAGAATAAATAAAGCAAAAATACTATTACTCGTCAGTTTTCTGAATTATCCGTGCGATAAAAAATGTCCCAAAAATAAAAGTTCTCCAAATGCCCTGAAAATTTAGTATGATTTTTTTAGATTATTTGAGAATTTCTGGCACTGAGAACACACCAGGGGGATGCACCAGTGGGCCACAAGCCCTGGGGGCGTGCCCACCCCCCTTGGCGCGCCCTGGTGGCTTGTGGGTCCCACATGGGTCCCACTCACTTATTCCAGCACCCATCCACTTAGTCTTCCTCCAGAAAAAATCATCCCATTGCTCAAACCCGTGTTCTTGCTCATCTTGTTGGCATTTTTGATCTCCTAGTGCAAAGCTCCATTTGCAAAACTATTTTGGGGGATTGTTCTTCGGTATGTGACTCCTCCAATGGTCCAATTAGTTTTTGTTCTAGTGCTTTATATACTGCAAATTTTTGCTGCTGTGGTGACCTTGTTCTTGAGCTTGCATGTCAAATTTATATGGTCTCAAGTAGTTTTGGTGCATGATATAGACTCTAGGCACTTGTAGGAGTAGTTACTATCAATTTTGTTGAGTTTGGTTCACTTTTATTTTGAGTCACTAAAAATTTCAGAATTTCTCAGAGAAAAGAAATGATGAAGAGATGGTTGAGGGGCTCTTCAAGTAGGGGTTCAAAGGAAAATGAAAATGAAGAGAAGAAGAAGCCCAAGTACAACCTCCCTCGCACTGCGGAGGTTCGGCCGTGTGAATGGCCAAGTGATGCATTCTTGAGGGCGGACGGAATTTATGAGGATTTCTATTATTTGGCGGATAAGGCAGGCATCACCGACTTCCTCAATGATAAGTGTGACCAATACCTCCTACTCACTAATACCTTTGTGCAAAATTTTCACTTTCGTTATAGGGAAGATCCTCCTATGGTAGAATTTCACTTATATGATGTGCCTAAGAAAATGACTCTCTATGATTTTTGCAATGTTTGCAAATTACCTTATGAGGGCAGCGTCAGTGAATCACGTCCTAGAGATGTGGAGGATTTTATTGATGAAGTTACCGTAGGGGAAGAGAGAGGGGTGTCGGAAGCGAGAGTGGCTAGTTTACATTTTCCTGTTTTGCGCTATTACTCATTATTGGCGGGGAGATGTTTGATTGGTCCAGGGGAGAGTGGAGGCCTTAATGCCCCTGACCTTGCTATTTTGCGCCATGCTTTATATCATGATAGAACTTTTAGTTTGGGCGCTATTGTTGCTCGAAGGTTGAGTTTAAACCATTCGAGGGGTCCTATTTTCGGAGGTATCTACGCTTCTCGTTTAGCTAAACATTTTGAGATTCCCATTAGGCTCGATGAGCAGGAAGAAATGTTGTTACCCACTAGATATTTAGACTATGACAGTATGGTAGCACATGATTTTATTTCCAAAGAAGATGACAAGCGGCTCATCTATAACTTAGTGTTTAGTCAGGGTACCTATTAGATTATTACTTTGCCTGCACCTTCTTTGTTCGATATTCATTCAGGCAGGTACATTATTATGCCTGATGATATT
This sequence comes from Thinopyrum elongatum, assembly GCA_011799875.1. NCBI lineage: Eukaryota > Viridiplantae > Streptophyta > Magnoliopsida > Poales > Poaceae > Thinopyrum > Thinopyrum elongatum. The sequence continues at coordinate 617,446,872 of CM022298.1, read as the reverse complement.
TATGCGTACTGGGAGCGAACGCGATCCCCAGTCCCTGAGCCAGCACTATCACCTGATCCATATCAAGAACCTATTTATCAGTGGGAGCCATAGAAGCTCGCCAACCGGTGGAACCCTCAGGGCCCTCCGGAGTACCGAGGAGAGGGTTATTTCTCACTATGGTCGTAGTCCAACTTAGGCCTAAAGCCTAAGCTTGGGGGAGTACGTATTTCTCACTGCCATTACATTCATGTTCACGCATTCATTCCAGTTGTTGGTGTTCATACTTTTTCATTGTATTATCCATGCTAGTTTGTTTCTTTTTCTCGCTTTCTTCTTTTGTGTTCAAAAAACTTTGAGAAAAAAAAATTAGTTGTAGTATTAAAAGAAAACCCAAAAAGATTTCTCGTTCTTCTTTTTGTTTGTTGGGAGCTTTCCCGTGTAAATAGTTTTTCTCGTTCTTGTTTTTGCCTTCTTCAGAAAAACAAAAACTCCAAAAACATTTCAGTGTATTTCTTTGAAGTTCTTTTCTTTTATTTGGGTCGAGAGGAGAAGACCATGATGAAAATGTTGAGTGGTTCTCATATGCATTATTGCTGATCTAACGAAGAGCCCATATTACCTTGTCTTCTCCTTTGAATAAATGTTTGCAGATTCCAGCTTAGTCCAATGCACGTGTGATACATCCATTTTGCATCATGTTTTCCTACTGTTATTTATAATGTTTTTTTACGCATAATAATGCTTTTTGGAGTACTTCTAATGCCTTTTCTCTCATAATTTGCAAGGTTCACACAAAGAGGGAGAATTCCGGCAGCTGGAAATCTGGACCTGAAAAGGCTACGTCAGGCTACCTATTCTGCACAACTCCAAATGAGCTGAAACTTCACGGGGAATTTTTATGGAATAAATAAGAAATACTAGAGCAAATAACTACCGGAGGGGGGCCACCTGGTGAGCACAAGACACCAGGGCGCGCCAGGCGCGCCCTGGTGGGTTGTGCTCTGCCCAGCCCACCTCCGGTGCCCATCTTCTGGTATATAAGTCATTTTGACCTAGAAATAATAAGGAGAGGACTTTCGGGACAGTGCGCCGCCGTCTCGAGGCGGAACTTGGGCAGGAGCACTTTTGCCCTCTGGCGGCGCGATTTCGCTGGGGGAACTTCCCTCCCGGAGGGGGAAATAATCATCATCATCATCACCAACAACTCTCCCATCTTGGGAGGGCAATCTCCATCAACATCTTCAACAGCACCATCTCCTCACAAACCCTAGTTCATCTCCCGTGTTCAATCTGTGTACCGGAACTATAGATTGGTACTTGTGGGTGACTAGTAGTGTTGATTGCCTCTCGTAGTTGATCACTATATGGTTTATTTGGTGGAAGATTATATGTTCAGATCCATTATGCTATTTAATACCCCTCTAATCTTGAGCATGATTATTATTTGTGAGTAGTTACTTTTGTTCTTGAGGTCACGGGAGAAATCATGTTGCAAGTAATCATGTGAACTTGATATGTGTTCGATATTTTGATGATATGTATGTTGTGATTCCCTTAGTGGTGTCATGTGAACGTCGACTACATGACACTTCACCATATTTGGGCCTAAGGGAATGCATTGTGGAGTAGTTATTAGATGATGGGTTGCGAGAGTGACAGAAGCTTAAACCCTAGTTTATGCACTATTCCGTAAGGGACCGATTGGATCCAAAAGTTTAATGCTATGGTTAGAATTTATTCTTAATACTTTTCTCGTAGTTGCGGATGCTTACAAGGGGGTTAATCATAAGTAGGAGGTTTGTTCAAGTAAGAACAGCACCTAAGCACCGATCCACCCACATATCAAATTATCAAAGTAGTGAACACAAATCAAACCAACATGATGAAAGTGACTAGATGAAATTCCTGTGTACCCTCAAGAACACTTTGCTTATCATAAGATACTGTTTTGGCCTGTCCTTTGCCTCAAAAGGATTGGGCTACCTTGCTGCACTTTTGTTACCATTACCGTTACTTGCTCATTACAAATTATCTTGCTACAAAACTATCTGTTACTTATAATTTGTGCTTGCAGACATTACCTTGCTGAAAACCGCTTGTCATTTCCTTCTGCTCCTCGTTGGGTTTGACACTCTTACTTATTGAAAGGACTATGATTGATCCCCTATACTTGTGGGTCATCAAGGCTCTTTTCTGGTGCCATTTCCGGGGAGTGAAGCGCTCTTGGTAAGTGGAATTCGGTAAGGAAAAATTATTACTACGTGCTGAAATTTATTGTCACTTGTTACTATGGAAAACAATCCTTTGAGGGGTTTGTTTGGGGTATCTTTACCTCAACCGGAACCACAATTAGATGCCCCTCAACCTACTGCACCTACTTAAAATATTGAATATGAAATTCCTTCAGGTATGATAGAACAACTCCTGGCTAATCCTTATGCAGGAGATGGAACCGAACATCCTGATATGCACTTGATATATGTGGATGAAATTTGTGGATTGTTTAAGCTTGCAGGTTTACCCGAAGATGAAGCTAATAAGAAGGTTTTCCCTTTATCTTTGAAGGTAAAGGCATTGACATGGTATAGGCTATGCGATGATATTGGATCTTGCAATTGGAACCGATTGAAATTGGAGTTCCGTCAAAAAAATTATCCTATGCATCTAGTTCATCGTGATCGGAATTATATATATAATTTTTGGCCTCGTTTAGGAGAAAGTATCGCTCTAGCTTGGGGGAGGCTTAAGTCAATGTTATATTTATGCCCCAATCATGAGCTCTCAAGATAATTTATTATCCAAAACTTTTATGCTCGGCTTTCTCGTAATGATCAATCCATGCTCGATACTTCTTGTACTGGTTCCTTTATGAAGAAGACCATTGAATTCCGGTGGGATATTTTAAAAAGAATTAAATGCAACTCTGAAGATTGGGTACTCGACGAAGGTAAGGAGTCAGGTATTAAGCGTAAGTTTGATTGTGTTAAATCTTTTATGAATACCGATGCTTTTCAAAAGTTTAGCACTAAATATGGACTTGACTCTGAGATAGTAGCCTCCTTTTGTAAATATTTTGCTACTCATGTTGATCTCCCTAAGGAGAAGTGGTTTAAATATCACCCACCTATTAAAGAAGAAATTAAAGAACCGGTAATAGCTAAAAAAGAAACTATCATCTACAATGTTGATCCAGTTGTTCCTACTGCTTATATTGAAAAACCACCTTTCCCTGTTAGGATAAAGGAACATGCTAAAGTTTCAACTGTGGTCAATAAAAGTTATATTAGAACACCTAAACCAGCTGAACAAATCAAGGTAGAACCTAGTGTTGCTATGGTTAAGGATCTCCTGGTCGATAATATAGATGGGCATGTTATTTACTTCTGTGATGAAGCTGCTAGAATTGCCAAACCCGATGAAAAAGATAAACATAGACCAGTTGTTGGCATGCCTGTTGTCTCAGTTAAAATAGGAGATCACTATTATCATGGTTTATGTGACATAGGTGCTAGCGTGAGTGCTATTCCTTTTACCTTATATCAAGAAATCATGAATGACATAGCACCTGCTGAAATAGAAGACATAGATGTTACTATTAAACTTGCTAATAGAGACACCATCATACCTCTTGGGATTGTTAGAGATGTTGAAGTCTTGTGTGGGAAAATAAAATACCCTACTGATTTTCTTGTTATTGGTTCCCCACAAGATGACTTTTGTCCCATTATCTTTGGTAGACCTTTCTTGAACACTGTTAATGCTAAAATAGATTGTGAGAAACAAACTGTCGGTGTTAGTTTTGGTGATGAGTCTCATGAGTTTACTTTTTCCAAGTTTAGTAGAAAACCTCATAAAAAAGAATTGGCTAGTAAGGATGAAATTATTGGTCTTGCTTCTATTATTGTACCCCCTACGTCCATTTTGCATCATGTTTTCCTACTATTATTTATAATGTTTTTTATGCATAATAATGCTTTTTGGAGTACTTCTAATGCCTTTTCTCTCATAATTTGCAAGGTTAACACAAAGAGGGCGAATTCCGGCAGCTGGAAATCTGGACCTGAAAAGGCTACGTCAGGCTACCTATTCTGCACAACTCCAAATGAGCTGAAACTTCACGGGGAATTTTTATGGAATAAATAAGAAATACCAGAGCAAATAACTACCGGAGGGGGGCCACCTGGTGAGCACAAGACACCAGGGCGCGCCAGGACCCCCAGACGCGCCCTGGTGGGTTGTGCTCAGCCCAGCCCACCTCCAGTGCCCATCTTCTGGTATATAAGTCATTTTGACCAGGAAATAATAAGGAGAGGACTTTTGGGATGGAGCGCCGTTGTCTCAAGGCGGAACTTGGGCAGGAGCACTTTTGCCCTCCGGCGGAGCGATTTCGCCAGGGGAACTTCCCTCTAGGAGGGGGAAATCATCGTCATCATCATCACCAACAACTCTCCCATCTTGGGGAGGGCAATCTCCATCAACATCTTCAACAACACCATCTCCTCTCAAACCCTAGTTCATCTCCCGTGTTCAATCTGTGTACCGGAACTATAGATTGGTACTTGTGGGTGACTACTAGTGTTGATTGCCTCTCGTAGTTGATCACTATATGGTTTATTTGGTGGAAGATTATATGTTCAGACCCATTATGCTATTTAATACCCCTCTGATCTTGAGCATGATTATTATTTGTGAGTAGTTACTTTTGTTCTTGAGGTCACGGGAGAAATCAAGTTGCAAGTAATCATGTGAACTTGATATGTGTTCGATATTTTGATGATATGTATGTTGTGATTCCCTTAGTGGTGTCATGTGAACGTAGACTACATGACACTTCACCATATTTGGGCCTAAGGGAATGCATTGTGGAGTAGTTATTAGATGATGGGTTGCGAGTGTGACAGAAGCTTAAACCCTAGTTTATGCGCTATTCCGTAAGGGACCGATTGGATCCAAAAGTTTAATGCTATGGTTAGAATTTATTCTTAATACTTTTCTCGTAGTTGTGGATGCTTGCGAGGGGGTTAATCATAAGTAGGAGGTTTGTTCAAGTAAGAACAGCACCTAAGCACCGATCCACCCACATATCAAATTATCAAAGTAGTGAACACAAATCAAACCAACATGATGAAAGTGGCTAGATGAAATTCCCGTGTACCCTCAAGAACACTTTGCTTATCATAAGAGACCGTTTTGGCATGTCCTTTGCCTCAAAAGGATTGGGCTACCTTGCTGCACTTTTGTTACCATTACCGTTACTTGCTCATTACAAATTATCTTGCTACAAAACTATCTGTTACTTATAATTTCAGTGCTTGCAGACATTACCTTGCTGAAAACCACTTGTCATTTCCTTCTGCTCCTCGTTGGGTTCAACACTCTTACTTATTGAAAGGACTATGATTGATCCCCTATACTTGTGGGTCATCAACGTGCACTGTTATTATTATTCACACCGTTCGGTCGTGCAAGTGAAAAGTCAATAATGACGATATATGATGAAATGATGGAGATGGAGAAAAGCTGGTACGAACTCGACCTATTTTGTTTTTGTAAATATGATTAGTTCATCGTTCTTGATTCAGCCCATTATGAATGAAACATGTTTGCAATGAAAATTAGAGATTATAGTTACTCATGCCATGCTTAATTAGATAGGAGTTGATAATGGTTTGTCTTGAGTGCCAATATGCAAATTAAAATGGTTATGATGTAGTATGATAGGATGGTATCCTCCTTTGAATGATTTAAGTGGCTTGACTTGGAACATGTTCACGCATGTAGTTGAATCAAAATCAACATAGCCTCCACGATATTTATGTTCATGGTGATTTATATCCTACTCATGCTTGCATTCAATGTTGGTTAATCTCAATACATGTGTATGACTGTTGTCTCTCTCTAGTTGGTCGCTCCTCAATCTTTTGCTAGCCTTCACTTGTACTAAGCGGGAATACTGCTTGTGCATCCACTTCCATAAACCCAAAGTTGTTCCATATGAGTCCACCATACCTACCTATATGCGGTATTTACCTGCCGTTCCAAGTAAATTTGCATGTGCCAAACTCTAAAACTTCAAATAATATTCTGTTTTGTATGCCCGAATCGCTCATGTAGCAACTAGGGGCTGTCAGTATCTTCCATGCTAGGTGGGTTATTCTCATGATGAGTGTTTATTCACTTGTCATTCATGAGAAAGTGGCTGGTAATTGGGATGCCTAGTTCCATGCTCTAAATCAAATCAAAAATACTATCAAACAAAACTCCCTCAGGACTGTTGTTGGTATGGACGGTACCTGTTGTTTCGGACCAGCCATGGAGTGTGCTTGTTGGTGGAGGGGGAGTAAAAACTTTACCATTCTGTTTGGGAACCGCCTATAATGTATTTAGCATGGAAGATACCGAGATCTCTTGGTCGTTATGTTGACAATGAAAGCATGCCGCTCAAAATTACATTCATCTCTGTTTTAAAAGCTCGAGCTTTGGCACCTCTGCAAATCCCTGCTTCCCTATGCAAAGGGCCTATCTATTTACTTTTATGCTGAGTCATCATCCTCTTATAAAAAGCACCAGTTAGAGAGCACCACTATCATTTGTATGCATTGTTGTTAATTGATATTGGGTATGACTGTGACTGGATCTCTTTTACTATGAATTAAAATGTCTAGTCAGTCCTTGATCTTCAGGGGTGCTCTGCATTTATGTTTTGCGGTCTCAGAAAGGGCTAGCGAGATACCATTTTGTTATATCATATCATGATTGTTTTGAAAAAGTGTTGTCATCCGAGATTCATTATTATTGCTCGCTAGTTGATTATGCCATTGATATGAGTAAATGTGAGACCTAAATGTTATTGTGAATATGGTTAGTTCATAATTCGTGCTGAAAACCTGAATGCTGGCTTTGCATATTTGCAACAACAAGATCAAACAGAGTTTGTAAAATTTTTCTTTGTCACTTTTAGTTTGTCAACTGAATTGCTTGAGGACAAGCAATGGGTCAAGCTTGGGGGAGTTGATACGTCTTCGTTGTATCTACTTTTCCAAACTCTTTTGCCCTTGTTTTGGACTCTAATTTGCATTATTTGAATGAAACTAACCCGGACAGACGCTGTTTTTAGCAGAATTGCCTTGGTGTTATTTTTGTGCAGAAATAAATGTTCTCGGAATGACCTGGAAATTTACGAAGAATATTTTTGGAATAAATAAAAAATACTGGCAAAATAATCAACCAGAGGGGGTCCACCCATTGGCCACAAGCCAGGGGGCGCGCCCTGGTGACTTGTGGGCCCCCTGGACCTCCTCCGACCCTAATTCCAACTCTATATAATCACATCCGGAGAGAAAAAAATCAGAGAGAAGAGTTCATCACGTTTTACGATACGGAGCCGCCGCCGCCTCCTGTTCTTCATCGGGAGGGCTGATCTGGAGTCCGTTCGGGGCTCCGGAGAGGGGGATTCGTCGCCATCATCATCACCAACCTTCCTCCATCACCAATTTCATGATGCTCACCGCCGTCGTGAGTAATTCCATCGTAGGCTTGCTGGACGGTGATGGGTTGGATGAGATTTATCATGTAATCGAGTTAGTTTTGTTAGGGTTTGATCCCTAGTATCCACTATGTTCTGAGATTGATGTTGCTATGACTTTGCTATGCTTAATGCCTGTCACTAGGGCCCGAGTGCCATGATTTCAGATCTGAACCTATTATGTTTTCATGAATATATATATATATATATATATATATATATATATATATATATATGTGTTCTTGATCCTATCTTGCAAGTTGTAGACACCTATTACATGTTATGATCCGCATACGCCAAGGTGACAATAATTGGGATTCTTTCCGGTGATTACCGTAGTTTGGGGAGTTCATGTATTCACTAAGTGCTAATGTTTTGGTCTGGTTCTCTATTAAAAGGAGGCCTTAATATCCCTTAGTTTCCATTAGGACCCCGCGCCATGGGAGGGTAGGACAAAAGATGTCATGCAAGTTCTTTTCCATAAGCACGTATGACTATATTCGGAATACATGCCTACATTATATTGATGAATTGGAGCTAGTTCTGTGTCACCCTAGGTTATAATTGTTGCATGATGAATGCCATCTGACATAATTATCCATCACTGATCCATTGCCTACGAGCTTTTCACATATTGATCTTTGCTACGTTACTTTGCCATTGCCACTGTTACAATTGCTACAAAACTGCTACTGTTACTTTTGCCACCGTTACCGTTACTTCCATACTACGTTGCTACTAAAAACTTTGCTGCAGATATTAAGTCTTTCAGGTGTGGTTGAATTGACAACTCAGCTGCTAATACTTGGGAATATTCTTTGGCTCCCCTTGTGTCGAATCAATAAATTTGGGTTCAATACTCTACCCTCGAAAACTGTTGCGATCCCCTATACTTGTGGGTTATCAGCCCCGACCACTTCCTCCTTCAGCTTGGTCAGGCACTCGAGTTCCGCAGCTTGATCAGCGGCCGTCTTGGACTGCGTGGAGTCACGATCCTCGAGCTTTGCCTCGCGAGCCCTGAGGTCATCTTCTTTCTGCCGGAGCTGCTGTACGTGCGCAACCTGCTCTTCTCGAAGGGCCTTCAGGTTGGTCTCCGCCTCATCGCGACACTTCTTGGCAGATGCTGCACTGGCTAGTGCCGCGTCGCGAGCCTCCTTGGCTTTAGCGGCCTCCTTCCTGCTCTCCGTGGTGGCGGCCTCGGCCCGGCCCCAGGCCGTCCTGGCGGTTGTGTCGGCCTGGGGCCACCCCGAGGCAAGCTCTAGGCGCTCCCTCGCGAGGCACATGTCGGTGTCTTGGAGATCAGCCCAGATCCGGCCGAGTGCGGTGTAAGCTTCATCCAAGGCTCTGGGCCTGATCAGGGGGCCGCAGTTCGCGAGCACGAGGGCCTGACGAGGAGGTGGCGCTGGCACGACGGCTGGCTCTGTGGCCAAGGAAGAAGTGGCAAGGTCGACTTGGGCCGCCGGAGGCTCCAGGCTCTTCTCGGGCACGACGAGGGCAGACGACTTCACAACTTGCTGGCCCACGGGGGTTGGCTCCACCCGAAGCTGCATCACCGCATCCTCAGGGGCGGATTCTGCCAGAGGGGAGCGAGGAGTCACCCCTCCGCCGGCACCGGGGTTGCCGTGGCTGTGGCAAGGGATGCTGCCTTGCGAACCCCTGCGTCCTCGGCGGTCGGTCTCCCAAGCGGCATCGACGAGGCGCCTGGGGCAGGTGGTACGCCCATGCGCCCGAGCGCGACGTCGCCTGAGCGCCCGAGGGTTGCGCTAGGCTGGCGCGACGCACTTCCGCGCCCGTCGTGGCCGTGACCGGAGGCGGACGGCGCCCTCAGGAGAGGGAGCTCCTTCGGCTTGGTGCTCACTTTCTTCTTCTTCGTCATGTCACCACTCCTGTTCATCAAGAGGGGAAAGGTTGTGAGCACATGTGCAATCTATGCTTGACCAAAAGCAAGGTGGGTCACTTACTCCTCGGGCGCGATCCACTTCCTCTTCTTCTCCTTCTCAGCGAAGGTCGGTGCGCCCCCGCTCCCCTTTGGTGTGGCCTTGGCCGCGTCCAGGGGGCAGGCGGGATTCTCCTTCGTGGACCCCACCGTGGCCCTGCCGCCCGGAGAGGTGAGGAGGTCGCCCCGTGGGGTCATGGCTGGTGGAGCCGCGGCCGCCTCGCCCTTTGGCTGTGACTCGGACGGGGATGAGACCGGCGTCTCGACCGCCCCTCTGGAGCGTGGAGAGCCCTCCGGAGGGGGTGCAGCAGCGCTCTTCCCTGAGGCTGCCCGACCAGACTCCCGCGTGGTCCCCGAAGTGGGCCCAGACCGCCTGAGGGGCTTGGTGGAGCGCGGGGAGTCCACGACCGGAGAATCCACATTGTCGTCATCATCCTCGAGGTTGCGGAGAAGCTCGCACTGTGACGGAGGGGACGCCCCCGCCAGGCCATCGTCCTCGGTCTCTTTCGAGTTCTCCTCATTGCCACTATTGCAAGGAGGACAGGTCCACGAGGGAATCGGGGTCGACAGGCGTGTCAGGCCCCTGATCGTTGAAGGCGGGCATGGCATCGACCAGAGCCCCCCCGTCATCGCGGCGGTACAACAGGGTGTACGCCTCGGGTATGTCCGCCGGGATGCTGCCTAACAGGAAGATCAAGGCCGTTTCAAGCTCTCCGCGCGTCAGGCCGGTGGAGCGCAGCCTCACATCATCACTCGCGCCCTGGAATTCCCACAGGGGCCTCGAGTGCGACTGAAGCGGGCCAGGCGCTGCGTCAGGAATTCCTTCACCATCATCGCCCCGGTCAGCTTCTTGGCCTCCATATCCAAGGCTATCCGCTCCAACACGGGCTTCGCCCAGGGATCGATGAGCTTCGCGGAGGCCCACGCCAAGGTCTTCTCAGGCAGCTCCGCCGGGAGCTCCAGGAGCGGGTTGAGGCCCTGGGTGTCCAGAAAGACCCTGCGGTGTCGGAAGCCCTCCACCTTCTTCCCGGCCTTCAGGAGCACATTCCCCTTCTGGACCGCGACGAAAGAGACGCACGCAGATCACTTGAGGACGGCGGTGAAGAATTTCGAGAAGGGCGGGACAAGCCCGGAGAAGACACTATGGATGAAGAAGGGGTAGACTATCTTCGCCATGGTGCTCGGCTCTGCTGAGCTAGACCAGATCAAGGTCTGCCCCCACTCGTTGGAGTCGCCCGTCGTCAGCGCGAGCACTGGTGCGAGGTCCCCCTCCTTGGCAATGGTGGAGGCCGTGAGCGCCTGCGGGAGAGATGAGGAGGCTGCGACCTGATCCTCAGGTTTCAACTTCCTGGTGGGAGCCATTCGAGGAATCCTAGACAAGAAGGAATAGGAGGAAGGACGACGTTTCGCTTGGATCTGGAGGAACTGCTCGCGAAGGAAAGGGGATCTAAGCAGGAGAAGGGAGGTGCAAGAAAGTGGAGTAGTGATGGCACCACAGCGTGCGCCAGGCTTTTGTCAGCCTGGGCAGTTGCCGAGGCAACGTGGGGAGCGGAGGCGCCCGCGTCCCATTGCGCGCCACACGTCAAGCCTGGCCCGCAGGCGATTGGGGCCCGTGGCGCTTCATCCTTCATTTCTTGCCTTCGCTCCGAAGCCAACCCGAACACACCTTGGGCCCGGGGGCTACTGTCGGTGTTCTGGGATCGGGGGTACCCAGACTTGCCTGCCTGTGGCCCAGCACGCGGCGTCATCAACGGCCCGGTCCGCCCAGCTCCAGGACCCTAAGGACAAGACCCTCGCGAGGGACCTGACCTCATGAGGAGAACGACACTGAGACCTCCAGAGGAGCGGCCTCCCTAGGCTGCCTCCCGAGGAGCAGAGTTTTCAATGCAGACCTCCCGCCTCATGAGGCCGCGATGACGTGAGCCGTGACGACCAAGGCCAGGCGGGCGCTGATACGTCCATTTTGCATCATGTTTTCCTACTATTATTTATGATGTTTTTATGCATAATAATGCTTTTTTGAGTAATTCTAATGCCTTTTCTCTCATAATATAAAAGGTACACACAAAGAGGGAGAATTCCGGCAGCTGGAAATCTGGACCTGGAGAAGCTACGTCAGGCCACCTATTCTGCACAACTCCAAACAAGCTGAAACTTTACAGAGATTTTTTATGGAATATTTGAAGAATATTGGAGCAAATAAGTACCAGAGGGGGCCCACCAGGTGGGCACAACCCACCTGGGCGCGCCAGGGAGCCCAGGCGCGCCCTGGTGGGTTGTGCTCACCCAGGCCCACCTCCGGTGCCCATCTTCTGGTATATAAGTCATTTTGACCTAGAAAAAATAAAGAGAGGACTTTCGGGACGGAGCGCCACCGTCTCGAGGCGGAACTTGGGCAGGAGCACTTTTGCCCTCCGGTGGAGCGATTCCGCCGAGGGAACTTCCCTCCCGGAGGGGGAAATCATCGTCATCATCATCACCAACAACTCTCCCATCTTGGGGAGGGCAATCTCCATCAACATCTTCAACAACACCATCTCATCTCAAACCCTAGTTCATCTCTTGTGTTCAATATTGTTACCGGAACTATAGATTGGTGCTTGTGGGTGACTTGTAGTGTTGATTACATCTTGTAGTTGATTACTATATGGTTTATTTGGTGGAAGATTATATGTTCAGATCCAATATGCTATTTAATACCCCTCTGATCATGAGCATGATTATCATTTGTGAGTAGTTACTTTTATTCTTGAGGTCACGGGGAAATCATGTTGCAAGTAATCATGTGAACTTGATATGTGTTCGATATTTTGATAGTATGTATGTTGTGATTCCCTTAGTGGTGTCATGTGAACGTCGACTACATGACACTTCACCATATTTGGGCCTAAGGGAATGCATTGTGGAGTAGTAAGTAGATGATGGGTTGCGAGAGTGACAGAAGCTTAAACCCCAGTTTATGCGCTATTCCGTAAGGGACCGATTGGATCCAAAAGATTAATGCTATGGTTAGAATTTATTCTTAATACTTTTCTCGTAGTTTTGGATGCTTGCGATTGGGTCAATCATAAGTAGGAGGCTTGTTCAAGTAAGAACAACACCTAAGCACCGGTCCACCCACATATCAAATTATCAAAGTAGCGAACACAAATCGAATCAACATGGTGAAAGTGACTAGATGAAATTCCCGTGTACCCTCAAGAACGCTTTGCTTATTATAAGAGACCGTTTTGGCCTGTCCTTTTCCTCAAAAGGATTGGGCTACCTTGCTGCACTTTTGTTACTACTATCTTTACTTGCTCGTTACAAATTATCTTGCTATCAAACTACTCTGTTACTTACAATTTCAGCACTTGCAGACATTACCTTGCTGAAAACCACTTGTCATTTCCTTCTGCTCATCGTTGGGTTCGACACTCTTACTTATCGAAAAGAGCTACAATTGATCCCCTATACTTGTGGGTCATCAAGGCTATTTTCTGGCGCCGTTGCCGGGGAGTGAAGCGCCTTTGGTAAGTGGAATTTGGTAAGGAAACATTTATATAGTGTGCTGAAATTTATTGTCACTTGTTACTATGGAAAACAATCCTTTGAGGGGTTTGTTCGGGGTATCTTCACCTCGACCAGAACCACAATTAGCTACCCCTCAACCTACTGCACCTACTGAAAATATTGAATATGAAATTCCTTCGGGTATGATAGAACAACTGCTAGCTAATCCTTATGCAGGAGGTGGAACCGAACATTCCGATATGCACTTGATATATGTGGAACAAATTTGTGGATTGTTTAAGCTTGCAGGTTTACCTGGAGATGAAGTTATGAAAAAGGTTTTCCCTTTATCTTTGAAGGGAAAAGTATTGGCATGGTATAGGCTATGCGATGATATTGGATCTTGGAATTGGAATCGATTGAAATTGGAGTTCCACCAAAAAATTTATCCTATGCATCTAGTTCATCATGATCGGAATTATATATATAATTTTTGGCCTCGTGAAGGAGAAAGTATCGCTCTAGCTTGGGGGAGGCTTAAGTTAATGTTATATTCATGCCCCAACCATGAGCTCTCAAGAGAAATTATTATCCAAAACTTTTATGCTCGGCTTTCTCGTGATGATCAATCCATGCTTGATACTTCTTGTACTGGTTCTTTTATGAAGAAGACTATTGAATTCCGGTGGGATCTTTTGGAAAGAATTAAACGCAACTCTAAAGATTGGGAACTCGACGAAGGTAAAGAGTCAGGTATTAAGCTTAAGTATGATTGTGTTAAATCTTTTATGAATACCGATGCTTTTCAAAAGTTTAGCACTAAATATAGACTTGACTCTGAGATAGTAGCCTCCTTTTGTGAATCATTTGCTACTCATGTTGATCTCCCTAAGGAGAAGTGGTTCAAATATCACCCACCTATTAAAGAAGAAGTTAAAGAACCGGTACCAATTAAAGAGGAAACCATAATTTATAATGTTGATCCAGTTGTTCCTACTGCTTATATTGAGAAACCACCTTTCCCTGTTAAGATAAAGGAACATGCTAAAGTTTCAAGTGTGGTTAACAAAAGTTATATTAGAACACCTAAACCTGATGAATAAATTAAAGTAGAACCTAGTGTTGCTATGATTAAGGATCTCCTGGAAGAAAACATAGATGGGCATGTTATTTACTTCTGTGAAGAAGCTGCTAGAATTGCCAAACCTGATAAAAAGGATAATCATAGACCTGTTGTTGGCATGCCTGTTGTCCCAGTTAAAATAGGAGATCACTGTTATCATGGTCTATGTGACATAGGTGCTAGTGTGAGTGCTATTCCTTATTCCTTATATCAAGAAATTATGAATGACATAGCACCCGCAGAAATAGAAGACACAGATGTTACTATTAAACTTGCTAATAGAGATACTATATCACCAATTGGGATTGTTAGAGATGTTGAAGTCTTGTGTGGGAAAATAAAATACCCTACTGATTTCCTTGTTCTTGGTTCCCCACAAGATGACTTTTGTCCCATTATCTTTGGTAGACCTTTCTTGAACACCGTTAATGCTAAAATAGATTGTGAAAAACAAACTGTCGGTGTTAGCTTTGGTGATGAGTCTCATGAGTTTAATTTTTCCAAGTTTAGTAGAAAGCTTCATGAAAAAGAATTGCCTAGTAAGGATGAAATAATTGGTCTTGCTTCTATTGCTGTGCCTCCTACTGATCCTTTAGAACAATATTTGCTAGACCATGAAAATGATTTACATATGCATGAGAGAAATGAAATAGATAAGATTTTCTTTGAACAACGTCATCTGCTTAATCACAATTTGCCTATTGAAACTCTAGGAGGCCCCCCTCCACCTAAAGGTGATCCTGTGTTTGAATTAAAACAATTGCCAGACACTTTGAAATATGCTTATCTTGATGAAAAGAAGATATATCCTGTTATTATTAGTGCTAACCTTTCAGAACATGAAGAAGAAAGATTATTGAAAGTTCTAAGGAAGCACCGAGCTGCTATTGGGTATACTCTTGATGATTTAAAGGGCATTAGTCCCACTCTATGTCAGCACAAGATTCATATGGAACCTGATGCTAAACCCGTTGTTGATCACCAACGTCGGTTAAATCCGAAAATGAAGGAAGTGGTAAGAACGGAAATCTTAAAACTTCTGGAAGCAGGTATAATCTATCCTATAGCTGATAGTAGACGGGTAAGTCCTGTTCATTGTGTTCCTAATAAAGGAGGTATTACTGTTGTTCCCAATGATAAGAATGAACTTATTCCACAAAGAATTGTTACAGGCTATAGAATGGTAAATGATTTCAGAAAATTAAATAAAGCAACTAGAAAAGATCATTACCCTCTGCCTTTTATTGATCAAATGCTAGAAAGATTATCTAAGCACACACACTTTTGCTTCCTTGATGGATATTCTGGTTTCTCACAAATACCTATTTCTCAACCTGATCAAGAAAAGACCACTTTCACTTGTCCCTTTGGAACTTATGCTTATAGACATATGCCTTTTGGTTTATGCAATGCACCTGCTACCTTTCAAAGATGTATGACTGCTATATTCTCTGACTTTTGTGAAAAGATTGTTGAGGTTTTCATGGATGACTTCTCTGTTTATGGGAAGTCTTTTGATGATTGTTTAAGCAATCTTGATCGAGTTTTGCAGAGATGCGAGCAAACAAATCTTGTCTTGAATTGGGAGAAGTGCCACTTTATGGTTAATGAAGGTATTGTTTTGGGCCATAAAATTTCTGAAAGAGGTATTGAAGTGGACAAAGCTAAGGTTGATGCAATTGAAAAAATGCCATGTCCTAAAGATATCAAAGGTATTCGTAGTTTCCTAGGTCATGCTGGTTTCTATAGGAGATTTATCAAAGACTTTTCTAAAATTTCTAGGCCCCTTACAAATATTTTGCAAAAGGATGCCCCTTTTGTTTTTGATGATGATTGTTTTAAAGCCTTCGAAACACTCAAGAAAGCCTTAATTTCTGCACCTATTGTTCAACCACCTGATTAGAACTTGCCTTTTGAAATTATGTGTGATGCTAGTGATTATGCTGTTGGTGCTGTTCTAGGACAAAGAGTTGATAAGAAATTGAATGTTATTCATTATGCTAGTAAAACTCTAGACAGTGCACAATGGAATTATGCTACTACTGAAAAGGAATTTCTAGCAGTGGTGTTTGCTTGTGATAAATTTAGATCTTATATTGTTGATTCAAAAGTAATTGTTCACACCGATCATGCTGCTATTAAATATCTTATGTAAAAGAAAGATGCTAAACCTAGACTTATTCGATGGGTTCTCTTGCTACAAGAATTTGATTTACATATCACTGGTAGGAAAGGAGCTGAGAACCCCGTAGCTGATAACTTGTCTAGGCTTGAAAATGTGCTTGATGACCCACTACCTATTGATGATAGTTTTCCTGACGAGCAGTTAGCTGCAATAAATGTTTCTAATAACACTCCTTGGTATGCTGACTATGCTAATTACATTGTTGCTAAATATTTACCACCTAGCTTTACATACCAACAAAAGAAAAAAATTCTTCTATGACTTAAGACATTACTTTTGGGATGACCCACATCTTTATAAAGAAGGGGTAGATGGTATTATTAGACGTTCTGTACCTGAGCATGAACAGGGACAAATCGTACGGAAATGTCACTCCGAAGTTTATGGAGGGCATCATGCTGGAGACAGAACTGCTCACATGGTATTGCAATCTGGATTTTATTGGCCTACTCTCTTCAAGGATGCCCGTAAGTTTGTCTTATCTTGTGATGAATGTCAAAGAATAGGTAATATCGGTAAGCATCAAGAAATGCCTATGAATTATTCACTTGTTGTTGAACCATTTGATGTTTGGGGATTTGATTACATGGGACCTTTTCCTTCCTCTAATGGGTATACACATATTTTGGTTGATGTTGATTATGTTACTAAATGGGTAGAAGCTATTCCAACCAGTAGTGCTGATCACAACACCTCTATTAAAATGCTTAAGGAAGTTATTTTCCCAAGGTTTGGAGTCCCTAGATATTTAATGACTGATGGTGGTTCACCCTTTATTCATGGTGATTTCTGTAAAATGCTTGCCAAGTATGATGTCAACCATAGAATTGCATCACCCTATCATCCTCAGTCCAGTGGTCAAGTTGAACTTAGCAATAGAGAAATAAAATTAATTTTGCAAAAGACTGTCAATAGGTCCCGGAAGAATTGGTCTAAGAAATTAGATGATGCACTTTGGGCTTATAGAACAGCATATAAAAATTCTATGGGTATGTCTCCTTATAAAATGGTCTATGGAAAAGCTTGTCATTTGCCTCTTGAGTTAGAACATAAAGCATATTGGGCAGTCAAAGAACTCAACTATGATTTCAAACTTGCCGGTGAAAAGAGGTTATTTGATATTAGCTCGCTAGATGAATGGAGAACCCAAGCTTATGAAAATGCCAAATTATTTAAAGAAAAAGTTAAAAGATGGCATGATAAAAGAATACAAAATCGTGAGTTCAAAGTTGGAGAATATGTTCTTTTGTACAACTCTCATTTCAGATTCTTTGCAGGAAAACTCCTCTCCAAATGGGAAGGACCCTATGTTATCGAGGAGGTTTATCGGTCTGGAGCTATCAAAATAAATAATGCCGAAGGTACTAACCCGAAGGTTGTTAATGGGCAACGAATAAAACATTATATCTCAGGTACGCCCATTAATGTTGAAAGTAATATTATCCAAACTTTGACACCGGAAGAACACATAAAAGAGTCCTTCCGGAACACTCCAGAATCGTGAAAATAAGGAGGTACGTGATACGGTAAGTAAACGGACTCCGAAAAATCCGCAAAAATATTTTTTGTCAGTTTTGGAATATTTAGAAAATTAGGAAAATAAGAAACTTCCAGGAAGCGTACCCTGGTGGGCACAAGACACCAGGGCGCGCCTGGCTTGCCAGGCGCGCCCAGGTGGGTTGTGCCCACCTGGGACACCTTCCGGACTCCGTTTTTCTTGCGTTTGCTTGTTTCCCAAGATAAAAAATCTTTATATACCCCCCCCCCCCCGAACCTGTTGACCACCGTATCGCAGAGAAATCTTCTGTTTTCTTTTCCTTGTTGTTTTCTGTCAGATCTCATCTACCATGGCCGCTTCAAGCTCCTCCAAGGACAAGTTCTTCAAGAACGTCATCAACCCATATTTGTGGGAGGTGGTGCAGCACCCTCAGGCCATCCAGATGCATGAGGGGGTGCTGCACATCCGCGATGTGCAAGGACCCAAGGGGACGGGAACCATGGAGGCCAGGCTTGAAGCTATGGAGCAGGAAGTCTTCCGGTGCAAGGGGATGGTGGAGCGTGGGCTCAATGCCAATCACCTCATGATTATGGACCTTACTCGTGATCTCAAGGTGGATGGCAAGCCCATGAAGGACAACGTCTTCACCCTCAATGAGCAAATCAACTTCCTCCAAAGCCAGATCTATGATCTTCAAAACCAAGTCTTCGAATATGAGGCGAGGTTTAAAGGTATGAGTTTGGCTGCCAGTTGCAGGACCCGTGAGACTCATTCTTCCTCTTACGATGGTGGACCTCTGCCATGGAAACCCGAGGACAAGATCGCATCTACTTCATCACCACCACCTTGTTCTTCATCACCAAAGGAAAATTGAGTTTCGGGTATGGGCACTCCCCTTGGCTTCCGCCAAGCTTGGGGGAGGTGCCCCGGTATCATATCATCCCCACTATCTTTTTGCCTGTATTTATTTTAGTTCGATCTTTTGCTTTAGATGAATAAAAGTTTAGTTCGATCCTTTCTTTTCGAGAGCTTGCTTAGTGGTCTATCCTTGTAATCATGTGCAAGATATATAATAAAGTTTAGTTTGAATTTTTGCTTTCTCACTTTCATGTTGCAATAAAAAAAGGAGGGAAAGGAAATAAAAGAAAAAGATCATATGCTAATCTTATGGTAGGTGATGGCACCACATAAGGAAAAGTATGAGTAGAAAATTTTATTAGAGATTGACAAACATAGCATTGGTCAATGATGCGACTCATGAAAGAATTAATAAGGGAAGAGAAGATTCACATATAAATATACTATCCTAGAAATCTTTTGTGATTGTGAGCCCCCATCAAATTATTATATGCCAAAATTGTTGACGTTGGACAAGGAAGACAACGTAATGATTTATGCTTGTTCATATTCACATAGAAGTTATATTGTCATAGATCCTTCAACATGTGGTGCTTGCCCTCTATCTTTGCTAGCCAAAAATTCCGCACTAAGTAGAGATACTACTTGTGCATCCAAAAACCCTTAAACCAGAATCTTATTTTCAAGTGTCCACCATACCTACCTAGGGATTGAGCAAGATCCCTCAAGTAAGTTGTCATCGGTGCAATAAGGCAATAAAAATTGCTTCTAAAATTGTGAGATCATTTAGTGTAAAGGAAAATTGAGCGTTGTACGAACTTGTGATGGTGAAGAATAAAAGCGACAGACTGCATAATAAAGGTTGCCATCACAAGGGGCAATACAACGTGACATTCTTTTGCACTAAGGGGTTGAGCATACAAACAAATAAGCGCATGGCAACCTCTGCTTCCCTCTGCGAAGGGCCTATCTTTTACTTTTATGCAAAGAGTCAAAGTTCTTCTCTCTTTTCCTTTTATTTTTATCCTTTGGCAAGCATCATGTGGTGAGGAAAGATCTAGGCACATATGTCCAGTTGAATATGGGTGGCATAAGTTATTATTGTTGACATCGCCCTTGAGGTGAATACGTTGGGAGGCGAAACTATAAGCCCCTATCTTTCTATGTGTCTGGCTGAAATGTTTTGCTCATGTGTATGCGGTGAGTGTTAGAAATCATAGAAGACTATATGATGGTTGAGTATGTGGACTTGCCTAAAGGCTCCGATACGTGACCCTTCCTGAAAAGATGATGAATTGTAGTTGCAAAGTTGACTGAGAACATAGTTTGTTGGTTTCCAATAGAGTTTATGCTTTATACTTCAATTGTGTGATGAACTGCCACTTATTCATGAGAAGTTTAGGATAAAAGTTATATGATAAAAGTCTTATGTTTAAATTTGTTGCTGTTATAATAATCTACATGATGCTTCTATGTCCGTATTTTGTTTTTATCGACGCCTCTCTCTCTAAGCATATGGACATGTTTTTCGATTTCGGTTTTCGCTTGAGGACAAGTGAGGTCTAAGCTTGGGGGAGTTGATACGTCCATTTTGCATCATGTTTTCCTACTGTTATTTATGATGTTTTTATGCATAATAATGCTTTTTGGAGTAATTCTAATGCCTTTTCTCTCATAATATGCAAGGTACACACAAAGAGGGAGAATTCCGGCAGCTGGAAATCTGGAACTGGAAAAGCTACGTCAGGCCACCTATTCTGCACAACTCCAAACAAGCTGAAACTTTACGGAGATTTTTTATGGAATATTTGAAGAATATTGGAGCAAATAAGTACCAGAGGGGGCCCACCAGGTGGGCACAACCCACCTGGGCGCGCCCTGGTGGGTTGTGCTCACCCAGGCCCACCTCCGGTGCCCATCTTCTGGTATATAAGTCATTTTGACCTAGAAAAAATAAAGAGAGGACTTTCGGCACGGAGCACCGCCGTCTCGAGGCAGAACTTGGGCAGGAGCACTTTTGCCCTCCGGCGGAGCGATTCCGCCGGGGGAACTTCCCTCCCGGAGGGGGAAATCATCGTCATCATCATCACCAACAACTCTCCCATCTTGGGGAGGGCAATCTCCATCAACATCTTCAACAGCACCATCTCATCTCAAACCCTAGTTCATCTCTTGTGTTCAATCTTGTTACCGGAACTATAGATTGGTGCTTGTGGGTGACTAGTAGTATTGATTACATCTTGTAGTTGATTACTATATGGTTTATTTGGTGGAAGATTATATGTTCAGATCCAATATGCTATTTAATACCCCTCTGATCTTGAGCATGATTATCATTGTGAGTAGTTACTTTTGTTCTTGAGGTCACGAGAGAAATCATGTTGCAAGTAATCATGTGAACTTGATATGTGTTCGATATTTTGATAGTATGTATGTTGTGATTCCCTTAGTGGTGTCATGTGAACGTCGACTACATGACACTTCACCATATTTGGGCCTAAGGGAATGCATTGTGGAGTAGTAAGTAGATGATGGGTTCCGAGAGTGACAGAAGCTTAAACCCCAGTTTATGCGCTATTCCGTAAGGGACCGATTGGATCCAAAAGTTTAATGCTATGGTTAGAATTTATTCTTAATACTTTTCTCGTAGTTGCGGATGCTTGCGAGAGGATTAATCATAAGTAGGAGGCTTGTTCAAGTAAGAACAGCACCTAAGCACCGGTCCACCCACATATCAAATTATCAAAGTAGCGAACACAAATCGAATCAACATGGTGAAAGTGATTAGATGAAATTCCCGTGTACCCTCAAGAACGCTTTGCTTATTATAAGAGACCATTTTGGCCTGTCCTTTGCCTCAAAAGGATTGGGCTACCTTGCTGCACTTTTGTTACTACTATCGTTACTTGCTAGTTACAAATTATCTTGCTATCAAACTACTCTGTTACTTGCAATTTCAGCACTTGCAGACATTACCTTGCTGAGAACCACTTGTCACTTCCTTCTGCTCCTCGTTGGGTTTGACACTCTTACTTATCGAAAAGAGCTACAATTGATCCCCTATACTTGTGGGTCATCAGGCGCCAGCGGGCGCAGGAGGGACAGTTTCCTCTTTGGTGCTAAAGAGACAAGGACAGGTGCAGGTTCCCGAGGGAGGCCCCACAGGTTTCCCTTCCGGTGCAATGAGACCGAGACCACGAGCTCGGCAGGACGAATGTCATCATCGAGCCCACCGATGCGTCATGGCCAAAAGCTTTGTAGGCGAAGATCGCCTTTCGTCAGTATAAGATGTACCTCTTGTCCCCTTTCAAAAATGGCCGTTGTGGGATCCCTTCCCACCTGTGCGATGAGGGAAGAGGACCAAGGCCACTATAAATAGAGACTAGCCTCCATCATATACAGAGGTCGATCGATCCATCCTCATCACTCGAGCCCTCGCGAGGCTGCTCATACACTATACCAGTTCATCCTCAACCTCCTCGTGAGGCCAATCCACCAAAAGCAGGAGTAGGGTCTTACACCGCAAGGTGGCCCGAACCTGGGTAAATCTGTGTGTTCTTCCCTTCTCTGCAATCACGCGCACTCGGTGAGGTCGAGCCTTGGGTGTAGCAAGCAAAGCATTCTGGAGAAGCGAGATCCTTGGCACATGCCCTAGAGTTCGAACCTCGTTGGGTCTGCGGAGTCCTGATTCCAACACAAGGCAACCTTGCCGGGCTAGTGCACTCTGCGCCTTCGTCCTCCACTAGATCAATCCACCCAAGCAGGAGTAGGGTTTTACGCTGCAAAGCGGCCCGAACCTGGGTAAAAATGAGTTATCCGTCGTCATGCTGTCCCCTATTGCTTCTGCTCTTTGTGCAACGCGGCCGTCCCCATGCCGAACCACAAAGGGGCATCCTTGCTCCATAGGTGATCGTGCTTCCACGCCGACATCTTTGGCGTGCCAGGTAGGGAGCGTCGCTTGTGCGAACCTGAAGCAGTAGCCGGCGCGTCAATCTTCATCGACTTTCATCTTCCATGGCTCCCAAGAAGAAGAGCGGAGCCGGAGCGCATCCCTCCACCTCGAAGGCTTCATTGCCCACGGCTACGGATGCCACAGGCGCCGCGGCTAGGGCAGACGGAGCAGGTGAGGCAGACGGTGCTACTAACACTCCCGCTTCGACTCGGGCCGTGGGCACAACCCAGCCTCTTCAGCATGCCGCCGACCAAGCTCCCGCCGGTACGGGTCGCAAAGGCGCTCAACTTCCTCTCGCCCACCCCGCCGACGTGCTCAACCAACACGACGTCGCCGCCCGCTCCCGTGCGAGCCAAGATCTACTGGCTGCGCCGCCCGGAGGGGCGGAGACAAGGCGTGCGCTTCGTCCCGTGGCGGGCGAGCACGACAATACCCCGAGCGGCGCCGTCGACCCCCAGCGACCACGCCCGCACGGGAAGGGCCCGGCCGACCAAGAGCCTGGTCACCAAGAACAGCTTTGGCCATGTCAGGTCCCTCTGGCAATTGGTCTGAGGCGGCGAGAGCCCGACGGTGCTCCTTCTGGTTCGTCCAGGAGTCGAGTGGTGTCGCGCTCTGCCTCCCACGCCATGCTAGAAATGGCGGCTGAAGCGATAGCAAGAGCTCAGCTGTTGCTGGATTTTCCTCTAGCAGTAGACAGGATGGATGAATGGAGAGCTACCATTCAAAGTCTTCCCGGATTCACCGAGGTCAACAAACCACCAGGTGCGGAGCCGCCGTGATGCCCGCCGGCGATGCCGGCGACTCCCACCAGCGGCCAAGACGGGAGAACCGCACTCACTATGCAGTCCTCGCTGCGGCAGCTCTCTCAAGGGCAGCCACGATGAACTCGGCGGCCATCAGACAATGATGATTGCGATGAGGCGTCAATGGCCTCGTCCGATCCGTGACTCCGGCAGGTCCAACGTCAAGTACTGAGGGAAAGGAAGAAGGAAGACGTCCGCGTCACCATTGAGCGGCGTCACGAGACGCGCCGTCAATCTGACAGGCGCAATAGAGCTGATGTCGACGAACCCCCGCCCAGTGCTGGTGGGTACCTACCTTATGAGGTAGGGTGCCCGGCCTTCACACGTGAGCTGCGGCAAGTCCAGTGGCCATCATCTCGCACCTTCAAGCCCGACCTGCTGGAGAAGTACGACGGAAAACTGAACCCGGCAGAGTTTTTGGGCACCTATACGATCGCCGTTCAAGTTGCCGGGGGAAGGGATGAAAAAGTGCTCACCAACTACTTCCCGCTGGCCCTCAAGCCAAATGTGAGGTCCTGGGTGATGCACCTGCCAGAAGATTCCATTTCCTCCTGAGCCGACCTGTGCAACGAGTTCGTGGGCGCCTTCACCGGCAGCCATCAAGAACCGGGGCGGCCTAGCGATCTGCAAACCCTCTTGCAGAAAGAGGGAGAAAGTTTGCGCAAGTATCTGCAAAGGTTCAGCCGAGTGCACCGCAATATCCCAAAGATACACCCGGCAGCTGTGATTGCTGCATTTCATACAAATGTGCGCAATCGCAGAATGCGGGCTAAGATGAATGTTCGGTTGCCCAAGACGGTCAGCGAGCTCTACACGCTGGCGGATAAGTGCACTCACACAGAAGAAGGGAGAAGACTTCCCGGGGAAGAGGCTAGCATCAAAGTCGATTCGGAAGATGACGACGACGCCGCCACCCCCATGAAGAAAAGCGAGAAGCGCAGCAAGAAGCGAAAGGAGAAGGCAGTAATGGCCGTTGAGAGTACTGGTGATCTTAGCACTGGCAAGAAAGCAAAAACTAAGACGCCCTGCAAGGAAGCTGTTGCATGCACTGATTGTCGGGCGGCAGCGACTGCTGAGAAAACCGGCAAGTCGGACGGGCCATACTGCAAGATCCATAGGACCAAGGGTCATGATCTCCAAGATTGCAAACAAGTTGAGCAGTTAGTTGAGAAACAAAAAGCTGAGTATGAAAGATGCGACAAGGAGAGAAACCAGAATGGAACTGGCGGGAAGGGCCGCGGTGGTCGTAACAGACACCACGGCAAGTCCGATCAGCAGAAAGAGAAACCCGCCAGAGGCCATGAGAGGAAGGAAAATGAAGATGATAGCGAAGAGGAAGATGATGAAACCAGTGAGCAGGAGTTCCAGAAAGCTACTGAGGCGATGTGCATTGACGGGGGTGCATCTTTGCAGTCCTCTCACCGCCAGCTTAAGCAGTGGGCTCGTGAGGTTAATGCAGCAGAACCGGTAGCAAGCGCTCAAGAGCCGCTCAAGTGGTCCCGCACGCCCATCATCTTTGACATTGAGGATCATCCAGACTGCACCACTACGGTAAGATGTTTGCCATTGTTGGTTTCGCCAACAATCCGCAACCTCAGGGTCACTAAGATGTTGGTTGATGGCGGGGCAGGCTTGAATTTGATATCCCCCGATGTGCTGAAGAAACTCCAGATCTCAGATGAAGACCTGCAGAAAACTGGCACTTTCCAAGGGATCAACCAAGGAAGGAGCCAGCCGAAGGGAAAGATTATCTTGGCGGCAACATTTGGCGGGGAAATCAACTTCAGGACCGAAAAGATTGTGTTCGATGTGGTTGAACTTCTCCTGCCGTTTAATGGGATTGTTGGTCGACCAGCTCTGGCCAAGTTCATGGCGGCGTCCCACTACGCCTACAACACTTTGAAGATGCCTGGCCCAATGGGAGTCATTACCATCCCGTCGGACAAGAGAGATGCAGTCATCTGCGTGGATAAGATGTATAGAGATGCGTTCGCAGCTGAGGCCGTCGGGGCCCCAGCTCCCGCCAAGAAGGAGAAGAAAGTCAAGAAAACTGGCAAGGACTCCGGTAAGGACTCCGGGAAGCGCATCTCTTCGGAGTATGTTGCGCCCAGTAGCGACTTGCCGGAGAGTTCAACCAATAAGAGACCCAGGGCTGCTCCCCTAGCAACCAAGAAAGTTCTGGCGCGGCAGGATGGCACTGATGGCACTTTTACCATTAGTGCTACCCTTGATGACAAATAGGAAAGCACGCTCGTTACCCTCCTGTGGGTGAATGTCGATGTGTTTGCCTGGCAACCATCTGACATCCCCGGTGTTCCCGGGGAGGTAATCGAGCACCACCTTGATGTCTGTCCTCATGCCCGCCCCTTCAAGCAAAAAGTCCGAAAGCAAGCCCTGGAGAGACAACAGTTCATTACTGAGGAGATCAAGAAGCTAGAAGCAGCAGGTTTGGTCCGAGGAGTGCTGCATCCAACTTGGTTAGCTAATCCAGCGGTGGTGCGCAAGCTAACGGGAAGTGGAGACTTTGTATCGACTTCACTGACTAGAACAAGGCCTATCCAAAGGATCCCTTCCCCTTGCCGCGCATTGATCAGATCGTTGATTCCACCTCCGGATGTCATTTGCTTTCCTTCTTGGACGCGTACTCTGGGTACCATTAAATCTTCATGGCCAAGGAAGACGAAGAGAAGACCACCTTTATCACCCCGTGTGGCACGTACTATTTTGTGCGTATGCCCTTCGGGCTAAAGAATGCTGGTTCTACTTTCGCAAGGGCCGTGCGGATCGGGTTCGAGCCACAGTTGCACAGGAACATTGAAGCATATATGGATGATATCATGGTCAAAACCAAGGACAAGTCTTCACTCATTAAGGATTTAGTATAGACCTTCGCAAACTTGCGGAAGATGAACTTGAAGCTTAATCCAGAGAAATGCGTATTCGGCGTTCTGTCCAGAAAGCTTCTTGGATTCTTTGTATCTCAGCGAGGGATAGAAGCCAACCCCGACAAGATCAGAGCGATAGAGCAGATCCAAGCCCCGAAGACAATTAAGGATGTGAGGCGCTTGACTGGCTGCGTGGCCGCAATGAGCAGGTTCATTTCCAAATCCGCTGAGCGCGCCTTGCCGTTCTTCAAAATTTTGAAGAAGGCTGGTCCAGTAAAATGGACCCCCGAGGCCGAGGTTGCGCTACGGGATTTGAAGGCTTACCTTTCTTTTGCCCCAACCTTGGTCGCACCCAAGCCACAAGAGCCGTTGCTGCTATATCTAGCGGCAACGAATCAAGTGGTCAGTGCTGCCTTGGTAGCACAGAGGGAAGTGGACATCGAAGAAGCTATATTGCGGCAGAACCAGCCGGTGTTGGGCCAGCTTTGTCCCCGGCAAAGCTTGCCGGTGGCAACGAAGGGGGACCACAAATTAACGTTGACGAACAGGAGGGGGTGGCAAGGAAGAAAATAGTGCAGCGACCAGTTTTCTTTGTCAGCTCCCTCTTGCAGGGGGCTAGATCAAGGTACTCTGGGGTCCAAAAGCTGATCTTCGGCCTCCTCATGGCCTCAAGAAAGCTGCGCCATTACTTTCAAGCCCACGAGATCACTGTTGTGACTTGCCTCCCATTGCAGCGGATTTTGAGGAACCCCGAGGCCACCGGCAGGATAGTGGAATGGGATCTGGAGCTATCAAGTTTCGCCTTGAAGTTTGAAAGCACGGCAACTATCCAAAGCAGAGCATTGGCAGAATTCATAGCAGAATGGACGCCAACTCCAGATGAAGAAACCATGGAAACTGTCCTCCCTGGCAAGGAGGCCCCTAAGGAATGGGTCATGTACTTTGACGGTGCTTTCTCTCTCCAAGGTGCTGGTGCAGGAGTTTTACTCGTTGCACCCATAGGAGAACACCTCAAGTACATCATCCAAATGCATTTCCCTAGGGAAGACGCCACCAACAACACGGCTGAATATGAAGGGCTCCTTGCCGGGATCCGGATTGCTATTGAATTGGGAATCAAGAAGTTGATCATACGCGGCGACTCCCAGCTTGTTGTAAAGCAGGTGAACAAGGATTATCAAAGCCCGCTGATGGAGGCATACGTGGAAGAGGTGAGGAAGTTGGAGGAGCACTTCGACGGGTTGCAAATAGAGCACGTGCCCTGTGCGGAAAACAGCATAGCTGATCACCTGTCAAAGTGCGCTGCGCAGAAGCTCCCTGTGGAACCAGGCACTTTTGTACTCCACCATACCCAGCCATTAGTTTCACCATCAACCCTTGCCAGAAAAATAAGGAAGCTCAACACCGGCAAGCACTTCCCGGCAAAGCTCCCTGGAGCCGCTGGTGAAGAGGTTGCCGGGGGAGACCCTACGCCGACTGGTGGGCCGCACTCTCAAGCAGAATCCTAGGCTCTTGCCGTTGAAGAAAGTGCTCCCACAACTGAAGAAATGCCTTTAGTCCTTGTCGTTGAGCCCCAAGCTCCGGCATGGGCACAACACATAGTCCAATTCTTGCAAACTGGAGAACTTCCTGACGATCCAGAGAAATCTGAGAAAGTAGCCCGGCAATCGAGTATGTACCAGTTTGTGGACAGCATTCTGTACAAAAAGAGGCCGAACGGCATGAAGTTGAAGTGCATCAGTCAAGAAAATGGACTAGAACTATTGGCAGAGATATATGGAGGCACGTGTGGCTCACATCTGGGATCAAGAGCACTTGTCGGGAAAGCTTTCTGGCAAGGATTCTACAGGCCCACTGCCCTCCGGGATGCAACTAAGCTCATCACCAAGTGTGAAGCATGCCAGTTCCACTCCAAGAATATCCATCATCCGGCTCAAGCCTTGCAGACCATGCCTTTATCCTGGCCTTTCGCGGTCTGGGGGCTCGACATCTTGGGCCCCTTTCCCCGTGCTACCAGGGGCTTTGAGTTCTTGTTCGTTGTAATCGACAAGTTTACAAAGTGGCCCGAAGTGGAACCAGTGAGAAAGGTGATGGTGCAGTCAGCTATCAAGTTCTTCAAGGGACTGGTGTGTCGTTTTGGAGTACCCAACAGGGTAATCACCGATAATGGCACCCAATTCACAAGCCGTGCCTTCATGAAGTACATCCAGAGCCTTGGGAGCAAGGTCTCTTTCGCCTCCGTTGCCCACCCAAGAAGCAACAGGCAGGCTGAGAGGATGAATGTTGAAGTGTTGTGAGGGCCGAAGACAAGAACCTTTGATAGACTGCAAAAATGCGGCAAGCGTTGGATTGATGAGTTGCCGGTGGTTCTTTGGTCAATCAGGACGACACCAAATCGAGCCACTGGCCAGACTCCCTTCTCCCTGGTATACGGGGCAGAAGCAGTGCTCCCCACGGAACTCATATACGGGTCGCCTCGAGTACTTGCCTACGATGAAGTAGCACAAGGGTAGCTACGGCATGACGATGCCATGCTCCTCGAGGGGAACCGTCTCCAGGCAGCTGTACGTGCTGCACGATACCAACAGGCCCTGCGCCGCTGCCATAGCCGCAGGGTCCAAGCCCGGAGCCTTGAGGAAGGTGACCTTGTCCTTAGGCATGTTCAATCCGCCAAGGGTTCCAACAAGTTGACACCAAAGTGGGAAGGCCCTTAACAGGTAGCACGTGTCACCAGACCCGGTGCAGTCCGTCTAGAGACCGAAGATGGCATACCAATGCAAAACTCATAGAACATTGAGCATCTTCGTAAGTTCTACCCGTAAGGCGCGGTTGCCGGGCCTTGCCCCGGCATCCTATTTTGTACAAGCATAGTCCCCTGGACTTGTAACCCTTTGTACAAAGCCAAGCAAAGACCATGTGCAAAGATAATAAAATGAAGCGCTGGCATAAGACCTACATGCATGTTTAATTTAATTATGGCTTTATTGTGGTTACAATAACCCTAGCATGAGCTAATTAATCCTTCACAAAAGATCACAAGCAGCTGTTTTCTCCCCTGCACTTCTCTTTGATCAACAGCAGGGCCGTCGCAGTGGGTGAACTTCCCGGGAGGAAGAATGAGAACAAGCCAGCGTATTGATACCCGACAGCCCCACCCTGTCGGAAGTGATAAGAAGGACAGCGAACGCAGATAAGTTCACCTCGCCATCCATGATGTATCCCTGTATGAAAAACTTGTGCATAAAGAAACCTTGTTGCTCCCAACATCTGTGCTCCCATCCTTTGATTTGGAGTCTCTTCAGTCAAGTTGGTCGCAGTAGCATTTGGGGGGAAGGCAGACAAGGGGCCGGTTTCCATCCACGCTCCTAACCCAATGGACAAGGTTCAGTAGTAGCTATGGAAGGGACCGGCAGGATGTCTTGCCGAGAAACTTTGTTTACTTGAAAGTATTGAGGAATCATTCCTTAGCATGGACATGATACATGCACAAGTACCCGACAAGCACTCTTTTTCCATTAATACGTAGACAAAAAAGTAGAAATCATACATAATACAAGCATGGGTAAAGGGTTACATAATTTGACCTAAAACTTGGATAGTGCCTACATATTTTAAATTGGAAAATGATAAGTGCGCCGTAATGCCTTTCTTGTCCCTCTCCTCCTAGGAGTTGCATCAAGGCGGAAAGGGGGCAAAAGAAGCGCCTAGGCAGAAGCCCAGCCCGACCCCATCAGGGCCCATGGGACGCAGCCTGACAAGATCGGGAGGGCAAGGACGAAGCCGAAAGGATGGAGAGAGCGGCTAGGCGATGCCCTGGTCACCCCCGCCAGGACCAGAGGAACGCGGCAGGAGGGACACCGACAGGGAAGACGAAGCCGGAGTCCACGAGGAAGCCTGCCGGGGTCCAGCTGGAGGAGGCGGAGACACCTACACCCAACACCCCGGCAAATCGCTCTACCGGGGAGAAGACCAGGTGCAGATGATGGTGCTGCCGGCGCTTGGCTGACAGTGACGGTGCAACCGACGTTCAGCTAGAGTCCGTGTCGTCGCCTTCGTGCTTGACGACCAGGGGCTCGCTATCATTGTCCTCCCCACCGGTGTCCTCCTCGTCGCTGTCGCTTGAGGAGGAACTTTCATCATCAGTCGAGCTCTCCGCACAGCACCCTAAGCGAGCACCCGAGTGCCCAAAGACCTTGATGGAGAGCAGATCAGCCTCCATTAACTTGAAATAAGGACGTGCCCCTCCGCCAAGCTATGGGCACGTGCGAAAGTTTTCTAGCCATGCCGGAGAAGCATGACATGAGGCACGGGGAACTCAACGTCCACCTACATGTTGCCATTCAAGCAACCTCTCATGTGCAACTTCAACCCGTGCGGCTGTTCAACCTCCATCACCCTTGCGAAAGGGGTAGGAAGCCGAAGACGGCTGCGCGGGGGCTCGCGTAGCCTAACGAGGAACTCCTGCATCGTATCTCTGACATGGCCCTCCAATAGAGTTGAAGCGGCTGGGGGAGGAGTGGCCGGGGCGCCGCCGCGTCCTCCTCGGCCCCGAGTGCTGTGCCGGCCACGACCACGTCCTGCGGCTCCGCCTTGTGCACTGGATCCTGCCCCAGCGTCCCCAGTAGGGGCAGGGATGCGGTGCCGAGAGGAGGCCCTTGTCACCGCCATCGGAGCTCGACCGCGCCCTCTTCCCCTCACCATGGTGGAAGAAGGGCACAAGAAGAAGAATGAAAGGATGCGTGGGTGAGCCCTTCCCTTCACCTCCGCGCTCCCTTTTTATAGCGGGACGTGGCAGGGGGCTGGCTCCCCACCACCCTGGGGTAACCGCCCCGCTCCGCCAATCTAGTTCATCTGCATCACTGGCGGCATCCAGTTTCTCCGACCATCCTCCTACGCCAACCCCTGGCGCCATGCTTTCTGTCATGGCACTCACCCCCGTGCCCTGCGCATCCGCCACCAACCCCACGCAATGCATGCAGCGTACGTAGCGGAAACGGCAGGCGTGGTGGGATGAGTAAAATGGCAGTTACCCCCGGATCATACGCAGGCACTTCAATCAACTCCCCGTGAACGTGGGCATCCTGCGGCCCATCGCCTGGATATACCCACGTCGTCGGTGTCGCATGACTAGCGGAGAACCCGGGAATTGATTCAATCTCAGGTTAATGAAGAAGCAAAGAAAATCTCTGAAACATGGGTCCCGCCGCGGCATGGTCAAGGTGCCCGCCTGTGCATTGTTAGGGCCTACCCTAACGATGCCCGACTGCATGTGTGGGCCAGGCCCGGGGGCTCATGTTGGTGCAACAAAAATTCGCGTTTGTTGACCGGACTCATGCACAGGCATACTGACGATCGTGCATTCAGCACCAATGCATAACACAAGGTCAAGCCAGAAAAGCCGCTCTTCGTGGGATCAAGGAGAGCATTAAGAAGAGCAAGATTGCAGAAGGTCACCTAGGGAGGGCCTCCCTTGCCGGGCAGGAGGGCCTGGCCAGGTCGAGGACGCACCTGAAGACAAGCACAGATTCCCCCGGTAGGCTTGTCGGGGCCGCCAAGATCAAACCCTGCTAAGCTCCTTCAACGAGGAATCATCACCAAGACACCACAGCTCCACCTCATCGCACCCAAGTCACCCATCACTGCGGTGTCAAGAGACCGAGCAACCAGGTGGATCCTATCAAGCATGTGGCGGCATCGAGGAGAAGAGGTTAGCTTTATTGACACCCGTCCAGGAGGCATGTCAAGCTAATAAGAAGAGGCAGATAAGCGGCGCAACAGGCTTGCCGGGATTCGCCCTCGGCGCGAGACCTAGCAGTGCATTTAATGCACTTTGTCCTAATTGTCAGAGTTAGGGATGATAGCACTGTTAGCCATCTAATCACACTCAAATGACTGTTTTGCCACTGTGGTCGTCCCTTAACCTATAAAAGGAGGCCCGAGGCAACCTAGCAAAGGGTTCGAACACTTCGACCCCCAGCACTTGTACGCGCGTGATTGCACTCCCGAGGCAACCTTGCCGGGCTAGTGCACTCTGCGCCTTCGTCCTCCACCAGATCAATCCACCCAAGCAGGAGTAGGGTTTTATGCTGCAAAGCGGCTCGAACCTGGGTAAAAATGAGCTGTCCATCGTCGTGTTGTCCCCTATTGCTTCTGCTCTTTGTGTAACGCGGCCGTCCCCATGCCGAACCACAAAGGGGCATCCTTGCCCCATAGGTGATCGTGCTTCCATGCCGACAAGACGAAGGGGGAGGGGGACAAAAAAACCAGACAAAAATAAACCATACCATGGACACAATCCCACCAACTGCTTCATTAGGAGTAGAGATATGCATTGAAGTTTTCTTGTTTAACAATAAAGTTATCAAATTCATCCAAGCAACGACTAGCAGATTTAGTATAAGGAATATCACCTTCATTGAATATGTAGAGAGAATTTACCTCTACTAACTATGTCGGGATATTGAGACCATGTATTTCTTCAATAGGTGGTAAATTCTTAACATCTTCAGCTTTAATACCTTTTTCTTTCATAGATTTCTTTGCCTCTAGCATATCTTCAGGACTGAGAAATAGAATACCTCTCTTCTTCGGAGTTGGCTTAGGTGGTGGTTTGGGAAGAGTCCAATCATTATCATTCCTTAATATATTATTCAATAATTCTTCAGCTTGTTCAACAATTCGTTCTCTGAAAACACAACCAGTACAACTATCTAGGTGGTCCCTAGAAGCATCGGTTAGTCCATTATAAAGATATCAAGTATTTCATTTTTCTTGAGAGGATGATCAGGCAAAGCATTAAGTAATTGGAGAAGCCTACCCCAAGCTTGTGGGAGACTCTCTTCTTCAATTTGCACAAAGTTAAATATTTCCCGAAGGGCAGCTTGTTTCTTATGAGCAGGGAAATATTTTTCAAAGAAGTAATATATCATATCCTGGGGACTACGCACACAACCAGGAGCAAGAGAATTAAATCATATCTTAGCATCACCCTTTAATGAGAAAGGAAACAATTTAAGAATATAATAGTAGCGAATTTTTTCCTCATGAGCAAATAGGGTGGCTATATCATTCAGTTTAGTAAGATGTGCCACAACAGTTTCAGATTCATAACCACAGAAAGGATCAGATTCAACCAAAGTAATTAACTCAGGATCGATAGAGAATTCATAATCCTTATCAGTAACAAAGATAGGTGAAGTAGCAAACTTAGGATCATATTTCATTCTAGCATTCAATGATTTTTATTTCCACTTGCATAATAATTTCTTAAGATCATCTCCATCCTTACAAGCAAGAAAGTCCCTAGCTACTTCTCCATCCATAACATAACCCTCAGGTATATCACGCAATTCATATCTAGGAGGAGAATCATAATCTTCAGTTTCAATAATCTCATTTTCTTTAGCTCTAGCAAGTTGTTCATCAAGAAATTCTCCTAGTGGCACAGACTTAGCAAGCAAAGTACTAGCATCATCATAAGTATCATTCATAGCAGAAGTAGCATCAATTACTTGCGACATATCAAGATTAATAGCATGTGGTGGTGTTGCAACTCTACTCAAAATAGAAGGTGAATCAAGTGCAGAGCTAGATGACAGTTCCTTACCTCCCCTCGTCTTAGAGGAAAAAATCTTAGTCTTGGTATCCTTCAGATTCTTCATAGTGATAAATTGATAATAATCCCAAGTGACTCAACAAATATAGCTATGCTCCCCGGCAACGGCGCCAGAAAAAGGTCTTGATAACCCACAAGTATAGGGGATCGCAACAGTTTTCAAAAAACTTTCTGTTTTCTGTAAAAATTGTTGTGCATGTTTGTGACCCTACCCTGTTTTCCCTCGCATCTATTCTGCTTCACAGGTTGGTCATGGCTCACAATTCAGAAGAGCATTCTGGTTCTGAAGAAGAAATCCCTCAGTTGCCTTCCTTGTCTGAACGATTGACTGGTGGAGCAAAAGCATCAAAACCTGATAACCCACAAGTATAGGGGATCGCAACAGTTTTCGAGGGTAGAGTATTAAACCCAAATTTATTGATTCGACACAAGGGGAGCCAAAGAATATTCACGAGTATTAGCAGTTGAGTTGTCAATTCAACCACACCTGAAAGACTTAATATCTGCAGCAAAGTTTTTAGTAGCAAAGTAGTATGGAAGTAACGGTAATAGTGGTAACAATAGCAATAGCAATTTTGTAGCGATTGTAACAGCAGCACGGCGAAAATAACTTAGCAAAGATCAATATGTGAAAAACTCGTAGGCATTGGATCAGTGATGGATAATTATGTCGGATGGCATTCATCATGCAACAGTTATAACCTAGGGCGACAGAGAACTAGCTCCAATTCATCAATGTAATGTAGGCATGTATTCCGTATATAGTCATACGTGCTTATGGAAAAGAACTTGCATGACATCTTTTGTCCTACCCTCCCGTGATAGCGGGGTCCATAAGGAAACTAAGGGATATTAAGGCCACCTTTTAATAGAGAACCGGAACAAAGCATTAGCACTTAGTGAATACATGAACTCCTCAAACTATGGTAATCACCGGAAAGAATCCCAATTATTGTCACCTTGGGGTATGTGGATCATAACTCGTAATAGGTGTCTATAACTTGCAAGATAGGATCAAGAACACAAATATATTCGTGAAAATATAAAGGGTTCAGATCTGAAATCATGGTACTCGGGCCCTAGTGACAAGCATTAAGCATAGCAAAGTCATAGCAAGATCAATCTCAGAACATAGTGGATACTAGGCATCAAGCCCTAACAAAACTAACTCGATTACATGATAAATCTCATCCAACCCATCACCATCCAGCAAGCCTACGAAGGAATTACTCACTCTCGGCGGTGAGCATCATGAAGTTTGTGATGGAGGAAGGTTGATGATGACGATGATGACGGATTCCCCTCTCCGGAGCCCCGTACGGACTCCAGATCAGCCCCCCCCCCCCGATGAAGAACAGGAGGCGATGGCTGCTCCATGTCGTAAAATGCGATGAATCCTTCTCTTTGATATTTTTTCTCCCTGAATATGAATATATGGAGTTGGAGTTAGGGTTATAGGCGGTCCAGGGGGCCCACAAGCCTGGGAGGCGCGCCCTGGGGGGGTAGGCGCGCCCCCAAGGCTTGTGGCCTCTGGGTGGCCCCCTCGGGTATCCTTTTCCACCAGTATTTTTTATTTATTCCAAAAAAATTCTCCGTAAATTTTTAGGTCAATCCAAGAACTTTGATTTCTGCACAAAAATAACACCAAGGCAATTCTGCTGAAAACAGCGTCAGTCCGGGTTAGTTTCATTCAAATCATGCAAATTAGAGTCCAAAACAAGGGCAAAAGAGTTCGAAAAAGTAGATACGATGGAGACGTATCAAAGCCACCCAAGATACCGAAAAAGAAATCCGAGTTAGAATTCGAAGAAGAAGAGGATGATATTCCCTTGGCTCGCAACCATCCTGAGGATGAACTGGTCACCGATCTATGACTCTTTTCTCGGATAGAAATCCAAAGAAAGGTGGTCGTGGCAGAGAGAAGAATACAACGGCAGAATGTCTGATCCTGAAAGCTACAAAACTCCACCTGGAGATGAAACCACAACTAAAAGAAATAACAGGATGCAAAGAATTCGCCGTCACTGGGCGAAGAAATGGTTCAATCATGAGAATGTTCGAAGGAAATATCAAATTCTGTTTGCATTCACTCCACCTTGGAATGATTGCTTTGCTGAGGGATGCCTCGGCCCAGACGATGAAAAAGTCAGGCCACCTCCAACTAAAAATGCCAATCCTGATTCCCTCAAAACAACTGCTGATTTTCCCGAAGAAGTGGAAAAGAGAGCAAAGGCCAAAGCCAAGCATAAAGCAAGGGTTGCAAAGAAAAATCAAGTCGAAGAGATAAATGTTGCGCTGACTCGGCAAGATGTACAAAAGAAAAAGTATCGTGCCTCTGCCCGAAAGGAAAGCAAGGCAAGGAAACCAGTTTCCCATCAAGCTCCCCGAAAGAAATATGTTACCTCATCTGATGAATCCTCCGATGAAGATGCTCCCGAAGAAATACCCATGTATGATCAATGAGCTCTTCTAGACAAGCCATACCAAACTCCCTCACCAGCTAAAGTTTCACCCCCACTAAGGTCGTCACCAAGACTTGCACCTGCTCCAGTCTCTGACAAACCTTTGGGTTCTGCCGCCCCTTCTGCGGAGAGAAAGCTGCTGCCCGAAGAGAAAGCTGTTGCTTCTACCAAGAAAGCCAAAAATAGTGTTCCCGCTTCCACAGAGGAACATAAATATGACTTCGATATCTTCATTGATGTTATTGAAAGTGCTGCCTACGATACAAAGTCAGTTGATCTGAGCAGTTTAGGTCTTCCTGATGATGTTACCAAGCTGGTAACGAAACATTTTGCTCAGCTGGGAAAAATGACTGAGAAGCTGAATCAAGTTGTTGAGGACAAGAAAACTCTCGAACAAATGAGGAAAGATGCTAGTACTGAATCCGATGAAATTGATCGCCAGGCTGAACTTGCTCGACGAAGAATAAAGGAAGAGAAGCATCAAAAGGCTAAGGCTAGGGCCAGTAAGCTGAAAGGAATCAAGGCTCCTCTCCCTCAGACTGCTGCTGATGCTCTGATTGATTCAAGCACTCCTCTGCAACAAGTTCCACCATCCCCACCTAATGCTGATGAACCCATGCATCAAGCCAGTCCTGTGCAAGTTGATATTCCTACTGCTGATGCTCATGTGGAACCATATGTTGTGGATATCTTTTTGAACAAATCGGATGAAGAAAATGCTCAGCCTGACCAGCAAGCCAATAATGATAAATTTGATGAAGAGATTGAGGTTGAGAAAGTTGTTTCATCACCTCTGAAGGAAATGCAAGTTGAGCCCTCGGATCCAACAAGGAGGAAAATGAGAAGACTGAGGGGGAGCTAAATGCTTCCCGAGAGAATACCACCCCGGTCACCTCATCTGGTGTCCCTACTCAGATGAAGGTTGGATTCTCGAATGGATAACGGGAGAGGAGAAGATCAAATGCTTGGCAGATCAGTTCCTTCCTCTGCTAAATCTTCCTCGATATGAATTTGATAAAGAATGAGAACACAGGCTGCACTACTGGGAAGTCTCCGAAGCACAACTTCACATGCTAATGGACCCCAAACTGGTGGGAGATGAATGCATTGATATAGATCCTAAGAAGTTGGCCTATGAGAACAAAGTGATGTTCTACATCCTATACAATTCTCTCACGCCAACTAACAGACCATAAACTATCAATGGCATCATGGGAAATGCTCTTCTAGCCATTTCTCAAGGAATTCATTTTGATGTTCTAGATCTATTCATTCGCAACTTGGCTTGTGCTGCTGATAGCCCTCAATCATTGAAGCCATATGCCCCTTGGATCATGTTTGCAATCGAGCAGCTCATTCATGAAAATTTCTTCTGCTCTCATGTTCCGAAGGTCTTCATGCCACCAGTTCATGACACTCTCCTAATGGTGAAGGATATTGGCAAAGGAAAGGCATCTGTTGATGTTGCTGGCGAGGCTTCTGCTCCTGAGACTGCTCCGAAAGTTAAGAAAGCCAAGGTTGAAATCCCTCGAGAAGAAAATCCATATCTGTATGAGATTTGCATTCGCACTCAGCAAGCTCTAGAGAGTCACATCAAGCTCGATCAAAAAGAAAAGCTAGAATTGATGACTGAACTCAACTCGCTTCATAATTATGCTCGATCGCCATGTACTGTTAATAACCCCCCCTGCAATGCTATTTGCTTCCAACTATTTGTTTGCAGGTGCTATCACAAGTTTACTCCCATGCAATGATTATTCTCGATAGTTATCTTTCAAGCAGGGAAAGTGAATGTCTGCCAAGAACAGGAATCCATGCCTCTCTAATCAGAGACATTTTTTTACTCCTTGAAACTATGTGTGTCATGGTTGGATATGCTATGATTATGATCTCTCATTTTCTAACTATGCAGGCGAAGAAAGTCAACCTCAGTTTAAAATCTCTTGAGATTTATCTATATGACTGACAAAGTGTTTTCCTCGCATATATCCTTCACATCAACTTTGTTGCAGAAAAAAAACTTCGTCTGAATCTTAACTCCTCCGAGCAATATTCCTTATTTCCCTTGCTCTGACAATTCTTGAGTATCTATCTTGCAGGGAATTTACATCTCGTGTGGATTCAAATCATGTTCTGAGAAAGCCCTCGTGACATATCTTCCGTCACAAATCATTTCAAAGTATTCATTATATCTAACTTTTTTCAAATATTGTGTGACAGGAACCATCTCAGACAGTGTCGAGTGCATTGAAAGAGACCACAAATGAGATCTTATGTCAATGACACTCATACGAAGATTCACCTCGCTTCCTTCTGATGTAACTACGCACTCAAATGATGCATATCTTCAGGGGGAGCGTGCTTTATCTTCGTAATTATCTCTTGTCTTTCATTATCCTTTGCATTACATTCCATTCACTATCTATCCTTCGATGTGTTCTATTTTGTCAACAATCGTCCAAAAAGGGGGAGATTGTTGGTGCAATATCTGCCTTCCTATGTTTTGGAGATTGTTGAGCGAAACAAGTATGGACTGATTTGTTTGCTAGTGCATACAGAGAGAAATAGTCCATACAGAAACCGAAGAGAATGTTGTCTCCGGTGCCCAGTTTGAGGAACTTCACCGAAGTATATCTGCGCTGTTGAGAAGAACGAGCTACATCTAGCAAAGATATGTAGACGAAAAGATCGTTGTGAAGGAATTATCCCCTTGAAAGATTTCTGCTGAAGCAAAGCATTTGGTTCGGTGTTGTTGTCCGAAGAAATTGACTGCAGCGAGCGGAAGTCAAAGACAAATTGAAGACGTAGTATTCTTTTCATCTTTCTTCTTTGGTTCAATTGAGTCATAGGACCTCCGTACTATTAAGAGGGGTATAGGTTCTCGAAGCTTAGATCCAATGTGATTCTTAGCCCAAAACCAATGAAAGTTGCGAGAGAAATCTCTTTGTGTTCCGAGCAAATACTTGCCAGTAAGAGACTGTGATCTTCTTCGCTACGAGAGATTTGCCTCAAACTGAGGAGTTAGCATTACTTTCTCAACAATGTTACCGTTGTGCTCAAAATCCGACCGTTGGACTCGTGTCGTTCGGCCATTGGCTGCTCTCGATGTCCAATTTGGCCATTTCCCACCAGGGAAGGCTGCGGCTATAAATAGCCACCCCGCACCGGCTTTGTCCCGCGGCTGCTCTGCTTAAGATTTTTGAGAAGATTGATTTGAGCACCCCCTCTCCGAGTGATTTGAGTTTAAGATCCACCGAGAGAAAAATCAAGAACCCAAAGTTAGACAGTGGTTGACCATCACAGTCGTTCTCAGTTAGAGCTCTTGTACCTATTACTCTTGAGAGCTACGCACTCTCTAGACGGATAGGTTTCAGCTCGAGTGTTGAAGAGTTGTTGTCTTCACTGAGCTAGATCTTCAGAAACCAAGAGTGATTGTGGTTCGTGAAGGTCGACCGAAGGTTTGGAGATCAACGACAAGTATCTACCACGAGTGAAATCAACTGAAGTCTGATCAGCTTTGAGTTGAAGGAGAATAGGGTGAAGAGATTTTATCTTCCGCGTTAAGTCACAACCCCTCCAACCAGACGTAGCCCTTTGGCAGAAGGGTGAACTGGTCTACCAAATCTCTCTATCCCCACCGTGCACCACTGGTTAAATTTACTTACTTCATTACTTTCGGCAGTCTTCATATGTGCTCTATGACGATAGTTATCTGATCTGTTATTTTCTGTTGCATATCATTCAACTCCACTCTCATTGTGATAGTTATTTTTCGTTGCTCACAATGTTGCACTCTTATCATTCTGTCATGCTATCTTAGTTCTTGTTATACTCTGTGTTGTGACCTTTTACATCAGTATAGTCATTCTTCGTAGTTATCCATTGCAGTTCAATTCTAGCTCTCTGTCATGATATTATCTCTGTTGGCATATTGCATTACCATCGTTATCATCAAGCCTGTTGTATCCTATGCTAGAACCATTATTGCATCCTACATCGAAGGTTTTGTTCCTCAATAGCAATCTTGATTGAGTTCGTATCTACCGAACCTTATTTCCGCCGCTGTGTTTGGGATCAGTTCAAAACATTCACAAGAATTTTTGAATCTCCCATTCACCCCCTTGTGGTCGATATACTCTTGGTCCTAACAGGTTCCCCACACATAGAGGAGAAAGTGATCGGTGGAAACGTAGATCTAGATCTCCTCTCTCTTTTTCCTCAAGAACTAGCAAGAATCATTGGAGAGTTGAGAGATAGCAAGCTTGAAGAAGGTCAACAATGGGTGCAAAACATGAGCTAGAAGGATAAGGTTCAATGGGGAAGAAGACCCCCTTTTATAGGCACCCCCAAATCCAACCGTTATGCTCACAACCCGCACATAAGTGGTACTACCGCTCGGATGGTAGTACCCACAGAGTAGTGCAATGGCAAGGAGCCACGAGGCGGTAGTGCCGCCTGAGCGGTACTATCGCTGGGGTTGCAGCTCATGGGCCTATGGAGATAGGGCAGGCGAGTGGGGTGTGGCAGTACCGCAAAGCGGTACTACCACCCAGTGTGAGCGTACTACCACTTATAAGTTGTAGTACCGCGCACCCACTGCCGCCCTACTACCGCTGAGAGCGTGACGGGTCCAGAAGGAAGCGGAGGTGGAGCGGTAGTAGGCGGGCGGTACTACCGCTTATAAGCGGTACTACCACTCATACTACTGTTCCACTGCCGTGCAAACCCGACATGAAAAGTTGAATCCCCAGAAGCAACAGTAGTACACGCGGAACTGGACAATGATACTACCACTTATAAGTGGTACCACCGCTGCCCAGAGCGATACTGCCGCTTGAGGCCTTTAGGACACAAGTACAGAAAACAAAGGATACAATAAAGCCTAAACTGCCACAACTTCTGCAAATGAGCTCCGAATTGAGCAAACTCAAGCTTGTTGCATAGATGACGACAAATACTATCCAACAATGA
Organism: Thinopyrum elongatum; assembly: GCA_011799875.1. NCBI lineage: Eukaryota > Viridiplantae > Streptophyta > Magnoliopsida > Poales > Poaceae > Thinopyrum > Thinopyrum elongatum. The sequence goes on along the minus strand of CM022298.1, from coordinate 617,405,585 downwards.
CTGGTTATAGTAAGAAGTGGTAGGGGGAGTATGTGTAAGATGTAGAGATGTGAAACCTCTATGAATGAAGAACTGGCAAAAACTCCAACATCGAAAACATCATAGAAGATGCATATGAACTTCGTTTCCGATGAACTCGAGCTTGTCATGAAGATGACCATAAGCTCCAAAACTCACAAAGAGAAAAACCAAAAAAGAACCAAGAAAGATGATGCAAGGATGCAATGGTTTGAGCTACTTACTTGAGAGCCCCCCTGATAGTATGGCAATCGATCCAATAACCTGGTCTCCCAAATACCACCATGAGACCGGTAAAATTGAAAACCTATCAAGGGCAAACCTTTGCCTTGCACATAGTCCACTTGAACTAGATGATGACGATCTGGACTTCCTCAAGTTGGACCACCTTTCTTGATTGCGTTGGCTTGAAGAAGACAAGTAGATTGCTCCCCCATACTCCACTATGGGTGAGCCACTCTTTGGCACATCTTCACAAGTCCATTGTCACAACAATGGACGACAAGCTTCAAGCATATTTATGTTCCTCTGTGGAAGCAAGAATACTGGTTCGCCGATTACGCTGATGAAGACGTGGATCTTGCCGAAGGGGACCCGGTACCCAAACTCGATTGAGTCGGCCTCGAGACCCCAGCCCGAATCATTGATGTAGAGCTTGCCCCGACGACTCTTCGTCATCCGGTCGATCGCGTGTCCCTCGATCCCTGGGAGAGCTCCCTCCAAGAACTCAACACCACCATGCACTGGCCCCACGGTGGGCGCAAACAGTCGTGGTTTTGTCACGGCAGATGTCCTCGTGAAAGGACAAAGTCTGAAGGCCATTGCAACTAGGTGATCGCTTGGACAGGGTGGATCGGGAACGAAGGATACAAGTTTACCCAGGTTCAGCCCCTCACGGTGGAGGTAAAGACCTACTTCATGCTTGATTGATATTGCTGGGGATCTAGATTACAAGGATGCGGATTCGCTAACCTAGCTCTCGAGAGATTGCAACTTAGTTGAAAGAGCATGCTGCCCCCATGTGTGGTTTTGGTAATTGATGACATTCTCTATGGACTAATGGTTGCCTTGAGTTATATTCGTAGGATTTGTCCATATGCATTTTCTTAAAGTCCATTTGTTGGTTTCCAGGAGTTTATGTGGTGACCAAGGTGCTATTCAAGGAATTATCCAAGGATTGGTCATAAAGAAGTCATGATACAAGGTTGATCAAGACTAAGTCAATGAGTGAATCAAGTTGATCAGCACACAAAGCGTACAAGATGTACTGAGAGGGATCAAATGATCCCATGGTATCGTAAGCATTGTCCATTCAGCTCTGTGTACTAACCCATGGTCTACGTGAGAGTTCTATGTGGGGTTAGGTATGTTTCCATGGGCTTGCGTTAAGAGGAAGATATCATACAACCTATGGAGGATGACATCTAGTGATGATCGTCATCAAGATTGCGATGTGCAAGTTCAAGTGGAGTATCACGAAGAGATCATGACTTCGATCTCTTCATTGATGTTATTGAAAGTGTTGCCTACAGTGCAAAGTCAGTTGATCTCAGCATTTTAGGTCTTCCTGATGATGTTACCAAGCTGGTAACAAAACATTTCGCTGAGCTGGGAAAAATGACTGAGAAGCTGAATCAAGTTGTCGAGGACAAGAAAACTCTCGAACAAATGAGGAAAGATGCCAGTACTGAATCCGAAAGGAAAGGTCTGAATAAAGAGATTCTGGATCTCACAAAAGCTCTAAGTGTCATGAGAAATGACAAAATTGAATGGCACTTGCGTCTGAAAATGGAACTGTCTCAGCTGTGTGACCAAAAGAACGATGAAATTGATCGCTAGGCTGAACTTGCTCGACGAAGAATAAAGGAAGAGAAGCGTTAAAAGGCTAAGGCTAGGGCCAGTAAGCCGAGAGGAATCAAGGCTCCTCTGCCTCAGACTACTGCTGATGCTCTGATTGATTCAAGCACTCCTCTACGACAAGTTCCACCATCCCCACCTCATCTAGATGAACCCATGCATCAAGCCAGTCCTATGCAAGTTAACATTCCTACTACTGATGCTCATGTGGAACCATATGTCGTGGATATCTTTTTGAACAAATCAAATGAAGAAAATGCTCAGCCTAACCATCAAGCCAATAATGATAAAACTAATGAAGAGATTGATGTTGAGAAAGCAGTTTCATCGCCTTCGAAGGAAATGCAAGTTGAGCCCTCGGATCCAACAAGGAGGAAAATGAGAAGATTGAGGGGGGGCTAAATGCTTCCCGAGAGAATACCACCCCGGTCACCTCATCTGGTGCCCCTACCCAGATGGAGGTTGATCCCGCTCCTGCTTCTACTGCTTCACGGATAGAAGAGGAAGAAAAGAAGTCTGAAGAGCCCATGGCTCACGATGGAGATATTGCACCTGTTGTACCCCAAGAAACCATGAAAGAAGCTGTTGTGACCCAGGCGTTTGAAGAAGTTGTTGTGCCTCCCACCGATGAGAATGCACCGAAAGAAAAGGCCCTAGTGCGTGATAGTCAGAAAGCCGCTAAAGGAGTTCCAGCGAAGAAGAATGATGGTCAGACTAGTGCCTCAAAGCCATCTACACCAGAGAAGTTAAAAAGACCCCTTGCTCCACTGAAGCCCATTCATGAAGATATGCCAGCATCTGATGATGCTTGGCCCAAGGCAGTGAGTAATGAAGAAAATCTGAAGAACCCCCAGGAAACATTTCCCCTATTCCTTGCTGATGATTGCCTAAATGGTCATGCATTCAATGAGCAGCTTCATCTTTTGAAGCTAGCGTTCTTTGGGACCAGCCCATATGAAGGAGAAAGGACTTCGCTATCACCTAGGTTCTGGACGAAAGAGCAGGCTGTATATTATGCTCGGATCCTTTTCAGCAAGAATCGAATTTTCAATCACAAGGTTCTGAACTTTGCTGAGCTCGACGAAATACCCTGCTTTCATCACGCATCGAACATTTTGAGCATGCTTTTCTGAAAGGTTTCCTTCGCTTCAATCATGGATGGAATCGAGAAGTTATCCTTCAATTCTATGCCACTCTGTACATCTCAGGAGAACTTGGAGATAACTCTACTTGGATTCTCGAATGGATAACGGGAGAGGAGAAGATCAAATGCTCGGCAGATCAGTTCCTTGCTCTGCTAAATCTTCCTCGATGTGAATTTGATAAAGAACGATAACACAGGCTGCACTACTGGGAAGTCTCCAAAGCACAACTTCACATGCTAATGGACCCCAAACTGGTGGGAGACGAATGCATTGATATAGATCCTAAGAAGTTGGTCTATGAGAACAAAGTGATGTTCTACATCCTCTGCAATTCTCTCACGCCACCTAACAAACCATAAACTATCAATGGCATCGTGGGAAATGCTCTTCTAGCCGTTTCTCAAGGAATTCATTTTGATGTTCCAGATCTATTCATTCGTAACTTGGCTTGTGCTGCTGATAGCCCCCAATCATTGAAGCCATATGCCCCTTGGATCATGTTTGCAATCGAGCAGCTCATTCATGAAAATTTCTTCTGCTCTCATGTTCTGAAGGTCTTCATGCCACCAGTTCGTGACACTCTCCGAATGGTGAAGGATATTGGCAAAGGAAAGGCATCTGTTAATGTTGCTAGCGCTGCTTCTGCTCCTGAGACTGCTCCGAAAGTTAAGAAAGCCAAGGTTGAAATATCTCGAGAAGAAAATCCATCTCTGTATAAGATTTGCATTCGCACTCAACAAGCTCTAGAGAGTCACATCAAGCTCGATCGAAAAGAAAAGCTAGAATTGATGACTGAACTCAACTCGCTTCATAGTTATGCTCGATCGCCATGTACTGTTAATAACCCCCCTGCAATGCTATTTGCTTCCAACTATTTGTTTGCAGGTGCTATCGCAAGTTTACTCCCATGTAATGATTATTCTTGATAATTATCTTTCAAGCAGGGAAAGTGAATGTCTGCCAAGAACAGGAATCCATGCCTCTCTAATCAGAGACATTTTTTTACTCCTTGAAACTATGTGTGTCATGGTTGGATATGCTATGATTATCATCTCTCATTTTCTAACCATGCAGGCGAAGAAAGTCAGCCTTAGTTTAAAATCTCTTGAGATTTATCTATATGACTGACAAAGTGTTTTCCTCGCATATATCCTTCACATCTACTTTGTTGCAGAAAAAAACTTTGTCTGAATCTTAACTCCTCCGAGCAATATTTCTTATTTCCCTTGCTCTGACAATTCTCGAGTATCTATCTTGCAGGGAATTTACATCTCGTGTGGATTCAAATCATGTTCTGAGAAAGCCCTCGTGACATATCTTTCATCACAAATCATTTCAAAGTATTCATTATATCTAACTTTTTTCAAAGATAGTGTGACAGGAACCATCTCAGACAGTGTCGAGTGCATTGAAAGAGACCACAAATGAGATCTAATGTCAATGCCACTCATACGAAGATTCACCTCGCTTCCTTCCGATTTGACTACGCACTCAAATGATGCATATATTCAGGGGGAGCGTGCTTTATCTTCATAATTATCTCTTGTCTTTCATTATCATTCGCATTACATTCCATTCACTATCTATCCTTCGATCTATTCTGTTTTGTCAACAATCGTCCAAAAAGGGGGAGATTGTTGGTGCAATATCTGCCTTCCTGTGTTTTGGAGATTGTTGACAGAAATAGGTATGGACTGATTTGTTTGCTAGTGCATACAGAGAGAAATAGTCCATACAGAAACCAAAGAGAATGTTGTCTCCGGTGCCAAGTTCGAGGAACTTCACCGAAGTATATCTGCGCTGCAGAGAAGAACGGGCTACATCTAGTGAAGATATGTAGACGAAAAGATTGTTGTGAAGGAATTATCCCCTCGAAAGATTACTGCTGAAGCAAAGCATTTGGTACGGTGTTGTTGTCCGAAGAAATTGACTGCAGCGAGCGGAAGTCAAAGACAAATTGAAGACGTAGTATTCTTTTCGTCTTTCTTCTTTGGTTCAATTGAGTCATAGGACCTCCATACTATTAAGAGGGGTATAGGTTCTTGAAGCTTAGATCCGCTGTGATTCTTAGCCCAAAACCTATGACAGTTGCGAGAGAAATCTCTTTGTGTTCCGAGCAAATACTTGCCAGCAAGAGACTGTGATCTTCTACGCTACGAGAGATTTGTCTCAGACCGAGGAGTTAGCATTACTTGCTCAATAAGTAATGTTACCGTTGTGCTCAAAATCCGACCGTTGGACTCGTGTCATTCGGCCATTGGCTGCTCTCGATGTCCAATTTGGTCATTTCCCACCAGGGAAGGCTGCGGCTATAAATAGCCACCCCGCACCGGCTTTGTCTGGCTGCTTTGCTTAAGATTTTCGAGAAGATTGATTAGAGCACCCCCTCTCTGAGTGATTTGAGTTTAAGGTCCACCGAGAGAAAAATCAAGAGCCCAAACTTAAGCAGTGGTTGAGCAATAGTAGTTCTGAATTAGAGTTCTTGTACCTATTATTCTTGAGAGCTATGCACTCTCTAGAAGGATAGGTTTCGGCTCGAGTGTTGAAGAGTTGTTGTCTTCACCGAGCTAGATCTTCAGCAACCAAGAGTGATTGTGGTTCGCGAAAGTCAACCGAAGGTTTGGAGATCACCGATAAGTATCTACCACGAGTGAAATCAACTGAAGTCTGATCAGCTTCGAGTTGAAGGAGAATAGGGTGAAGAGAGTTTATCTTCCGTGTTAAGTCATAGCCCCTCCAACCAGACGTAGCCCTTTGGCAGAAGGGTGAACTGGTCTACCAAATCTCTCTGTCGCCATGGTGTACCACTGGTTAAATTTACTTACTGCATTACTTTTGGCAGTCTTCATATGTGTTCTGTGACGATAGTTATCTGATCTGTTTTTTTTGTTTCATATCATTCGACTCCACTCTCATTGTGATAGTTATTTTTCGTTGCTCACAATGTTGCACTCTTATCATTCTGTCATGCTACCTTAGTTCTTGCTATACTCTGTGTTGTGACCTTTTACATCAGTATAGTCATTCTTTGTAGTTATCCATCGCAGTTCAATTCTAGCTCTCTGCCATGATATTATCTCTGTTGGCATATTGCATTAGCATCATTATCATCAAGCCTGTTGTATCCTATGCTAGAACCATTATTGCATCCTACATCGAAGGTTTTGTTCCTCAATAGCAATCTTGATTGAGTTCATATCTACCGAACCTTATTTCCGCTGTTGTGTTTGGGATCAGTTCAAAACATTCACAAGAATTTTTGAATCTCCCATTCACCCCCCTCTGGTCGATATACTCTCGGTCCTAACAGGTTCCCCGCACATAGAGGAGAAAGTGGTCGGTGGAAACGTAGATCTAGATCTCCTCTCTCTTTTCCCTTAAGAACTAGCAAGAATCATTGGAGAATTAAGAGATAGCAAGCTCGAAGAAGGTCAACAATGGGTGCAAAACACGAGCTAGAAGGATAATGTTCAATGGGGAAGAAGACCCCTTTTATAGCAAGCTCTCTGGAGCGGTAGTACCCACAGAGTAGTGCAATGGTGAGGAGCCACGAGGCGGTAGTGCCGCTGGAGCAGTAGTATCGCTGGGGTTGCAGCTCATGGGCCTATGGAGATAGGATAGGCGAGTAGGGTGTGGCAGTACCGCAAAGCGGTACTCCCACCCAGTGTGAGCGTACTACTGCTTATAAGCTGTAGTACCGCGCACCCACTGCCGCCCTGTTGGGGAACATAGTATTTCAAAAAAATTCCTACGATCACGCAAGATCTATCTAGGAGAAGCATAGCAACGAGCGGGGAGAGTGTGTCTACGTACCCTCGTAGACCGAAAGCGGAAGCGTTTAGTAACGCGGTTGATGTAGTCGAACGTCTTCGCGATCCAACCGATCAAGTACCGAATGCACGGCACCTCCGTGATCTACACACGTTCAGCTCGGTGACGTCCCTCGTACTCTTGATCCAGCTGAGGCCGAGAGAGAGTTTCGTCAGCACGACGGCGTGGTGACGGTGATGATGAAGTGATTCCGGCAGGGCTTCGCCTAAGCTCTCCGAAAATATGACCGAGGTGGAAATCTGTGGAGGGGGGCACCGCACACGGCTAAGACAAATCTTGGTTTCTCTTTGGGGTGCCCCCGCCCCCGTATATAAAGGAGGGAGGGAGGAGGGTGGCCGGCCAAGGGAGGAGGCGACCAAGGGGGGGGGGGGAGTCTACTAGGACTCCAAGTCCTAGTAGGATTCCACCAAGAGGAGAGGGGAAAAGAGGGGGGCTGCGCCCCCAACCCCTTGTCCAATTCGGACTGGGCTTGGGGGGGGGGGGGCGCCACCTCCTGGCTGCTGCCTCCTATTTCCCGTATGGCCCAATAAGGCCCATTACTTCTCCCGGTGAATTCCCGTAACTCCCCGGTACTCTGAAAAATACCCGAATCACTCGGAACCTTTCCGATGTCCGAATATAGCCTTCCAATATATGAATCTTTACCTCTCAACCATTTCGAGACTCCTCGTCATGTCCCCGATCTCATCCGGGACTCCGAACAAACTTCGGTCATCAAATCACATAACTCATAATACAAATCGTCATCGAACGTTAAGCGTGCGGACCCTACGGGTTCGAGAATTATGTAGACATGACCGAGACACATCTCCGGTCAATAACCAATAGCGGAACCTGGATGCTCATATTGGCTCCTACATATTCTACGAAGATCTTTATCGGTCAAACCGCATAACAATATACGTTGTTCCCTTTGTCATCGATATATTACTTGCCCGAGATTCGATCGTCGGTATCATCATACCTAGTTCAATCTTGTTACTGGCAAGTCTCTTTACTCATTCCGTAATGCATCATCCCGTAACTAACCCATTAGTCACATTGCTTGCAAGGCTTCATATGATGTGCATTACCGAGAGGGCCCAGAGATACCTCTCCGACAATCGGAGTGACAAATCCTAATCTCGATCTATGCCAACTCAACAAACACCATCGGAGACACCTGTAGAGCATCTTTATAATCACCCAGTTATGTTGTGACGTTTGATAGCACACTAAGTGTTCCTCCGGTATTCGGGAGTTGCATAATCTCATAGTCAGAGGAACATGTATAAGTCATGAAGAAAGCTATAGCAATAAACTTAACGATCATTATGCTAAGCTAACGGATGGGTCTTGTCCATCACATCATTCTCCTAATGATGTGATCCCATTCATCAAATGACAACACATGTCTATGGTTAGGAAACTTAACCATCTTTGATTAACGAGCTAGTCTAGTAGAGGCTTACTAGGGACTCGGTGTTTTGTCTATGTATTCACACATGTATTAAATTTCCGGTTAATACAATTCTAGCATGAATAATAAACATTTATCATGATATAAGGAAATATAAATAACAACTTTATTATTGCCTCTAGGGCATATTTCCTTCAGTCTCCCACTTGCACTAGAGTTAATAATCTAGTTCACATCGCCATGTGATTTAACACCAATAGTTCACATCTTTAAGTGATTAACACCCATAGTTCACATCGCCATGTGACCAACACCCAAAGGGTTTACTAGAGTCAATAATCTAGTTCACATCGCTATGTGATTAGCACCCAAAGAGTACCAAGGTGTGATCATATTTTGCTTGTGAGAGAGGTTTAGTCAACGGGTCTGCCATATTCAGATCCTTATGTATTTTGCAAATTTCTATGTCTACAATGCTCTGCATGGAGCTACTCTAGCTAATTGCTCCCACTATCAATATGTATCCAGATTGAGACTCAGAGTCATCCAGATCAGTGTTAAAGTTTGCATCGACGTAACTCTTTACGATGAACTCTTTATCACCTCCATAACCGAGAAATATTTCCTTAGTCCTCTTAGGTAACTAAGGATAACTTTGACCGCTATCCAGTGATCCACTCCTGGATCACTATCGTACCTCCTTGCTAAACTCATAGCAAGGCACACAACTGGTCTGGTATATAGCATGGCATACTTTATAGAACCTATGACTGAGGCATAGGGAATGACTTTCATTCTCTTTCTATCTTCTGCCGTGGTCGGGTTTTGAGTCTTACTCAATTTTACACCTTGTAACACAGGCAAGAACTCCTTCTTTGACTGATCCATTTTGAACTTCTTCAAAAACTTGTCAAGGTATGTGCTTTGTGAAAGTCCTATTGAGCGTCTCGATCTATCCCTATAGATCTTGATGCTCAATACTTAAGCAGCTTCACCGAGGCCTTTTTATTGAAAAATTCTTATTCAAGTATCCTTTTATGCTATCCAGAAATTATATATCATTTCCAATCAACAATATGTCATCCACATATAATATCAGAAATGCTACAAAGCTCCCACTCACTTTCTTGTAAATACAGGCTTCACCGTAAGTCTGTATAAAACCATATGCTTTGATCACTTCATCAAAGCGTATATTCCAACTCCGAGATGCTTGCACCAGTCCATAGATGGATCGCTGGAGCTTGCACATTTTGTTAGCAAACCTTCTGGTTGCATCATATACAACTTCTTCTTTAAAAATTCCATTAAGGAATGTAGTTTTGACATCCATTTGCCAGATTTCATAAAATGCGGCAATTGCTAACATGATTCGGACAGACTTTAAGCATCGATACGAGTGAGAAAATCTCATCGTAGTCAACACCTTGAACTTGTCGAAAAACTTTTGCGACAATTCGAGCTTTGTAGATAGTAACACTACCATCAGCGTCTATCTTCCTCTTGAAGATCCATTTATTCTCAATGGCTTGCCGATCATCAGGCAAGTCAACCAAAGTCCACACTTTGTTCTCATACATGGATCCCATCTCAGATTTCATAGCCTCAAGCCATTTCGCGGAATCTGGGCTCATCATCGCTTCCTCATAGTTCGTAGGTTCGTCATGGTCTAGTAACATGATTTCCAGATCAAGATTACCATACCACTCTGGTGCGGAACGTACTCTGGTTTACCTACGAGGTTCGGTAGAAACTTGATCTGAAGTTTCATGATCATCATCATTAACTTCCTCACTAATTGGTGTAGGCATCACTGGAACTGATTTCTGTGGTGAACTACTTTCCAATTCGGGAGAAGGTACAATTACCTCATCAAGTTCTACTTTCCTCCCACTCACTTCTTTCGAGAGAAACTCCTTCTCTAGAAAGGATCCATTCTTAGCAACGAATATCTTGCCTTCGGATCTGTGATAGAAGGTGTACCCAACAGTCTCCTTTGGGTATCCTATGAAGACACATTTCTCCAATTTGGGTTTGAGCTTATCAGGTTGAAACTTTTCACATAAGCATTGCAACCCCAAACTTTAAGAAACGACAGCTTAGGTTTCTTGCCAAACCACAGTTCATATGGTGTCATCTCAATGAATTTAGATGGTGCCCTATTTAACATGAATGCAGCTGTCTCTAATGCATAACCCCAAAACAATAGTGGTAAATCGGTAAGAGACATCATAGATTGCACTATATCCAATAAAGTACGGTTATGATGTTCAGACACACCATTATGTTGTGGTGTTCCAGGTGGCATGAGTTTGTGAAACTATTCCACATTGTTTTAATTGAAGACCAAACTCGTAACTCAAATATTCTCCTCCACGATCGGATCGCAGAAACTTTATTTTCTTGTTACGATGATTTTCCACTTCACTCTGAAATTCTTTGAACTTTTCAAATGTTTCAGACTTATGTTTCATCAAGTAGATATACCCATATCTGCTGAAATCATCTGTGAAGGTCAGAAAATAATGATACCCACCGCGAGCCTCAATATTCATCGGACCGCATACATCGGTATGTATTATTTCCAATAAATCTGTTGCTCGCTCCATTGTTCCGGAGAACGGAGTTTTAGTCATCTTGCCCATGAGGCATGGTTCGCAAGTACCAAGTGATTCATAATCAAGTGGTTCCAAAAGTCCATCAGTATGGAGTTTCTTCATGCGCTTTACACCAATATGACCCAAACGGCAGTGCCACAAATAAGTTGCACTATCATTATCAACTCTGCATCTTTTGGTTTCAATATTATGAATATGTGTATCACTACGATCGAGATTCAATAAACCATTTATATTGAGTGTATGACCATAGAAGGTTTTATTCATTTAAACAGAACAACAATTATTCTCTGACTTAAATGAATAACCGTATCGCAATAAACATGATCCAATCATATTCATGCTCAACGCAAATACCAAATAACATTTATTTAGGTCCAACACTAATCCCGAAGGTAGATGGAGTGTGCGATGGTGATCTTATCAACCTTGGAATCACTTCCAACACACATCGTCACCTCGTCATTAACTAGTCTCTGTTCATTTTGCAACTCCTGTTTTGAGTTACTAATGTTAGCAACTGAACCAGCATCAAATACCCAGGGGCTACTATGAACACTAGTAAAATACACATCAATAACATGTATATCAAATATACCTTTGTTCACTTTGCCATCCTTCTTATCCGCCAAATACTTGGGGCAGTTCCGCTTCCAGTGAGCAGTCCCTTTGCAGTAGAAGCACTTAGTTTCAGGCTTAGGTCCAGACTTGGGCTTCTTCCCGGGAGTAGCAACTTGCTTGCTATTCTTCTTGAAGTTCCCCTTCTTCCCTTTGCCCTTTTTCTTGAAACTAGTGGTCTTGTTAACCATCAACACTTGATGCTCTTTCTTGATTTCTACCTTCGTTGATTTCAGCATCACGAAGAGCTCGGGAATCATTTTTGTCATCCCTTGCATATTATAGTTCATCGCGAAGTTCCAGTAACTTGGTGATAGTGACTAGAGAATTCTGTCAATTACTATCTTATCCGGAAGATTAACTCCCACTTGATTCAAGCAACTGTAGTACTCAGACATTCTGAGCACATGCTCACTGGTTGAGCTATTCTCCTCCATCTTGTAGGCGAAGTACTTGTCAGAGGTCTCATACCTCTCGACACGGGCATGAGTCTGAAATACCGATTTCAGCTCTTGGAACATCTCATATGCTCCATGTCGTTCAAAACATTTTTGAAGTCCCGGTTCTAAGCCGTAAAGCATGGTGCACTAAACTATCAAGTAGTCATCATACCAAGCTTGTCAAACGTTCATAACGTCTGCATCTGCTCCTGCAATAGTTCTGTCACCTAGCGGTGCATCAAGGACATAATTCTTCTGTGCAGCAATGAGGATAAACCTAAGATCACGGAACCAGTCCGCATCATTGCTACTATCATCTTTCAACTTAGTTTTCTCTAGGAACATATCAAAAATAAAACAGGGGAGCTATACGCGAGCTATTGATCTACAACATAATTTGCAAATACTACCAGGACTAAGTTCATGATAAATTAAAGTTCAATTAATCATATTACTTAAGAACTCCCACTTAGATAGACATCCCTCTAAGCATCTAAGTGATCACGTGATCCAAATTAACTAAACCATGTCCGATCATCACATGAGATGGAGTAGTTTTCAATGGTGAACATCACTATGTTGATCATATCTACTATATGATTCACATTCGACCTTTCGGTCTCAGTGTTCCGAGGCCATATCTGCATATGCTAGGCTCGTCAAGTTTAACCCGAGTATTCCGCATGTGCAAAACTGTCTTGCACTCGTTGTATTTGAACATAGAGCCTATCACAACCGATCATCACGTGGTGTCTCAGCACGAAGAACTTTCGCAACGGTGCATACTCAGGGAGAACACTTATACCTTGAAATTTAGTGAGAGATCATCTTATAATGCTACTGCCGTACTAAGCAAAATAAGATGCATAAAAGGATTAACATCACATGCAATTCAATATGTGACATGATATGGCCATCATCATCTTGTGCTCTTGATCTCCATCATCGAAGCACCATCATGATCTTCATCGTCACCAGCGCCCCAGCTCGATCTCCATCATAGCATCGTTGTCGTCTCGCCAACTTATTGTTTCTACGACTATCGCTACCGCTTAGTGATAAAGTAAAACAATTACATGGCGATTGCATTGCATACAATAAAGCGACAACCATATGGCTCCTGCCGGTTGCCGATAACTTTGTTACAAAACATGATCATCTCATACAACAAATTATATCACATCAAGTCTTGACCATATCACATCACAGCAAGCCCTGCAAAAACAAGTTAGACGTCCTCTACTTTGTTGTTGCAAGTTTTACGTGGCTGCTACGGGCTTCTAGCAAGAACCGTTCTTACCTACGCATCAAAACCACAACGTGGTGTAGTGATTGCTTTTTGATCTTCTAAAAGAACCCTCTTCATTGAAACCGATTCAACTAAAGTGAGAGAGACAGACACCCGCTAGTCACCTTTAAGCAACGAGTGCTCGCAGCGGTGAAACCAGTCTCGCGTAAGCGTACGCGTAATGTCGGTCCGGGCCGCTTCATCTCACAATACCGCTGAACCAAGTAACAACTAGTAACGGCAAGCAATATGTATACACCCACGCCCACAACTCCTTTGTGTTCTACTCGTGCAAATAACATCTACGCATAGACCTGGCTCGGATGCCACTGTTGGGGAACGTAGTATTTCAAAAAAATTCCTACGATCACGCAAGATCTATCTAGGAGAAGCATAGCAACAAACGGGGAGAGTGTGTCTACGTACCCTCGTAGACCGAAAGCGGAAGCGTTTAGTAACGCGGTTGATGTAGTCAAACGTCTTCGCGATCCAACCGATCAAGTACCGAACGCACGGCATCTCCGCGATCTGCACACGTTCAGCTCGGTGACGTCCCTCGTACTCTTGATCCAGCTGAGGCCGAGGGAGAGTTTCGTCAGCACGACAGCGTGGTGACGGTGATGATGAAGTGATTCCGGCAGGGCTTCGCCTAAGCTCTCTGAAAATATGACCGAGGTGGAAATCTGTGGAGGGGGGCACCGCACACGGCTAAGACAAATCTTGGTGTCTCTTTGGGGTGCCCCCCGCCCCCGTATATAAAGGAGGGAGGGAGGAGGTGGCCGGCCTAAGGGGGAGGCGCACCAAGGGGAGGGAGTCCTACTAGGACTCCAAGTCCTAGTAGGATTCCACCAAGAGGAGAGGGGAAAAGAGGGGGGCTGCGCCCCCAACCCCTTGTCCAATTCGGACTGGGCTTGGGGGGGGGGGGGGGCGCCACCTCCTGGCTGCTGCCTCCTATTTCCCGTATGGCCCAATAAGGCCCATTACTTCTCCCGGTGAATTCCCGTAACTCCCCGGTACTCCGAAAAATACCCGAATCACTCGGAACCTTTCCGATGTCCGAATATAGCCTTCCAATATATGAATCTTTACATCTCGACCATTTTGAGACTCCTCGTCATGTCCCCGATCTCATCCGGGACTCCGAACAAACTTCGGTCATCAAATCACATAACTCATAATACAAATCGTCATCGAACGTTAAGTGTGCGGACCCTACGGGTTCGAGAACTATGTAGACATGACCAAGACACATCTCCGGTCAATAACCAATAGCGGAACCTGGATGCTCATATTGGCTCCTACATATTCTACGAAGATCTTTATCGGTCAAACCGCATAACAATATACGTTGTTCCTTTTGTCATCGGTATGTTACTTGCCCGAGATTCGATCGTCGGTATCATCATACCTAGTTCAATATCGTTACTAGCAAGTCTCTTTACTCGTTCCGTAATGCATCATCCGGTAACTAACTCATTAGTCACATTGCTTGCAAGGCTTCATATGATGTGCATTACCGAGAGGGCCCAGAGATACCTCTCCGACAATCGGAGTGACAAATCCTAATCTCGATCTATGCCAACTCAACAAACACCATCGGAGACACGTGTAGAGCATCTTTATAATCACCCAGTTACGTTTGTGACGTTTGATAGCACACTTAGTGTTCCTCCGGTATTCGGGAGTTGCATAATCTCATATTCAGAGGAACATGTATAAGTCATGAAGAAAGCTATAGCAATAAACTTAACGATCATTATGCTAAGCTAATGGATGGGTCTTGTCCACCACATCATTCTCCTAATGATGTGATCCCATTCATCAAATGACAACACATGTCTATGGTTAGGAAACTTAACCATCTTTGATTAACGAGCTAGTCTAGTAGAGGCTTACTAGGGACTCGGTGTTTTGTCTATGTATTCACACATGTATTAAGTTTCCGGTTAATACAATTCTAGCATGAATAATAAACATTTATCATGATATAAGGAAATATAAATAACAACTTTATTATTGCCTCTAGGGCATATTTCCTTCACGCCCTACTACCGCTGAGAGCGCGACCGGTCCAGAAGGAAGCGGAAGTGGAGTGGTAGTAGGTGGGCGGTACTATCACTTATAAGCGATACTACCACTCGTACTACTGTTCCACTGCCGTGCAAACCCGACATGAAAAGTCAAATCCCCAGAAGCAACAGTAGTACACGCAGAACTGGACAATGGTACTACCACTTATAAGCGGTACTACCGCTGCCCAGAGCGATACTGCCGCTTGAGGCCTTTAGGACACAAGTACAGAAAACAAAGGATACAATAAAGCCTAAACTGCCACAACTTCTGCAAATGAGCTCCGAATTGAGCAAACTCAAGCTTGTTGGATAGATGACGACAAATACTATCCAACAATGACTGGTTATAGTAAGAAGTGGCAGGGGGAGTATGCGTAAGATATATAGATGTGAAACCTCTATGAATGAAGAACCGGCAAAAACTCCAACATCGAAAACATCATAGAAGATGCATATGAACTCCGTTTCCGATGAACTCGAGCTTGTCATGAAGATGACCATAAGCTCCAAAACTCACACAGAGAAAAACCAAAAAAGAACCAAGAAAGATGATGCAAGGATGCAATGGTTTGAGCTACTTACTTGAGAGCCCCCCCCCTTGATAGTATGGCAATCGATCCTATAACCCGGTCTCCCAACTACCACCATGAGACCTGTAAAATAGAAAATCTATCAAGGGCAAACCTTTGCCTTGCACATAGTCCACTTGAACTAGATGATGACGATCTTGACTTCCTCAAGTTGGACCACCTTTCTTGATTGCGTTGGCTTGAAGAAGACAAGTAGATTGCTCCCCATACTCCACTATGGGTGAGCCACTCTTCGGCACATCTTCACAACTCCATTGTCACCACAATGGACGGCAAGCTTCAAGCATGATCTCTTCGTGATACTCCACTTGAACTTGCACATCGCAATCTTGATGACGATCACCACTAGATGTCGTCCTCCATGGGTTGTATGAGATCTTCCTCTTAACGCAAGCGCATGGAAACATACCTAACCCCACATAGAACTCTCACCTAGACCATGGGTTAGTACACAGAGCAGAATGGACAATGCTTACCATACCATGGGATCATTTCATCCCTCTCGGTACATCTTGTACGCTTTGTGTGTTGATCAACTTGATTCACTCATTGACTTAGTCTTGATCAACCTTGTATCATGACTTCTCTATGACCAATCCTTGGATAATTCCTTGAATAGCACCTTGGTCACCACATAAACTCTTGGAAACCAACAAATGGACTTCAAGAAATGCCTATGGACAAATCCTACGCATATAACTCAAGGTAACCATTAGTCCATAGAGAATGTCATAAATTACCAAAACCACACATGGGGGCACCATGCTCTTTCAACTAAGTTGCAATCTCTCGAGAGCTAGGTTAGCGAATCCCCATCCTTGTAATCGAGATCCCCAGCAATATCAATCAAGCATGAAGTAGGTCTTTACCTCCACCGTGAGGGGCCGAACCTGGATAAACTTGTGTCCTTCTTTCCCGATCAACCCTGTCCAAGCGACCACCTAGTTGCAATGGCCTCCAGACTTAGTCCTTTCACGAGGACATCTGCCGTGAAAAAACCACGACAGTTTGCGCCCACCGTGGGGCTAGCGCATGGTGGTGTTGATTTCTTGGAGGGAGCTCTCCCAGGGATCAAGGGATACGCGATCGACCGAATGACGAAGAGTCATCGGGGCAAGCTCTACATCGACGATTTGGCTGGGGTACCGAGGCCGACTCAATCGAGTTCGAGTACCGGGTCCCCTTCGGCAAGATCCACGTCTTCATCGGCGTAATCGGTGAATCTGGCCCCGAGCCGGACATCTCCACCGACATCGTCGAGCCGGCTCGTCGCGCCAGACCTGGCCGGGCCCAAGCCGTCCGGGCTCGCGCTTTCGTTGGCTTCACTCATGAGTCACCCTTGCGGGCAATTTCGCATCTGGGCGGTGATACCCTTATCTACTCTGACGGCAAGTCCTCGGTCGGCAACACCGAGTCGATTCTCCCGCTTTTCGATGACAGGCTGGGGACTATTCCGATGACGAGATCAGTTTGGAGGTTTTCGAGCCGCCTCGTCACGCTGCTGTCTACATGGCAGGAAGCCAAAACCCGACCGGGACCGCAGCGGCCTAGAATTCCACGGCGGCTGGTGCTGTAACAGGGACTGGTACCTCGGCGCCGGCTCCCGATTTGGCTGGCTCAAGCCTTGGCAGAACTAATTACTATTCTGGGCACTCTCCTGGCCGCTCCAGTAACTGTAGAGAACTTGGTTGAACATAACACAGAGGTGGCGAAGCTTCGCGAACAGATGGCCAAGATCCAAGAGGATATCAACGCATAAAATGCTCGTATGGAGGAGATACAAGCTCACATCCTCAGTGAGACCGATCGCTTAAAGGCAGAGGCTTTTCATCTCAATTTTCGTCAAAACAAGAATTTTGCAGTACACCAGAGGAGGCATTAGAGTCGGTTGCCGCCTGATTTTGAGCCTACACAGTTGTTCGATACACCGCAAGACGCGCCCGTCCCAGGGGCGGGTACTGGTACACCTGGCGAGCCTGTTATACCCCAACTGACACGGACTGTACCTCCAAGCACAACTCAGTTTGAGCCTACACGCACCTGTCTACATGGCAGGAGACCAAATTCCAATCCTTGGGTATCGAAGTAGATAGTGCGATGATTAGTTTAAGCGGCCTAATCGTAGAGTACAATTTTTCTCAGTTCAGGGCAGCCAGAGTGACACACAGTTGCAGAGTTCTATGATAAATTTGTGCGTAATAACAATTTCGAAGGAAAATGTGAACTGAGCGTCGCCCGGATGATTAAATTATTTGTGGTGAAACCAACTTATCAGAGTTTAAGTCCTAAACTATATTGATGGTAGCATTTAAAAAAAATTTATTTTAGGCCTTTCGACGATGTGCGTTCAATGCGAAGGGATGTTTCCGTCTATAAAGACGTGTGTAACGACTTTGTCAATCTCAAAATGATGTGCCGCTTCAGTATAGGTGTTCATAAGTGCGTATGTTCATACGGTAGAGCGTGTACGTGAACGGGTGAGTTTGTACTGTGTTAAGGAAAAAAATTGGGGGGAATGGAGATCGTGCTGTCGTGGGCGGTCCGCAGAAGGACGTGCCGCACCTGCTTCTGCAGCGATCGACCGGGGCCGTAGGATCAAAAAACGAGTGGCCGAGATCACCTGCTCTCCTCCTCTCCTCTTCTTCCCCGTCCCCCCTCTCTCTCTCTCTCTCTCCACGCCGCTCTCGTTCCGTCATTCCCTACCCACCCACCCACCCACCCAATGCGGCCGTGAGTGTGAAATCCCTCTCGCAACGTCGCCCACCGCCGCCGCGCCGTCCCGCAGGAGAGCGGCGCCGCCGACGCCTCGTCCCCCGGCTCCTCCGGCTCCGCACCTCTCGCGCGAGTCGCCGTCCCCCTTCTACCTTGTCGCGTCCCTGCTGTCTCCGCAACCCGGGGGATTGGTTTTTGAGGTACGAGCTTCCGTCCATTCCGGGTTTGCTTGATCCCAAACTAAACTACCGGCACCCCTTCTAGATTGGGGTCTGAGTGCGTGCCGTTATTTTTGTGTGGGAGGGGGGTGGGGTGGGGTGGGGACTCAAAGGTGGTGCCGTGGTGGTACTCTGTACTAGTACTACACTGAGATGGGCGGGGATTACAGCAGTACAAACTGAGGCTTAACATACCACCGATGCGGGAGCACTTTGTAGCAGGTAAAGGAGTTGATCATAGAAGCCGCATTTCGGAATCATTCCGAAAAATATGATTTTTCTACACCTATTTGTTAAATAAAAACGAGGAAGATGCTCTGGATATTCTCGAAGTCCACAAATACGGCGATTCCCTGGCCATTCTTGATCTGCGAACAACATGGTCAAATTTTTGAGAGGAGAACCGCACGAGGGTCATAATAGATAATACTCACTTGGATGGTAGGTTGGATGGTTAGATGCTCTGTTGTTCTATATTGGTACGGTGACATGCTTGTACATTCAGTCATGCGTTCAGTGACAAGTGGAAGTGCGTTTTAAATACACACTTGTTTTTTTGTTGTTGTCTAAAAAGTACATAGTTTTTTTTCAAGGATACTAAAAGTTACAGGTGCTAATGAGTTCATTCAAAATGGGATATTTGGATCTATAGGCTGTCTTATATTCCCTCCGTTTCTAAATATAAGCCCTTTTAGAGATTTCAATATGGACTACATATGGATGTATATAGACGGATTTTAGAGTGTAGATTCACTCATCTTGCTACGTATGTAGCCTGTAGTGGAATCTCTAAAAGGGTTT
Source organism: Thinopyrum elongatum (assembly GCA_011799875.1). Lineage (NCBI taxonomy): Eukaryota > Viridiplantae > Streptophyta > Magnoliopsida > Poales > Poaceae > Thinopyrum > Thinopyrum elongatum. Next base: position 617,385,978 of record CM022298.1, on the reverse strand, counting down.
ATGTTTAGGAACGGAGGGAGTAGATGTCTTGTATGTACCATCTGCCACATTACAACTGGCAGTTTCGACTTCAAACTGTCCAACCTGACTGATATTAGAATCGAAAGATTACATTTTCGTGTTTCCAGCTTAAACTTCTGTACTGTGAAACCAAGTCATTGGCTCTTTGCTATCTACTCTTATATATGGTTGTTTTATTGATGCAGGCGTTTGATGTGGTTCATCTAAGCCATAGGGCGTCCACTTTGTTTGTTAATTTCTAAGCACGCTTCCAACACAAAATGGCATTGCTTTTTCGCTTCAGTCAACTGAGGAACAGCATATGGAGTAGTTGTCCTGCCAGGTTGCGTATGCAACATACTGGATTGTCACCTGGAACACTGCTTGATCCAAAAAGCTACGAGAAGCGCCTTTTCTCAACAAGGGTTCAAGAGACAGCTAGTTTGCACAGAACTGATCTTGGTCCGTGTATTTCTGGAATTCAGCCATTAAAGTTTCAGCAGACTTCTGAACATGAGCAATCTGCGCCTCTTCTTATCTTTGATATTGAGACCACTGGTTTTTTCCAGAAGACCACTGGTAATTTCCAGAAGGGTAATAGAATCACTGAGTTTGCAGTCCGTGATCTTTGTGGAGGAAAGAATAGCACATTTGAAACTCTCATTAATCCTGAGAGGGATGTTCCTGGGTACCTAAAAAAAGTGAATGACATTAACACTGATTTGGTCTGCAAACCTGATGTCCCGAGGTGTGTTTCTCTTCCATTGCATTCATGTTATTCCCAATCCCATCACGACATCCCATCCCTTCACTATAGTCACCGAGCCTAAATGTAAAGAAATTGTCGGTAATTAGGACATACTCGCACTCACGCCTGTATGGATGCCTGACTTTTTCATTCCTCAAAATGGTGCTGTCAACAAAGACCATATGAAAATAAGTCTATTTGTGCACTAAATTTGGTTGGTGTTTTGATAACCATCCATACTACTAGTAAGGTAGGCGTTTCTAAGTCTTTATTTTTAGAAAATCTTGTGCGTTTTGTAAGTTTTACAATGGAAATTTGCTTCTGTGCATGTCTGACTCTATTACACTGAACTTACTCTTAAGTGTTATCTTAATCTGAATAATGTAGGTTCAGTGATGTACTTCCATTACTATTGGCATTTGTTCGAAGCCGCCAAACTCCTGGCAAACCAGTTATATGGGTTGCTCATAGAGCAAATACATTTGATGGCCCTTTCCTTGCCCAAGAGTTTAACCGTTGTTCAGCTCAGATGCCTGAAGATTGGCTGTTTGTTGACTCCTATTGCTTGGCAAGGAAGTTGCCGAAGCTTCAGCCATCAGAAGGTACATCAGCTTCACTCCAGGGCTTTTGGGTATAAAAGCAGTTCATATCATTGGGTTTATGGTATAGCACTTTTGCTTGCAAGGGTGGTTTTCTGTCTATCACTTTTGAGATTACAATTTTATCTAAAACCTTGTTTTGGTATTTCTTTCTTTTACTCCATGATGTCTGTAATGCAACTCCATTTTCCATGTCTGTGTCCTCATATAAAAGGTGCCATGTTCGTGCTGTTATTTACTCCCTCTGTAAAGAAATATAAGACCTTTTAGATCACTTACTTGTTGCCCTTTGGTTCTGGGAGTATGAGGACCATTTTTGTTGAAGTGGCCAAGTGTTTTTTTTGCTTTTATCATATGTCCATATCATTTTTGCAGTCCTAGTTAGTTACCTATATTGTACCATTTGGTAAATCGACAACAGAAATAACCTTAATTACACAGAGTTGTACTGTTTTCTGCAGATAAGAAGCATCTTCTAAACTTGGAGTCACTAAGCAAACGCTATGGCATCTCTGTGGAAGGCTCTGCTCATAGAGCAATGAAAGATGTGACGACATTATGTCATGTTTTCCAGAAAATGAGTTTTGATCTAAAACTGACATATGAAGGCCTAATAAATGAGGCCACCAAGTCTAGTTATTTCAGCAAGCTTCTTAAGTAAATATTTGTTGTTTCCAGCTTCCTTGTTTTAGTGGTCACATTTATTTGAATTTCCCCAATAGGATTAGCCTCTCCTTAACACTGCTGGTTATTGTTGCCTTTGTTGTAGCATCTCAAGACTCAGTGGCTTCTTTTGTTTGAAAAGTAGCTGCATTTTGTCAGCGAAAGCCCTACTCTGTGAACTGAACCATTGATATTTACCCTGCAAGCTTCTCTGCTTACTGAAACGAAGCGCAGTTCTCCTGTGTTTTCAGGAAGAAAAAACCTGCAATCAGCATGATCAATTTGGTAAGGAATTATGTTTCAGTGGTCTATTAAATACAAACTGGCATCTGTGTGATGATTTAAATTGCTTTAGGCATGGGCATAATGAAAGAAAACTTACCACTGTTTGCTGTAGGATGGTATATGCCTTTAAAAATGATTTTAACTTCTGCTATTCCTTAAATAAAGCATATTTAGAGTGTAACCTGTGCTCCTCGACAGTAAGGATTTCAGTCCATTCTTTGTAATCATCGTTATTTAAGGCATCGTTATTGCTTGGTGCATTGCTATTTCATATCGGCAATCGGATGGAGTCTATGGTTGGCATATCAATGTTGCATGTAGAACTGAGACTGCTATATGCTTCTTCATTACCTTACGGAGATATAGTACAGCAAAAATGCTACCCACATGAGTTTTTGTTATGTCAACCTCTGTATTAGTTGACCCTTTGCTGACCACATCTTCATCATGGTTTGCACTGTTATGGTACTTGTTGAATAAACACTGCTGGGATAAAATATTATCCCCTTTCGCAGGCATGTCCAGGGTGCTTTTCTGTTTCCACAGTAGGCGCCGCTCCCACAATATACTCTGGTTTGATCTGCTTTTTCTTTGAAACATATTTGACAAACAAGTTAGCAGTACGGGTCAAAAGAGTGAATGAAATAGTTAATACATCCCTCGGTAATCGTATCATTTGGTTAACCTTTTAGGGCTCCTTTGATTCAAAGGAATTCCACAGGATTTTTGGAGGGTTAGAATCCTTAGGATTTTTTCCTACGTTGGTCGTTTGATTCACATGATTGAATCCTATAGGCTTTTTCCGTGTACTATATTTCATTGGAAATCAAGCATCCACTCCAACCTCTTTTTACAATTCCTTCATTTTTCCTGTGGCATCAAACACTCTATGCTAGTTCTATAGGATTCAAGTGGAAATGCCACTCAAATCCTCTATTTTTCCTTTTCTTATGTTCTGAAAATCCTGCAAATCAAGGAGGGCCTTACCCTGTTCTCTCTAGTTCGGTTATTTTCTTGTTCCGAAGAACGAGGCAGGAGCACTGTCATTCAGTTAGACAGACTATCTGGTTTGATCAGCGTCTCCGTAAATTGTAGAGTAATTCTGGATGCCGATTTTAAGGGTGCCGAAATAGACGTGGTAGTCACCTCCGTTGAGCTTTTTGTTGATGCTCTGATCTGTTTCAAACCTTGTCATTCCTGGCAATATCGATTATCGACAGGCAAGTCAATCAAGGTGGCATCAAGCATCCTTTTTACCATCTTTGCAAGTCCCAACTCCCGTCTAAGTCCTTATTCATCTCAAATGTAACTAGTACAACTCGTGAGGCTCTCGTCTGTTACAAGCGCAAAGCGTTTTTCCTTGATCTTTTGCCTCTTTGGTCGATACATCTGCAGAGCAGTAGATCTACACTTGTAGTAATAGCAGCGGGTGTGTATCCACCGGCACAACCGTAACAGAGGAACACTCGTTGCAATGCACGGTGGTCATGCCCATGGAGCCAGTAACGCATGTAATAATGGTGCTAGTACGTACGAGCCTCCTGAGAAATATCTCGTTCATCTGTGGCTGGGCAGGCTACACCTGGCCGACGCGCGCACACGCGTCATGCAGAGACATGCAGTCCCCACCTCGGTCCCGTCTCAACGCCCAGCAAACGAGCACCGTCCACCTGTGGGCGTGCTACAGAGCAAGAGAATCCGCCATTATAACCGGCTGTCGGCAGACGAGTCAGTTGCGCCAGCAGCTGCTCTACGAAACTCACTCCACACTCCAGTACTGCGGAACGGACGAAGATACAACCAGCAGCAGCGAGCGATGAGGCCATCTACTATGGCTCGAGCCCTCGCGGCCGCGGCTGCCATCCTCGCCGCCGTGGCCTGCGTCGGCGCGACCCCGGAGACGACGTGCAGGGCGGCGGCGGGCGCCGACCGGCGCGTGGACTACCGCTTCTGCGTGTCCAGGCTGAGCCAGCACCACGACAGCCCCGACGCCGACACGTGGGGCCTGGCCAAGGTGGCGGCCGACGTCGGCGTCCTCATCGCCGGCAACGGCGCCTACGACATCAAGGCCATGCTCGCCGGCGACCACAAGGCGCGGCCGGCGGGCGCCAGAGCGCGCGCGCCGCTGGAGCAGTGCGAGGCGCTGTACGACAGGATGGGCTCCGCCTTCGCCGAGGCGTACGACGGCATCGACAGGCGCGACTACGCGACGGGCAAGGAGAAGGCGGGCGAGGCCGCGTCCCTCGCGCGCCGCTGCGGCGACGCCTTCGCCCGGGCCGGCGTCGCCGTCCCGTCGCGGGTGGCGAAGCAGGGCGCCGACTCGGTGCAGATGGCCATCATCTGCACCGCCATTACCAACCTCGTCAAGTGACCTCTGCATTGTTTGTTCGTCGAGAGAAGAGGGTGATGTCTGCGTTGCTGGTTGCTCGACCGTGATGTCATTCATGTACGCTTGTGTTTGTGCCTGTCGAGTATGTACGCCTAAGTATCGATCGTTGATAGTGGAGTTAGTGGTACCAGTACGACGTTCTTCAGTGTCGTGGGAGTGATCATTCAGAAGGGAATAAACATTGCATTATCTTTTTTATCTAGTTTACAGATCCGCTTGTTTCATCGAAATAAATAATCGATCTCGATGCGTTCTTTTCACCACCTTCATCGGTGTGTCACTTTCCGTACCAAAATAACCGGCGGAGTCTGTGCCAAAGCCCCAAGTCGCCGGCGAGGGGAGGGCGTGCACACGCTCATGCTCCCCTGCCTCCGTGCTGTGCAGTGCACCAGCCGAGCTGAGCTACTGCTGGTTCGTTCTGAGATCTGAAGTGCACTGATTTTTCTGGTGGAGACTCCTCCAACCGCCGCGTAGACGAAATGAATTGAAGTACGGGCCAGGGAGGAGGAGCAGTGCGGTCATTGTCCATGTCGAGTGCGTGGCAAGACGCCGCGTGTAGGGGGCCCCGTGGCACATGACATGCCGCGGCCAAATCAGTGTTGCCCCTATCAATCAGGTACAGCGCCGAGCCGTGGCCGCACACTGCCTGCACTCTGCTCCCGATGGATTATCTCGAGTCTCCACTGCCCGCACCATTACCGCACCATTAAGACACTAAGGGTGTGTTTGGTTGCAGTCACGGACTGGAATGTCATGGTCCAACCTGTTCCCGAGCCTCGTTCTCGCGTTTAGTTCACGCATGGAACCGGAACCCACTGATTCCCTGGAACGGCATATTCCCTCAATGTGCGGCACGGGGTCATACCTCCGAATAGGCGGAACGACGCGGAACGGCTCGCTCTCACCCTCCCGACGCACTCACCCCGCAACTCCATCGTCTCTCTCCCCTTCTATATGCCGGACTGAGATCCAGTGACTTGTCTCCAGCAAGTCACGTTGTAACTGGCCCCCAATCATCTGCCGTTGAAACCACATCCAAGGGACAGCAGTGAAGGAAAGAAAAAAAGGCTCACACTTATGTCCAGCCACCCATCCAGCACGGATTTGTGGCGGGGAAAGGACGGCTTTGGCGCGAAGAGCCGGCTCGGAGCAGCCGAGCGCCGTCGCCGCGGAGGGTAGGCAGCGCCGCGCGGCCGTGAGGGCCAGGGAGGAGTGCCCCGACGGGCCAGGAAGCTGCTGCTGCAAGCGCCGCGCGGGCCGGGGAGGAGGAGCGCCGCCCGCGCGGGCCAGGGAGGAGCGCCGCCGTAGATCAGCCGCGCCGGCCGACCTCCTTGCTCACGTCGCTCGGACCCGCCCGCCCCTCCCCGACGCCGGCCCTCTAGCTACCAGGTGAGTGAGGCGACCCTACCCCAATCCCATCTCCTCCCACCAGCAATCCCTCGACGGCGTGGTTCTTCTGGAGCGCCACCAGTGGTGCAGATAGTGGATTTGAGTGGATTCCCTTAAATTGAACTGTACTAAGAATTTTTCATATTGTTCGATTCTTGATGCATTTTGAGAGGACGGTGGAAGTAAAAAGAACAAAGGAATTGGATTCAGAATTCGAGGCGAGGAAAAAGTTGCCAAGAATTAAGATGTGCACCCCTATGTTGGTGCAAGCAAGCAAAGTGTACACTCCAAGTAAAGTGAAATGGCCAATTTCTACCCTTGGATCATTGTTTCAGTAGTACCACTTGGTTCCGAAATTGTACAAGAGCTTATGAATTTCAATGACAAGTGGCTTGTTGTCTGTTAAGACATCTGAAGAAAGGTGTGTTGTATGGAAGGATGGCAATATTGCTTACTATTGCTCTTCAATTTTCTGCAAAAAATGTAGCTTATCTATGCTAATTTCTGAACAGTAGTCACATATTGTTTATCTCTGCTAAGCTTTGTTAATTTCTGTACTATGTGGGAGTGAGAAGTACACTAGGTGGAAGAAAAACTGTAGCTTATCTTTGCTAATTTCTGTACTGTGTGGGAGTGAGAAGTACACTAGGTGAAAGAAAAACTGTAGCTTATCTCTGCTTATTTCTGTACTAGCACAAGAGAGTAACATATTCTCTCTTCTAAGTAGATTCATTCTCTGCAAAAAACTGTAGTTTATTTCTACAAAAACTGTAGCTTATCTCTACTAACTTTTTGATTCATTCTCTGCAAAAAAGGACTGTAGCTTATCTCTGCAAAAAAACTGTTATCTTATCTCTGCCATATTCTTTTATTCAGTACATATATAAGCTGCTAGTACTGTTACATTCGTATTGTTAGCTGACTGAAAACTGTTGATTGTACTATCTAGTGACTGAACGGCCAAGGCTGAAGCATTTTCTTTGTCTAGCTGTGTTGGATGGATGCCCAGGTGTAGTGTGGAGGCCTCTTTTGCTTCGGGTCACTGCTGTCCGTTAGATGTTGTTTGGAGGGCTAATGAGAGGGAGCCAGTTACAACGTGACTTGCTAGAGGCAAGTCACTGGATCTCAGTCCGGTACCATGTGAGGAAGCTACTCTCCACAGCCGCTCTCCCCTCTCTCGATCTGCGGCGGCGCTGCTGCCATGGGAGCAGTGGCGGCGGTCCAGAAGCTGCATGGGAGCAGTGGGGCGAGCTAGCAGCGGCACAGAATGCGAATGGCGGGAGGAGGCGAGCAGCGGAGTGGGGAGGCAAGCAGCGCATCGGCCATCCTTGCGTGGATCTGGCGTCAAACATCGTGCGAATCCACGGGGTCGTCAGGCTCGGAGGCTAGCGACGGAACTGCTGACTTTCATCCCGCCGTCCATGCTCGACATCATCCCGTCTCGCTCGCACCTGGCGCCGCCGGTGGGAGGCCCTCGCCTGTTGGTTAAGGCACTGGATCGATTCATACAAAGGAGAGAGATGTACGTTGAAAGCTAGCTCAAAGCACATTGATCGATTGATCCAGCAGCTTGCTCTGAAGCCGGCATGCCGGCATGGGCTAGCTTGCTCACATCGATCCGATCGATCCAATTCAATGTTTATCAAAGAAGGAACTCTTTCGTGTTTTTGTTTGATGCCGGTTGATGTTTTTTTTAATCTTTGTATGTGTTTTGTTTGTTGATGTCAAACTTCAATTTCAATGTAAATATTCGGTCGAAAATGTTGTTAAAACTATAGTTATAACTATTTATATTGTACGTAGGGTAATCTCACTATTTCTATACACAAGATGAGCTGAACTAAATCTATTCCATTCCATCTTCAACCAAACACTGAGATGTAATCATTCCATTCCACTCAATTGTCCCGACCAAACACTGAGACGGAACCAACCCATTCTCGTGGAATGAAACCATGACATTCCGTTCTACTTCGTTCCCAAACCAAACACACCCTAAGGGCGCAATTTGGTTCATATCTCTGTTTTAGGGTGTTTTGCATACTTGTCTCAGTTGGACCTGGTTAGACAAATGCAGGCTAAAAACCAACATCTGTATATAGCTTGGTTGCCTGCATTAGGCTTTCTGCACGAGGGAATCAACTAGTCAGCACGCTCTTTGGTTGCATGCGTCGTTGTTGTTTGGTTGCAAACAACTAAAGATGTGATCATCACTTCTCACTAGTGACGACCTTACCACACACACTGAACATTATCTTGTCTTAGCTAGGAAACAAATGACACTTTATCCTACCTACTAGCAAATGACAGTACAAATTATTAAGAGCTAACATGGCTGAATAGGGAAAGTTCAATGATGTTAACTAGGTGCAAATTCATCCTCTTCCTCTGCTGCTGATGTGCTGCTTCCTCTTCCTCGCTTCTGCTGCTGCCTCTTTCTTGTTCTTCCTCTTGTTCTTCTGCTTCAGATCCTTGTCTGACCTCTGTTATCCCACATTGTCTGATCCCACTCCAATCTTTTGTTCTTCCACGCTTCGTTGTCGAACGCCTCCACACCATGGCCGGAGCTGATCACCTCATCAGGAGTCACATCTTCCTCCTCCGGCACAAATTCATCAACTCCCCATTGCAAGATCCAGTTGTGAGTGATGCAACATGCAAGAACAAGCTTCACCTGGGTAGGGTAAGGGTGGAATGACTTCTGATCCAGAATCCTAAACCTGTTCTTCAGAGCTCCAAAGGCACTCTCAACAGTCACTCTAAGGCTGGAGTGTCTGAGATTGAATAGTTCCTGAGGAGTCCTAGGATAGTTGCTACCAGCAAACTCGTTCAGATTGTACCTGGTTTTCATTCGAAGCATCCGCAGAGCCTCTGTGTCGTTGCAGTTGTAGATGAAGTTCAGATTCGCTACCCTCTCTTGATCCCGGATTAACATCGGACCATATCGGATGTGAGGTTTCTCATTCAGACGAACAACTCTCTTATGGACCAACATGATCCAGGCCTGAACCACAGCTATCAGCGATGCTGCCTGAACTAGAACTTCGTCCGTTCATCCACAAACTAAGCGACATCCATGATGCGGCCAGCGATGGCGCTATCGACCCTAAACGGTCCTATCGAACGACCTAACACATAACAGGGGAGGGGGAGGGGGGGTAGCTTTCCAGCTTCGAGGTCGGGGGAGACATGGCGGAGACGAGGATGGCTGAGCGGAGTCGAAGAAGAAAGGGAGAAGCAGCTGCCGCTGCCGGGGAGTGCTCTTGCCGCCTCTTGCTGCTGCAGGGGAGTGTCGCAGCCGCAGATCAGAGTCGCCTCCGCCGTCGCAGTCGTAGATCTGAGTCGCCGCCGCCGCTGGTGCCAACAACAGATGAGGGCTTGTCCTACTGCTAGAGGTGAGCGAGTAAATGGGGTGGTGAGGGGATATTTGGCGCCACCCCGCCTCGGCTGATTTTCCCCTCCCGCCATATCTGACCGCATCCCCCCTGCACCGCGCCCTACGCCGCGTCTTCGTTTTCCGTCCCACTCAGCCTGGCTCGCTGGAAACGGCCGATTCGAGCGTTCCCAGCGAGCCAGGCTCTGGGGTGCTTTAAGTTCCGTGCAGATGCGAGCCAGACCGGCCTGCAGGCAACCAAACAGCTCATTTTCATCCCGCTCGGCCCTAGTTGGGCTGTATGCAGCCTACCAAATGCGCCCTAAGAGCATCTACAGCCGGATACGTCAAATATTACGGCCCCTCAAACGCCCGCGGACGCGTCTACAAAGACATGCAAACGAAATAAACCCACGTACTACGTCGATCACCTAGCTACTCGTCGTCAGAGATGTCGATGATCTCCATGCCCGGCTCCGGCAACATGGGCGGCAACTGTAGCTCCGGCTCCTTTGGCTGCTCCGCTCCGGCCTCCTCCTCCTCTATCTCCGCGTCGAGTTCGATGAAGAGCGCGTCGGATGCTGCCTGCTCCTGCCGGAGGAACGCCCGTTGGCCTCCACATAGGCCTCTGATTGCTTGTATCTGCGTTGGTTTTTCCCTTGAGGAGGAAAGGGTGATGCAACACAACAACGGTAAGTATTTCCCTCAGTTATGAAACCAATGTTATCAATCCAGTAGGAGAAGCAAGCAACACAATGTAAACGGTACCTTCACACAAAGAACAAATACTTGCAACCCAACACGTAAGATGGGTTGTCAATCCCTCCCCGGTAAAAAGATAGATTAAATTGTATGAGATTGGATAAATAGATCTTACAAAAATACAAAATAAAATAAGTAAAGAAAAAGTGCAGCAAGGTATTTTTGGTTTTTTGGAATAATAGATCTGAAAATAATAAGATAGAAAATAGACCCCGGGGCCGTAGATTTCACTAGTGGCTTCTCTCGAGAAAATAGCATATGATGGGTAAACAAATTACTGTTGGGTAATTGATAGAAAAGCAAATAATTATGACGATATCCAAGGCAATGATCATGTACATAGGCTTCACGTCCAAGATTAGTAGACCGACTCCTGCCTGCATCTACTACTATTACTCTACACATCGATCGCTATCCAGCATGCATCTAGTGTATTAAGTTCATGGAGAAACGGATGAAAGGATCGAGATGGACCTAGAGGGGGGGGGGTGAATAGGTACAATTACAAATTTTAATTATCACTTAGCAATTTTAGGCAATAATGCGGAATAGGAAAGTGAGCCTAACAATTGCAAGTATGATGCTAAGAGCTAAGCAAGATAAACAAGTAACACAAGTATGAGTAAGCAAGCACAATATGATATAAGTAAGTGCTAGGAGACAAGTGACCACAAGTAGAGAGTTAGGGTTAGGAATAACCGCAACTCCGGGAGACGAGGATGTATGCCGATGTTCACTTCCTTGGAGGGAAGCTACGTCACTGTTAGAGAGGTGGATGTTACCACGAAGGCACACCAACGCCACGAAGGCTCACCCTATTCTCCCTTTGAGACAACACCATGAAGGCGTTTCTCAACCACTAGTGGTAGACCTTGGGGTGGTCTCCAAACCCTCACAAACTTTTCCGGGGGTAATCACAGGTGTCGATTCCTCTCCGAAAGACTCATACCGCCTAGGAGTCTCCAACCTCCAAGAGTAACAAGAACGTTGGGAAATGCTCAAGAACTTGCTCAAATCTCGAATTCTTTTGGTGAGAAGAAGGGGAAGTAGTGGATCTATCACTTGATTGGAGAACTTCTCTCAAATGTTCCCAAATCCTTTGGGGATCTAGGATTTGGTGTAGGGAATCAAGAGAGGGAGTGAGATGTGTTCTTAGAAAGCTCAAAGTGAATAGTCAACCCCATCCCGTGAGAGGGAGGAGGCTATATATAGTGATAGTGTAAAACTGACCGTTTGAGCCACACAGTGTACTGGAGCTGTCGGACGTCCGGTGAGTACCGGACGCCCGGTGACTCAGATTGGACCGGACGTCCGGCCGGGCCGCCGGTCGTCCGGTCGCTGGAAAGCCTACCAGGCCACAGAAGAGGCACGAGGCACACAGCCAGTGGACGTCCGAAAGACGCCGGTCATCCAGTGGCCGGACTTCCGGTGAGGTCGGAAATCCGCAAATCAACCTTCTGTTGGGGCAGTACCGGACATCTGGAGAAGAACGGCCGTCCGGTGACCGGTCGTCCGTTGAGACCGGACTTCCGCTAATTTATATTCTGTGAAGATGCACCGGACACCCGGGGAGAGCCGGATGCCCGGTCGGCTGTGAGAGGTCGGACGTCCGTAGACATTCGGACGTCCGGTGATAGCTGAACCTACTAGCTTAGAATCATACCAGTTTTTGTGCACAAGGTAGAGGAAGAATTAGAGATGAAACAGAGATGCTGAGAGAGGATATTCTGTGGGTTTTGAGCAAGTTCTTTCACGAAATCCGACGATCCCCTCTTAATAGTGCGGGATCCCTATACTCAAGAACAAACCGAAATAAAAAAGGAGCCGAAGCTTTTGTCTTTGTCTTGTATCTCTGCTCTTGAGTGATATATAAATATATATGTCCATATTCATGATCCACACACGGCCCTTGAGATATAATCCTGAGATTTACTTGATAAACATGATTAGTCCCAATATGCATGTTGTCATCAACATCAAAATACGATTAAGGGCATGATTGCACTTTCAACGGAGTAATGCAATAAGAACAATGACATGATGTAGACAAGATCTATTCATGTAGGAATAGACCCCATCCTTTTATCCTTAATAGCAACGATACATGCATGCCTTGCTACCACTTCTGTCACTGGGTGAGGACACCGCAAGATCAAACCCATCACAAAGCACCTCTTCCCATTGCAAGAAAAATCAATCTAGTTGGCCAAACCAAACCAAAGTTTCGGAGAAGAAATACGAGGCTATAATAATCATGCATATAAGAGATCAAAAAAGACTCAAATAATATTCATGGATAGATCTGATCATAAACTCGCAATTCATTGGATCCCAAGAAACACACTGCAAAAAGTCATTACATCAAATAGATCTCCAAGAACTTTGAGGAGAACATTGTATTGAGAATCAAAAAGAGAGAAAAAGCCATCTATCTACTGCCTACGGACCCATAGGTCTGCGGTGAACTACGCACGCATCGTCGAAGGAGCACCAATGAGGATGATGAACCCCTTCGTGATCGTGTTCCCCTCCGGCAAGGTGCCGGAACAGGGCTCTAGATTGGATCTCGTGGTTCTGGAACTTGCGGTGGCTGGAATTGTGTTTCGTCTACCCCTCTAGGGTTTCTGGAATATCTGAGAATTTATAGAGTGAAGAGGCGGTGGAGGAGACCTCCATGGGCCCCACCACACATCAGGGCGCGCTAGGGGCCTCTAGCACGCCCTGGTGGGTGGTGGGCCCCATGGTCCTCCCCCCCAGGTGCTTCCTTGGCTCCCAAGTTGTCTTCTGGTTAAAAAAACATCTCCAAAAAGTTTCGTGGCATTTGGACTCCGTTTGGTACTGATATTCTGCGAAGTAAAAAACAAGCAAAAAAACAACTGGCACTGGGCACTATGTCAATAGGTTAGTCCCAAAAATGATATAAAGTTGCTATAAAATGATTGTAAAATATCCAAGAATGATAATATAACAGCATGGAACAATAAAAAATTATTGATACGTTGGAGACGAACCAACATCCCCAAGCTTAATTCCTGCTCGTCCTCGAATAGGTAAATGATAAAAACAGAATTTTTGATGTGGGATGCTGCCTAACATGTTCATCACATATTCTTTTCTTTTGTAGCATGGACATTTGGACTTTTAGATGATTCAAAGCAATAGTCTATATTTGACATGAAGACTTTCATACTCAAGCATATTAACAAGCAACCATGTCTTTCAAAATATCAATACTAAAGAAAGTTATCCCTAGCCCATCATGCTCAATCATTGATCCATTCATGAAACATACTCGAATATTAGCTACATCCAATGCACAAGTATGATCATAGTGTTCCCTAGTTGGTGCTTTATAAGAGAAGATGGAGACTCAAATGAAAAATAAAAATTGCATAAAGTAAATAGATAGGCCCTTCGCAGAGGGAAGCAGAGATTTGTAGAGGTGCCAGAGCTCAAAGCAAAAATTGAGAGATAAAATATTTTGAGAGGCATGCTTTTCCCGTCAACAAAAACGACCGAGAATTCCCAATACTTTCCATGCTAGATACATCATAGGCGGTTCCCAAACATAAAATAAAGTTTATTCCTTTTTCCACCATTCTTTCACAATCCATGGCTAGTCGTATCCACGGGTGCCTTCCATACCAACACTTTCCAAGAAATTTATTATTTGACAACATAAAGTAAATTTCTTTTTCATTTCAGGAATGGGCATCCCTATTACCGCCACTCTCGTGCAATGACAAGTGAATAAACACTCATCTTGAGAATAACACATCTAGCATGGAAAAATATTGGCCACCCCCTGCCGCTTCATGAGCGGTATGGGCACACAAAAAGGAAATTCATTTTGAAAATTAGAGTTGGCACAGACAAATTTACTTGAAACGACACAGAAATACTGCATATAGGTAGGTATGGTGGACTCATATGGCAAAACTTGGTTTAAGGATTTTGGATGCACAAGTAGTATTTCTACTTAGTACAAGTGGAGGCTAGCAAAAAGATTGAGAAGCAACCAACCAAGAAACGAAAATTCTCATAAACGAGCATTAAGCATAATTAACATCGAATAATGCACCACAAGTAGGATGTAATTTCATTGCATAACTATTGACTTTCATGCTTGCATAGAGAATCACAAACCTTAACACCAATATTCTTACTAAAGCATAATTACTCACCAACATGGCTCACATATTATTATCATTATATCAAAACTATTACAAAGAATCAAGTTTATTTTGTCCAATGATCTTCATGAAAGTTTTTATTATGCACCTCTTGAATATCTATCATTTTGGGACTAATTTCATATATCATCATTTCTTATAACAAGCTCAAACAAATTTAAGTGAAGAACATGAGCATAAAAATTTTCATCTCTCAAAATAATATAAGTGAAGCATGAGAGAATTTCTTCAAAAATTTACTAACTCTCAAATAAATCTAAGTGAAGCATGAGAGTATTTCTTCAAAAATCAAAGCACCACCGTGCTCAAGAAGATATAAGTGAAGAACTAGAGCAATTCCATAGCTCAAAAAATTTAAGTGAAGCACATAGAGCAATTCTAACAAATTATAGCATCATTATGGCTTTCTCAAAAGGTGTGTCCAGCAAGGATGATTGTGACAAACTAAAAAGCAAATCAAGCAGAGACTCATATAATACAAGACGCTCCAAGCAAAACTCATGATATGTGACGAATAAAAATATAGCTCCAAGTAAAATTACCGATGGTCGTTAGAAGAAAGAGGGGATGCCTTCTGGGGCATCCCCAAGCTTAGTTGATTGGTTCTCCTTGAATATTACCTTGGGGTGCCATGGGGCATCCCCAAGATTAGGCTCTTGACACTCCTTATTCCTTCATCCATCGTGATCTCACGCAAAACTTGAAAACTTCAATCACACAAAACTCAACAAAACCTTCGTGAGATCCGTTAGTATAAGAAAACCAATCTTTACTTTAAGTACTGTTGCAAACCCATTAAAATTTTGTTATTGCATTATAACTAATGTATTCTAACTATACCATGGTTTATACCCCCCAATACAAATCATAGACTCATCAAAATAAGCACACAATGCAACGAAAACAGAATCTGTCAAAAACAGAATAGTCTGTAAAGGCGTGAATTGTTCTCATACTTCTGTAACTCAAAAAATTCTGAAAAATTAGGAAACGTAGGAAATTTGTATATAAATCTTGTGAAAACAATTTAGAAGTTTTCGTCACTTCTGTGAATTTTAACAATTCTGCTACTGGACGCAAAAGTTTCTGTTTTCTAACAAGATCAAATCAACTATCACCCAACATGTTCCCAAAGGCTTTACTTGGCACAAACGCTAATTAAAACATAAAAAACACAATCTAACAGTAGCATAATTGTTCAAACACTCAAGAACAGAAATAAAGCAGCAAAAAGTAAATTTTATTCATTGGGTTGCCTCCCAACAAGCGCTATCGTTTTATGCCCCTAGCTAGGCATAATGTATAGATTCAAGTATTGTCATCTTTAGTTCTTGCTCCATAGGTTGCCCTCATGATTTATTCATATGGTGGCTTAATTATTGTTCTAGGGAAGTGTTCCATACCCTTTCTTAGTGGAAATTGAAATTTAATACTGCCTTCTTTCATATCAATCACGACACCTATAGTTCGTAAGAACGGTCTACCAAGTATGATTGGACAAGACGGATTGCAATCAATATCAAGAACAATAAAATCTATGGGCACATAGTTCCTATTTGCAAGAATAAGAACATCATTTATTCTTCCCAAAGGCTTTTTAATAGCAGAATCCGCTAAGTGCAAATTAAGAGAACAATCTTCAATATTGGTAAGACCAAGCACATCACATAGAGATTTCGGAATTGTGGAAACACTAGCACCCAAATCACATAAAGCAAAGCATTCATAATTTTTAATCTTGACTCTAATGGTAGGTTCCCACTCATCATGTAGTTTTCTAGGAATTGAATTTTCTAACTCCAATTTTTCTTCCAAAGCTTTTAGCATAGCATCTACGATATGTTCAGTAAAAGCATTATTTTGTTCATAGGCATTGGGTGAATTTATCATGGATTGCAACAAAGAAATACATTCAATCAAAGAGCAACTATCATAATTAAAGTCTTTGTAATCCAAAAGAGTGGGCACATCACTAGTTAAAGTTTTGACCTCTCCAAACCCACTTTCATCAATTTTCTCAACAAGATTTTCACCCTCCGAATCATGGGGATGCCTTCTAGCTAAATTTGACTCTTCTTCAGTCCATTTATCATCAATTTTAATCTTACTAAACAAGGAATCAATAGAAGAAACACCAATCACTTTAAGATCTTCATCATTATTATGAAAGCAATCGGTAGAAAACGCTCTTTCTAAAAATTCTCTTTTAGCTCTAAGCATAGCGGTTCTTTTCTTACTTTCATCCATGGAAACATATAAAGCTTTAATTGATTCATTGACATCAACCTTAGGTGGAAAATTTTAATCTTGAGATTTTCTACATCATGGGAAATTCTATCAATACTTCTAGACATATCATCAATCTTACTCAACTTTTCTTCTATCGTACTATTGGAAACTTTTTGAGTATTGATAAATTCTTTAATATTATTCTCAAGATCAAAGGGGTTCTTGTTATTATTTTAATAAGAATTACCATAGGAATCTCCATAATTATTAGATAAATTTCCAGGAAAGTCCTAGGATTAAAATTACCTCTATAAGCATTGTTATTAAAATTGTTTCGCGAGACAAAATTCACATCTACGGGATCACTATTTTGCTCAATCAAAGTAGACAAAGGCACATCATTAAGATCAATAGGAGCACTTTTATTAGCAACCAATTTCATAAGAGCATCAACTTTTTCACTCAAAGTACTAATTTCTTCAACGGAATTGATCTTTTTACTAGTAGGTGCTTTTTCAGTATGCCATTGTGAATAATTTGCCATGATATTATCTAGCAATTTAGTAGCTTCACCCAAAGTAATTTCCATAAAAGTACCACCCGGGACGGAATCTAAAAGATTTCTAGACACAAAATTCAATCCCGCATAAAATTTTTGTATGATCATCCAAAGATTTAAACCATGAGTAGGACAATTTCTTAGCATCAGTTTCATTCTTTCCCAAGATTGTGCAACATGTTCATGCTCAAGTTGCTTAAAATTCATGATCTAATTTCTATGGGAAATAATTTTTGCGGGCGGAAAATACTTAGTAATAAAAGCATCTTTGCACTAATCCCAAGAATCGATACTATTACGAGGCAAAGATGAAAACCAAAATTTTGCACGATCCCTCAAAGAGAAAGGAAACAATTTCAACTTCACAATATCATTGTCCACATCTTTTTATTTTTGCATATCACGCAATTCTATGAAAGTGTTTAGATGGGATGCGGCATCCTCATTTGGAGTACCGGAAAATTGCTCTTTCATAACAAGATTCAACAAAGCGGCATTAATATCATAAGACTCTGCACTAGTGGCAGGAGAAGCAATCGGAGTACTAATAAAATCATTATATTAGTATTGGAAAAATCACACAACTTGGTGTTTTCTTGAGACATCGTGAATACGCAAACAAGATTGCAAGCAAACAAGAGATCCGACGAGAAAAAGGCAAACGAAAAAGAAGGCAAATATTTGCGTGCTTTTCACAAAAACGTTTTAGAAGTGGGGGAGATGAAAATGAGAGGCAAATGGCAAATAATGTAAATTTCAAGGAGATGAGATTTGTGATTAGGAACCTGATAGATGTTGATGATGTCTCCCCGGCAACGGTGCCAGAAATTCTTCCTGATTGCTTGTATCTGCGTTGGTTTTTTCCTTGAAGAGGAAAGGGTGATGCAGCACAGCAACAGTAAGTATTTCCTTCAGTTATGAAACCAAGGTTATCAATACAATAGGAGAACCAAGCAACACTATGTAAACGGTACCTACACACAAAGAACAAATACTTGTAACCCAACGCGTTAGAGGGGTTGTCAATCCCTCGCCGATAAAAAGATAGATTAAATTGTATGAGATTGGATAAATAGATCTTACAAAACACAAAATAAAATAAATAAAGAAAAACTGTAGCAAGGTATTTTTGGTTTTTTGGAATAATAGATCTGAAAACAATATGATAGAAAATAGACCCGGGGGCCGTAGATTTCACTAGTGGATTCTCTCAAGAAAATAGCATACGGTGGGTAAACAAATTACTGTTGGGCAATTGATAGAAAAGCAAATAATTATGACGATATCCAAGGCAATGATCATGTATATAGGCATCACGTCCAAGATTAGTAGAACGACTCCTACCTGCATCTACTACTATTACTCCACACATGGACCGCTATCCAGCATGCATCTAGTGTATTAAGTTCATGGAGAAACGGAGTAATGCAATAAGAATGATGACATGATGTAGACAAGATCTATTCATGTAGGAATAGACCCCATCTTTTTTATCATTAATAGCAATGATACATGCGTGCCTCGCTACCCCTTCTGTCACTGGGTGAGGACACCGCAAGATTGAACCCATCACAAAGCACCTCTTCCCATTGCAAGAAAAATCAATCTAGTTGGCCAAACCAAACCAAAGTTTCGGATAAGAAATATGAGGCTATAATAATCATGCATATAAGAGATCAAAGAAGACTCAAATAATATTCATGGATAGATCTGATCGTAAACTCGCAATTCATCGGATCCCAACAAACACACCGCAAAAAGTCATTACATCAAATAGATCTCCAAGAACATCGAGGAGAACATTGTATTGAGAATCAAAAAGAGGGAAGAAGCCATCTAGCTACTGCCTACGGACCCGTAGGTCCGTGGTGAACTACTCACGCATCATTGGAGTAGCACCAATGAGGATGATGAACCCATCCATGATCGTGTTCCCCTCTGGCAAGGTGCCGAAATAGGGCTCTAGATTGGATCTCGTGGTTCTGGAACTTGCGGCGGCTGAAATTGTGTTTTGTCTGCTCCTCTAGGGTTTCTGGAATATCTGACAATTTATAGAGCGAAGAGGCGGTGGAGGAGACCTCCATGGGCCCCGTCACCCATCAGGGCGCGCCAGGGGCCTCTGGCACGCCTTGGTGGGTGGTGGGCCCCATGGGCCTCCCCCTAGGTGCTTCCTTGGCTCCCAAGTTGTCTTGTGGTCCAAAAAAATCTCCAAAAAGTTTTGTGGCATTTGGACTCCGTTTGGTTCTGATATTCTGCGAAGTAAAAAACAAGCAAAAAACAACAACTAGCACTGGGCACTATGTCAATAGGTTAGTCCCAAAAAATGATATAAAGTTTCTATAAAATGATTGTAAAACATCCAAGAATGATAATATAACAGCATGGAACAATAAAAAATTATAGATACGTTGGAGACGTATCAGAGCCGACCTGGAAGAACATCCATGAAGGAGCCATACTATTTAACAATATATGTTTATTTGTGATTGTTATGCTTCTTTATTTCTATGCATGTTAAAATGGTAGAAAGATCTCTTGTTAATATCAAGCAAGTTTGCCATTCCCGATGTTGCACCTTCGCACGTCAAGTACGTCTAGTAGTGGGCTCATAAAATTGGGGTGCTACTAGGTGTCCTTGAACTGAAGGGTTCGTGCCGGACACGGACATGCACTACGTCAGGTTAATTTGACAAGGCTATCAAAATGGTTTTGGGCCTTGTGGCAAAGAAGGTTGGGAGCCGGGGTATAAGATACCTACCCGACCAACAGGAGTCATATAGAGATACGATTAGCAAGGAGTTGCTTACCGGATAGGTGTGTTGGCTAGCAGTGATGCTCAAGCTCACTAGTCGCATGCGCTAGTCGGATCCTGAATCACTGAGAGTTTGCGTAGGGATGCCAACTTCAGCGGGAGTATTTCTGTTTAAGGCTTGAATTACTCTACATAAACACATTGCTTAGTGATTGCATATTTTCTATTGTAGATCAATGGCACCGCCTGCTCAACCCAACTTTGCATTGAAATCAATTCTGGAAAAGGATAAATTGAATGGAACAAACTTTACCACCTGGTATAGAAATCTGAGAATTGTTCTCAAGAACGATAAAAAGGAACATGTTCTAGAGGATCCACTTCCAGAGGAACCTGCCGATAATGCTAATGCCACAACCAGGAATGCCTACCAGAGCTTGTATGGAGCCCAATTTGCAACAGCATTTCGAAGATGTTGGGGCTTTCGATATGATCGAGAGTCTCAAGAGCATGTTTCAGGTGCAGGCTAGGACCAAAAGGTTCAACTTTTGGCGATCCTTGATGGATTGCAAGCTGAAGGAAGGTGATCCACTGAGCCCGCATGTGATCAAGATGATCGGATACGTGCAAGCTTTGGATCGGTTGGGCTTCCCGCTCTTGGATGAGCTGTCTACTGATGTAGTTCTGGGTTCTCTCCCGCCTAGCTATGGGATGTCCATCTTGAACTATCATATGCACGACATGGATAAGAAGCTCACTGAATTGCATGGGATGCTCAAGGTGGCAGAGCAGGATATAAAGAAAGGCACACATCAAGTGTTGATGGTGCAAAATTCAGGCAAGTTCAAGAAGAGTTGGTCCAAGAAGAAGGCTAAGGCAAAGGGCACGGAGATGGTAACCTCCGCCGCTGCGCCGAAGTCAGGACCGGACTCGAAGACCATTTGCTATCATTGCAAGGAAACTGGTCACTGGAAGAGGAACTGTAGCAAGTGGCTTGATGAGCATGGCAAGAAGGCCGGGAATGCTTCTTCAAGCAAAGGTACACTTGTTACATATGTTATAGACATTTACCTTGCTGACATACCTAGTAGCTCTTGGGTATTTGATACCGGATCGGTTGTTCATATTTGCAACTCGGTGCAGGGGCTGGTAAGAACTAGGCATGTGGCACAAGGGGAGATTGACATCAGGGTCGGCAACAAAGCAAGAGTTGCTGCGTTGGAGGTCGGCACGATGCAACTCCAGCTTCCTTCTGGATTTATTTTGGAATTGAATAATTGTTATTACATTCTAGCACTTAGTCGGAACATTATTTCTGCCTCATGCTTGATGAGTCAGGGTTATGAATTCAATTTAAAGGATAATGGTTGTTCATTTTATTTGAATGGTATGTTCCACGGCTATGCACCCATTATTCATGGGCTATTTATATTGAATCTAGAAACAGAACCGGTCCATAATGTGAATGTCAAGAGGCATAAGCCTAATGAGATAAATCCGACATACTTCTGGCATTGCCGACTTGGACACATTAGTCTGAAACGCATGAAGAAGTTCCATGATGATGGGCTCCTAACTTCGTCCAACTTTGGGTCGTTCGAGACATGCGAATCATGCTTGCTCGGCAAGATGACTAAGTCACCTTTTGCAAAGAGTTGCGAGAGGGCGTTCGAGCTATTGGAGCTTATACACAGCGATGTGTGTGGTCCAATGAGCACAACTGCCAGAGGTAGCTATCAGTACTTCGTGACTTTTACTGACGACTTGAGTAGATCCGGGTATATCTATTTGATGAGGCACAAGTCGGAAACTTTTGAAAAATTCAAAGAGTTTCAGAACGAGGTTGAGAATCAGCTCGACAAGACTATAAAGCTTCTACGATCTGATCATGGAGGTGAGTACATGAGCCAGGAGTTTGATGATCATCTGAAAAGCCGAGGTATAGTACCTCAGCTCACACCTCCGGGTACGCCACAGAGAAACGGCATGTTGGAATGGAGGAATAGGACCTTGTTGGACATGGTCCATTCAATGGTGAGCAAATCGGATTTACCCTTGTCATTCTGGGGATACGCTCTAGAGAATGCAGCTTTCAGACTTAACATGGTACCACCAAAATCCGTAGATAGGACACCACATGAGATGTGGACCGGGAAGAGTCCCAGTTTGTCTTTTCTAAAGATTTGGGGTTGTGAAGCATTTATCAAGCGACTTATGTCAGACAAGCTTACACCCAAGTCGGATAAATGCATATTTGTGGGATATCCGAGGGAAACATTGGGATATAGCTTCTACAACTGGGAAGAGAACAAAGTGTTTGTTGCTCGGAACGGGGTTTTCCTTGAGAAAGAGTTTCTCAGTCGGGAGGCTAGTGGGAGGACGGTCTGACTCGAAGAAATTCGAGGACCACTCAAGGATGGCTCGGCTGGTGATGATATCATACCGGAGTCGGTCAGGGAACCCGTAGTGGAAGCGGCACCGGAACCACGAAGGTCAAAAAGATTGCGCAGAGTGCATGATGTTTTGTTGCTAGAAAGCGACGAGCCGGCCACGTATGCGAAAGCGATGGTGAGCCCAGATTCCGAGGCATGGCTGGAGGCCATGAGATCCGAGTTAAAGTCCATGGATGTCAATCAAGTCTGGGACTTGGTTGATCCTCCGCCTGGCGTAAAAGCCATTGGTTGCAAATGGGTCTTTAAGAAGAAAACTGATGTGGATGGAAATGTTCAGATCCACAAAGCTCGTCTTATCGCTGAAGGTTATGGACAAGTTCAAGGAATTGACTATGATGAGACTTACTCGCCGGTAGCGATGCTGAAGTCGGTAAGGATCTTACTAGCTATAGCTGCATATTTCGATTACGAGATATGGCAGATGGATGTCAAAACGGCTTTCCTTCATGGAAATTTAATCGAGGACGTGTATATGATACAGCCCGAGGGTTTTGTTGATCTGTCTAGCGCTAGTAAGGTATGCAAGCTCAAGAGATCCATTTATGGGTTGAGGCAAGCATCTTGGAGTTGGAACATTCATTTTGATGAGGTCGTAACTAGTCTCGGTTTCATCAAAAGTGAAGAGGACGCTTGTTTATACAAGCAGTTAAGTGGGAGCTCGATAGTGTTTTTGATCTTGTATGTGGATGACATACTACTGATCGGAAATGATGTTTCGATGCTGAACTCGGTCAAGGAGTCATTGAATGGCAAGTTTTTGATGAAGAACCTCGGTGAAGCAGTTTACATATAGGGCATTAAGATCTATAGAGATAGATCCAGGAGGCTGCTCGGCTTGAGCCAGGGCACGTACATAGATAAAGTGTTGAAGCGGTTCAACATGAGTGAGGCTAAGAAAGGGTTCTTGCCACTCTCACATGGTATAAGGCTAAGCGAGACTCAGAGTCCTTCGACATCTGATGAGCGAAGTAGGATGAGTAGGATTCCGTATGCCTCGGCAATCGGATCCATTATGTATGCCATGATATGTACACGGCCTGATGTTGCATTTGCAATAAGCTTAACAAGCAGACACCAGGCCAACCCCGGTGAGGTCACTGGGCGGCGGTCTAAAGTACCTGAAAAGGACTAAAGAGATGTTCCTAGTTTATGGAGGCGAGGAGGAGCTCTGCATAAAGGGTTACACTGATGCTAGTTTCCAAACTAATAGAGATGATTGTCGATCACAGTCCAGATTAGTGTATGTCATGAATGGAGGAGCAGTGAGCTGGACGAGTTCCAAGCAAGATAAGGTGGCCGATTCTACCACATAAGCCGAATACATTGCAGCTTGTGAAGCTGCAAAGGCAGGTGTTTGGATCCGGAACTTTCTAGATGATCTTGGTATTTTCCCAGCCTCGGTAAAACTATTGGACCTTTATTGTGATAATTCTAGTGCCATTGCACAAGCCAAGGAGCCGAGGAATCACCACAAGACCAGACACACAGATCAGAAATATCACATGACACGAAAGATCGTAAAGAGTGGTGATGTAGAGTTATGCAAAATTCACAAGGATGCAAATGTTGCGGATCCGTTGACTAAGCCGCTTCCACAACCCAAGCACGAGGGGCACGTTAGAGCTATGGGCATTCGATGTCTTTTTGATTGACTCTAGTGCAAGTGGGAGACTGTTGGAGATATGCCATAGAGGCAATCATGTATGATGATATTTCCTATGTGTTTATGAATAAAGATAGTCCTTGGATATTATCAATGATGTGTATCAGCAAGTATGTGACTTGTTTGTGGGACTATGCATTATATGATGACTGTGCTAAAAGGTCCCTAGTCGAAAGGGCTGTGTGGACGCGCAGCCGACTACACTAGCATATGACACGGTCAATGGCTTGGTCTCACTAGCCACGGAGCATTGGATGCTAACCGAATAATAAGGACTCGGAAGGATCTGGTCATATTCGACGTAGTCGGATCCGAGTCGAGATAAGGTCCGAGTCTCTGTGAGTCGCAATGATATGTCATCTGTGAGTCTCTAGTACAACATACGTTCTATGTCCTAAGACCTGAGCTGGCTCATGTACTCGGGATGGAGACAGACTTGCTTTGGGCCAACCAAACGCTACTCCGTGACTGGGTAGTTACAAAGGTAGGTTTCGGGCTAGTCCAGACCCATGCTGCGAGACATGGTCGAGCAAGATGGGATTTGCCCCTTCGATCAGGAGAGATATACTCTTGGCCCCTCGTGTGATTCGACCAAGATAAGCATGGCCATGCGATAAGGATTATGAGATAATCTGGTTTGTGGTCGGCATCACTGGAACGAGAAAGAGGTCGGGCTAGCACAAGGATGACATACTTGCCTTGAGCCCGACAACATATATCGTGTGGCAAAGGGAACAGAAGTGTGACATGTTGTACAAGTTCGCCAACCGGCTTCATTGTCTACTTGGTGGTCGGCACGCCTTGCTAGAGGCCGCTACCAGCCTTGTAGGTCGGAGGTGATCCGACCTGCGACCAAGCCGACTTGAACCTAAGGGGTCGCGCCCTTAAGGGAAGGAACCTGTGAGGCCCGATCTGACTCCACGAGTTAGATGTGATCCTACTCGGACTCGGATCCCGGCCGAACAGATTTTGGGCTTTAGGGTCCATGCGAGGCCCTAGTGTTGAGCCCGTGATGGACGCCTACATAAAGTGGGTGTGCGGCACACTCATTCGGTTGATCGCTTCGGCGCCGTCACTAGGGCGTTGCATGTGTTGCGAATAGCCACCTCCACGCGCCACTGGTTGTGTGCTCGGACCTAGCAGGCCACCGCACGACATTCCTCCTACACGCGTAGATACCGTTAGTGGCGGTGCACCTGCGTCGCTCCGGCGAACCTGTTCACGGGATCCGATCGGCTACGTGGGAGATCGACAAGGAGGAGACAACTCTGGAGACACGCTGCCCCAACTCTACTTCCGCTGCACGGCACTGCGCGTTTGGTGGTAACGATTTGTGATCCATTCCCTTAGCATGTTCCTGGTTGTTCTGCGCGTAGGAAATTTTAAATTTGCAGTCGACGCACCCTACCGTAGATCCCGACAATGTGGAGGCTAATGAACCTATGGATCTGCCAAAGATGAAGGTACTCGAGCGCAGTACAGCCGCGGAGCAGGTGCTCCATAGCCTTCTTTGAAATGCCAATGTCGAAGAGGTCGAGCTGCTTGAGTTGAGGGAGAAGAAGGGTGGGCGCGGAATTAATCTGGGGAAAATAGCAGGAGCTGAACCTAGCGCGACACAGCGTTGGCGCGAGGTGGAGCGCGGACGGCAGCAGAGAGCGACATCGTCCAGCTTCAAACCTGAGCTCCTCGAGCTGATCTAGGGCGGGTGATAAGAACCAATCATCGAACTTCTCTTGGGCCTTGCAGTTGGTACTGAACATGCGGATGTCAAGGCGAGTGGCTGGCCTAGGGTGCGATGCAAGGATCTTGGAGACTGCGGCCATGCATTTGCAATCCCCGTCGCAGAGGCAGCTATCGACGGTGAGTTTGAGGGGGACGCGGTGCCAGAGGGCGTGCCACCGCTGGGCGAGCAGGGTGGTCTGCACGGCAGATTTGGTGGGGAGGAGGGCAATGATGATGAGCAGCATGTCGTCGGGGAGGCTGTTGATGAAGTCCAGGCTTGCCGGATGCGTTTTTGGCTAGAGCCGCCTCCGCTTGTTGGCTGCCTCGCCATCCATCTCAGCTGGCGGCGACTCTGGTGTACACGTGTGCTGGTGTGTATTGTGTGCTGGGTGTGCGTGAGTGCGTCCTTGTGTGCATGCCACCGCGCAGTGGTGTAGTGTGCGCAAGTGCGTCCTTCACGCGGAACAAGTGTGCCCTCAATTTACTAGCGTGCGGGGTGCTACCGCGAGTGGTTTCAACTTTGTTTACTTCACCGTGTCAGATGGGCCTCTACTTTATATATTTTCACCCACTGCCACGTGGGCCAGCACACCAAGATAGAGAACACGAGCTGACAAGGCAGCATGTGGACTGGTTGACCCGTCAACTAAGCAATATACAGAGCTATACGTTGACACAGTGACCGTATAATCCCTTGGTAAAGAGAGATCGAGTGAGAGGGAAGGCCCGTGAGAGATAGTAGACAGAGAGAAAGAGATACTCCCTCCGTTCGATAATGTAGTGCCTATAATTTTTTTGAAAAGTCAAACTTTTGAAACTTTGACCAAGTTTATAAAGAAATTACTTATATCTACAATACCAAAGATATATGATGTGAACTTAGTACATCTTGTGATGAATTTATTGATTGTTCCGGATGTAAAAGTTTTTCTCCACATATACCTGGTCAAACTTTTGTGAGGTTTTGACTTTTCAAAACATCCATAAGTTATGGACCTGAGAGAGTACCTAACTAGAGAGAGAGAGAGAGTGTGTGTGTCTGTGAAAGAGAAAGTGTGTGTGTGTGTGTGTGTTTGAAAGAGACATGGACAACACACGATAAAGTAGAGAAAAAGTGTGTGTGTCTTATGCAAACATATCATGCATGCATCTTCGAGGGCGGAAGCGAGGTGAGGAGATAGTGTGTGGTTGTTTGCAACAGAGAGAGAAAGTGTGGCAAACAAGGGAGAGAGGTCGAGATAGACTTATGGAGAAATTGCAGGCATGGGGAGGGAGAGTGTGTGTGTTTGTGATAGAGAGATCCCCTTGAGATCGTGATGGGACTACATGGGTGGGACATCGAGTGTGACAAGGTGTGTGCGCGATAGAAGATACCCCGAGAGGGATCGTGATAGACCTAGGGATGGTAGGAGACAATACGTGTGTTGGTGATGGATAGTGAGAGATAGTCATACCTAGGGGGGAGTGCATGTGCCTATGATGGAGTGAGAGATTATGGTATGTAGGGGGGTGCATGTCAGATAGAGAGAGAGAGAACGAGAGGGAAGTGTTAGATTGGTCTATGTAGTGCGAGTGAGATGTGTGTATGTGTGACCTAGGGAGATATAAAGTTTGAGAGAGATAAAGGAGCCCCGATACGGCTGAGTGGTGCGTGAGAGAGTTGAGAGAGAGAAAGATACTCCCTCCGTTCGATAATGTAGTGCACATAATTTTTTTAAAGTCAAACTTTGGAAACTTTGACCAAGTTTACATGGAAGATTATTTATATCTACAATACCAAAGATACATCATATGAAACTACATCTTCTGATGAATCTAATGACATGTGTTTGCCGTTCTAGATGGAAATGTTTTTCTCCACATACATAGTAAAACTTTGTGAGGTTTGACTTTTTGAAAAATCTATATGCTATGGACCGAAGAGAGTACCTAAGTCAAGAGAGATCAAGTGTGTGTGAAGGAGAAAGAGTGAGTGTGCAAAAAAAAGTGTGTGTGTGGAGAGAAAGGGACATCACACGATAAAATAGAGAGAAAAAGTGTGCGTGTCTTATGCAAAAATACCACGCATTCATCCCCGAGGTAGAAAGCGAGGTGGGGAGATACACCGAGATAGCTAGTGTGTGACTGTTTGCAACGGAGAGAGAGACCCCTATAACACCTGTCCAATAGAGGTTTGGCCAACAAGGGACAGAGGTCGAGAGGGACGTATGGAGATGAAGATGGAGGCATGGGGGGGGGAGGGCGTGTTTGTGATAGAGAGACCCCTTGAGATTGTGATGGGACTATATGGGTGGGATATCGAGAGATAAGGTGTGTGCGCGCTAGAAAGATGCCCCGAAAGATATCGAGATAGACCAAGTGAGGGAAAGAGCCAATGCGCATGTTTGTGATGGAGACTGAGAAATAGTCATATACCTATGGGGGTTGCATGTGCCTACAATGGAGTGAGAGATAGGCATACTTAGCTAGGCGGGAGATTGTGTGTGTGTGCGTGTGAGATGGAGAAAGAATGAGGGAGAGAGTGAGAGAGTTTTAGATGGGTCTAGCCAGTGCGAGTGAGATATGCATGTGTTTGTGTGACCTAGGTGTTGGGGAACGTTGCATGGAAAACAAAAAAATTTCTATGAACACGCAAGATCTATCCCTGGAGATGCATAGCAACGAGAGGGGAGAGTGTGTCTACGTACCCTCGTAGACCGTAAGCGGAAGCGTTTATTAACGCGGTTGATGTAGTCGAACTTCTTCGCGATCCAACCGATCAAGTACCGAACATACGGCACCTCCGCGTTCAGCACACGTTCAGCTCGGTGACGTCCTCGCCTTCTTGATCCAGCAAGATGGGCAAAGTAGTAGATGAGTTCCGGCAGCACGACGGCGTGGTGACGGTGGTGGTGATGCTATCTCCGCTGGGCTTTGCCTAAGCACTCCGAAGCTATGACCGAGGGACGAAACTGTGGAGAGGGGCGCCGCACACGGCTAAGAGATTGTCGTGGCGTTGTGTGGCGCCCCCTCCCTCATATATATATAGGGGAGAGGGGAGGCAGCCAGGAGGCACCTCAAGGGTGGTCGGCCGGCCCCCTTGGGCTCCTGCCCTCTAGCGCCCCCTTACTTCTATGCCTGCGGGGGGAAGGCAGGAGGAGGTGGCGCCCCCTTTTCCTTCCTCCAAGGTGGAGGGAAGGAAAGAGGGGCTAGCCCTCCCTCCTTTCCATCCCTAGGGCCGGCGCCAAGGGAAGGGGCGTGCCAGCCCCTTGTGGGCTGGTGTGTTCCCCCCTCTTGGCCCATAAGGCCCATTAACCTCCCGGGGCTTCCCGGAACCCCTTCCGGTGATCCGATGACTACCCGATACACTTTGAAACCTTTTCGGTGTCCAACTAGCGTCGTCCTATATATCAATCTTTACCTCTGGACCATTTCGGAGCTGCTCGTCATGTCCGTGATCTCATCCGGGACTCCGAACAACATTCGGTCACCAAATCACATAACTCATATAACACTATATTGTCAACGAACATTAAGCGTGCGGACCCTACGGGTTCGAGAACTATGTAGACATGACCGAGACACCTCTCCGGTCAATAACCAATAGCGGAACCTGGATGCCCATATTGGTTCCTACATATTCTATGAAGATCTTTATCGGTCGAACCTTATGACAACATATGTAATTCCCTTTGTCTGTCGGTATGTTACTTGCCCGAGATTCGATCGTCGGTATCTCTATACCTAGTTCAATCTCGTTACTGGCAAGTCTCTTTACTCGTTCCGTAATACATCATCTTGCAACTAACTCCTTAGTCACTTTGCTTGCAAGCTTCTTGTGATGTGTATTACCGAGAGGGCCCAGAGATACCTCTCCGATACATGGAGTGACAAATCCCAATCTCGATTCACACCAACTCAACAGACACCTTCGGAGATACCTGTAGAGCATCTTTATGATCACCCAGTTACGTTGTGACGTTTGATAGCTCACAAGGTATTCCTCCGGTATCCGGGAGTTGCATGATCTCATGGTCGAAGGAACATGTATTTGACATTAAGAAAGCAGTAGCAATAAACTGATCGATCATATGCTATGCTTACGGTTGGGTCTTGTCCATCACATCATTCTCCTAATGATGTGATCCCGTTATCAAATGACAACTCATGTCTATGGTTAGGAAACCTTAACCATCTTTGATCAATGAGCTAGTCTAGTAGAGGCTCACTAGGGACACGGTATTTGTTTGTGTATCCACACATGTATTTAAGTTTCCGGTCAATACAATTCTAGCATGAATAATAAACTTTTATCATGATTAAGGAAATATAATAATAACCATTTTATTATTGCCTCTAGGGCATATTTCCATCAGTCTCCCACTTGCACTAGAGTCAATAATCTAGTTCACATCGCCATGTGATTAACACCCAAAGAGTTCTAAGGTGTGACCATGTTTTGCTTGTGAGAGAGGTTTTTAGTCAACGGGTCTGCAATATTCAGATCCGTGTGTACTTTGCAAATATCTATGTCTTGTGACGACCCTGGCTTAATCGTGCACTAATCATACACGCAATTGCACATGTTCAAGCCTAAGGACTCACTTGAAGATATCACAACACAACTCTAAAACATAAATAAAGTCATACAAGCTTTATATTACAAGCCAGGGCCTCGAGGGCTCAAATACATAGCTCAATGGCATACAAGCGTCAGCGGAAGCATCAGATATCTGAGTACAGATATTAAAGAGAGGCAGAAAGGCCTTTAGAAAGGCGGGGCAAAAATAAAACTCTACGATCGAAAGGCGCAGGCTTCCTGCCTGGGACCCTCCGATCCTACTCCTGGTCGTTAGCCAGCTCGTAGCAGTAACCACCCTCGAGGTGGTAGTAGTAGTCATCGGCGGGGGCAGCTGTCTCAGGGGCTCCGTCATATGGTCTCGACAAACTGATATGGGGAGAAAAAGAAAGCAAAGCACCCGTGAGTACTCCGAACTACTCAGCAAGCAAGGATCTACACTACATATGCAACATTATCAAGGGAAGGCTGTATATGTGGACTGGGCTGCAGAAATGCCAGAATAGAGAGAAGGCCTATTCCTATCGTAGACTAGCATCTTCAGCGGTCTTGCAGCAACAGAAGAGAGTAGATCAGCACAGCATAAAATAGTAGTGGTTGTGTCAAGTAACAGTCTCGCCCAGAGATCCTTCCTCGACTCCCTGCGAGAAAGCGATCCCAGAGCCACATATCCAGGTATCATCTCAAGTTCTAGTTGTATCGATCGGGATACAACTCCGAGTGTCCGTTACCGTAGGACAGGCTATCGATAGAAGTTTTCTTCCCTGCAGGGGTGCACCAACTTACCCACCACGCTCGCTTAACTCCGGCCGGACACGCTTTCCTGGGTCATGCCCGGCCTCGGCCAAACGATACACCGCAACCCTACCTACAGCTCAGCAGAGAGGTCCCCGTCGGTCTACCTCCTAAGCGCAAGGGGGTCTTGGGCCATCGCCCCTCGCCCTCCGGGTCGTTGCGTGCAGGGCGAACCAGGCTCCACCACTACAGGATGGTGCCGGCCTAGCCCGGCTGCCAGGCTGAACTGGACATTTGACAGAGCTTTCGGCTGATGCTACGATGCAGAGTGCCCATAACTCTTCCCACGTGATGGTTAGTGCTATCCGGCCAAAGGCCGGCTCGGATCAAATATCCAAATCATTAGTGGATTAGGGGCTTGCGGTAACGAGCAGAGACTCACGATCGATGTGACCCTGTCGCCTCGTCTCGAGGACTTGTGGCAAGGGCTAAGAATGCCCGGCCACGCCTCGTATTCATCTCACGGGTAACCTCCTGGTCAACCTGACATCCCATCATTCGCGGGTACCCCTCAGGGTCGACCCGCCTTTCGAAGTATCAGTTGTAAATTCATAGTAACCATAGTAACCGTGTGTCTAACACCAAGGGGAACCCTGAGGAATCATCCTCGATGGAATTCCACCTGATGTTATCGTCAAGGTGAATGAAGGAGGAATCACCCTCGAGGTCCACACTTGAGGTGTTGCACGACTTCGTCGTTATCGGGGGTGGTGTAGGAGGAATCACCCTCGCTGGCCACGACCGATTAACTAACCTACAAGGTTATCATCAGAAGTGCTGATGAGGTATCACCCTCGGCACTCGATAGTAACCCAGTAGTGTCGAGCAACTAAGGGGGAAGTGAGGTGCAGTGCCGGGGCCTGGTCTTCGATCCCGTTGATCGGTTCTTCTGAGAATCCAGCGGGGCAGTCGTGACAAGTGGGGGTCACTGGTGGGTCTTTAGCCAATCTATTCTAAGCAGTTTGGATATCAGGCAGGTATCAACAGTAGTTACAAAAACAGGCTATGCAACAGAATAGGAGCAATCAATTACAGTAGCAGAATCTAATGCAAGCATGAGAAAATAGAATGGGCGATATCGGGATGATCAAAGGGGGGCTAGCCTGGTTGCTCGGCGGCAATGGCAAGGTCGTCACGGGTCGTCGATCTCCGGAGCTGCGTCGGTATCGAGCTCTATCGAGAGAGAAGAGGGGGAGGAAACAGGTAAATACAAGGCAGACAAAGTAACACAGAGCTTGCTATGCTAACGTGCAGAGCAGGGTTGCCTAAAAGCATGTCTAAGCCATATTAGTTATTTTAGGATTTAAGTTGGATTTATTAACCGGTATATGTGCACTATTCATCTACCGGAAACAGGCTAAAAGTTGCGGGTTCGCCTTCGTAAAGGGTCCCGACACGGAAACAGACAGCACGGTCAGCTTCGTCTCGTCGTTCTGAGCAACTTTCATATATAAGGTTTTTCGATCAGAGCTACGGTTTAATTTCTATGAGTTTTCAAAGTTTTAAACATATTCTAAAATTATTATTTAAAAAGAAAATATTGCATCAGCATGATGTCATCCTGACATCAGCAGTCAACCAGCCAGTTGACTGGTCAAACTGATGCCTGGGACCCACCTGTCATACACTGTGTGTTAAACAGGGTTCATCTAAACTAAACTGAGGTTAATTAGGAAATGGGCCCCACATGGCAGTGGCTTACTAATTAATCTAATTAAGTTTATTTAGAAAATAGTTTAATTAGTCAAAATAATCAGAAGGGGCCCACACGTCAGCTGCTGGGGCCAGCCCAGTCAGCAAGTTTGACCGGCAACCTGGTCAGGGGGGCCAGCGGGGGCCACTGGGGCCACCAGTCAGCGACCCAGCGGGTGGCCCTGGAGCGGCCACGTCGGCTGGCCGGTGCCGGAGTGGCTCCGGCGACCAAGGCAACGGCGGCGCCCTGCCGGAGTTGGC
Organism: Thinopyrum elongatum; assembly: GCA_011799875.1. Lineage (NCBI taxonomy): Eukaryota > Viridiplantae > Streptophyta > Magnoliopsida > Poales > Poaceae > Thinopyrum > Thinopyrum elongatum. The sequence goes on along the minus strand of CM022298.1, from coordinate 617,352,893 downwards.
CGGAGCCGCGCAACAGGGGGCCTCCGGACCTGCGGCTTGGTCCGTTCGAACGCGGGGGCCAAACCGCGTCGATCTACGGTGGTGGCGCGAGCTAGGGTGGCCGGACTTGGCCGCTGCGACGACGGCAGGCGGCGGCGGCCCTCGGGCGAGGTGGTGAACGGCGATGCAGGGCACGGCAAAGCAAGTGGACGGCGGCATTGGGTTCCTACATGTGCGCTGAGCACGAGCGCGAGCTCAGAAGCGAGCTGCGGGTGCGCTGGCAATGAGCTTCGGCTCCTACGTCGTCGGTGGCTACGAGCATGAAAGCGAGCGGGGCAGAGAGGGGTTTCGTGCGGGAGCTCACAGCGGAGACGAAGAGTAGTTCAGTGTGCTCGGGGACGGCTCGACATTGCCGGAATCGACAGCGGAGCGTGTCGGGGCCGAGGAAGAAGAAGAAGATGAGGCAGGCGCTCCGGTGGCTCCGAGCTCGAAGTTGAGGGCGCAGACGACGTAGCGGTGCTCGGCGGGGCGATCTGGCACGGAGATGGGGTGCGGCGAGGACAGGTGCCACGGCTGCGGCGAGCCATGGCGGCGACGGCGTCGGGTGCTTTCGGGGGAGAAAGAGGGCAAGCGAGGGAGGGGAATCTGAGGGGTTAGGGTTTCGGGGAGAGCGAGAGCAGGTCGGGGCAACCTTATCGGCGTCGGGGAGCCGGTGGATGGCCGACAGCGCGACGATCGGCAGTGTGTCAGCGCTCAGGCGCGACAGCGCGCAAGGAGGGAGATGACCGCGGTGGCTGGGCCAGTTAGGCCGGCTGGGCGCACTGTGGCTTCGGCCCAGAGGCCAGGTAAGCCTCTGCTCTTCTCTTTATTTCTGTTGTACCCTTTTATTTAGTAGCAGAGAGAGAAAGGGATTTATTTGGGCACCCTATTCACTTAGGTAAGATAGGGGAAGTGTCCCATTATTTTCCTGGTGTTTTTAGACAGTGCCACAAAAAGTTTGGGAATTTTTGAAACTCATTTGAATTTTCCAAAAATGAATATGGTATTTAAAAGTGATGTTTGTTACTGTTTGAGGTTGTTAGAGTTACCTAACTAACTTCATTAATGTGGATTACAATTTTATAATTGCCTTTGGATTATTTGCAACATTATGTACATTTTAGCTTTCAAACTTGAAAGCTTTTACATTCACTTTGAATTTGAATTTATTTCGGAGAGGAATTTGAATTTGGAATTGAAATGAGATATGATGCAAATGATGATCAAGCATAGTTAATCATGGTGACTTGGCAAGATCAGAGGGTGATCACTGTGTGTGAGGCTAGGGATGTTACATGTCTACAATGCTCTACATAGAGCTACTCTAGCTAATTTCTGCCATGTTTAATACGTATCCAGATTGAGACTCAGAGTCATCCGGATCAGTGTCAAAGCTTGCATCAACGTAACCCTTTACGATGAACTCTTTATCACCCCCATAATCAAGAAACATTTCCTTAGTCCTCTTTAGGTACCTAAGGATAATTTTGACCGCTGTCCAGTGATCCACTCCTGGATCACTATTGTACCCCCTTGCCAGACTCATGGCAAGGCACACAACATGTCTGGTACACAGCATGGCATACTTTATAGAACCTATGGCTGAGGCGTAGGGAATGCCTTTCATTCTCTCTCTATCTTCTGTCGTGGTCGGGCTTTGAGTCTTACTCAACTTCACACCTTGAATACAGGCAATAACCCTTTCTTTGACTGATCCATTTTGAACTCCTTCAAAACTTTGTCAAGGTATGTGCTTTGTGAAAGTCCTATTAAGCGTCTTGATCTATCTCTATAGATTTTGATGCCCAATATGTAAGTAGCTTCACCGAGGTCTTTCATTGAAAAATTCTTATTAAAGTATCCTTTTGTGCTATCCAGAAATTCTATATCATTTCCAATCAGCAATATGTCATCCACATATAATATCAGAAATGCTACAGAGCTCCCACTCACTTTCTTGTAAATACATGCTTCACCTTAAGTCTGTATAAAACCATATGCTTTGATCACCTCATCAAAGTGTATATTCCAACTCCGAGATGCTTGCACCACTCCATAGATGGATCGCTGGAGCTTGCACAATTTGTTAGCACCTTTAGGATCGACAAAAACTTCCGGTTGCATCATATACAACTCTTCCTCAAGAAACCCGTTAAGGAATGCAAGTTTTTGACATCCATTTGCCAGATTTCATAATCATAAAATGCGACAATTGCTAACATGATTCGGACAGACTTAAGCATCGCTACAGGTGAGAAAGTCTCATCGTAGTCAACCCTTTGACTTGTCAAAAACCTTTTGGAACAAGTCTAGCTTTGTAGACAGTGATATTACCGCCAGCCTCCGTCTTCCTCTTAAAGATCCATTTATTCTTTATGGCTTGCTGATCATCAGGCAAATCCACCAAAGTCCACACTTTGTTCTCATACATGGATCCTATCTCAGATTTCATGGCCTCAAGCCATTTTTTGGAATCTGGGCTCATCATAGTTTCTTCATAGTTCGTAGGTTCGCTATTGTCCAACAACATGACTTCTAGGACAGGATTGCCGTACCACTCTGGTGCGGAACGTGTTCTGGTCGACCTACGAGGTTGAGTAGTAACTTGATCTGAAGTTTCATGATCATCATCATTTGCTTCCTCTCTGGTTGGTGTAGGCATCACGGGAACGACTTTCTCTGATGTACTACTTTCCAATTCGAGAGAAGGTACAACTACCTCATCAAGTTCTACTTTCCTCCCACTCACTTCTTTTGAGAGAAACTCCTTCTCTAGAAAGGATCCATTCTTAGCAACAAAGATTTTATCTTCGGATCTGTGGTAGAAGGTATACCCAATAGTTTCTTTCGGGTATCCTATGAAGACGCACTTCTCCACTTTGGGTTCGAGCTTATCAGGCTAAAGCCTTTTGACAAAAGCGTCGCATCCCCAAACTTTTAAGAAATGACAGCTTAGGTTTCTTGCCAAACCACAGTTCATACGGTGTCATTTCAACGGATTTAGACGGTGCCCTATTTAACGTGAATGCAGTTGTCTCTAATGCATAACCGCAAAACGATAGTGGCAAATCGGTAAGAGACATCATAGAACGCACCATATCTAATAAAGTACGGTTACGATGTTCGGACACACCATTACGCTGTGGTGTTCCAGGTGGCGTGAGTTGTGAAACTATTCCACATTGTTTTAAATGAAGGCCAAACTCGTAACTCAAATATTCGCCTCCGCGATCAGATCATAGAAACTTTATTTTCTTGTTACGATGATTCTCCACTTCACTCTGAAATTCTTTGAACTTTTCAAACGTTTCAGACTTGTGTTTCATCAAGTAGATATACCCATACCTACTCAAATCATCTGTGAAGGTGAGAAAATAACGATACCCACCGCGTGCTTCAACACTCATCGGACCGCATACATCGGTATGTATTGTTTCCAATAAGTCATTAGCTCACTCCATTGTTCCGGAGAACAGAGTTTTAGTCATCTTGCCCATGAGGCATGGTTCGCAAGTATCAAATGATTCATAATCAAGTGATTCCAAAAGTCCATCCGCATGGAGTTTCTTCATGCGCTTTACACCAATATGACCTAAACGGCAGTGCCACAAGTATGTTGCACTATCATTATCAACTTTGTATCTTTTGGCATCAATATTATGAATATGTGTATCACTACGATCGAGATTCAATAAACCATTTACATTGGGTGTATGACCATAGAAGGTTTTTTTCATGTAAACAGAACAACAATTATTCTCTGATTTAAATGAATAGCCGTATTGCAATAAACACAATTTAATCATGTTCATGCTCAATGCAAACACCAAATAACATTTATTTAGGCTCAACACTAATCCCAAAGGTAGAGGGAGTGTGCGATGGTGACCATATCAATCTTGGAAACACTTCCAACACACATCGTTACCTCACCCTTAACTAGTCTTCATTTATTCTGCAACTCCTGTTTCGAGTTACTAATCTCAGCAACTGAACCGGTATCAAATACCCAGGGGCTACTACGAGCATCAGTAAGGTACACATCAATAACATGTATATCAAATATACCTTTGTTTACTTTGCCATCCTTCTTATCTGCTAAGTATTTGGGGCAGTTCCGCTTCCAGTGACCATTTCCTTTGTAGTAGAACATTCAGTTTCAAGCTTGGGTCCAGCTTTGGGCTTCTCCACGGGAGCGGCAACTTTCTTGCTGTTCTTCTTGAAGTTCCCTTTCTTTCCCTTGCCCTTTTTCTTAAAACTGGTGGTCTTTTTAACCATCAACACTTGATGTTCTTTCTTGATTTCTACCTCCTCTGATTTCAGCATCGCAAAGAGCTTGGGAATCATTTTCATCATCCTTTGCATATTATAGTTCATCATGAAGCTCTAGTAGCTTGGTGATAGTGACTGGAGAACTCTGTCAATCACTATCTTATCTGGAAGATTAACTCCCACTTGATTCAAGCGATTGCAGTACCCAGACATTCTGAGCACATGCTCACTGGCTGAGCTATTCTCCTCCAGCTTGTAGGCAAAGTACTTGTCAGAGGTCTCATACCTCTCAACACGAGCATGAGCCTGAAATACCAATTTCAGCTCTTGGAACATCTCATATGTTCCATGGTGTTCAAAACGTCTTTGGAGCCCCGATTCTAAGCCATAAAGCATGGCACACTAAACTATCAAGTAGTCATCAGATCGAGCTTGTTAAACGTTCATAACGTCTACATCAGCTCCTGCAGCAGGTCTGTCACCTAGCGGTGCATCAAGGACATAATTCTTCTGTGCAGCAATGAGGATAATCCTCAGATCACGAACCTAGTCCACATTAATGCTAGCATCATCTTTCAACTTAGTTTTCTCTAGGAACGTATCAAAAAAATGTGGAAGCTACATCGCGAGCTATTGAACTACAACATAATTTGCAAAGACATTTTGACTATGTTCATGATAAATCTTAGTTCAATTAATCAAATTACTAATGAACTCCCACTTAAATCAACATCCCTGGGGTTATCTAAGTGATACATGATCCAAATCAACTAACCCATGTCTGATCATCACGTGAGATGAAGTAGTCATCAATGGTGAACATCTCTACATTGACCATATCTACTATATGACTCACGTTCGACCTTTCGGTCTCCAGTGTTCCGAGACCATGTCTGTACATGCTAGGCTCGTCAAGTTTAACCCAAGTATTCTGCATGTGCAAAACTGTCTTATACCCATTGTATGTGAACGTAGAGTCTAACACACCTGATCATCACGAGGTGCTTCAAAATGACAAACTTTGGTAACGGTGCATACTCGGGGAGAACACTTTTATCTTGAAATTTAGTGAAGGGATCATCTTATAATGCTACCGCCGTCCTAAGCAAAATAAGATGCATAAAGGATAAACATCACATGCAATGAAAATATGTGACATGATATGGCCATCATCATCTTGTGCTTTTGATATCCATCTCCAAAGCATCGTCATGATCTCCATCGTCACCGGCTCGACATCTTGATCTCCATCGTTGCGTCGGAGTCGTCTCGCTAACTATTGCTACTACAACTATTGCTAATGCATAGCAATAAAGTAAAGCAATTACATGGCGCTTGCATTTCATACAATAATTAAAAGACAACCCTAAGGCTCCTGCCGGTTGTCGATATTACAAAACATGATCATCTCATACAACAACATAGATCACATCACGTCTTGACCATATCACATCACAACATACCCTGCAAAAACAAGTTAGACGTCCTCTACTTTGTTGTTGCTAGTTTTACGTGGCTACTACGGGCAACTAGCAAGAACCGTTATTACCTACGCAAAACCACAACGGTGATTATCAAGTTTGCTGTTTTAACCTTCTTCAAGGACCGACCATAGTCAAAATTCGATTCAACTAAAGTGGGAGAAACAGACACCCGCCAGCCACCTTTATGCAAAACAAGTTGCATGTCAGTCGGTGGAACCGGTCTCTTGTGCGTGGACATGTAAGGTTGGTCGGGCCGCTTCATCCCACAATGCCGCCGAATCAAAATAAGACGTTGGTGGTAAGCAGTATGAACATCACCGCCCACAACTTCTTTGTGTTCTATTCGTGCATATCATCTACGCATAGACCTGGCTCATGATGCCACTGTTGGGGAACGTTGCATGGAAATCAAAAAAAAATCTACGCACACGCAAGATCTATCCATGGAGATGCATAGCAATGAGAGGGGAGAGTGTGTCTACGTACCCTCGTAGACAGTAAGCGGAAGCGTTTATTAACGTGGTTGATGTAGTCGAACTTCTTCGCGATCCAACCGATCAAGTACAGAACGTACGACACCTCCGCGTTCAGCACACGTTCAGCTCGGTGACGTCCTCGCCTTCTTGATCCAGCAAGATGGGCGAAGTAGTAGATGAGTTCCGGCAGCATGGCGGCATGGTGACGGTGGTGGTGATGCTATCTCCGCAGGGCTTCACCTAAGCACTCCGAAAATATGACCGAGGGACGAAACTATGGAGAGGGGCGCCGCACACGGCTAAGAGATTGTCGTGGTATATATATAGGGGGAGGGGAGGCAGCCAGGAGCTGCCCCAAGGGTGGCCTGTCGCCCACTTGGGCTCCTGCGCTCTAGCGCCCCCCTTCCTTGTATGCTTGCGGGGGGAAGGCAGGAGGAGGTGGCGCCCCCCCTTTTCCTTCCTCCAAGGTGGAGGGAAGGAAAGAGGGGCTAGCCCTCCCTCCTTTCCATCCCTAGGGCTGGCGGCCAAGGGAAGGGGCGCGCCAGCCCCTTGTGGGCTGGTGTGTTCCCCCCTCTTGGCCCATAAGGCCCATTAACCTCCCGGGGCTTCCCGGAACCCCTTCCGGTGATCCGATGACTACCCGATACACTCCGAAACCTTTTCGGTGTCCAAATAGCATTGTCCTATATATCAATCTTTACCTCTGGATCATTTCGGAGCTGCTCGTCATGTTCGTGATCTCATCCGGGACTCCGAACAACATTCGGTCACCAAATCACATAACTCATATAACACTATATTGTCAATGAACGCTAAGCGTGCGAACACTACGGGTTCGAGAACTATGTAACATGACTGAGACACCTCTCCGGTCAATAACCAATAGCGGAACCTGGATGCCCATATTGGTTTGTAAATATTCTACGAAGATCTTTATCGGTCGAACCTTATGATAACATATGTAATTCCCTTTGTGTGTGGGTATGTTACTTGCCCGAGATTCGATCGTCGGTATCTCTATACCTAGTTCAATCTCGTTACCGGCAAGTCTCTTTACTCGTTCCGTAATACATCATCTTGCAACTAACTCCTTAGTCACTTTGCTTGCAACTTCTTGTGATGTGTATTAACGAGAGGGCCTAGAGATACCTCTCCGATACACGGAGTGACAAATCCCAATCTCGATTCACACCAACTCAACAGACACCTTCGGAGATACCTGTAGAGCATATTTATGATCACCCAGTTACGTTGTGACATTTGATAGCACACAAGGCATTCCTCCGGTATCCGGGAGTTGCATGATCTCATGGTCGAAGGAACATGTATTTGACATTAAGAAAGCAGTAGTAATAAACTGAACGATCATATGTTATGCTAACGGTTTGGTCTTCTCCATCACATCATTCTCCTAATGATGTAATCCCGTTATCAAATGGCAACTCATGTCTATGGTTAGGAAACCTTAACCATATTTGATCAACGAGCTAGTCTAGTAGAGGCTCACTAGGGACACGGTATTTGTTTATGTATCCACACATGTAATTAAGTTTCCGGTCAATACAATTCTAGCATGAATAATAAACTTTTATCATGATTAAGGAAATATAATAATAACCATTTTATTATTGCCTCTAGGGCATATTTCCATCACTAGGGAGATAGTGAGTTTGAGAGAGAGAGAGAGAGAGAGGGAAGAGCCCCGAGACGGCGGAGTGGTGCGTGAGAGAGTTACAGACGACGAGATAGGGAATTCGTGCGCGTACGATGAGTGCACCCTACATATTTAGCTTAGACTACAGTCGTACATTGTGTGCGAGAGAGACCTATACATGGAGTGTGCATGCGAACTAGAGAGAGAGAGAGAGAGATACGGGTAGGGACCGACAAGGATTGTGTTTGTATGCGTGCGATAGAAACCAAGATTGTCGAATAGAGAGAGAACAGGAGTCCGGGAGAGGGGAGAGGTCGCGTTTATGCATCGAAGACTGATATAAACCATGTTTCGGGATAAATTTGCATTCAAATCTTTTAATTGGAGAACATGGTGTTTGCAATCCACACATGAACGGAGATATGGTATCAAACAAGTTCATTAGTTTGACTTTCAGCATGTTCGTGGAGTACTATAATACAACATGCTACTCAATTGAGGTGTTTAATTTTGGATTTAGTCCACAATTTTGACCGGGTGAACGAGCTATTTCACTGAATCGAGATATTTCATTTTGGGGTTGATTCCCGTTTTTGAGTGGGTCAACTATTTGTCAAATAGTAAATTGGTAGCAACGAGCATGTAAAATCACATTAGTCCCGAGCATCGTCTCACCATCTAAAAACGAAGTGGCAAGCTAATATTTCAAAATTTGATTCGAATCGACTTGGTAAGGTAGGCGCTGATGCTCGTTCTCCCAAAATTTGAACGAACCGCTAAACACCCTCTGCTCGGTGGAATTCGCCCGAGCAAATAAATGGGAGACGCCCAATTACCGGCCTATGTGGGACACGCATCAATTGGCCCGTCGTACATGGAGGGTAGTGATACGTCTCCAATGTATCTATAATTTTTGATTGTTCCATGCTGTTATATTATCATTCTTGGATGTTTTACAATCATTTTATAGCAACTTTATATCATTTTTTTGGACTAACCTATTGACATAGTGCCCAGTGCTAGTTGCTGTTTTCTGCTTGTTTTTTACTTCACAGGAAATCAATACCAAACGGAGTCCAAACATAGCGAAACTTTTTGGAGATGTTTTTTTGGACCAGAAGACATCCAGTGGGCCAAACAAGTACCGAAGAGGGGGTCCGAGGTGAGCACAAGACACCAGGGCGCGCCTGGGCCCCCAGGCGCGCCCTGATGGGTTGTGCCCACCTCAGTGACCTCCCGCACCACCTCTTTGCTCTATAAATACAACAATATTCCAGAAACCCTAGGGGAGTCGACGAAAATCAATTCCAGTCGCCGCAAGTTCCAGAAACCACAGATCCAATCTAGACACCATCACGGAGGGGTTCATCATCCTCATTGGTGCCTCTCCGATGATGCGTGAGTAGTTCATTGTAGACCTACGGGTCCGTAGTTAGTAGCTAGATGGCTTTCTCTCTCTCTTTTGATTCTCAATACAACGGTCTCTCGGAGATCTATTTGATGTAACTCCTTTTTGCGGTGTGTTTGTTGGGATCCGATGAACTTTGAGTTTATGATCAGATCTATGTTTTTATCCATGAGAGTTATTTGAGTCTTTTGATCTCTTATATGCATGATTACTTATAGCCTCGTATTTCTTCTCCGATATTTGGGTTTTGTTTGGCCAACTTGATCTATTTATCTTGCAATGGGGAGAGGTTCTTTGTGATGGGTTCGATCTTACGGTGCTTGATCCCAGTGACAGAAGGGGAAACGACATGTATGTATCGTTGCTATTAAGGATAACAAGATGGGGTCTATTTCTACATAAATAGATCTTGTCTACATCATGTCATCGTTCTTATTGCATTACTCCGTTTCTCCATGAACTTCATACACTAGATGCATGCTGGATAGCGGTCGATGTGTGGAGTAATAGTAGTAGATGCAAGCAGGAGTCGGTCTACTAATCTTGGACGTGATGCCTATATAATGATCATTGCCTGGATATCGTCATGATTATTTGAAGTTCTATCAATAGCCCAATAGTAATTTGTTTACCCACCGTTTGCTATTTTTCTCGAGAGAAGCCACTAGTGAAACCTACGGCCCCCGGGTCTCTTCTTTAATATATTTGCCTTCGCGATCTATTTTTATTTGCTTTTATTTTCAGATCTATTAATCCAAAAATACAAAAAAAATACCTTGCTGCAATTTTTACTTATTTATTTTATCTCGCGTTTCCGCGAGATCTATTTATCCAATCTACTACAATTTTACCTATCCTTTTACTCGTGAGGGATTGACAACCCCTCTCTTACGTCGGGTTGCAAGTATTTGTTCTTTGTGTGCAGGAGCTGTTTACGTGGTGTTGCGTGGTTCTCCTACTGGTTCGATAACCTTGGTCTCATCACTGAGGAAATACCTACCTATGCTGTGCTGCATCATCCCTTCCTCTTTGGGGAAATACCGACGTAGTTCTAGCAAACATCAGGTAGCTTTGTAACTTCATCCAAGCGTGCCCTCTCCTCGGCCGAAATGACAGGTGCCGAATAATTCATAAGCCATGGGCAGCAAAACACCCTCTCCTCGGCCGAAATCGCTCGCGCCCACTATTTCAAAGCGCGCCCTCCTCGCCCGAAATCGCTGGCGCCCACTATTTGGGAGAAGCAAAGTTACCCTACTATCCCCGACCCTCAAGACACAGACCCAAGCCCAGAAGCCAAAAGGCAGGGGTAGAACTATAACTTCCCCCACATTATAGACAAATGCGTCTGTAAGACATGGTTCCCCCTTCTGATTCCCCATTCATACAGCGTCGACGCCAAATCACCTTCTCCCCAGCCGAGAAACCTCAGCCCCTCCATGGCGCCCCCACCGCACCAAATTCACCGCCGCCCTCCTCCCAAATGACGGAGCCGCTGTTCGTTTGCCGCCATGCATTGGGCCATGTGCCTCTTACTCCGTGCGGCCGGAGCTACCTCGACGATGACCGCCTGAACCGTACCGAAGCCGATTCACCCACGCCGTTGTGCACGGCGCCAGAGCGGCTCCAACTTCGAACGCGTCCAGGGCCCCGGCGCAGCTTCCCCGTAGTCATCGACCGTCGTGACATATCTGCTTTCCTGCCGTCGGGAGCAACCGCAACCGCGCCGGCCTCACCGACTTGGTAGCTGGAGCTGCCTACTTCACCGGGCCGCAAGATAGGTCGTACACTCATCTTAAATCACTTTATTTAGGCATCAGTTGCCTGAATTTTTATTTTGGGCCAGTCGATTCCCAATGGGAAGTAGCACCCCTCCAGGCGGCGGAGCTCCTAGGCTGCCGGTTGGCTGGGGCAGCAGTGCCTCGGCGTCTATCGTAGGGGTGCGGGGGCGCAAGTTCACCGCGGAAGCAGTGCTTAGGTGGCTATCATAGAGTTGCGTGGGTTGAAGGTACTGCCGCCGCCGGATCTGGATGACGGCAGTCTTTGTAGTTTGGCCGGGGGCGGCGCAACCATGGCAGTGCAGTGGGGCGGGGGGCGGGGTTTTTGTCGGAGCTCTCGCGGCCAGGGACAGCGGTGGCAGGCTGCTCTGCCGGTGGTCGCTGGCTCTTCGGGGAAGATTCTGAACAGTGTCAGCCGGGAGGCACAAGACGGCCATCTAGCCATCCGGCGTAGATCGGACAGTACCAAAAAAAATCGTGTGACCCCAATTTAGTTTTCAGTCAACAGACGTGTGACTAGTCTCGTACCTTCGCGTTCATCTCTTAGGGTATTTCTTCAGATCAGAGATATGTTTCGTTCTTAACATTATGGATTTTCTGCATCTTCAGCCACACCGTCTTCCTTCTCACCGCAGCTGCTCCAACAAGGGAAGCATACACCAGAAGGGAGCTATAGTCCCCACTCAACACTTCCCTGCCTTGAATGTGCGTGCCCGACATGGACAGCCACAACAACCGCAGGGCCATCGACAAGTCAGCAGATGATGCTCACTCCTATGGATGGTGGCCAGATAGGTTGTACCCTCATCTTACTTCTGTGCAACATTTATGGCTTCGTTATTCATCTAATCATGGAAAATAGATTATCACATGTCACTATATATTCATGCTGATCTCTTAAGAGTCTTGTTCCAGAGTTAATGTTGTTCCATAGTTCAGATAAGAGACTTGTTCAGGAGTTAACGCTGTTCCATGCTTATCATCCATCAACCAATGCTATCCCACAGGCTAGAAATTATACCACTTCTAGTATTACCTATGTTGTTGTTCTTTAATACTTTTGTGTGCCATCTAGTTAATCTCGAGTACAAACAATACATATTCTGTAGCTTTCATCTGTGTTCTCCCTTTAGTTTTTGAGACCTGTTGCTGCTAGTTAAGTCCAGTCCTACTATTTATGTCGTCTCCTACAGGCACTCATTACATAATCTAAGTACTAGTTGTCTTCCATGCATGTCAGATATAATTGCACACACTTATATATCCACAAGAACCTCGCGGAGCAATGTAACAGCCAACAAACTTGACGTCAATGACACCCAATATGATGGAATAGTTGAAGGCAGTTCTTCAGAAGACTTGCAGAAAGATGATGAATCCTATTTACCCCACAAGGTCCTTGCTCTAAATTGGCCCGTGATATGGGTACATCATGCATATAATGTCCTGGAGTGCATCTACTCTGTTGTAATGCCATGTGCTTAGCCTGCTGATCATGCATGTAAATATGTCATGCCTTCCTGTTTTTCAGTACCTATTCCATTCATGATAACATGTTTTCAAATTCAAGTACTGTCATTCTACTCTGTCGCAATGCCATCTCCTTAGTTTGGACATCATGCTTCTGAATATCTTATGCATTGTTATTCATCAGTATGTACTCCATCCGTCTACCATACCATATATTTTTTACATTGAAGTGCTGTTCTACTGGTCTGTTGTAATGCTATCTTAGTTTCCCAATCATACACGCATATGTTGCCTTCGTGTTTTTCTGTACCTATTCTGCTATCATATAGTTTTACATTCAACTTGTGTTTTATTACTATGTTGTCCTGTCGTATCCCTAGCTCTTACATCATACTCCCTCCGTTCGGATTACATGTCACGGAAATGGATAAAAATGGATGTATCTAGAACTGAAATACGCCTAGACACATCCATTTATTTCCGGATGGAGGGAATACATGTCAATATGTCATGCCTTTCTATTCTTCAGTACCTATTCCATCTCTCTGCCGTAGCATGTTTTATAATTGAAGCACCATTCTTCTATATAAGGCATGCAAGGGGAAGACGGCTATGTTAGAATCTGAAGGGCTACAAATAAGGTCTTTGCAAAAGATCCAAACGCCAGGAGATAGGAAACCAACTCCAGTGTTCATAGATACTGCTCCAGCACAGAGTAACCCAACTCCTCCTGATAATCAGCAGATTCTAGTGGCCAGAGAACTAGTCCGCTCTAGGCCAGCAAAAATATGTCAACTCCTTTCTAAGAAGCGTGTGCATATCCTCGCATCATGAAATTTTATAGCATTCAGATCATATTTTTTACATGTTTCTTACCCATCTCTCTTTTAGAAAACAAGCTTAAAGGATAGAAGACTTTCTAAACTGGGCTCGTGTTCGAGGAAAGTATCTTGCGGGAATTCTCTGTGCTCCAATGCTAATGTAAGTACCTGCTGTATATCACTATATTTTTACATCAACATGTATTTTGTTAATTGGCGTGAATCCAACCTTTATCTGATCTAAATTTACTTGTAGCAAAATGTATTATTAAAGGCGACAATGTTGATTTTTGTAAGGAAAACTGCCTGGTAGTTTTGCATACTGAGCTGCATGAGTGTACTATCTCATATCATGCACATTACTAAATTGTAGTGCTGTGGTCTGGTTGCCCAATCATTCATTGTGTCAATGTTGCTTTCCTATTACCTTACCTGGCTGATGATAGCTGTGCCATATTGTGTTAATTTGGTGTAGCCTGGTGTTGTCTAGTTGCCCAAACGTTCATTGTGTCAATGTTGCTTTCCTATTATCTGATCTGGCCAATGATAGAAATGATAGTGTGTTAATTTGGTGCAGGCTGCTGAAGATAAGAAGACAAACTCTGAAAACAGCAAGGCAACCCCATTGTTTCTTTCCAATAAATCTAGGGTAGGTGATATGGCAATAACTCTTGATTAATCTGTTCGGTTCCCCTCCTAATTTATGTTATGATGCAGTGGTCAAGACACTCTCCACTATCAATAACACAAGCCTGCCAAAATTTCCATCTCAATCTGTTCAATTTCCTCTGTCTTGAATCCAACGGAAAAAATGTATGTTTGTGAACCAATTACTGGCTGAAGCAATGATGGAAATCGTGGAGGAATTAGAGGTACACATTCTTGCGCAACAACAACTGATCAATGTTTTAAGAGATAGTGTAGCAAAGAAGGAAGAACTTGCTCACATGCTTATGGCCGTCATCCGCGCTGAGGTTGCAGATTGTGAGGTTGTAGATCGTTAAGTTTTGTTCATTTATTTGCACTGGCATAAATCTTTGATTGCCCAGTGGATGTAATTTCCTGTAATATATGCTGGATGTGCTACGTTTTTTCCATTATGCCATACATTTGCTTAGCGTGCCTCAGATTCGAGCTAACTGGTCGCTAGGAAGCCAAAAAAGCTGTGAAATTAATATCTAGCATGAACCGTCGTGGGCCCTTTGTGAAGGATAGCGTCCCACTACCTTAATGGGCCCCCCTAATGGGCTGGCAAGGGCCAAAACTCTCTTGGGGCTTTGATTGATCGGTTTTTGTCCTGTCCATAAATGCTCATTGTAATGAGCTCAAATTATAGCTGGGCCGAATTCGACTTTGTCAAATTGGGCCTACAGACATGTTCAAACTTTAGGGGGCCCAATAAGTTGATGGCCGTAACCAAGCTGAAAGCTCTATTGGGTCGCTATAATTGAAACGAGCCAATAGTTAATGCTTGGTCCAGTGACCTCTCTGGTCGTTAACAGGCCGAAATCGAAGCGGGCAATAAGTGGGCCCATTCGATTTCACGGGCCGTTAATAGGCCAATACTAAGGTCGGGCTGTATATGGCCCAACTGTATTGTGGGCCTTTAGTAGGCCGAAAGAGACAGCGGGTTGGTATTGGACCATGAAGAGCATGGGCCGCTCAGAGGCCGAAAGTTAGGTCGGACTATATATGGCCCAACTTTGCTGTGGGCCTTTAGCAGGCCGAAAGAGAAACCGGGCTGGTATTGGACCATGAAGAGCATGGGCCTTTAAGAGGCCAAAACTCAGGTCAGACTTCATATGGCCCAACTCCTTTATGGGCCGTTAACAGGCTGAAAGACACACCTGGCTTGAAATTGGGCCAACACTTAAATGGGTCGCTAAAAGGCCGAAAGACGTACATCCTGAAAATTGGCCCATCCCTTGAATGGGCTGTTAACAGGCCGAAACTACATTGGGCCAATATTGAGCCCAAATATATAGCGGGTTGTTAACGGGCTCGAACTGACGATGGCCTGCAATGGTGTCAAATAGTTAACGGGCTGTTGACGGCCCATATTGGCACATCTCGTATGGGCCGTGGGCCTAAATGGACCAGACACAAGTAGGCCTATATGGGTCGGCCTGCAAATTTTGACTGGGCCAGCCTCTTTCACCTAAATGGGACACTGTTGGGCCTTGCCACGTGTTGACATATCATAGGCGCCTCCCGTACAATGAGTGGATGACATCTGTCCCAACGCTGAGCCGACACGTGGATCCTCCGGCGAATGAGAATTTTACACGTGGAAAATCCCCATTGGTTCTGGCTGTTAACGGGTTATCGGATCCAAACCGGAACCCGATAGCTTAACGGTGACCCATTACGGTGGATGCCACGTGTCGGTTACCCTTGATGAAAACACTTCCATGACGCGCGATTTATCGTCATGGAAGTGGACACTTCCGTGATGATAATTTCAGTATTGTCAGGGAACACTTTACGACAACACAAGTATGACTATCTTGATTCTGTGATAAAATCGTCATGGATGTATGTGCATGACAAAAAATGTGACCTACTGTGACAAACACATATCATCACGCAAGTTTTTTTTGTAGTGAAGGTTCAAGATAGTGAGACAACCCTGTTGGTCTCCAAGAAAGCTGATAAAAAACTATCTTGTAGATAGTGAGACAACCCCAAAGTCATGCCTTGATGTACTATTCGAATTACTTGTCACTAGCGCTGGCACAAGCTCTTCGAACTCGCTGCCTGAATCACTTCGGCTTCTTGAGTCTCAGCTACAAGCTGAAAGGCATCAGTCAGCTGTGCTGCAACAAGAAGCCGAAGGACTGAGGAAGTCCCTGCAGAATTCAGATGCATACTTTCTGGTGCAATAGCAAGCGTTGGAGGATTTTAGCGCCAAACAAGGGAAAGCTAATAAGCTTGCTAAGCTTCTTGCCAGCATGGTGGGTATCCAGGATATCGTTTATTGATCTCTTGTGAAGTGGTTTCAGTTCTAGACTTGTTTTGCTGCGGCGTTTATTTGTATTGGTGTGCAATTTAGACGCCCAGTGTATGTAATATGCTATTTTGTTCACTATATTTGCACTGGTGGTGAACTTTGATGCCCAGTGGATGTAATATTTGTAATAGCCATAATAGCCTAGCGTAAGTTGCATGCTTATTTATTTCCTTATTGTCTTGTTTATTTGTTTGATTGTAGTCACTGTAGTTCTTTTTCCACGGTTTGTTAGTGGCCACAATAACCATGGGCCACATACGAACCGTTGTAACCGTGGTCCTTCTACCTACTGTAGTAGTATAGGCCTCCTACGGGCCGTAGGATCCATGGGCCTCCTACGGGCCTGTAACGCCCCCGACTTAATCATGCACTAATCATACACGCAAATGCGCACAATCAAGATCAGAGACTCACGGGAAGATATCACAACACAACTCTAAACACAAATTAAAGTCATACAAGCTTTATATTACAAGCCAGGGGCCTCGAGGGCTCGAATACAAATGAGTCAGCGGAAGCAACAATATCTCAGTACAGATATAAGTTAAACAAGTCTGCCTTAAGAAGGCTAGCATAAAAGCAACAACGATAAAAAAGGCAAGGCCTCTTGCCTGGGTGCCTCCTATCTACTCCTTGTCATCGGCGGTCTCCATGTAGTAGTAGGCTCCGTCAGGGTAGTAGTAGTCATCGGCGGTGGCAGCTGGCTCCTGGGTTCCATCATCTGATCGCAGCAATCGGGTAGAGCGGAAAAGAGGTAGCAAAGCAACCGTGAGTACTCATCCAAAGTACTCACAAGACTTAAATCAGATCTACACTAAGTATGCATTAGTATCAAAGGAATCGGGCTATGTCTTTGGACTGAACTGTAGAATGCCAGAAAAGAAGGAAAGGACTAGTGGTACGTCCATTTTGCATCATGTTTTTATTCTCATATTTATTGCATTATGGACTGTTATTTCACATTATGGTACAATACTTATGCCTTTTCTCTCTTATTTTACAAGATTTACATGAAGAGGGAGAATGCCGGCAGTTGGAATTCTGGACCGGAAAGGAGCAAACCTGAGATACCTATTCTGCACAACTCCAAATGTCCTAAAACTTTATGGAGAATTGTTTTGGAATATATATAAAATATTGGGCGAAGAAACTACAGAAGGGGACCCACCAGGTGGCCAAAAGCATGGGGGGCGCGCTCTACCCCCCAGGGCTTATGGGCCCCCTGGCCATCGTCTGGTGTCCATCTTCTGCTATATGAAAGGTTTTGACCTAGAAAAAATAAGGAGAGAGCTTTCGGGACGAAGCGCCATCGTCTCGAGGCAGAACCTGGGCAGGAGCAATCTAGAGCTCCGGCAGAGCGATTCTGCCGGGGAAACTTCCCTCCGGGAGGGGGAAATCGAAGCTATCATCATCACGAACGATCCTCTCATCGTGGGAGGGTCAATCTTCATCAACGTATTCACCAGCACCATCTCCTCCCAAACCCTAGTTCATCTCTTGTATTCAATCTTTCCTTAGAACCTCAGATTGGTACCTGTAGGTTGCTAGTAGTGTTGATTACTCTTTGTAGTTGATGCTAGTTGGTTTACTTGGTGGAAGATCATATGTTCAGATCCTTAATGATATTTATTACCTCTCTGATCTTGAACATGAACATGCTTTGTGAGTAGTTACGTTTGTTCCTGAGGACATGGGAGAAGTCTTGTTATAAGTAATCATGTGAATTTGGTATTCGTTCGATATTTTGATGAGATGTATGTTGTCTTTCCTCTAGTGGTGTTATGTGAATGTCGACTACATGACACTTCACCATGATTTGCGCCTAGGGGAAGGCATTGGGAATTAATAAGTAGATGATGGGTTGCTAGAGTGATAGAAGCTTAAACCCTAGTTTATGCGTTGCTTCGTAAGGGGCTGATTTGGATCCACATGTTTCATGCTATGGTTAGATTTATCTAAATTCTTCTTTCGTAGTTGCGGATGCTTGCGAGAGGGGTTAATCATAAGTGGGAGGCTTTTCCAAGTAAGGACAACACCCAAGCACTGGTCCACCCACATATCAAATTATCAAAGTAGTGAACGCGAATCAGATGAGCATGATGAAAACTAACTTGACGGTAATTCCCATGTGTCCTCGGGAGCGCTTTGCTTTATATAAGAGGTCATCCAGGCTTATCCTTTGCTATAAAAAGGATTGGGCCACCTTGCTGCACCTTTGTTACACTTGTCACTTGTTACCCGTTACGAATTATCTTATCACAAAACTATCTGTTACCGATAATTTCAGTGCTTGCAGAAAATACATTGCTGAAAACCGCTTGTCATTTCCTTCTGCTCCTCGTTGGGTTCGACACTCTTACTTATAGAAAGGACTA
Source organism: Thinopyrum elongatum (assembly GCA_011799875.1). Lineage (NCBI taxonomy): Eukaryota > Viridiplantae > Streptophyta > Magnoliopsida > Poales > Poaceae > Thinopyrum > Thinopyrum elongatum. Next base: position 617,334,130 of record CM022298.1, on the reverse strand, counting down.
CGATTGATCCCCTATACTTGTGGGTCATCAAGACTCTTTTCTGGCGCCGCTGCCGGGGAGTGAAGCGCCTTTGGTGAGTGGAATTTGGTAAGGAAACATTTATATTACATGCTGAAATTTATTGTCGCTTGTCACTATGGAAAGTCATCCTTTGAGGGGCTTGTTCGGGGTATCTTCACCTCGACCGAAGAGCAAAGAGTTGCTCCTCAACCTACTGCACCTACATAAAATATTTATTATGAAATTCCTTCGGGTATGATAGAGAAACTGCTAGCTAATCCTTATGCAGGAGATGGAACACTACATCCTAATATGCATCTAATCTATGTGGAACAGGTTTGCGGATTATTTAAGCTTGCAGGTTTACCCGGAGATGAAGTCAAGAAGAAGTTCTTCCCTTTATCTTTGAAGGGAAAGGCATTGGCATGGTATAGGCTATGCGATGATATTAGGGTTTGCAATTACAACCGATTGAAATTGGAATTTCATCAGAAGTTTTATCCTATGCATCTGGTTCATCGTGATCAGAATTATATATATAATTTTTGGCCTCGTGAAGTAGAACGTATCTCTCAAGCTTGGGGGGGGGGGGCTTAAGTCAATGTTATATTCATGCCCCAATCATGAGCTCTCGAGAGAAATTATTATTCAGAACTTTTATGCTCGACTTTCTCGTAATGATCAATCCATGCTCGATACTTCTTGTCTTGGTTCTTTTATGAAGAAGACTATTGTATTCCGATGGGATATTTTGGAAAGAATTAAATGCAACTCCGAAGATTGGGAGCTCGATGAAGGTAAGGAGTCAGGTATAAACCTTGAGTTTGATTGTGTTAAATCTTTTATGGATACCGATGCTTTTCGTGAATTTAGCACTAAATATGGACTTGACTCTGAGATGGTAGCTTCTTTTTGTGAATATTTTGCTACTCATGTTGATCCCTCTAAGGAGAAGTGGTTTAAATATCATCCTCCCATTGAAGTAAAGTAGTAGAACCCATTGATGCTAGTGAAAGAACCACCACTTATAATGTTGATCCTGTTATTCCTACTGCTTATCTTGGGAAACCACCTTTTCCTGTTAGGATAAAAGAACATGCTAAGGCTTCCGTTGTGGTTCGTAAGAGTTATACTAGAATACCTGCACCCCCTAAACAAATTAAAGTTGAATCTAATGTTGCTATGGTTAAAGATCTCTTGGTTGAAAATATTGATGGGCATGTTATTTATTTATGTAATGAAGCTACTAGAATTGCCAAACCCGATGAAAAAGATAAACACAAACCTGTTGTTGGCATGCCTGTTGTCTCTGTTAAAATAGGAGATCATTGTTATCATGGCTTATGTGATTTGGGCGCTAGTGTGAGTGCTATCCCGTTTACCTTATATCAAGAAATTATGAATGATATTGCACCTGCTGAAATAGAAGATATTGATGTTACTATTAAGCTTGCTAATAGATATACTATCACACCACTTCGGATTGTTAGAGATGTTGAAGTCTTGTGTGCGAAAATAAAATATCCTACTAATTTCCTAGTTCTTGGTTCCCCACAAGATGATTTTTGTCTCATTATATTTGGTAGACCTTTCTTGAATACTGTTAATGCTAAGATAGATTGTGAGAAAGAAACTATTAGCATAAGTTTTGGGGATGTTTCTCATGAGTTTAATTTCTCCAAATTCCGTAGACAACCTTGTGATAAAGAATTGCCTAGTAAAGATGAAACTGTTGTCTTGCTTCTATTGTCATGCCTCCCACTGATCCTTTAGAACAATATTTGCTAGACCATGAAAATGATATGCATATGAATGAAAGAAATGAACTAGATGAGATATTCTTTAAACAAATGCCTGTTTTGAAACACAAATTACCTGTTGAGATTCTTGGAGATCCTCTTCCTCCCAAGAGTGATCCTGTGTTTGAGCTTAAACAACTACCTAATACTTTGAAATATGCTTATCTTGATGAAAAGAAGATATATACTGTTATTATTAGTGCTAACCTTTCAGAGCATGAAGAAAAGAGATTATTGAAAACTCTAAGGAAGCACCGTGCCGCTATTGGATATACTCTTGATGATCTTAAGGGCATTAGTCCCACTCTATGTCAGCATAAAATTAATATGGAACCAGATGCTAAACCAGTTGTTGATCACTAGCGACGACTGAATCCTAAAATGAAAGAAGTGGTAAGAAATGAAATATTAAAGCTTCTGGAAGCAGGTATAATTTATCCTATTGCTGATAGTAGATGGGTAAGTCCTGTTCATTGTGTCCCTAAGAAGGGTGGTATTACTGTTGTCCTTAATGATAAAAATGAACTTATCCCACAAAGAATTATCACAGGTTATAGAAAGGTAATTGATTTTAGAAAATTGAACAAAGCTACTAGGAAAGATCATTATCCTTTGCCTTTTATAGATCAAATGCTAGAAAGATTATCAAAACATACACATTTCTGCTTTCTAGATGGATACTCCGTTTTCCCCAAATACCTGTCTCACAAGAGGATCAAGAAAAAACTACTTTTACATGCCCTTTTGGTACTTTTGCTTATAGACGTATGCCTATTGGTTTATGCAATGCACCTGCTACCTTTCAAAGATGTATGACTGCTATATTCTCCGACTTTTGTAAAAAAAATTGTTGAGGTTTTCATGGATGATTTTTCCGTTTACGGGACTTCTTTTGATGATTGCTTAAGCAACCTTGATCGAGTTTTGTAGAGATGTGAAGAAACTAATCTTGCTTTGAATTGGGAGAAGTGCCACTTTATGGTTAATGAAGGAATTGTCTTGGGGCATAAAATCTCCGAAAGCGGTATTGAAGTTGATAAAGCTAAAGTTGATGCAACTAAAAAAATCTCGTGTCCTACGGATATCAAAGGTATAAGAAGTTTCCTTGGTCATGCTAGTTTCTATAGGAGATTTATTAAAGACTTCTCTAAAATTTCTAGGCCTCTCACTTATCTTTTGCAAAAAGATGTTCCGTTTGTTTTTGACGATGATTGCTTAGAAGCCTTTGAAATACTTAAGCAAGCCTTGATCTCTGCACCTATATATTGTCCAACCACCTGATTGGAACCTACCCTTTGAAATTATGTGTGATGCTAGTGATTATGCTATTGATGCTGTTCTAGGACAAAGAGTTGATAAGAAATTAAATGTTATCCATTATGCTAGCAAAACTCTAGACAGTGCTCAAAGAAATTATGCTACTACTGAAAATGAATTTTTAGCGGTTGTGTTTGCTTGTGATAAATGCAGATCTTACATTGTTGATTCCAAAGTAATTATTCACACCGATCATGCTGCAATTAAATACCTTATGGAAAAGAAAGATGCTAAACTTAGGCTCATTAGGTGGGTTCTCTTGCTACAAGAATTTGATTTACATATTATTGATAGGAAAGGAGCTGAGAATCCCGTAGCAGACAACTTGTCTAGGTTAGAAAATATTCTTGATGACCCACTACCTATTGATGATAGTTTTCCTGATGAAAAATTAGCTGTCATAAATGCTTCTCGTAGTACCCCATGGTATGCAGACTATGCTAATTATATTGTTGCTAAATTTATACCACCTAGTTTCACATACCAGCAAAAGAAAAAGTTTTTCTATGATTTAAGACATTACTTCTGGGATGACCCACACCTTTATAAAGAAGGAGTAGATGGTGTTATTAGACGTTGTATGCCTGAGCATGAATAGGAACAAATCCTACGGAAGTGTCACTCCGAGTCATACGGAGGACACCATGTGGGAGACCGAACTGCACACAAGTTATTACAATCTGGTTTTTATTGGCCTACTCTTTTCAAAGATGCTCGTAAGTTTGTCTTGTCTTGTGATGAATGTCAAAGAATAGGTAACATTAGTAGATGTCGGGACAAGCCTATAAATTATTCACTTGTTATTGAACCATTCAATGTTTGGGGGTTTGATTATATAGGACATTTTCCTTCCTCCAATGGGTATACTCATATTCTAGTTGTTGTTGATTACGTTACTAAGTGGGTAGAAGCTATTCCAACTAGTAGTGCTGATCACAACACTTCCATTAAAATGCTTAAAGAAGTTATTTTCCCAAGGTTTGGAGTCCCTAAATATTTGATGACTGATGGTGGTTCACATTTTATTCATGGTGCTTTCCATAAATTGCTTGTTAAGTATGATGTTAACCATAGAATTGCATCTCCTTATCATCCTTAGTCTAGTGGTCAAGTTGAATTAAGTAATAGGGAAATAAAATTGATCTTGTAAAAGACTGTTAATAGATCCAGGAAGAATTGGTCTAAGAAACTTGATGATGCATTATGGGCTTATAGAACTGCTTACAAAAATCCCATGGGTATGTCTCCATATAAAATGTTTTTTGGAAAAGCATGTCACTTACCTCTGGAACTAGAACATAAAGCTTATTGGGCAATTAAAGAGCTTGATTATGATTTCAAACTTGCCGGTGAAAAGAGGTTATTTGACATCAGCTCGCTTGATGAATGCAGAACTAAAGCCTATGAGAATGCTAGGTTGTTTAAAGAAAAGGTAAAAAGATGGCATGACAAAAGGATCCAAAAGCGTGAATCCAATGTAGGTGAGAAAGTATTGCTATACAATTATTGTTTAAGATTTTTTGCAGGAAAACTTCTCTCCAAATGGGAAGGTCCTTATATCATCGAGGAAGTGTATCGTTCCGGTGCCATAAAGATCAACAATGCCGAAGGCAATAATCCAAAGGTGGTGAATGGTCAAAGAATCAAACATTATATCACGTCCATAAATGTTGAAACTAATATTATTGATACCATAACACCGGAGGAGTACATAAAGGAAACCTACCAGAACACGCCAGAACCCTAAAAAGGAATAGGTATGTGATACGGTAAGTAAACCGACTCCAAAAGTTTCCCAAAGGCAATTTTACTCCATTTTGGAATATTTAAAAAATTAGAAAAATAAAAAGTAGTCCGAATAGTGCATGAGGAGGCGATAATGTAACACCCCATGTCATTAGCCACAGTAATCACTTTTGATAATGACAAGTCAGCATGATTAACAGTGCATGATCATCATTAGCATCATATTGCATTTCAACTCCTAACTCAAATTCAAATTTAAATGAAACTGGAAAATAAAATTTGTTCAACATAGAAACTAAAATGTTCAATAACTAACAAATATTACAGAGACCATTCTAAAATTGTAACCAACATTTAATAAATTAATTAGGTGACCCAAACCTCCTCTAACAGTGGCTGAAAATAATGTTTAATAACCTTTTAATTAATCTAGATCAAATATGAAATAATGTTTTGCCCAAACTAGTTTTTGGTGTTAGGATATAATGCACTGGTATTTATGGACTAGGTCACACTTTTTTACAAAACTCATTTAGGGCTCAAACAATTAGCAAACAGAAAAGAAAAGAAAACAGAAAAAGAGAAAAAGGAAAGGCCTAAAGAAGCTACTGTGCACTAGGCCTGCTCGCTACAGCTGCGGCCCAACCCACCTCGCACCTCCTCCCACCCCTCACTGCTCACCGCCGCCTCGCTATCGAACACCTCGCGCCCGCACGTGCGCGCGCACCCGTCCCCCCTGCTCGCAGCTCGACAGCGCGTCGCCGCGCGCGCTGGGTATAAGAGCAGCTCCCCTCGACCCCGCGGACGAACCCTAGCCGCTCCGTTCGCTCCCTCTCTCGCTCCCCCACTTCACCCGAGCGCCGCCATGCTCGGCCTCCGTTGAAGCTCGCGGCCATCGTGCCCCGTTCGCCTCCCCGACGTGTCCTGCATGCTCGCCGTCGTCCTCTCCTTCGACTGCGCCAACGAACCAAAGCCAAACACCCCTACATCGACCCCGCGCCATCGTCTTCCTCCTCGGATCCCCGCCGCCGTTCGCCATCGATTCCGGCTCCGTCGTGCTTCCCCGAGCCCTCTGCCCAGACACCACGTTCCCCCGGTGAGCCCCTGCGCCGGATGCGCCCTCCCCTGCCTCCTCATACCGTCTATAGTGCCCGCTCCGCGTTCGGGCGAACCCACCGCCGCGAACCTCATCGCCGGCGACCGTCCGACGACCATTTGGTCATGTGCTGCTGCCCATTCGCTTCGCCGCCTCGCATAGGCCTCGCCTACCCCTTGCTTCGCCCGTAGAACACGCCGTGGCGCCGTTCCCCTAGCTCGCCCGAGAAGCCTCGCCGCCGATGAGCTCCTGCCGCTCGACTCCGGCCTCCCCAGCACCCCGCACGGCCACCGTTCGACGCGCGGCATCGAGCCGCGTCGAACGCACCTTTCCCCAGCCCCGGAGACAATCACTTCTAGTCAGTTAGCAGACTTGTATGTTTCCCGCATTGTGTCACTCCACGGTGTTCCGTTGGAGATCAGTTCTGATCGTGGCAGCCTCTTCACCTCCAGATTCTGGAATAGTTTCCAAGAAGCTATGGGAACTCATCTGTCTTTCAGCACAGCCTTTCACCCTCAGTCACAGGGTCAAGTTGAACGAGTTAATCAAGTGCTCGAAGATATGCTTCGAGCTTGCGTCATCTCCTTCGGTAAGAAATGGGACGAATCTCTCCTGTATGCCGAGTTCTCTTACAACAATAGCTATCAAGCTAGTTTGAAGATGGCACCGTTCGAAGTTCTATACGGTCGTAAGTGTCGAACCCCTCTGAATTGGTCAGAAACTGGGGAACGCTCACTCATCGGACCGGACATTATTTAGCAAGCTGAAGAACAAGTCCGCATTATCCGTGAACATTTGAAATCTGCTCAGTCTCATCAGAAGAGCAACTATGACCGAAAGCACCAGGAAATGGTCTATCAACCTGGCAAGCAAGCTTACCTCCGCGTCACTCCGTTGAAAGGCACTCATCGATTCGGAATCAAAGGCAAGTTAGCTCCTCGTTACATTGGCCCGTTTCGTATTCTGGCCCGTCGAGGAGAAGTGGCATATCAGTTGCAATTGCCACCAAATCTTTCTCAAGTGCATGATGTCTTTCATGTATCCCAACTTCGTCGCTGCTTCAAGGATCCTATTCGAGCTGTGGATCATGAAGTGCTTGAATTACGGGAAGATCTGTCTTATCCAGAATATCCCATCCGTGTTCTTGATGAAGCTGAACATCGGACTCGTCAGAAGTCAATCAAATTCCTCAAAGTTCAATGGTCGAATCATTCTGAAGATGAAGCAACTTGGGAACGCGAGGATCGTCTTCGCGAAGAATACCCCGCTTTCTTCCAGTCTTCCCCTTAATTCTCGGGACGAGAATTCTTGATAGATGAGGAGAATTGTAACACCCCATGTCATTAGCCACAGTAATAACTTTTGATAATGACAAGTCAGCATGATTAACAGTGCATGATCATCATTAGCATCATATTGCATTTCAACTCCTAACTCAAATTCAAATTTAAATGAAACTGGAAAATAAAAGTTGTTCAACATAGAAACTAAAATGTTCAATAACTAACAAATATTACAGAGACCATTCTAAAATTGTAACCAACATTTAATAAATTAATTAGGTGACCCAAACCTCCTCTAACAGTGGCTGAAAATAATGTTTAATAACCTTTTAATTAATCTAGATCAAATATGAAATAATGTTTTGCCCAAACTAGTTTTTGGTGTTAGGATATAATGCACTGGTATTTATGGACTAGGTCACACTTTTTTACAAAACTCATTTAGGGCTCAAACAATTAGCAAACAGAAAATAAAAGAAAACAGAAAAAGAGAAAAAGGAAAGGCCTAAAGAAGCTACTGTGCACTAGGCCTGCTCGCTATAGCCGCGGCCCAGCCCACCTCGCACCTCCACCCACCCCTCACTGCTCACCGCCGCCTCGCTGTCGAACACCTCGCGCCCGCACGCGCGCGCGCACCCGTCCCCCCTGCTCGCAGCTCGACAGCGCGTCGCCGCGCGCGCTGGGTATAAGAGCAGCTCCCCTCGACCCCGCGGACGAACCCTAGCCGCTCCGTTCGCTCCCTCTCTCGCTCCCCCACTTCACCCGAGCGCAGCCATGCTCGGCCTCCGTTGAAGCTCGCGGCCACCGTGCCCCGTTCGCCTCCCCGACGTGTCCAGCGTGCTCGCCGTCGTCCTCTCCTTCGACTGCGCCAACGAACCAAAGCCGAACACCACTACATCGACCTCGCGCCATCGTCTTCCTCCTCGGATCCCCGACGCCGTTCGCCATCGATTCCGGCTCCGTCGCGCTTCCCCGAGCCCTCTGCCTAGACCCCACGTTCCCCCGGTGAGCCCCTGCGTCGGATGCGCCCTCCCCTGCCTCCTCAAACCGTCTATAGCGCCTGCTCCGCGTTCGGGCGAACCCACCGCCGTGGACCTCATCGCCGGCGACCGTCCGACGACCATTTGGTCATGTGCTGCTGCCCATTCGCTTCGCCGCCTTGCATAGGCCTCGCCTACCCCTTGCTTCGCCCGTAGAACACGCCATGGCGCCGTTCCCCTAGCTCGCCCGAGAAGCCTCACCGCCGACGAGCTCCTGCCGCTCGACTCTGGCCTCCCCAGCACCCCGCACCGCCACCGTTCGACGCGCGGCGTCGAGCCGCGTCGAACGCACCTTTCCCCAGCCCCGGAGACGCCCTATGGGCGAATCCCGAACCTCGCTGGCTCGCTCCGCCGCGTTGGAGCTCGCCGGAGCGCTCTCCAGCCGGCGTCCGACGTGGCCGGTGGGTCCCACCCCCCCGTGCCACTGACTGTGGGCCCCCTGGGCCCCAGTTGACCCGTTGACTCGGGTCAACTGCTGACGTGGCCGCCCCTGTCTCACTGACATGTGGGGCCCGGCCATTTAAACGAATTTAAATAAATAGAAAATCTGTTAATTAGTTAATTAATTAGTTTAAACACTAATCAGACACTGACTGCTGGGCCCCCCTGTTAATTAATCCAATTAATTAATTTAACCTCTCTGTTAAAACCACAGTGTATGACATGTGGGCCCCACTTGTCAGGTTTGACTCTGGTCAGCCAGAGTTGACCTGCTGACGTCACACTGACCTCATGCTGACGTCATCATTCACTATTCTGGATAATTCGAATTTAGATAAATAATTAAATTCAGAAAATGTTTAAAACTTTAGGAAATCATATTAAATAAACCGTAACTCCGATGAAAATAATTTATATATGAAACTTGCTCAGAATTTCGATACGAACCCAAATACGCCCTCCGTATTCCTGTCAGATGCCCCTAGCTATATGAACGTTGAACTTTTAGACCGATTTCGATAAATGAATAGTGCCCTACGTTGATTAAATAAATCCGGATAAATTCCTAAATGAACTAAATCGTTTAGTTAGGCAGTAGAACACCCCGGCATATCATTTAAGCATGTCATACATATTGTTTGCATTATTGCCGTGAATTTATTGTTTCTCCCCCCCTCCTTCTCTCTCGATAGACGCTGAGACCGACGACGCTGCAACTGGGTACGACTACACTACCGACGAGCAGCCCGTTGACGATCTCTCTCTCTTCCAGAGCAACCAGGCAAGCCCCCCCCCCCTTGAGCATCCAGATATCTCCCATTCCATTTCTCCTGCTTGCATTAGATTTTGCTACTATTAATGTATGCTCCTATTCTGATGCATAGCCTGTTTTTGTAACCTGTTCATTGTTACCTTACCTGCCTATGATAAACTGTTTAGTATAGGTTGGTAGTGAACCATCAGTGACCCCCACCACCTTTCCCTTGTTGCCCCTGCTTGATCGTCGACGACTCGATCAACGCGATCATCGACCAGAGACCGACACCTCACTTCACCCCCCCCCTTAGTTGTACGACTCTGCATAGTTATTATCGAGTGCCGAGGGTGATACCTCGTAACGCACTCCTGATGAATACTCTGTAGTGTAGCTGTTCGGTCATGGTCATCGAGGGTGATTCCTTCTTCTCCACTTCCGATACGACTCTGTCGTGCGACCCCTCAGTGTGAACCTCAAGGGTGATGCCTCATCCGTTCACCCTGATGATTTCGTCGAGTGGAATCCGCCGAGGGTGATTCCTCGGGTTTCCCCCTTGATGTTATGACCACACGGTTACTTTGACCTTTGTTACAGGCGGGTCCACCCTGGTGGGTACTCGCTGGGGATCTATGTTGTCGAGTGTGCCGGAAGGGCACTCGAGTGTGATATTGAGGCGGAGCATCAAAGACTCTGATTGTCTCCACGTGATACTAATTGTGCCTATTGGATTTGGGTTTGTGATCTGAGTGGGTCGACGTGCCCTATACGCACTACCACCACGTGGGATAATGGTTATGGGGCCCTCTGAGATGTACGTTTCTCCCGAAAGCTCGTCAGACGTCACGATTCACCGTGCGGGCTGATTGTCGGGATTGGGCTGGATACTTCACTGATGAGTTCAGTGTCGCGCCTGCACCCCGGCCAGTCTCGCAACGCGCAGGGTGCCCAGAGCGATGGCCCAAGACCTCTGGGTGCATAGGTTAGTCCGGCGTGCTGACCTCTCTGCCGAGCCTAGGTAGGGCGTTGCTTCGTGTTGATCTTCCGAGGACGGGCATTACCCAGCAAGTGTGTCCGGCCAGAGTTGATCGAGCGTGTTGGGTAACAGTAGTGCACCCCTGCAGGGATGAATGATCTATCGATAGCCGGTCCTACGGTAAAGGACGCTCAGTTTGTGTATCCCGGTCTACTACTTGAACTGGATACTTGTTACTTAATTGAAGCTTCGGGATTGCTTTCTCGCAGGGAGTCGACGAAGGATCTCTAGGCTTGCTTCAACATGTTTGCTAAATAAAATGCTATTCTACTCTCTTCTACTGCTGCAAGATGATGGCCTCGTGAAGATGTTTGAAGATGCTAGTCTTCGATAGGACTAGGCCTTCTCTCTATTCTGGCATTTCTGCAGCCCAGTCCACATATACAGCCTTTCTCCATTGATAATGTTGCATATGTAGTATAGATCCTTGCTTGCTGAGTACTTCGGATGAGTACTCACGGTTGCTTTACTTTCTCTTTTCCCCATATCCCACTTTGATGATACATTAGACGATGGAGTCCATGAGCCAGATGCCACCTCAGGAGCTTACTACCAGGAGGGTCCAGAGGGCACGTACTACTGGATCGAGCCAGCCGACCAGGAGTAGGATCGGAGGCTCCCAGGCAGGAGGCCAATGCCTTTCGATCTAGTGTCGTTGTTTGTGCTAGCCTTCTTAAGGCAAAACTTGTCTAACTATGTCTGTACTCAGATAATATTTGTATGACTGACTTATGTATTCGGATCTTCGGATCCCTGGTCTGTAATATTGTTGATCTCCGTTTAAATTGTGTTAGAGTTGTGTTGTGATATCTTCCCGTGAGTCCCTGTGCTTGATCGTACACGTTTGCATGTATGATTAGTGTACGATTGAGCCGGGGGCGCCACAGACAAGCAGTGGGGGAGCGCCTTACCCCCTGGGTGCGCCTCCCAGGCTCGTGGCCACCTCGTGTGCCATCCGGACTCCGTTTTCTTGCAAATTACTTCTTATGCTCGGTTAAAATTCATTATATAATCTCTCGAAGGTTTTGACCACCGCATCGCGGAGAAATCCTCTGTTCTTGTTTCGTGCTGTTTTTCTGACAGATCTAGATCGCCATGACGTCTCCGAGCGCCCCCAAGGACAAGTTCTTCGAGAAGGTCATCATCAACCCTTACCTTTAGGAGGTGATGAAACACCCTCAGGCCATTGAGATGCGTGAGGGGGTGCTTCACATCCGGGATGTTCAAGGGCTAAAGAAGACCGGAACCGTGGAGACCAGGCTCAAAGCGGTGGAGTAGGAGATCTTCAAGTGCCAAGGGATGGTGGAACACGGACTCAACGCCAACCACTCCATGATCACGGAATTCACCCGCGACCACAAGCTGGATGCCGCTAATATTGGAGAGGCTATCTTCAAGCTCCATGAGCGGATAGAACACCTTCAAGCGCAGATCTACGATTTGCAAAACCAAAACTGTGAGTATGAGTATAAATTTAAAAGGATGAGTTTGGTTGTAGATTTGAGGATCCTGAAGACTCGTTCATCCTTCTATGTCGGGGAACCTATGCCTTGGAAGACTGAAGACAAGCTTCCCGCATCATCAACCACACCACCGTCACCACCTCCGAAGAAGGAGACTTGAGTACACGGGTATGGGCACTCCCCTTGGCTTGTGCCAAGCTTGGGGGAGGTGCCCCGGTATCGTATCACCATCACATCTTTACCTTTATTATTTATCTTAGTTTGATCCTTTTGGTTATATCTTGATCTAGTAGAATAAAAGCTTTAGTATGATCTAGTCTTTTAGTTTTGCTTTGGGTCCTATCTATGTAATCAAGTGTGAGAGTTATATAATAAAGAGTAGTTTTGAGTAAGGGCTTCGCTTTCTTGCTTTGATCTTTGAAAAGAAGAAGAAGAATAAAAGAAATAAAATGATTATATAACAATCTTATGTAGAATGATGACTTCACATATAAGAAGTATGATGATTAAAATTTGTTGAAGGATTACAAACATAGTTTTGGTCATTGTTGCAATTAAAAGGAAGTAATAAAGAAAGAGAGGTTCACATGTAAATATACTATCTTGGACATCTTTTATGATTGTGAGCACTCATTAAAATATTATATGCTAATAAGTTGATGTTGGACAAGGAAGACAACATAATGAGTTATGTTTACTTATTTCCGAATAGAAATTATATTGTCATGGATCCTCTAACATATGACGCTTGCTTCCACCTCATACTAGCCAAAAATCCTGCACCAAGTAGAGATACTACTTGTGCATCCAAACACCATTAACCCAGTTTTGCCATGAGAGTCCACTATACCTACCTATGGATTGAGTAGGATCCTTCAAGTAAGTTGTCATCGGTGCACACAATAAAAATTGCTCTTTAAATATGTATGATCTATTAGTGTGAGGAAAATAAACTTTATACGAACTCGTGATGGGGAAGAAATAAAAGCGATGGACTACATAATAAAGTTTTCTATCACAAGCGGCAATATAAAGTGACGTTCCGCTGCATTAAGATTTCGTGCATCCAACCAAAAAGCGCATGACAACCTCTGCTTCCCTCTGCGAAGGGCCTATCTTTTACTTTTAGTACTTACCTTTATGCAAGAGTCATGGTGATCCTCACCATTCCCTATATTTCGCCCTTTTCTTTTGGCAAGCGTCATGTGTTGGAGAAAGATCTAGACACATATATCCACTCGGATGTAGGTGATCATAAGTTATTATTGTTGACATTACCCTTGAGGTAAATAGTTGGGAGGCGAAACTATAAGCCCCTATCTTTCTATGTGTCTGATTGAAGCTTTGTTCTCATAAGTATCACGTGAGTGTTAGCAATTATGAAATACTAAAAGATGATTGAGCATGTGGACTTGCTAGACAAGCTCTTATATTGACTCTTTCCGATGTTATGATAAATTGCAATTGCTTCAATGATCGAGATCATAGTTTGTTAGTTTTTCAATAAAGTTTTTGGTCCATACTTTACTTTGTGAGCGAATTATCACTTTAACATAAGAAGTTGTATGGCAATATATATTGCTGTTCTAAAAGATGATCAAGATGCCCTCATGTTTGTATTTTATTTTAGCGACACCTCTATCTCTAAGCATGTGGACATGATTATCGATCTCGGCTTTCGCTTGAGGACAAGCGAGGTCTAAGCTTGGGGGAGTTGATACGTCCATTTTGCATCATGTTTTTATGCTCATATTTATTGCATTATGGACTTTTATTTCACATTATGGTACAATACTTATGCCTTTTCTCTCGTATTTTACAAGATTTACATGAAGAGGGAGAATGCCGGCAGCTGGAATTCTGGACCGGAAAGGAGCAAATCTGAGATACCTATTCCTCACAACTCCAAATATCCTGAAACTTTACGGAGAATTGTTTTGGAATATATAAAAAATATTGGGCGAAGAAACTACAAAAGGGGACCCACCAGGTGGCCACAAGCCTGGGGGGCGCGCCCCAGGGCTTGTGGGCCCCCTGGCCATCGTCTGGTGCCCATCTTCTGCTATATGAAAGGTTTTGACCTAGAAAAAATAAGGAGAGAGCTTTTGGGACGAAGCGCCGCCGTCTCAAGGTGGAACCTGGGCAGGAGCAATCTAGAGCTCCGGCAAAGCGATTCTGCCGAGGAAACTTCCCTCCGGGAGGGGGAAATCAAAGCCATCGTCATCACCAACGATCCTCTCATCGTGGGAGGGTCAATCTTCATCAACGTCTTCACCAGCACCATCTCCTCTCAAACCCTAGTTTATCTCTTGTATTCAATCTTTGCCTTAGAACCTCAGATTGGTACCTTTAGGTTGCTAGTAGTGTTGATTACTCTTTGTAGTTGATGCTAGTTGGTTTACTTGGTGGAAGATCATATGTTCAGATCCTTAATTATATTTATTACCCCTCTGATCTTGAACATGAACATGCTTTGTGAGTAGTTACGTTTGTTCCTGAGAACATGGGAGAAGTCTTGTTATAAGTAATCATGTGAATTTGGTATTCATTCGATATTTTGATGAGATGTATGTTGTCTTTCCTCTAGTGGTGTTATGCGAACTTCGACTACATGACACTTCACCATGATTTGGGCCTAGGGGAAGGCATTGGGAAGTAATAAGTAGATGATGGGTTGCTAGAGTGACATAAGCTTAAACCCTAGTTTATGCGTTGCTTCGTAAGGGGCTGATTTGGATCCACATGTTTCATGCTATGGTTAGATTTATCTCAATTCTTCTTTCGTAGTTGAGGATGCTTGTGAGAGGGGTTAATCATAAGTGGGAGGCTTGTCCAAGTAAGGACAGCACCCAAGCACCGGTCCACCCACATATCAAATTATCAAAGTAGCGAACGCGAACCATATGAGCATGATGAAAACTAACTTGACGGTAATTCCCATGTGTCCTAGAGAGCGCTTTGCTTTATATAAGAGTTCATCCAGGCTTATCCTTTGCTATAAAAAGGATTGGGCCACCTTGCTGCACCTTTGTTACACTTGTCACTTGTTACCCGTTACGAATTATCTTATCACAAAACTATCTGTTACCGATAATTTCAGTGCTTGCAGAAAATACCTTGCTGAAAACCGCTTGTCATTTCCTTCTGCTAGTCATTGGGTTCGACACTGTTACTTATCGAAAGGACTATGATTGATCCCCTATACTTGTGGTTCATCAACTAGCATATCGAATATTAGCATCTTGAAGCATCTTGCAGCATTAGAAGAGTGTAGAGTAGCATATTATAAGTAGCAAGCATATTGTAGTATTAACACCCAGAGATCCTTCCTCGACACCCTGCGAGAAAGCAATCCCGGAGCCATCATATCCAATTATCATCTCCAGTATCCAGTTCTAGTTGTATAGATTGGGATACAACTCCAAGTCATCATGTTACCGCGGACACGGCTATTCGAATAGATAAACTTCCGTGTAGGGGTGCACCACATTACCCGATATGCTCAATCATCTCTGGCCGGACACACTTTCCTGGGTAATGCCCGGCTACTACTTCTTGAGCTTGTGTTGGTTTTTCCCTTAAAGAGGAAAGGGTGATGCAGCAAAGTAGAGATAAGTATTTCCCTCAGTTTGAGAACCAAGGTATCAATCCAGTAGGAGACAACGCACAAATCACCGAATACCTGCACAAACAATCAAACAACTTGCAGCCAACACGATAAAGGGGTTGTCAATCCCTTCACGGTTATTTGCAAAAGTGAGATCTGATAGAGATAGATAAACGATAAAGTAAATATTTTTGGTATTTTTGTTTTATAGATCGGAAAGTAAAAGATTGCAAAATAGTAGATCGGAAAGTAACATGATGAAAAGTAGAAGATTATATGATGGAAAATAGACCCGGGGCCATAGGTTTCACTAGAGGCTTCTCTCAAGATAGAAAATAATACGGTGGGTGAACAAATTACTGCCGAGCAATTGATAGAAAAGCGCAAAGTTATGACGATATCTAAGGCAATGATCATGAATATAGGCATCATGTCCGTGTCAAGTAGACCGAAACGATTCTGCATCTACTACTATTACTCCACACATCGACCGCTATCTAGCATGCATCTAGAGTATTAAGTTCATAAAGAACGGAGTAACACATTAAGTAAGATGACATGATGTAGAGGAATTAACTCAAGCAATATGATGAAAACCCCATCTTTTTATACTCGATGGCAACAATACAATACGTGCCTTGCTGCCCCTACTGTCACTGGGAAAGGACACCGCAAGATTGAACCCAAAGCTAAGCACTTCTCCCATTGCAAGAAAAACCAATCTAGTTGGCCAACCCAAACCGATAGTTCGAAGAGAATTACAAAAATATCAAATCATGCATCTAAGAATTCAGAGAAGATTCAAATAATATTCATAGATAAGCTGATCATAAATCCACAATTCATCAGATCTCGGCAAACACACCGCAAAAAAGTATTACATCGAATAGATCTCCAAGAACATCGAGGAGAACATGGTATTGAGAATCAAAGAGAGAGAAGAAGCCATCTAGCTACTAGCTATGGACCCGTAGGTCTGTGGTAAACTACTCACGCTTTCATCAGAAGGGCAATGGTGTTGATGTAGAAGCCCTCCGTGATCGAATCCTCCTCCGGCAAGGTGCCGAAAAAGGTCCCTAGATGGGATCTCACGGGTACAGAAGGTTGCGGCGATGGAAAAGTCTTTTCGTGGATGCCTCTATTGGTTTCGGGATATATGAGTATATATAGGCGAAAGAATTAGGTCAGGCGGTGCATGAGGGGCCCACAAGGGTGGGGGGTGCGCCCTCCGTCCTTGCGGCTGCCTCGTGGCTCCTCCGACTTCATCTCCAAGTCTCCTGGTTTCCTTCTGGTCCAAGAAAAATCATCGCGAAAGTTTTATTCCGTTTGGACTCCGTTTGGAATTCCTTTTCTGCGAAACTCAAAAACAAGGAAAAAACAGAAACTGGCACTGGGCTCTAGGTTAATAGGTTAGTCCCAAAAATAATATAAAATAGCATATTAATGCATATAAAACATCCAAAACAGATAATATAATAGCATGGAACAATAAAAAATTATAGATACATTGGAGACGTATCAAGCATCCCCAAGCTTAATTCCTGCTCGTCCTCGAGTAGGTAAATGATTAAAACAGAATATTTGATGTGGAATGCTACCTAACATAATTATCCATGTAATTTTCTTTATTGTGGCATGAATGTTCAGATCCGTAAGATTAAAAAAAAAGCTTAATATTGACATAAAAACAATAATACTTCAAGCAAACTAACAAGGCAATTATGTCTTCTCAAAATAACATGGCCAAAGAAAGCTTATCCCTACAAAATCATATAGTCTGGCTATGCTCCATCTTCATCACATAAAATACTCAAATCATGCACAACCCCGATGACAAGCCAAGCAATTTTTTCATACTTTTGATGTTCTCAAACTTTTTCAACTTTCACGCAATACATGAGCGTGAGCCATGGACATATCACTATAGGTGGAATAGAAGGTGGTTGTGGAGAAGGAAAAAAGAGGGAGATAGTCTCACATCAACTAGGCCTATCAACGGGCTATGGAGATGCCCATCAATAGATATCAATGTGAGTGAGTAGGGATTGCCATGCAACAGATGCACTAGAGCTATAAGTTTATGAAAGCTCAAAAGAAAACTAAGTGGGTGTGCATCCAACTTGCTTGCTCACGAAGACCTAGGACAATTTGAGGAAGCCCATCATTGGAATATACAAGCCAAGTTCTATACTGAAAAATTCCCATTAGTAAATGAAAGTGACAACATAGGAGACTCTCTATCATGAAGATCATGGTGCTACTTTGAAGCACAAGTGTGGTAAAAGGATAGTAACATTGCCCCTTCTCTCTTTTTCTCTCATTTTTTTATTATTTTTTATTTGGGCCTTCTCTCATTTTTTTGGCCTCTTTTTATTATTTTCGTCCAGAGTCTCATCCCGACTTGTGGGGGAATCATAGTCTCCATCATCCTTTCCTCACATGGGACAATGCTCTAATAATGAAGATCATCACACTTTTATTTACTTACAACTCAAGAATTACAACTCGATTCTTAGAAAAATATATGACTCTATATGAATGCCTCCGGCGGTGTACCGGGATGTGCAATGAATCAAGAGTGACATGTATGAAAAAATTATGAACGGTGGCTTTGCCACAAATACGATGTCAACTACATGATCATGCAAAGCAATATGAAAATGATGAAGCTGTCATAATAAAACGGAACGTTGGAAAGTTGCATGGAAATATATCTTGGAATGGCTATGGAAATGCCATGATAGGTAGGTATGGTGGCTGTTTTGAGGAAGGTATATGGTGGGTGTATGGTACCGGCGAATGTTGCGTGGTACAAGAGAGGCTAGCAATGGTGGAAGGGTGAGAGTGCATATAATCCATGGACTCAACATTAGTCATAAAGAACTCACATACTTATTGTAAAAATCTATTAGTTATCAAAACAAAGTACTACACGCATGCTCCTAGGGGGATAGATTGGTAGGAAAAGACCATCGCTCATCCCCGACCACCACTCATAAGGAAGACAATCAATAAATAAATCATGCTCCGACTTCATCACATAACGGTTCACCATACGTTCATGCTACGGGAATCACAATCCTTAACACAAGTATTTCTCAAATCCACAATTACTCACTAGCATGACACTAATATCACCATCTTTATATCTCAAAACAATCATAAGGAATCAAACTTCTCATAGTATTCAATGCACTTTATATGAAAGTTTTTTATTATATCCCTCTTGGATGCCTATCATATTAGGACTAAATTTATAATCAAAACAAATTACCATGCTGTTTAAAGACTCTCAAAATAATATAAGTGAAGCATGAGAGTTCAATAATTTCTACAAAATAAGGCCACCGCCGTGCTCTAAAAAGATATAAGTGAAGCTCTAGAGCAAAATTGCCTAGCTCAAAAGATATAAGTGAAGCACAAAGAGTATTCTAATAAATCATGATTGATGCGTGTCCCTCTCAAAAGGTGTGTACAGCAAGGATGATTGTGGCAAACTAAAAAGCAAAGACTCAAATTATACAAGACGCTCCAAGCAAAACACATATCATGTGGTGAATAAAAATATAGCCTCAAGTAAAGTTACCGATAGACGAAGACGAAAGAGGGGATGCTTCCGGGGCATCCCCAAGCTTAGGCTCTTGGTTGTCCTTGAATATTACCTTGGGGTGCCTTGGGCATCCCCAAGCTTAGGCTCTTGCCACTCCTTATTCCATAGTCCATCAAATCCTTACCAAAAAACTTGAAAACTTCACAACACAAAACTCAACAGAAAATCTCATAAGCTCCGTTAGTATAAGAAGATAAATCACCACTTTGGTACTGTTGTGAACTCATTATTTATTTATTTTGGTGTAATATCTACTGTATTATAACTTTTCCATGGTTCATACCCCCCGATACTACCCATAGATTCATCAAAATAAGCCAACAACACAAAGAAAACAGAATCTGTCAAAAACAGAACAGTCTGCAAAGATACGAATTGTTCTAATCCCTATGTATATCCAAAAATTCTAAAGAATTAGTAAAACATAGGAAATTTGTATATAAATCTCGTATAAAAAATTCAGGGTTTTTCAACGCTCTAGTGAATTATTAAAATTCTGATACTGGACGCAAAAGTTTCTGTTTTTCAGCAATATCAAATCAACTATCACCGTAAGCCATCCCAAAGGTCTTACTTGGCACAAACACTAGTTAAAACATAAAACCACATATAACCAGAGGCTAGATGAATTATTTATTGCAAAACAGAACCAAAAAAGCAAAAACAAAAATAAAATTGGGTTGCCTCCCAACAAGCGCTATTGTTTAACGCCCTTAGCTAGGCATAAAAACACGAATAGATCTAGGTATTGTCATCTTTGGTATGCAATCCATAAGTAGCTCTCATAATAGATTCATATGGAAATTTAAATTTATTTCTAGGAAAGTGCTCCATGCCCTTCCTTAACGGAAATTGAAATCTAATGTTTTCTTCTTTCATAATAATAATTGCACCAATCGTTTTAAGGAAAGGTCTACCAAGAATAATAGGACATGTAGGATTGCAATCTATATCAAGAACAATGAAATCTACGGGCACATAATTCCTATTTGCAACAATAAGAACATCATTAATACTTCCCATAGGTTTCTTAATAGTGGAATCCGCGAGATGCAAATTTAAAGAACAATCTTCAAATTCACGAAAACCTAACACATCACATAAATTTTTTGGAATCATGGAAACACTAGCACCCAAATCACACAAAGCATAGAACTCATAATCTTTAATCTTAATCTTAATAGTAGGTTCCCACTCATCATAAAGTTTTCTAGGGATAGAGACTTCCAATTCAAGCTTTTCTTCAAAATATTGCATCATAGCATCAACGATATGTTTAGTAAAAGCTTTGTTTTGATTATAAGCATGAGGAGAATTCAACATGGATTGCAACAAGGAAATACAATCTATTAAAGAACAATTATCATAATTAAATTCCTTGAAATCCAAAAGAGTGGGTTCATTGTTACTTAAAGTTTTGACCTCTCCAATCCCACTTTTATCAATTTTTGCATCAAGATCTAAAAACTCCGAATCATTGGGACGCCTTTTAAGTAAAGTTGACTCATCTCCAGTCCCATCTTTATCAAGATTTATATTGGAAAACAAAGATTCAATAGGAGTCACATCAATCACTTTAAGATTTTCATCATTATTTTCACGAAAACTAGAAGAACATGTTTTTACAAACCAATCTTTTTTAGCACGCATCTTAGCGGTTCTTTCTTTGCACTCATCAATGGAAATTCTCATAGCTTTGAGAGACTCATTGATATCATGCTTGGGTGGAATAGATCTAAGTTTCAAAGAGTCAACATCAAGAGAAATTTTATCCATGTTCCTAGCCAAATCATCAATCTTAAGCAATTTTTCTTCAATCTAAGCATTGAAATTCTTTTGCGAACTTAAAAATTCTTTAACACTACTTTCAAAATCAAAGGGCATATTATTATAATTTCCATAAGAATTGCTGTAGGAATTACCATAATTATTAGAGGAATTACTAGGAAACGGCCTAGGATTAAAATTGCCTCTATACACATTATTACCAAAATTGTTCCTACCAACAAAATTCACATCCATAGATTCATTATTATTTTCTATCAAAGTGGACAAAGGCATATCATTAGGATCCAAAGAATCACTCTTGCTAGCAAATAATTTCATAAGTTCATCCATCTTTCCACTCAAAACATTAATCTCTTCAATTGCATGCACTTTTTTACTAGTGGAAGATCTTTCGGTATGCCATTGAGAATAATTAACCATAATATTATCTAGAAGTTTAGTAGCTTCTCCTAGAGTAATTTCCATAAAAGTGCCTCCCGCGGCCGAATCTAAAATATTTCTAGAAGCAAAATTCAATCCGGCATAATTTTTTTATATAATCATCCACAAATTCAAACCATGAGTAGGGCAATTTCGTATCATCCATTTCACCCTCTCCCAAGATTGTGCAACATGTTCATGATCAAGTTGCTTAAAATTCATAATCTCGTTCCTAAGGGAGATAATCTTAGCGGGAGGAAAATACTTGGAAATAAAAGCATCTTTACACTTATTCCATGAATCAATACTATTTTTAGGCAAAGATGAAATACAAGTTTTAGCACGATCTCGAAGTGAGAATGGAAATAGCTTCAATTTAACAATATCATTATCCACATCTTTTTTTCTTTTGCATATCACACAAATCAACGAAATTGTTTAGATGGGATGCGGCATCTTCACTAGGAAGGCCAGAAAATTGATCTTTCATAACAAGATTCAGCAAAAAGGCATTAATTTCACAAGATTCCGCACTAGTGGCGGGAGCAATCGGAGTACTAATAAAATCATTGTTATTGGTGTTGGAAAAGTCACATAATTTGGTATTCTCTTGAGCCATCGTGACAAAGCAAGCAATCCAACACACGAGCACACAAAAAGCAAACAAAGAAGACGAACGGAAGAGGGACAAAGAAAAGGCAAAGAGAGGGGCAAAGAAAAAGACAAATCTTTTTGAAAATCATTTTAGAAGTGGGGGAGAGGAAAACGAGAGGCAAATGGCGAATAATGTAATGCAAGAGATGAGAGTTTATGATGGATACTTTGTATGTCTTGACTTGGCGTAGACCTCCCCGGCAACGGCGCCAGAAATTCTTCCTGCTACTTCTTGAGCTTGCGTTGGTTTTTCCCTTGAAGAGGAAAGGGTGATGCAGCAAAGTAGAGATAAGTATTTCCCTCAGTTTGAGAACCAAGGTATCAATCCAGTAGGAGACAACGCACAAATCACCGAATACCTGCACAAACAATCAAACAACTTGCACCCAACGCGATAAAGGGGTTGTCAATCCCTTCACGGTTATTTGCAAAAGTGAGATCTAATAGAGATAGATAAACGATAAAGTAAATATTTTTGGTATTTTTGTTTTATAGATCGGAAAGTAAAAGATTGCAAAATAGTAGATCGGAAAGTGATATGATGAAAAGTAGAAGATTTTATGATGGAAAATAGACCCGGGGGCCATAGGTTTCACTAGAGGCTTCTCTCAAGATAGAAAATAATACGGTGGGTGAACAAATTACTGCCGAGCAATTGATAGAAAAGCGCAAAGTTATGACGATATCTAAGGCAATGATCATGAATATAGGCATCACGTCCGTGTCAAGGAGACCAAAACGATTCTGCATCTACTACTATTACTCCACACATCGACCGCTATCTAGCATGCATCTAGAGTATTAAGTTCATAAAGAACGGAGTAACGCATTAAGTAAGATGACATGATGTAGAGGAATTAACTCAAGCAATATGATGTAAACCCCATCTTTTTATCCTCGATGGCAACAATACAATACGTGCCTTGCTACCCCTACTATCACTGGGAAAGGACACCACAAGATTGAACCCAAAGCTAAGCACTTCTCCCATTGCAAGAAAAACCAATCTAGTTGGCCAAACCAAACCGATAGTTCGAAGAGAATTACAAAAATATCAAATCATGCATATAAGAATTCAGAGAAGATTCAAATAATATTCATAGATAAGCTGATCATAAATCCACAATTCATCGGATCTCGGCAAACACACCGCAAAAAAGTATTACATCGAATAGATCTCCAAGAACATCGAGGAGAACATGGTATTGAGAATCAAAGAGAGAGAAGAAGCCATCTAGCTACTAGCTATGGATCCGTAGGTCTGTGGTAAACTACTCACGCTTCATCGGAAGGGTAATGGTGTTGATGTAGAAGCCCTCCATGATCGAATCCCCCTCCGGCAGGGTGCCGGAAAAGGTCCCTAGATGGGATCTCACGGGTATAGAAGGTTGCGGTGGTGGAAAAGTCTTTTCGTGGATGCCTCTGTTGGTTTGGGGATATATGAGTATATATAGGCGAAAGAATTAGGTCAGGAGGTGCACGAGGGGCCCACAAGGGTGGGGGGCGCGCCCTACCCCCCTGGGCACGCCCTCCGTCCTTGTGGCCGCCTCGTGGCTCCTCCGACTTCATCTCCAAGTCTCCTGGTTTCCTTTTGGTCCAAGAAAAATCTTCGCGAAAGTTTTATTCCGTTTGGACTCCGTTTGGTATTCCTTTTCTATGAAACTCAAAAACAAGGAAAAAAATAAAAACTGGCACTGGGCTCTAGGTTAATAGGTTAGTCCCAAAAATAATATAAAATAGCATATTAATGCATATAAAACATCCAAAACAGATAATAAAATAGCATGGAACAATCAAAAATTATAGATACGTTGGAGACGTATCACCGGCCTCGGAAGATCAACACGTTGTAGTACTACCTAGGCTCAACAGAGAGGCCAGCACGCCGTTCTACATCCTAAGCGCGCAAGGGTCTTGGGCCCATCGCCCTTTGCAGTCCTGCACATTGCGGACGCGGCCGGGATCAGTTCTAGCTTCCTCTTTATACAAAGCAGGCGCTTATGTGGGCCACCCAGGCACGCGCCGCTAAACCACTATCGTCAGTGAGATTTCGGGAGAAAGGTACGACGCCGAGTGCCCATAACTCATCCCGCATGGCGTTAAGTGCGTATAGGTCAACAACCAACTCAGATCAAATACCCAACCTCATTAGTGTCTTGGGAGCACGCAGTGACGATCAATGATCCACAATATGTGGTCCCGTCGCCTCGTCTCTCGGACTTACGGCAAGGGATAAGAATGCCGGCCGTGCCACGAAATTATCTCACGGCTATCCTCCAGATCACCCTGACTCCACATCACTCGTGGGTACCCTCACGGACAAACCGACTTCACATTTCTCTCGCGGGTACCTCTCGGGGCCGACCCGACTACAGTAACTCTCGCGGGTACCCCTCAGGGCCGACCCATCTTCAACATGGTTCTGGGGGTAAAGTCAAGTATTCGTGTGTCCAAAACATCAGGGGGAAACCCGAGGAATCAACCTCGATGGATTCTGATACGTCCATTTTGTATCATGTTTTCTTACTGTTATTTATAATGTTTTTATTCATAATAACACTTTATGGAGTAATTCTAATGCCTTTTCTCTCATAATATGCAAGTTTTACACAAAGAGGGAGAATGCCGGCAGATGGAATTCTGGACCTGAAAAAGCTATGTGAGAGATACCTATTTTGCACATCTCCAAATGAGCTGAAATTTTACGGAGAATTGTTTTGGAATACATAATAAATATTGGAGCAAATAACTACCATAGGGGGGCTTCCTGGTGCCCACATGACACTAGAGTGCGCCAGGCCCCCCTGGCGCGCCCTGGTGGGTGGTGGACAACCCAGCCCACCTCCGGTGCCCATCTTCTGGTATATAAGGTCTTTTTACCTAGAAAAAAAATAAGGGGAGGACTTTCGGGACGGAGCGCTGCCATCTCGAGGCGGAACTTGGGCAGGAGCACTTTTGCCCTCCGGCGAAGCGATTCCGCCAGGGGAACTTCCCTCCGGAGGGGGAAATCGAAGCCATCGTCATCACCGACAACCCTCTCATCTTTGGGAGGGCAATCTTCATCAACATCTACAACAACACCATCTCATCTCCAAACCCTAGTTCATCCCTTGTGTTCAATCTTTGTACCAGAACCTCGAATTGGTACCTGTGGGTGACTAGTAGTGTTGATTACATCTTGTAGTTGATTGCTATATGGTTTATTTTGTGGAAGATTATATGTTCAGATCCATTATGCTATTTAATACATATCATTTGTGAGTAGTTACTTTTGTTCTTGAGGTCATGGGAGAAGTCATGTTGCAAGTAATCATGTGAATTTGATATTTGTTCCATATTTTGATGGTATGTATGTTGTGATTCCCTTAGTGGTGTTATGTGAACGTCGACTACATGACACTTCACCATCTTTGGGCCTAAGGGAATGCATTGTGGAGTAGTTATTAGATGATGGGTTGCTAGAGTGACAAAAGCTTAAACCCTAGTTTATGCGCTATTTCGTAAGGGGCTGATTTGGATCCATATGTTTAATGCTATGGTTAGATTTTTATCTTAATACTTTTCTCGTAGTTGCGGATGCTTGCGAGGGGGTTAATCATAAGTGGGAGGCTTCTTCAAGTAAGAACAGAACCCAAGCACCGGTCCACCCACATGCCATATTATCAAAGTAGCGAACGCGAATCAAACCAACATGATGAAAGTGACTAGATGAAATTCCCGTGTACCCTCAAGAACGCTTTGCTTAATATAAGAGACCGTTTTGGCCTGTCCTTTACCACAAAAGGATGGGCTACCTTGCTGCACTTTATTTACCGTTACCATTACCGTTACTTGCTCATTACAAATTATCTTGCTATCAAACTACTTATTACCGACAAATTTCAGTGCTTGCAGAAACTACCCTGCTGAAAACCGCTTGTCATTTCCTTCTGCTCCTCGTTGGGTTCGACACTCTTACTTATCGAAAGGACTATGATTGATCCCCTATACTTGTGGGTCATCAAGACTCTTTTCTGGCACCGTTGTCGGGGAGTGAAGCGCTCTTGGTAAGTGGAAATCGGTAAGGAAAAATTTATATTACGTGCTGAAATTTATTATCACTTGTCACTATGGAAAACAATCCTTTGAGGGGTTTGTTCGGGGTATCTTCACCTCGACCGGAAACAAAAAGATTTGCCCCTCAACCCACTGCACCTACTGAAATATTAGATATGAAATTCCTTCGGGTATGATAGAGAAACTGCTAGCTAATCCTTATGCAGAAGATGGAACGAAACATCCCAATTTGCACCTTATATATGTGGATGAAATTTGGGGATTATTTAAGCTTGCAGGTTTACCCGGAGATGAAGTTAATAAGAAGGTTTTCCCTTTATCTTTGGAGGGAAAAGCGTTGACATGGTATAGGTTATGCGATGATATTGGATCTTGGAACTGGAATCGATTGAAATTGGAATTTCACCAAAAAAATTATCCTATGCAACTAGTTCATCGTGATCGGAATTAGATATATAATTTTTGGCCTCGTGAAGGAGAAAGTATCGCTCAAGCTTCGGGGAGGCTTAAGTCAATGTTATATTCATGCCCCAATCATGAGCTCTTGAGAGAAATTATCATTCAGAATTTTTATGCTCGACTTTCTCGTAATGATCAATCCATGCTCGATACTTCTTGTGCTGGTTCTTTTATGAAGAAGACTATTGAATTCATGTGGGATCTTTTAGAAATAATTAAATGCAACTCTGAAGATTGGGAACTCAATGAAGGTAAAGAGTCAGGTATTAAGCTTGAGTTTGAATGTGTTAAATCTTTTATGAATACCGATGCTTTTGACAAGTTTAGCACTAAATATGGGCTTGACTCTGAGATAGTAGCCTCTTTTTGTGAATCATTTGATACTCATGTTGATCTCCCTAAGGAGAAGTGGTTTAAATATCATCCCCCTATTAAAGAAGAAATTAAAGAACCGGTTATAGCTAAAGATGAAACTATCATTTATAATGTTGATCCAGTAGTTCCTACTGTTTATATCGAAAAACCACCTTTCCCTGTTAGGATAAAGGAACATGCTAACGTATCAACAGTGGTTCGCAAAAGCAATATTAAAGTACCTAAACCCCTGAGAAAATTAAAGTATAACCTAGTGTTGCTATGGTTAAAGATCTCTTGGTCAAAAATATTGATGGGCATGTTAATTACTTCTGTGATGAAGCAGCTAGAATTGCCAAATCAGATGAAAAAGATAAACATAGACCAGTTGTCGGCATGCCTATTGTTTCAGTTAAAATAGGAGATCACTGTGATCACGGTTTATGTGATTTAGGTGCTAGTGTGAGTGCTATTCCTTTTACCTTATACCAAGGAATTATGAATGACATAGCACCCGCTGAAATAGAAGACATACATGTTACTATTAAACTTGCTAATAGAAACACCATCACACCACTTGGGATTGTTAGAGATGTTGAAGTCTTGTGTGGGAAAATAAAATATCCTACTGATTTTCTAGTTCTTGGATCCCCACAAGATGACTTTTATCCCATTAAGTTTGGTAGACCTTTCTTGAACACTGTCAATGCTAAGATAGATTGTGAAAAAGAAACTGTCAGTTTTAGTTTTGGTGATATGTCTCATGAGTTTAATTTCTCTAAGTTTCGTAGACAACCTCATAATAAAGAATCACCTAGTAAGGATGAAATAATTGGTCTTGCTTCTATTGCCATGCCACCTATAGATCAATTAGAACAATATTTGCTAGACCATGAGAATGATATGAACTTGCATGAAAGAAATGAAATAGATAACATTTTCTTTGAACAACAACCTCTCCTTAAACACAACTTGCCTATTGAAACTCTAGGAGGTCCACCTCCACCTAAAGGTGATCCTGTGTTTGAATTAAAGCAATTGCCTGACACTCTGAAGTATGCTTATCTTGATGAGAAAAAGATATAGCATGTTATTATTAGTGCCAACCTTTCAGAACATGAAGAAGAAAGATTATTAAAAATTCTGAGGAAGCACCGTGCTACTATTGGATATACTCTTGCAGATCTTAAGGGCAATGGTCCCACTCTCTATCAGCACAAGATTAATATGGAACCTGATGCTAAACCAGTTGTTGATCACCAACGATGACTGAATCCTAAGATGAAAGAAGTGATAAGAACTGAAATACTAAAGCTTTTGGAAGCAGGTATAATCTATCCCATAGCTGATAGTAGATGGGTAAGCCCCATTCATTGTGTTCCTAAAAAGGGAGGTATTACTATTGTTCCTAATGATAAAAATGAACTTATCCCACAAAGAATTGTAACTGGCTATAGAATTGTAATTGATTTTAGAAAATTAAATAAAGCTACTAGAAAAGATCGTTACCATGTGCCTTTTATTGATGAAATGCTAGAAAGGTTATCTAAGCACACACACTTTTGTTTTCTTGATGGATATTATGGTCTCTCTCAAATACCTGCATCACAACCTGATCAATAGAAAACCACCTTTACTTGTCCTTTTGGAACTTATGCTTATAGACGTATGCTTTTTGGTTTATGCAATGCACCTGCTACCTTTCAAAGATGTATGACTGCTATATTCTCTGATTTTTGTGAAAAGATTGTTGAGGTTTTCATGGATGATTTTTCCATTTACGGAACTTCTTTTGATAATTGCTTAAGCAACCTTGATCGAGTTTTGCAGAGATGTGAGCAAACTAATCTTGTCTTGAATTGGGAGAAGTGCCACTTTATGGTTAATGAAGGTATTGTCTTGGGGCATAAAATCTTCGAAAGAGGTATTGAGGTGGATAAAGCTAAAGTTGATGCATTTGAGAAAATGCCATGTCCTAAAGATATTAAAGGTATTCGTAGTTTCCTTGGTCATGCTGGTTTCTATAGGAGGTTTATTAAAGACTTCTCTAAAATTTCTAGGCCTCTTACTAATTTTTACAAAAGGATGTTCCATTTGTTTTTTATGATGATTGTGTAGAAGCCTTTGAAACACTTAAGAAAGCCTTAACTTCTGCACCTATTGTTCAACCACCTGATTGGAATTTGCCTTTTGAAATTATGTGTGATGCTAGTGACTATGTTATTGGTGCTGTTCTAGGACAAAGAGTTGATAAGAAATTAAATGTTATCCATTATGCTAGAAAAACTCTAGACACTGCCCAAAGAAAGTATGCTACTACTGAAAAAGAATTTTTAGTAGTTGTATTTGCTTGTGATAAATTCAGATCTTACATTGTTGATTCCAAAGTAATTATTCACACTGATCATGCTGCTATAAAATACCTTATGGAAAAGAAAGATGCTAAACCTAGACGCATTAGGTGGGTTCTCTTGCTATAAGAATTTGACTTACATATCACTGATAGAAAAGGAGCTGAGAACCCCGTAGCTGATAACTTGTCTAGGTTAGAAAATATTCTTGATGACCCACTACCTATTGATGATAGTTTTCCTGATGAACAACTAGGTGTAATAAATTCTTCTCATAACACTCCTTCGTATGCTGACTATGCTAATTACATTGTTGCTAAATTTATACCACCTAGTTTCACATACCAACAAAAGAAAAAATTCTTCTATGACTTAAGATATTACTTTTGGGATGACCCACATCTTTATAAAGGAGTAGATGGTATTATTAGACATTGTGTACCTGAGCATGAATAGGAACAAATCCTAAGGAAATGTCACTCTGAAGCCTATGGAGGGCATCACGCGGGAGATAGAACTGCTCACAAGGTATTACAATCTGGTTTTTACTGGCCTTCTCTTTTCAAGGATGCCCGTATGTTTGTCTTGTCTTGTGATGAATGTCAAAGAATTGGTAATATCGGTAAGCGTTAGGAAATGCCTATGAATTATTCACTTGTTGTTGAACCATTTGATGTTTGGGGTTTTGATTATATGGGACCTTTTCCTTCCTCTAATGGGTATACTCATATTTTGGTTGTTGTTGATTATCTCACTAAGCGGGTAGAAGCTATTCCAACTAGTAATGCTGATCATAACACCTCCATTAAAATGCTTAAAGAAGTTATTTTCCCTAGGTTTGGAGTCCCTAGATATTTAATGACTAATGGTGGTTCACACTTTATTCATGGTGCTTTCCGTAAAATGCTTGCTAAATTTGATGTTAACCATAGAATTGCCTCACCCTATCATTCTCAATCTAGTGGTCAAGTTGAACTTAGCAATAGAGAAATATAATTAATATTACAAAAAACTATCAATAGGTCCCGAAAGAATTGGTCTAAGAAACTAGATGATGCACTTTGGGCCTATAGAACAGCTCATAAAAATCCTATGGGTATGTCTCCATACAAAATGGTTTATGGAAAAGCTTGTCATTTGCCTCTAGAGTTAGAACATCAAGCATATTGGGCCATTAAAGAACTAAATTATGACTTCAAACTTGCCGGTGAAAATAGGCTATTTGATATTAGCTCACTAGATGAATGGAGAACCCAAGCTTATGAAAATGCCAGACTATTCAAAGAAAAAGTTAAGAGATGGCATGACAAAAGAATCCAAAAGCGGGAATTTAAAGTTGGTGAACATGTTCTATTGTACAACTCTCGTTTTAGATTTTTTGCAGGAAAACTTCTTTCCAAATGGGAAGGACCATACATTATCGAAGAAGTTTATCGCTCTGGAGCTATCAAGATCAATAATGCCAAAGGTACTAATCCAAAGGTGATCAATGGATAAAGAATTAAGCACTATATCTCAGGTACGCCCATTAATGTTGAAACCAATACTATTCAAACCATGACACCGGAGGAACACATAAAAGAAACATTCCAGAACACTCCAGAACCCTGAAAAGGAAGAGGTACGTGATACGGTAAGTAAACGGACTCTGAAAAATCTGCAAAAATATTTTTTATCAGTTTTGGAATATTAGAAAAATTAGGAAAATAAGAAACAGCCAGGAAGGCCACCCTGGTGCCCACAAGACACCAGGGCACGCCTACCCTCCAGGCACACCCTGGTGGGTGGTGGGCCCCTAGGGCACATTCTCGACTCCGTTTTCCTTCCAGATGCTTGTTTCCCAAGATAAAAAATCTTTATATATACCCCCGAATGATTTGACCTCCGTATCATGGAGAAATCCCCTATTCTTGTTTTGTGTTGTTTTTCTGTCAGATCTATTAAGCCAGGCATCATGTCTTCTCCCTCTCCCAACAACGTAGAAGAAGATGCTTGGTTGATGAAGATGGAACTAAAAAGAGAGGAGCCAAAAGAAGCTAACAAGGAGGACAAGGGCAAGGAAGCTATGGGAGATCAAGCCCAAGAGGGAGGGCAGGCCATGCTAACAGAAGAAGAGGATATCCTTCAACCCTACTACAATCATCTCACCCCCACTGAAATTGAAGCCTTTAGGGCATTCGAAGTGGTTCATGTTTAGAATAAATTTCTCACTCGTGAAAATATTTTGCTAGAAGAGCACATCATCGCCCTACGAAGCATCATCCATAGATTGGAGTACCTATTGAGGCTGAAGTGTCACTAGTGCAGAATCATCCTTTAGTCCCAATTCGTAAGGGCCTTTAGTCCCGGTTAACCAACCGGGACTAAAGCCCCCCCCCCCCTTTAGTCCCGGTTCGTCACGGCCCAGGACCAAAGGTCCACCACGTGGCACGAGCCCGCGCCGGGGGCTGGGGGACCTTTAGTCTCGGTTAGTGACACCAACTGGGACTAGAGGTTTAGGGGTTTAGGGTTTTAGGATTTATGAATTATGGTTTATTTTTTGTTTTCATTTTGTGTTTTCCATTTAATTGTTTTTCATTTCAAACATATTTTATGCTATTGCAGTCGTACGTCAAGTGCCACTGCTGCCACATACTGTACACGTCATATATAATAGAATTTCTCATACGACCAATCATATATCATAGAATTTCTCGTACGACCATGCATACACACATATATATATATACAATTTCTCCTACAATTTGCAGATCATTACATGCAGGCATTAGCTGTAATGGTATTCTCCTTTGGGATCTATGACCTAGTCAAGCAAAAATCCCGCAATTTCCTCTTGAAGTGCTCGTATGCGGTCCATTGGTAGGAGCTTATCCCGCATCTCCGTCATCTTTATTAAAGAAGGAGATCAATATGAATATATTAGTTGTGTGTATATATATTAGATCATGATAAAAAGAACTTTGAATTGTGTTTGCGTACCCAAAGTTGTCTTGCAGATGTGTTCCTTTCGGACCTCATAATGCGAATGTTCTCACAAACGTAGTACGCACATAAATTATTCCCCGACGCCTGACTCATGCACTTTACGAGAATAGAATTCAATCATATAATAATTAATCAAGCATGATAATGGTATTAAAACTAGAATTAAAGAGATGCGCGGACGTTGCTAGTACAACTTAATTACGTACCCTGGGTCGCACCCATTTAAGCTCTTGTTTCCATGGGCCTCTAACCTGTTTGATGAACTTTTGCCAAACCCTACCCGCCGGCAAAGAAAATGAATAAAGGAGTTATTAATTAGTTGATATCAGGAAATGAACTAAAGAGGCCGACATAGTGCAATAATGATTGAAATTACCTATCGACCATCCCCTTCACGATTGAGTATTCTTTAGTTTCTTTAAGTAGTGAGTCCAATACTTGAACTTTTCCCAAGTCAACTTCAATGATTAGCAGGATCCAGTGGAAATTGCATGCGCACACGTTTGTATAATTAAGCGGGCATGTGCATAACTCATCAACTACACTTATTAACATCTAGTAAGCAAAACACAATTTGTAGTACAAGATAGTAACACTCACCCGAAGTTGTAAGGAAGTAGTATTTCTGGTTGGGTATTTAGTTGCTTCATAAACTCTAGCAAGCTTCTCTCTGTGTCTTTTTTGTTACTTGTAGTGGGTTCAATCTTGCGGTGCTCATACCCAGTAACAGAAGGAGACCTGACACACATTTGTATTGTTGCCACTAAGGATAAAAAGGTGGGGTTTATTCATATTCATTGGATCTATCTCTCTACATCATGTCATCTTGCTTAAGGTGTTACTACATTCTTGTTAACTTAATACACTAGATGCATGTTGGATAGTGGTCGATGTGTGGAGTAATAGTAGTAGATGCAGGCAGGAGTCGGTCTACTTGTCACAGACGTGATGCCTATATTCATAATCATTGCGTAGATATCGTCATAACTTTGCGCTTTTCTATCAATTGCTCAACAGTAATTTGTTTACCCACTGTATGCTTTCTTTCGAGAGAAGCCTCTAGTGAAAACTATGGCTCCCGGGTCTATCTTTTATCATATTATTTTCAAATCTATAAAATCAAAAACACAAAAATACCTTGTTGAAATTTATTTACTTTTAATTTATTTTGCACTTTCACTTATCTTTTATACCTATCTCTATCAGATCTCATCCTTGCAAGTAACCATGAAGGGATTGACAACCCCTTTTTCGTGTTGGGTGCAAGTATTTGTTTGTTTGTGTAGGTGCAATCATTGGGGACTTGTGTGTTCCTCCTACTGGATTGATACCTTGGTTCTTAACTGAGGGAAATACTTATTTCTACTATGCTGCATCACCCTTTCCTCTTCAAGGGGAAAACCTAAGCAAGCTCAAGAAGTAGCAGGTGGCCGTACCCGTCGGCAGTGAGCTCCGTGGCGGTCGCCGGAGTTCTGTCGCAATCGGGAACAAGGCCACGGGCCATTTTCAACCGCGTAAAGCAGCTACACGAGGGCATCAGCTCACCAGGAGCACGCTTGGGCTGCTCGCTCGAGCCGAGCGGATCTGGGAGTGCGGAGCTCGTAGTCATGGCTACGGCCGGAGCGGCGGCGATGGTAATTGAAAGTGCGTTATATCGACTAGAGGGGGGTGAATAGACGATTTTTATGAATTCGTCAATGAGGAAATACTACTAGAGGAATTTCCTAAGCGACGAACTACAAGCAGCGGAATAAGTACTCAGGTACATGCATAACAAGACAGTAACATAGTCATCATGATGAAATGAAACATACACAGAGCACAAGGAGCGTGTAAACAGGATAAGCAGGCAGAAGACAAGATGACTAAAGAAATAGGATTGAGAAAATTGAGAAAGTCTTCAGCCAAAGTCTTCAAACAGTAACGATCAATTTCATCAACACATGAATGAGGAAATGAAAGGGTTGAGGAAATAGAACCAGTAGCTTGGTTAAGACAATAATTTGGTAGACCTGTTCCAACTGCTTTGACAGTTGTACGTCTGGTTGGAGTGGCTAGGTATTTAAACCAAAGGACACACAGTCCCGGACACACAGTCCTCACCGTATTCTCCTTGAGCTAAGGTCACACAGACCTCGCCCAATCACTCGTGGTAAGTCTTCACAGGCGACTTCCAAACCTTCACAGACTAGGTCACCTGGCGATCCACAATTCCTCTTGGATGCTCTAGACCTTGACGCCTAACCGTCTGGAAGATGCACAATCTTCAAAGGTAACAAGTGTCGGTTCCACACAGGAACAATCTCTTCAGTGATGCTCAATCACTTTGGGTTTAGGTGTTTGGGTTTTGGGTTTTTCCTCACTGATGATTTTCTCTCAAAGTCCTCGGAGGATGGGATGCTCTCAATGACAAGTGTCAGTTTCTCTCGGAGCAGCCAACCAGCTAGTGGTTGTAGGGGGCAGCTATTTACAGCCAGGGAGCAGCCCGACATGATAAGACATAAATGCCCTTTAATGATATGACCGTTAGGTGGATAAGGTATTTGGGACAGCTGGGGCATAGCACAGCAACGGTCGGAAATTTGAGCTCTCAAATTCCTCAGGGCTATCATGTTCCTCACTTGTAGGCAATCCACACTGGCGAATTCCTAACTCCTCAGTCAGAACAAATTCCTCAGAGAACAGAAGATCTTCGTCTCTGTCACTGAATAAATTGACTGAACTGTATGAGGTTTCCAATGGCTTCACTCGAAAGGATTGGGTATGTGTAGGCTTTGAGATGAGCATCACTTGGAAACTTTTCCTTAGTTTTACCTCGACACCCTTTAACACTACGGTGTTTCCTATGACTCAAGAAAGAGAAAATGAAACTACGAAAACAAAAGTCTTCACGCTTCATAATCCTCGCATAAATATCAAAGTCTTCAACGTCGCACCAATTTCCTCATTTTCAAAGTCTTCAAGAAAACCATAATCTTCAAATGAGGATATTCATTTTTAGGGGTCGACATTCGTCGGATTTATCAAACTCCTCAGAGACTTATATAACATGTGTACACTCACAAACACATTAGTCCCTTAACCTATAAGTCTTCAATACACCAAAATCTCTAAGGGGCACTAGATGGACTTACAATCTCCCCCTATTTGGTGATTGATGCCAAATAGGTTAAGTTTTCAACGGGGATAAACATATGAAGTGTAAATACTGATATTGAGGACTTTGATTGCAAGATATAGAAGAACTCCCCCTGAAGATGTGCATATTTGAGGAATTTGCTTTGGATTGCAAATGCACATTGTAGAGTAAAATCATGGAGATCTCCCCCTATATCTTGTAATTCATACACGCATTTAACATATAATATGAAGAATTTGAAATGCATGATGAAATATGGTGTCTGATGAAATTCAGCAAGCGTGCATTAAGGTACTTGAGGAAATAAGCATGCAGAAAACAGTTCAAAAGTATCAGACCACCATCATACTAAAGTTTACAACTCATCAGAGCAAACACCTCAGAAGAGCAAGAGTTGTAACTTAACAAAAAACAACCCATATATAAGACCCGCTTGAAGACTAACTGAAATTTCTCCCCCTTTGTCATCGAATGACCAAAAGGGACGAAAAATGAGGACTAACGCCCCTGAAGAATATCATCATGATGTCGATGGAGCAGCGCCAGCATTGTCGGGGTTGTTCATTGAAGTAGGGCCTGCCGCAGTGTCGTCGAGATCCTCAGCTTCATCCATCTCACGCGATGAAGAAAATGAACTTGTGACCAGCTGAGGAACTTTGACCTTCTTGAATTTATTTGAAGGTGGCTTAGACCAGTCAAAGTCCTGTTGAAATCCCATCTGTTTGAGATCATCATCACTGTAAAGATGAGACAGAATAGCCCATGTGCGATCAAAGATTTCATGCGCATAGTAGTGATTCTTCTTCACAATATTCTGCGTGATAGTCATGTTCTGAAGAATTGATCCAAATTGATGCTTGACCCACTTGTGATTGCGATCAACCTTCTGATGAAGACTTAGAAGAAGCTCACGATCAGTCATCACTCATGGAGCAGTGGCTTGAGGATTTGGCTTTGAGGCTTTTGTGGCAGAGTCTTGAGTTGCAGAGTCATCATTGGTGAAATAAGATGCAGCTTTGCGAAACTGACCATCCAATGGACGAGTGCCTTCATCATTAACAGCAGCTTTGCCTTTTTCATCAACCGAAGAAATAGTCCTTTTAAGGACTTCAATGGGAGGCAGAAAGCTGAGGTGATTCTGACAATCTGCCTTGTAGCGAATTGAAGACCTGGTTCTGATGAATTTCATAATCCATGAGCATAGGGCTTCAACTCAAACGGTGATAGTGCAACATTCGCCAAAGTCCTCATGAAGAAATCGTGGTAGTTAATGGGAATACCAGGTATCATGTTGAACAACAGATTCTTCATGATGCCAACAACTTCTTCTTCTTCTGAGTTGTGGCCTTTGATTGGACTGAGGATTTTGGTCAAGATGCGGTAGATTGTCCTTGGCACATATAGCAATTCCTTCACCAAGAAGGTGGTTCTTGGAGCTTGGCCAGGCTGCAATTGCTTCATTAGCACTTGCATCATATGATTTGGAAGTTCAGTTTCTTCATAAATCAGCGTTGCGCCTTCAGAAGGAGGACTGACTGGAATGGCATGAAGCAATTCAGAGGCCGGAGCTTTGTAGTGAGTGTTCTCAGTCATCCAATCAAGCACCCATGAATTGACATCAGCCACATTTCCAGTGAGGTGCAGAGTGGCATGGAATGAAGAGAAGGTTGACGTCCTTCAGATCCCATTTGAATTTTTCAGTTTGTACAGGGGACTGAGGAATTTGATGCAGAGGTGTAGCCAATGGTGAATTGGGGTGAAGATTTTTCCAATAGTCATCATTCAGCACAGGCGTAGTTGAGCCAATGTCCACGTCTTCTTCAATTTCCTCAATGCCTGCCTCTTCAGCTGTTAACTGAGGCATAGGCGATGATACCAGTGGGGTGGAAGGAATATCTTCCACTTCGATTTCTTCATCCAACTGCTCTGAAGAAGCAGCAGAAGGATTTTCTTCATCTGTGTCATCTGGAATGACATATTCCTCACCAAATGGAACGAGTTCCATTGATGGTACAATTGAGATCAGAACAGCATCAATTGGATTAGAGAAAGAGCTTGTCAAAGTCCTCACTTTCTTGGGAGCAGAGGACTCTGCAGAGGTTGATGCTTTCCTTTTCTTCATAGCTGCTTTCTCTGCAGCCTTGGTTTTCTTCACTTCTGATGCAGAAGGAAGAGTGATATTATTCATCTTTGATGATTTGGCAGGACGAGCAGATGAAGTAGGTTCAGTTTCTTCAGGCACAACTGATGCAGTTGCCCTGGCATTTTCAGTTTCTTTAGGCGCAACATTGGTGGTTGCCCTGGCAATGCCTTCAGGAGCTAGAATTTCTTCATCAACCCTGGTAGCTTCTTGGGCAGCCTGATTTTCATCAGCTGCGCTTTCATTTTCTTCAACAGACTGAGCTGAAGTATCAGCCTGAGAAATTTGTCATTGCGATGGTGTTGCAACGTTAGGCTTGAGGTTCTTTGCAAGCTTGACAAATCTGACTTTGGCACCTAGCCAATCGGCATAATATCTGTCAAATTCATCACTGAGGCCTTTGATTTCCTTTTGTAGAGTTACAAGTTCTTCAGGAGACATGTTCAGAACGTTATTCTTCAGAAAATGCTCCTTCTTGTACTAAGCCTTCTTGACTTGTCTGCCCTTTTCAAATTTCCATTTTTCTTCAATTATGAATGCTGTCAACATATGACTTTGACCAGGAGTCAGGTTCAGGTCAGGCAGTGGAGTGTTGGGATCTTTGTGCCAGAGGTCAATGAAATCGAGGATCTTCTTTGGATCCAGCATGAGAGGCACAGAACTGCCTTTGGCTCTAGCGGCCCTTTCTTGTCTGTCCTGACGATTTCAGCAAGTTCTTCATCATCAGCTTCATCGTCATCAGACGGAACATGGAACGCCACTTGCTTCTTGTGAGGACTTGGCCTCTTTCCACGTCCAGCAGTGGCTTTGACTTTCAGTAAGGTTGGACCTTTTGAGGACTTCGGTGGAGCTGAGGAAGATGCAGATGCTCCAGAAGCAATGGAAAAACCTGCAGTCCGTTGACACGTTGCAAGGTGCACTGGTGTTGAGGACTTTGTGGCAGCAGCTGAGGATTTTGTGGCAATAGAGGGGATTGGTACTGCCCTTGAAGAAGTTGCCTGAGGAATTTACCTTGAGGACTTGGACTTTGGAGAACTTGGCCGTGAGGGCATTGCTGTTGAGGAACTCGGCCTCACAGCAGATTTCTTCGGCATAGCCTTCGTAGACTTACTGGCAGAGGCCTCAGCAGCAGCAGCTTGAGAATCCTCATTGAATTTCTTCACTGCTTCTTTTGCAAGTTTACCAGTTTGGCTTGGCGCTTGGCCCATTCCTTTGGAAATTCCTCACCACGTCTGACGCTGGTGGGATCAGCTTCTTGGCTAGCAGCCAATGGAGGTCTTGGACATGGAGGGTTCACGGCGAATTTCTTCATGTACTTGGGAGTGACATAGCGGTATTCCCTCCATTCCTTAGCCCATCTCCTCTCAATTCTTTGAATGCACACTTTGCGCTAAGTCTTGGTTTCTTTGCCATGAGTTGCTTCATCAGGTGTGCAATATTCATCATATATGTCTTCAGGTATTTCAAAAGCAGTGTTTGTTTCTGGCCTCTTGCCTCCCTTCTGAGGTCTCTTCCCATCTGCCATTTTCCTCACTTGAGGACTTTGAACTTTGGATGTTTCTGAGGAAGTATGCAAATTTTCTTCGAGGAACACTGCAAATTAGTTAAGTTGATGAGAACCTAGTGATTCAACGGCGGACATTTTGTACCTGTGAACAGAGTATAGGTGCGAATAATTTCGAGAGTTCATATGCGTTCTCAGAAATTTTTCAAAAGAAGCAAGTTTGAGGAATTTGACCATAGGTGTCTTGAAGAATTTCACTAAGCGTTCTTGACTTAGGTTCCAGAGTTGTATAGATTTAAAAATCCACACAATTGAGGAATCTTGAAGAAAAACATATCTTAGAGAAACAAATCAAGAAATAGAAGCATTTGGGTGTTTAAGGAGTGGGAAGTTGAAGAATAAACACCTTTTGAAGATTTTGTGGAAATCATAAGAATCAAAGTAGGGCGGCGGCGGAGGGAAGATTTCCGCGGCCAGCGCGAGTATGACGGCAATGAGGTCGAGGCAGTGAAGCTCTTCCTCACCGGCTATGATGGAGTGTAGCGGTGGTGCTAGGTCTGAGAGCTCGAGCGAGATTGAGGTCGAGCGGAGTGAATGAGGTCTGAGGAAGGGAAGGGGTATTTATAGCCGCAGTGGAAACTGCTCGTCCAAAGATTTTGGATGAACATGCCCCTGACCCTTACTATTCTAACAACATGTGTCACCCACGTACAGAGAGATGGAGATCATGGGGGATCATGGGTGGATGGATCTACGGGAGGTCTTTTCATCATGGGATGCGAAACGGTTTGAGCGGCAACAACCAAAAATTCGAAAGGAATATTTTAAAGTTTCGTTCGCAAATTCTTCAGCAGTCAAGGATACAGTGAAGATTTTAAACGGGTTTCAAATAGAATGCACATGAAGAATTTGTGAACAGACTAGGTTGAGTTTAGCATAGAGGGGGAACGGGTCCGATCACATTCACTTAGATGAAAATCAACTTGAAGAATTAGCAATAAGTGAATGTTGTTAAGGACATTGAAAACTCAAATATATATATATATATATATATATATATATATATATAGTCAATGAAGAACACCAATTGAAAAGTTTGAGGAAATTGCAAAGTTGAGGAATTTGAAAATTTGAAGAATTTGCAAAATGAAGAAAAACTCAAATTTGAAGATTGTCAACTTTGGTTGGTGGCGTGACCCATCGTATAAGAATGATGATTTCAGACGCCGCGTACAATTGTCGTAGGGCTAAGAGAATCAAATTCTTCATTAATTTCTTCACACTTAGAGGGTTAGTCTTCATTGATTGAAGAAAAACGTTACTTCGTGTGTTGCACATCTAAGTCATAAATTTTGCATAAGTGTTAGGATGTGTGTCCTTTCAAAGAACATTAGACGATTCTAAGATATTTAGCTCACACCGCAACTTGCTAAATCTCTTCTCATCCAAGGGCTTTGTGAAGATATCCGCTAGCTGTTCTTCAGTCTTCACGTGGTCGATGGAGATGTCGCCCTTCAACACATGATCTCGAAGAAAATGATGACGAATCTGGATGTGCTTAGTCTTCGAGTGCTGAACTGGGTTATGAGCAATCTTGATGGCACTCTCGTTGTCGCAGTAGAGTGGCACATTCTTCATATTGATGCCATAGTCCTTGAGGGTTTGCTTCATCCACAGCAATTGAGCACATCAAGAACCAGTAGCAATGTACTCAGCTTCAGCAGTAGAGAGTGATACGCAGTTCTGCTTCTTCGAGGACCAACATACTAAGGATCGTCCAAGGAAATGGCATGTGCCTGATGTTGACTTGCGATCCACTCGATCACCAGCATAGTCAGAGTCAGAATATCCAATGAGATCAAAAGCCGAGCCCTTGGGATACCATAATCCAAGTGTTGGAGTGTGAGCTAGATATCGAAGAATATGTTTCACAGCCTTATGGTGTGATTCCTTCGGTGTAGCTTGAAAACGGGCACACAAGCAAACACTAAGCATAATATCTAGCCTAGATGCACATAGATACAATAAAGAGCCAATCATGGAGCGGTATACCTTTTGATCGAAGTCTTTACCATTTTCATCGGTGCATAGATGACCATTAGTGGGCATAGGGATTTTGACGCCTTTGCAATCTTGCATGCCGAATTTCCTCAGAACATCCTTGAGGTATTTCTCTTGAGATATGAAGATGTCGTTGCGTTGTTGACGAATTTGGAGACCTAAGAAGAATTTCAATTCTCCCATCATAGACATTTGATATTCCTCACTCATCATATAGGCAAATTCGTCACTGTAACGTTGGTTAGTACAGCCAAAATAATATCATCAACATATATTTGGCACACGAATAATTCATCATCATAAGTTTTGGTGAAAAGAGTTGGGTCAAGTGAACCGGGTTTGAAGCCTTTCTTCATGAGGAATTCCTTCAGTGTATCATACCACGCCCAAGGGGCCTGCTTGAGGCCATAGAGGGCCTTATTGAGTCTGAAGACTTTGTCAGGATGCTTAGGATCTTCAAAATCTGGGGGTTGAGCCACATATAC
Source organism: Thinopyrum elongatum (assembly GCA_011799875.1). Taxonomy (NCBI): domain Eukaryota; kingdom Viridiplantae; phylum Streptophyta; class Magnoliopsida; order Poales; family Poaceae; genus Thinopyrum; species Thinopyrum elongatum. The sequence continues at coordinate 617,292,542 of CM022298.1, read as the reverse complement.
TTCTTCCTCAAGCTTATCATTGAGGAATGCACTTTTCACATCCATTTGATATGAGATGATATTATGATGGTTAGCATAAGCAAGCAATATGCAAATAGCTTCAAGTCTAGCAACAGGTGCAAAAGTTTCATCGAAATCAATTCCTTCAACCTGTGTGTAGACTTGAGCTACAAGACGAGCCTTGTTCCTCACCACTAGGCCATTTTTGTCTTGCTTTATGCGGTAGATCCATTTAGTGCCAATGATATTGCGCTTGCATGGATCCGGTCGCTTGACAAGTTCCCACACATTGTTGAGCTCGAATTGATGTAATTCCTCGCGCATAGCTTGAATCCACTCAGGCTCCAGAAATGCCTCATCAACTTTTGTGGGCTCTATGATAGAGACAAAAGCAAAGTGCCCACAAAAGTTAGACAAATGTGAAGCTTTTGAGCGTGTGAGAGGACCTGGTGCGTTGATGTCGTCGATGGTTCTCTCAATTTGCACTTTATTTGCAACGCGAGGATGAGCAGGTTGACGACTTTGATTGGGCTCAGCATTTTCTTCAGAGCCATTTTCTTCAGATGCACCAGCATGATTTTCTTCTCGGTCTGGAATCACTTCTTCAGCAGATTCTTCAGTGGGTATGACATCCTCAGTAGCCTTTAACTTGATGGATTCCTCAGGACACATTTCATGTAGCACAGGAGGTAGGTGCTCTCTTTGAGAGCCGTTAGTTTCATCGAACCGCACATCTACAGTTTTAACAACCTTGTTGTGATAGGTGTTGAAGACTCTGTAGGTGTGCGAGTCCTTTCCGTAACCAAGCAAAAAACCTTCATGTGCTTTCAGTGCAAATTTAGAGTTGTGATGAGGATCTCTAATCCAACATTTAGCACCGAAGACTTTGAAATAACTCACATTGGGTTTCTTGTCAGTGAGGAGTTCATATGAGGTCTTCTTGAAGAATTTGTGAAGATAAACCGTGTTGATGATGTGGCATGCAGTATCAATTGCCTCAGGCCAGAAGCGACGAGGTGTCTTGTATTCATTAAGCATAGTGTGAGCCATCTCAACAAGAGTCCTGTTCTTGTGCTCCACTACGCCATTCTGCTGTGGAGTGTATGGGGCAGATAACTCATGAGTAATACCAAGTTCATCAAGATACTCATCAAGACCAGTATTTTTGAACTCGGTCCCATTGTCACTCGGGATATGCTTGATCTTCACACCGAAATTCGTCGAGGCCCTAGAGGAAAATCGTCTGAAGACATCCTGCACTTTAGTTTTGTAAGTGATGATGTGCACCCAGGTGTAATGAGAATAATCATCAACAATAATGAAGCCATATAGAGATGCTGCATTTGTTAGAGTGGCATAATAAGTAGGGCCAAAGTGGTCCATGTGAAGCAATTCAAAAGGACGAGTGGTAGTCATGATAGTCTTCGAGGGGTGCTTGGCTCTGGTCATCTTTCCAGCCTCACAAGCCCCACAAAGATGATCTTTGAGGAATTTTACACCCTCAATGCCAATTACGTGCTTCTTCTTCACAAGCGTGTGCAAGTTCCTCATGCCAACATGACCGAGTCGACGATGCCATAGCCAGCCTTCTGAAGCTTTTGCAAGTAGACATGTGGCAGGCTGTGGTCCTGCAGAGAAATCAACAATATACAAGTCTCCTCTCCTAAAGCCTTCGAAGACTTTGGAATTGTCAGATTCCATGAGCACAATGCAACGATATTTGCCAAAGACGACAACCATATCAAGATCACAAAGCATTGAGATAGACATGAGGTTGAATCCGAGGGACTCGACAAGCATGACTTTGTCCATGTGTCGATCCTTTGAGATTGCAACCCTACCTATACCCAATACCTTGCTTTTGCCTTTGTCAGCATAGGTGATATGCTTCAAATGCGATGGAGATAAAACAGAGTCCATTAGTAAGCTCTTGTCACCGGTCATGTGATTTGTACATCCACTGTCGAGGACCCACTCAGTAGCTTTGGGTAAATCATCCTGCAGATGAATTAGTGCTTCTTATGAACTCATATACTTCAGTGTGAAGAATATGACATCAGATTCATCAGACAGAAATTCATCAAATAATGCAACACACACACACACACACACACACACACACACACACACACACACACACACACACACACATATATATATATATATAGCAGTATGAGGACGTGTGAAATGAGTGAATCATTTCTTCATGATTAGCTTGCGTCCTTTCAAGCATTCTCAGGTCTCCAGCAAATTCATCAGACGTTCAAGTTCGCCTGGAGACCTGACCCTGCATAAGAGATTAGTTCTTTTTCTTCACCACCCACATCTGGAGGGGTGGCAAAGAGTTCATCATCCTGCGAGCTCCATATGAGAAAGGTGGCATTGAAGCCAGTGCACTTCATTTCGCAGAAGCGGTGTTAGAGTAAGCATATGAATAAGCACATAAATTCTTTGAGGATTTATGAACATAATGATTTGAAGAATAATGCACATATTCATGACCCTTAGATTTTCCCTGCGAAACAGAAGCATTAGCACAATGATGCTTATATGAGGAATTTGATCCATATGAGGACTTGGATCCATGTGAGGAATTTGATCCACGTGAGGATTTTGATCCATATGAAGACTTTGGTCCATATGAAGAATTTGATCTGGGTTCCTATTCTTCACAGGTGGTATCATGAGGACATTCACCTGAAGACTTTCAAGGCACCTTTTGGGAACCTAGATTTTCTTCATAGGAGGACCGTTCCTGCAGTTAGTTCGAACATATCTAGCAAATACTTCACCATTCTGATTTTTGAACAGCTTATAGTTGCAGTCAAATGACTCATCAGATGAATATGAAGATTCACATGTAAAGCCAGGTAAGGTGGATGGATCTACAGGAGGTCTTTTCGCAGCAACCCATGAGGTTTTGGGATACTACTCAGGTTTCCAATAGGTTCCATCTGCATTGAGTTTCCTCTCAAATGCAATACCCTCTTTCCTAGGGTTCCTGTTGAGGATCTGCTTCTTAAGCACATCACAAAGAGCCTGATGCCCTTTGATGCTTTTGTACATGCCTGTCACATACAATTCCTTCAACCCTGCATTGTCAGTGATACTTGTGGTATCCTCAGATGAGGAATTTGTGACCACAGAAATAGTTGAAGAATTTGCAGCAATAGAAGCATTAGAACTTTCAGGTGAGGAATTAGCAGATTCACGTTCAATGCATTTCAAACATGGTGGAATAAATTCGTCCTGAGCGGAACTGATCTGTTGAGCAAGTAATGAATCATTTTCCTTCTGAAGATCTTCATGACTCACCCTTAGCTTCTCAAGATCTTGCTTTCTCTGAAGAAATTCATAAGAAAGCTTCTCATGATCGGCTAAGAGTGTTTCATGATGACCTTGAAGATTATCAAACTTAGACTGTAGTCATTGTAGATTATCAGTCAGAGTTTGAGTTCGACTCATTTCCTCACCCAACAGGTCATCGCTTTTGTCTAGCTGATTTTGAATCTTTTCCAAAGCCTTTTGTTGTTTTATGGCAATATTAGCAAGTTTGGAATAGCTAGGTTTGAGATTATCATCAGATTCATCCTCACTTGATTCAGAGGAGGCATATTTGAGTACCTTGGCACCTTTTGCCATGAAGGAATAGGTGGGAGCGTAGTCCTTGTTGCCGTCGTCGGCAGTGTTGGGGAAGCCATTTTCCTCAGTGTTGAAGATGGACTTACTGACGAAAGCAGTAGCGAGAGCTAGGCTCGCCACACCAGAGGCTGACTCCTCAGATGCCTCCTCTTCCTCATTTTCCTCAGATTCAGCTTCAGAGTCCATTTCCTTGCCAATGAATGCCAGAGCCTTTTTGGAACTGCTCTTCTTGTGAGATGAAGTCTTTGAAGATTTTGACGATGAGGACTTTGAAGATTTCTTCTTTTTCTTCGAGTCATCTGAACTATCATCCTTGTATTTCTTCTTCTTTGATTCCTTTGCCCACTGAGGACAATCAGTCATGTAGTGACCAAGTTTCTTGCATTTGTGGCAAGTCCTCTTCTTGTAATCACGGGATGAGGAATCTGATCTCATGTCATCACCTCTTGAGGATTTTCCAAAGCGACCACGCCTTGAGAACTTCTGGAATTTCTTCATGAGCATTGCTAGCTCCTGGCTTAGTTCTTCAGGGTCACCAAGGCTGTTATCAGAATCTTCCCCTTCAGATGAGGAAACTGCCTTGGCATTTAGAGCGCGTGATCTTCCATAGCTTGGCCCGTAGAGATCTCTCTTCTCAGCTTGTTGGATTTCATGAGTGTTCAACCTCTCAAGGATATCAGCAGGATCTAGTGACTTGTAGTCTCCACATTCTTGAATCATCAGTGCCAGTGTATCGAATGAGGAATCAAGTGATCTCAGCAATTTCTTCACCACCTCATGGTCGGTGATGTCAGTGGCACCAAGTGCTTGAAGCTCGTTTCAGATGTCAGTGAGGCGATCAAAGGTTTGCTGGACATTCTCATTGTCGATTCTTTTGCAGCGGCTGAAGAGATTGCGAAGAACATCAACTCGAGAATCACGCTGGGTTGAGATTCCTTTGTTGACCTTGGACAGCATGTCCCAGATAAGCGTTGCAGACTCCAAAGCACTCACTCTGCCGTACTGTCCTTTGCTCGGATGGCCACATATGATATTCTTCGCTTGAGAGTCGAGTTGCTTGAATCTCTTCACATCAGCAGCGTTCACGGAAGGAGTGACAGAGGGAACGCCATTTTCCACAACGTACCAGAGATCGTTGTCAATTGCCTCAAGATGCATGCGCATCTTGTTCTTCCAGTAGGGGTAGTCCGTCCCATCGAAGGTAGGACATCCAGCCGAGACCTTGATCATGCCTGCAGTCGACATAACTAAAACTCCAGGTGCTTAAACGAAAATCACACAGAACAAGGGAGTACCATGCTCTGATACCAATTGAAAGTGCGTTAAATCGACTAGAGGGGGGTGAATAGACGATTTTAATGAATTCGTCACTGAGGAAATACTACTAGGGGAATTTCCTAAGCGACGAACAACAAGCATCGGAATAAGTACTCAGGTGCATGCATAACAAGACAGTAACATAGTCATCATGATGAAATGAAACATACACAGAGCATAAGGAGCCTGTAAACAGGATAAGCAGGCAGAAGACAAGATGACTGAAGAAATAGGATTGAGGAAATTGAGAAAGTCTTCAGTCAAAGTCTTCAAACAGTAACGGTCAATTTCATCAACACATGAATGAGGAAATGAATGGGTTGAGGAAATAGAACCAGTAGCTCGGTGAAGACAATGATTTGGTAGACTAGTTCCAACTACTGTGACAGTTGTACGTCTGGTTGGAGTGGCTAGGTATTTAAACCAAAGGACACACAGTCCTCACCGTATTCTCCTTGAGCTAAGGTCACACATACCTCGCCCAATCACTCGTGGTAAGTCTTCACAGGTGACTTCCAAACCTTCATAGACTAGGTCACCCGACGATCCACAATTCCTCTTGGATGCTCTAGACCTTGACGCCTAACCGTCTGGAAGATGCACAATCTTCAAAGGTAATAAGCGTCGGTTCCACACAGGAACAATCTCTTCAGTGATGCTCAATCACTTTGGGTTTAGGTGTTTGGGTTTTGGGTTTTTCCTCACTGATGATTTTCTCTCAAAGTCCTCGGAGGATGGGATGCTCTCAATGACAAGTGTCAGTTTCTCTCGGAGCAGCCAACCAGCTAGTGGTTGTAGGGGGTGGCTATTTATAGCCAGGGAGCAGCCTGACATGATAAGACATAAATGCCCTTCATTGATATGACCGTTAGGTGGATAAGATATTTGGGACAGCTGGCGCATAGCACAGCAACGGTCGGAAATTTGAGCTCTCAAATTCCTCAGGGCTATCATGTTCCTCACTTGTAGGCAATCCGCACTGGCGAATTCCTAACTCCTCAGTCAGAACAAATTCCTCAGAGAACAGAAGATCTTTGTCTCTGCCACTGAAAAAATTGACTGAACTGTATGAGATTTCCAATGGCTTCACTCGAAAGGATTGGGTATGTGTAGGCTTTGAGATGAGCATCACTTGGAAACTTTTCCTTAGTTTTACCTCGACCCCCTTTAACAGTACGGTGTTTCCTATGACTCAAGAAAGAGAAAATGAAACTACTAAAACAAAATTCTTCACGCTTCATAATCCTCTCATCAATATCAAAGTCTTCAAAGTCACACCAATTTCCGCATTTTCAAAGTCTTCAAATGAGGATATTCATTTTTAGGGGTCGGCATTCATCGGATTTATCAAACTCCTCAGAGACTTATATAACATGTGTACACTCACAAACACATTAGTATCTTAACCTATAAGTCTTCAATACACCAAAATCACTAAGGGGCACTAGATGCACTTACAGTAATAGCCCGCAGCAGCAGCTAGGAAGGTAGCAAGAGAGAGGGGAGGGGGTGGCGCTCACCGAGTAGGCTCAAGGAAGCCCAGCGAGGTCACGGAGCGCGGGGGGGGGGGGTGAATTCTACACGGCGGAGCTCGGTGGTCGGAAGTTGAAGATGACCTCATCTTGGCGTTGCGGTGGCACTGAGCTCAGACTGGCTATCGGGGATTACGAGGCGGGCGACGGGGGAGCTCGTGGACACATTCTCAGAGTGTGGGGGCGACGGCGGGCGCGCAGGCGAGGTCGGCCATGGCGGTGAGGTATTCGGGTGCGGGCGGAGAAAGGAGAGGGAGCGATGGGGGTGGATCTGGGAGGCGAGGGGAGCGGCCAGGGGGGAGTGGGGGAAGGGGAGGAACCTGAGGAGGCACGGGGCATCCATATCCTCGCCGAGGCGTCACCGGCGAGGTGGTCGGGCGGGAGCACGCTGCGCCCGGCCGACCACGCCAGGGGAATAGGGGAAAGACGACCGAGGGAGGGGGTTGGGCCGCTGGGCCGGCCTGGTGGCCAGCTGGGCCAAGTGGCCCAGGGGGAGGGGGAGGTTTCCTATTTTATTTTTATTTTTATTTTTTCTATTCATCTTTTCTGTTTTCCATTTTCTCTTTATATTATTTTAGTTTTAGAAAATATAAATCTAGCACCTAAATTTGCATTATAAATTAGGCCACAACCACATTAGGTTTAGTATTTAAATAAAATACTTTCTGATTTTTATTATTTAAAAAGCATTTAAATAATTGTTTTAGCCCCTATTTTACTTATTTTAGGGCATTTAAATACTTTATAAAATGGTGGTTTCACCATGACAAATATCAAGGGATTATTTACAACACTTTGAACATTTTTGTTTTCATGTTTGAGAAACTTAAATTTTAGACTTTAATTCAGATTTGAATTTGAACTGTGTTTGAATCAAGGTGAGGTTTGATAACCCACAAGTATAGGGGATCGTATGTAGCCCCTTTCGATAAATAAGAGTGTCGAACCCAATGAGGAGCTAAAGGTAGAACAAATATTCCCTCAAGTTCTATCGACCACCGATACAACTCTACGCACGCTTAATGTTTGCTTTACCTAGAACAAGAATAAAACTATAAGTACTTTGTAGGTGTGGTCGGATAAGTTTGCAAGATAAAAAAAGAACGTAAAAATAAAAAGTAGATGCTGTTCTAATTAAAGTATAATTAAATTAGTATAGCGATTGTGGATTAGTAGTGGTAGGATTTGCGGAATTGTCCCTAAGCAATTGACTACGTTACTAGACCGATAACAAGTTTTTATGTGGGAGGGCCCAGTGCTAGCGTGTCATCCCTTACTTGGAATTTTATGCACTTATGATTGGAACTATTAGCAAGCATCCGCAACTACTAATGTTCATTAAGGTAAAACCCAACCATAGCATTAAGATATATTGGCTCCCCTTCCATCCCGTATGAATCAATTTCTATGGTAGGAAGAAGCTTCTGTCACTCTTGCCCTCCAATGCATAGTCCTATCAACATACAACTAACCCTATGGTGTGATCCATGCGCAGCTCATATGATGGGCACCAAAGGACAGCAACATAACCATAAGCAAATTAAACCAATCATAGAAATTCACCAATTACCGGTAGGACAACAAAAATCTACTCAAGCATCATAGGATGGCAACACATCATTGGATAATAATATGAAGCATAAAGCAACATGTTCAAGTAGAGGGTACATCAGGTTACGGGAGAGTGGACCGTTGTAGATATATGGGGGAAGCCGATGAAGATATTGGTGAAGATGACGGAGTTGTTGGAGTAGATCGCCGTCACACGATGATTGCCCGGCGGCGTTCCAGTGCCACCGGGAGAGAGGGGACAGAACCCCCCCCTCCTTCTTCTTCTTCTTCCTTGGCCTCCCCCCTAGATGGGAGGAGAGTTCCCCCTCTGGTCCATGGCCTCCATGGCGGCGGAGGGGCGAGAGACCCTCCTAGATTGGATCTCTCCCTTTGTTCTCTTCTTTTTCGTGTTCCTGTTTTCTGGCCGAAAACCATTTCTTAAATATCCAGAGATCCGTAACTCCGATTGCGCTGAGATTTTAACACGATTTTTTTCTGGATAGTATCTTTCTTGCCACGAAAGAAGGGCAGCAACCGCCTTACAAAGGTGTCCACTACCCACCACCGCGCGCCTGGGGGGCCTGTGCCCTGGTGCCTAGTGGAGGCTGTGGGCCTCCGTTTGCATTGATTCCACCTCCCAAAAATCACATATATTCCAAAATAATTCTCCATAAAATTTTATTGCATTTGGACTTCGTTTGATATGGATATTCTGCGAAACAAAAAACATGCAGCAAACAGGAACTAGCACTGGGCACTGGATCAATATGTTAGTCCCAAAAAATAATATAAAATGTTGCCAAAAGTATATAAAAGTTGTATAATATTGGCATGGAACAATAAAAACTTATAGATACGACGGAGACGTATCAGCATCCCTAAGCTTAATTCCTGCTCGTCCTCGAGTAGGTAAATGATAAAAAGATAATTTTTGATGTGGAATGCTACCTAGCATAATCTTGATCATATGTCTAATCATGGCATGAATATTAAGTAACAAGTGATTCAAAGCAATAGTCTATAATTTGACATAAAGACATTAATACTCAGGCATCCCAACAAACAATCATGTCTTTCAAAATATCAATGCTAAAGAACGCTATCCCTACAAAATCATATAGTCTTGTCATGCTCCATCTTCTTAACATAAAGTATTTATCATGCACAACCCCGATGACAAGCCGAGCAATTGGTTCATACTTTTTAACGCGATTCAGCTTTTTCAACTCCCACGCAATACATGAGCGCAACCCATGGATATGGCACTATGGGTGGAATAGAGTATGATGATAGGGGTAAACATAGAGAAGACAAAAAGGTAAGAAAGTCTCACATCGATGCGGCTAATCAACGGGCTATGGCGATGTCCATCAATTGATATCAATGCGAGGAGTAGGGATTGCCATGCAACGGATGCACTAAGAGCTATCAGTGTATGAAAGCTCAAACTGAAAACTAAGTGGGTGTGCATCTAACTCTATAATAAAAAATTCCCACTAGTATATGAAAGTGACAACATAGGAGACTCTCTATATGAAAAGCATGGTGCTACTTTGAAGCACAAGTGTGGAATTAGCATGCCCCTTCTCTCTTTTTCTCTCATTTTTTCTTTTCTTTTTTTCTTTTTTTTTCTTGGGCTCTTTTTGGCCTCCTTTTTTCTTTTCTTTCTTTTTTTCTTTTTGTCTGGAGTCTCATCCCGACTTGCGGGGGAATCATAGTCTGCATCATCCTTTCCTCACCAGGACATGCTCTAATAATGAATAATGATGATCATCACACTTCTATTTACTTACAACTCAATATTACAACTCGATACCTAGAACAAAGTATGACTCTATCTGAATGCCTCTGGCGGTGTACCAGGATGTGCAATGATCTAGCGTAGCAAAGATATCAAAAAACGGATGAGCCATGAAAATATCATGCTAGCTATCTTACAATCATGCAAAGCAATATGACAATGAATGCTCAAGTCATGTATTTGATGATGATGGAAGTTGCATGGCAATATATCTCGGAATGGCTATGGAAATGCCATAATAGGTAGGTATGGTGGCTGTTTTGAGGAAGATATAATAAGGCTTATGTGTGAGAGAGCATATCATATCACGGGGTTTGGATGCACCGGCAAAGTTTGAACCACATCTCGAGGTGAGAAAGGGCAATGCACGGTATCGTAGAGGCTAGCAAATTACGGAAAGGTAAAAGTGCGTATAATCCATGGACTCACATTAGTCATAAAGAACTCATATACTTATTGCAAAAGTTTATTAGCCCTCGAAGCAAAGTACTACTACGCATGCCCCTAGGGGGATAGATTGGTAGGAAAAGATCATCGCTCGTCCCCAACTGCCACTCATAAGGAAGACAATCAATAATAAATCATGCTCCAACTTCATAGCATAACGAGAGACTATACGTGCATGCTTCAGGAATCACAAACCGTAACACCAATATTCCTACTAACCATAACCATTTACTAGTACCTCCCACATATTATCAACTCTATGTCACAAAACTATTGCAAGGAGTCAAACATATCATATTCAGTGATCCACAAGTTTTATGTAGGATTTTATGACTAACCATGTGAATGACCAATTCCTGTTGACTCTCTAAATAGATATAAGTGAAGCATGAGAGTTTAATTCTTTCTACAAAAGACCATGCTCTAATAAGTATAAGTGAAGCAAAAGATCATTCTACAAATAACGGTTTTCTATATGTAGAGAAACAGGCAATCCAAACTTCAAATGATATAAGTGAAGCACATGAAGCATTCTATAAAGCCATACTCAAAAGATATAAGTGATGTGCAATGAGCATTCTATAAATCAACCATGGACTATCTCATAGCAGCATGGTGCATTACTAAAAATAAAAATAAAAAGCACACGACGCTCCAAGATTTACACATATCACGTGAACGAAACGATAACCGAAACATACCAAAACTTGTTGAAGAAAGATAGTATGCCTTCCGGGGCATCCCCAAGCTTAGACGCTTGAGTATCCTTGGATATTTACTTGGGGTGCCTAGGGAATCCCCAATCTTGAACTCTTGCCTCTCCTCTTTCTCCTCATATTGAGACCTCCTCGATCTTTGAACACTTCATCCACACAAAACTTAACAAAAACCTTCGTGAGATCCATTAGTATAATAAAGTAAATCACTACTTTAAGTACTGTTGCAAACCCATTCATATTTTATTTTTGCATTATCCCTACTGTATTATAACTTCTTCATGGCTTATACCATCACTAAGATCCATAGTTCCATCAAAACAAGCAAAACAATGCATCAAAAACAGAATCTGTCAAAACAGGATAGTCTGTAGCAATCTGAACTTTGACCATACTTACGTAACTCTGAAAATTCGAAAAAATTAAGAAAAAATATACAATTTGCATAGCATTATTGTGTAAAAATATCAGAAACTTTTGACGTTCCAGTAGAAAATATAAATTCACACACTACAGCCAAAGCTTCTGTTTTTGCACCGCACATATATACCAACAAGCGATCTAATCATCCTAAAGGCAAATCTTGGCACATTATTTTTAGAGAAAAGTATGTTTTTAGTCCCTCAAGTTCCCAAAAAGTACAGACTTGGTCCCTCAAGATTTTTTGGTATACATTTGGTCCCTCAAGTCTCAAAACCAGACAAATTTAGTCCAAAACCAGATTTTGACCGGGTTTGACCGCGCAGACTCTGACCGGGTTTGACCAGATGAACAGTAAATTCATAAAAAAATTCAAAACCAGTTCAAAAAAATCTGAAATTTTTTGTCATGCAACATGCTTACATGCGCAAGGTGCGCCCCAAATTTCGTGGTCTTTCGACACACGAGGCGCCCGTGGCAAATAAAACAAAAAATCTACAGCCGATGAACAATAAAATCGAAAAAAATAGCAAAAGAAATCAAAAAAATCTGAAATTTTGTGGGGTTCAATATACTGGTGTGCACAAGGCCCGTGCAAAATTTTGGCATGTTTCGACATTCGAGGAGCTCGTGGCAAAAAAAACAAATTTTCGCTCACAAAAAAAGCCAAAATTTGTTTTTTTTTCCACGAGTTCCTCGAATGTCGAAACATGCCAAAATTTTGCACGGGCCTTGTGCACACCAGTATATTGAACCCCACAAAATTTCAGATTTTTTTTGCTATTTTTTTTTATTTTACTGTTCATCAGCTGTAGATTTTTTTTTGCCACGGGCGCCTCGTCTGTCGAAAGACCACGAAATTTGGGGCGCACCTTGCGAATGTAAGCATGTTGCATGACAAAAAATTTCAGATTTTTTTGAACTGTTTTTGAATTTTTTTATGAATTTACTGTTCATCCGGTCAAAGTCTGCGCGGTCAAACCCGGTCAAAATCGGGTTTTGGACTAAATTTGTCCGATTTTGAGACTTGAGGGACCAAATCTATACCAAAAAATCTTGAGGGACCAAGTTTGTACTTTTTGGGAACTTGAGGGACTAAAAACATACTTTTCTCTTATTTTTATAATACAATGGATTTGTACAAGGGGATAATTATTTTTGTTGAAAATTTTCTGTAATTCAAGATTCACAAAGTTTCCATGGGCATGAACAAGTTCAATGATATCCCGCACTCCAACGGTGTTCGTCCTTCTCACTTTCACTTTTCCTTTTGTAAAAGTTTTAGGTTCCACTCTATATTTTTTTTGTTTTTAAAACTTTATAAAAGCACACAACAGAATAAAATGACTCTCTAAAAGTTCCGGATTGTCTCCCTGGAAGCACTTTCTGTAAAGCCATTAAGCTAGGCATAAAGTGCTCAAGTAATGGATCAACCCGGATCCCGAGGTATATCAAAGCCAATTTTAATTAGCAATGATTTGTAATCTAGTAGTGAGCACAAAGAAACATATATCATGCAATGACGAAGTCTAACTCTCTTCCTATGCATCAGCATGTCATAAAAAACAATTCATGCACATCAAGTAAAGGCCAATACATAGCATAAACAGTTTCTTGCAATTCTATCGTGTTGGAAACATAGAGGGGTGGAGATGTAGGTGCTCTCTCATAATAATTGCAAGTAGGAACAGAAAGCACATGCATATTATATTCATCAAAATTATCATGTGAAACGGTAGAATGCAACCCATCAATATAATCCTTAATAAAAGCAAACTTCTCCGATATAGTGTAGCTGGGAGAATTCAAAAAGATAATAGGACTATCATGTGTGGGTGCAATAGGAACAATTTCATTCTTAACAAAAGGAACTATAGCAAGTTCATCTCCAAAAGCATCTTTCAAATTGGCATCTTGGCCACAAGCATAGCAAGCATCAAGTTCATCAAAAAGGGATATTTCAAAAGAATCAACGGGATCATAACAATCATCATAACATTCATCCTTCGGTAAGCACGAAGGGAAATTAAATATTGTATTAGTTGAAGAGTTACTCTCATTAGAAGGTGGGCACGGGTAGCTAATCCGCTCTTCCTCCTTTTGTTCTTCGCTCTCCTCCTAATCTTTTTCAACCAATGAGCTCACAGTTTCAGCAATTTCTTCTTCCGTAGTTTCCTGCAAAATATTAGTCTCTTCTTGGACAGTGGAGGAGTCCTCAATATATGGTTTAACATAAGCATTAGAAGCATAGTTTTCATAGCTATATTTAAGTATGACATAATTTTCAGATTTGTAAAGAGTAATATCATACTTTTCAATCAAAGAAGCAATTTCATAGGCACCCCTAAAAGAAACAAATTCTTCAATTTGTTCAACGTCATAGTAATTATAAACACCCTTGGCATAAGAAGATAAAATTCCATTATCCTTAAACTCACAATGGAAGGGAAGGTAAAATCATATATTTCGCATAAATTCAAAGCATAGCAATACAAATTATTAATATGATGCCATAAAAGTTTTCCTTTTTCATATAAGCGGTGTCGCACATAATAAGCATGCTCATTTAATGATTTTCGCTCAACTAAGCTAGTTGGGTTTTCAGCACGAGCACAAATGGATCGAAGATGATCCAAGTAGAAAGCTTCAGCAGTATGATAGATTTTGGGTGGTTCTTCAACCATTGGTTTAGCAGGTACAACTAATTTTTTTGGTATTTTGCGTTTCCTACCCATATCCAGAGTTAGAAAACAAGAGCACAAAATAAAATCTACTTAGTGATAAAGCAAACAAGCACACATGAGAATATTCACCCCACGCTATTGCTCCCCGGCAACGGCGCCAGAAAAAGGTCTTGATAACCCACAAGTATAGGGGATCGTTTGTAGCTCTATTCGATAAATAAGAGTGTCGAACCCAACAAGGAGCTAAAGGTAGAAAAAATATTCCCTCAAGTTCTATCGACCACCGATACAACTCTACGCATGCTTAACGTTTGCTTTACCTAGAACAAGAATAAAACTAGAAGTACTTTGTAGGTGTGGTAGGATAAGTTTGCAAGATAAAAAAAGAACATAAAAATAAAAAGTAGGTGCTGTTCTAATTAAAGTACAATTAAATTAGTATAGCGAGTGTGGATTAGTAGTGGTAGGATTTGCGGAATTGTCCCTAAGAAATTGACTACGTTACTAGACCGATAGCAAGTTTTTATGTGGGAGAGGCCACTGCTAGCATGTCATCCCTTACTTGGAATTTTATGCACTTATGATTGGAACTATTAGCAAGCATCCGCAACTACTAACGTTCATTAAGGTAAAACCCAACCATAGCATTAAGATATATTGGTCCACCTTGAATCCCGTATGAATCAATTTCTATGGTTGGAAGAAGCTTCTGTCACTCTTGCCCTCCAATGCATAGTCCTATCAACATACAACTAACCCTATGGTCTGATCCACACGCACGCTCATATGATGGGCACCAAAGGATAGCAACATAACCACAAGCAAATTAAACCAATCATAGCAATACACCAATTACCGGTAGGACAACAAAAATCTACTCAAGCATCATAGGATGGCAACACATCATTCGATAATAATATGAAGCATAAAGCAGCATGTTCAAGTAGAGGGTACAGCGGGTGCGGGAGAGTGGACCGTTGTAGATAGATGGGGGAAGGTGATGAAGATGTTGGTGAAGATGACAGAGTTGTTGGAGTAGATCGCCATCACACGATGATTGCCCCGGCGGCGTTCCGGCGCCACCGGGAGAGAGGGGGAGAGAACCCCTCCCTCTTCTTCTTCCTTGTCCTCCCCCCTAGATGGGAGGAGAGTTCCCCCTTTGGTCCATGGCCTCCATAGTAGCGGAGGGGCGAGAGCCCCTCCTAGATTGGATCTCTCCCTCTGTTCTCTTCTGTTTCGCGTTCTTGTTTTCTGGCCGAAAACCGTTTCTTAAATATCCAGAGATCCGTAACTCTGATTGCGCTAAGATTTTCACATGATTTTTTCTGGATATTATCTTTCTTGCAGCGAAAGAAGGGCAGCAACCGCCTTACGAGGTTGCCACTACCCACCACCGGGCGCTTGGGGGCGCCTTGGTACCTAATGGAGGTTGTGGGCCTCCGTTTGCATTGATTCCACCTCCCAAAAATCACATGTATTCCAAAATAATTCTCCGCAATATTTTATTGCATTTGGACTTTGTTTGATATGGATATTCTGCGAAACAAAAAACATGCCACAAATAGGAACTGGCACTGGGCACTAGATCAATATGTTAGTCCCAAAAAATAATATAAAATGTTGCCAAAAGTATATAAAAGTTGTCTAATATTGCCATGGAATAATAAAAAATTATAGATACGACAAAGACGTATCAAGGTTTAGCAACAGTAAAAGTGATGACATGGCACCATTATCAGGGTATTACTGTAGCTTAATTGTCAGGGTATTACAGGGCCGTAGGATCCATGGGCCTCCTACGGGCCGTAGGGTCCATGGGCCTTCTACGTGCCGGAGAATAAATGGGCCTTCTACGGGCGGTATGACCGATTTACCAAACATAGGCCGTACTATTCATGGACCAATAACGGACTGCAATATGGGCCGTAAACAGGCTAAAATTGGAATCGTCTATTTTTGGGACCGACCATAATGGGTCGGTATGTATAACGGACTTAATTCTATCGACAGACATAACGCGTCGTTTATGGGCCATATTAGATGACGCTAAGAAAATGGCCCAATGGATTAACAGGCCATAAATAGGCCGACTGTAGCTACGGGCTGAATTTGGCCCATCGGCGGAACAGGCCAGTAACGGACCATAAGGAGTCGAGGGCTGGAAATAAACCCAAGAATAAATGGGCCCTTATAAGGCTGAAAGTTTACATGGGCTAAAAATGGCCCAACTGAATAATGGGCCGTTAATGGGTATAAAGTGATATACTGTTCATTGTGGGTCAGTTTCACCACGGGCCGCTAAAGGGCCCATAGTTACAAAGGGCCTCATATGGGCCGAAAGACATCATGGGCCATACATGGGCTGGAAGTCACAACGGGCTGAAACATATTGGACGGCCCAGATGACGCTGCTGGGCCTAATTCGGATAGGCCATAACGGGTCGTGAGTTAGCGGGTTGTAAATGGGCTATATGCGACCTGGCCGTTAACAGGCTTTCCATGGGCCGACCCGCTACCTTTCGACCAAGTCAAATGGGCCGGCCTTTTAACCTAAATGGGCCACTGTTGGGCCTAGCAACGTGTCAACGTATCATAGGCTCGTCCCGTCCATTTGGTGGATCACATCTGTCCCAACTAGGAGCTTACACGTGTTTCTTTCGACCAATGAGAATTTTACACATGGAAAATCGCCATTGGTCGTTGCTGTTAACGGGTTACCGGATCCAAAACCAGACCAAATAGCTTAACGGCGACCCGTTACGGTGGATTCCACGTGTCATTTACCGTTGACGAAAACACTTCCATGACGCGGGATTTATCGTCATCGAAGTGGACACTTCCGTGATGATAATTTCAGTATTGTGATGGAACACTTCTACGACGGCACAGGTATGACTATCTTGATTCTGTCAAAAAATCGTCATGGATGTACATGCACGACAGAAAATGTGACCTACTGTGACAAACGCGTATCATCACGGAAGTGTTTTTTTTGTAGTGTATAGCGTTTAAAAGAGGTCCCGCGCTAAGTGGTTTTGGTCCAAACACATGAACAAATATTTTAAATAGCACACTATAGCACCGCTATAGCACGCTATAACATTTAAAAGAGGCCCGCTGCAAAGAAGCTTAGCGCGCTATTTAAAACATTGTTCTAGATAGAAACTTAGTACATTTGTGAGCTTTTTAAACCATGCTAGCCCCTTTTGATTTCTTTTGTAGTGATAATACATGTTCTTATGAAAGCAGGGGAATGCAAAAGATACTAACAAGATTAATGCACAACTAGGAAACCCGTTGTCCCCATTCAATCTCGAGCGAGAACTACGGGGCAAAAACCTAGTAGCACCACATTATTACATGAACTTAACTATGAATGAAAAAGAGATGAATTTAGGACAACTACATGTACCATATCTCTAAAATCAACTTCAGTAGTTGCACATCTTAATGGAGATGAGACTCTCCATGTAGGGAACAATATGGCTTCGGTAGAAGTTACCACCATAGTGTAACCTTTGTCGCTCAAAATCCACTTCCTCTTCAAGGTCCACCAATTCCTTCATATATCCACTCCTCTCATAGCACCAGTACAACTTTTCATAGTCCACAAAAACTATAATTCCACCCCAACCTACCCAAACTGGGAAGAAGGATTCAACACCGAGGTCTTCGTTCAATGGTTTAATGCTACATCGCGGTGACCATTGGGGTTGCCTTATCCCATCATCCTCCAGCTGCCACAGAATGAAGTTTGTCTCTGCGTTGTTGGTTACATAGCACAACTTGTTGTCCAGGTCTGCAAGATAGTCGACTTCACAGCGGT
The DNA here is from genome assembly GCA_011799875.1 of Thinopyrum elongatum. Taxonomy (NCBI): domain Eukaryota; kingdom Viridiplantae; phylum Streptophyta; class Magnoliopsida; order Poales; family Poaceae; genus Thinopyrum; species Thinopyrum elongatum. The sequence continues at coordinate 617,274,606 of CM022298.1, read as the reverse complement.
GGGTGAAGCGAGGTGGGCTTGGAACCACATCGAACCTCCTATTTCTTAGGCTAAATAGCACCAGCACACTCTCCTGGGGATCATGGGGTGCATAAGTCCCCCAGTAAAAGGCCCCCCGTGTGAAGACTGGTTGTGTGTTGCCAATCGCATCTGGTGGTTCATCGGTACGCATCCAGGAGTCTCCACCGAGTGTGAAGAATTCATGCCCGATCTCGTAACTGAGAACTCCACTAGACGTATTATGTTCAAAGTACTGGTAGAAGTACCTGGCCATGACATACTGGTTGTGTGACACATCAAAGCCAAGAGCTGCTGATGGCTCCTTGATGTCGCGAACATCTGGTGTGCCACACGGCAATGCCACGAGCTCCTGGGTGGCTGGGTTGCACATGAATATCTGGTCCTTGTTGGTTGCGATGCACACTAGGCCATTACAGGGCGTGGGGAAGATCTTATTTGCAATACCTTCCTCTCCTGGGGGGCACACCTTTTCAAGCATCAAATCCACCCCCTTATTATTCCAGATGGTGCCGAGTGTATTTTCCACATGGAGGTGGTGGAAACTGATATCCTGGGAGAACTCAAAATCATCTTGGATAGAGCTCTTGCGAGGGATGATGAGCATGGACAATGGTTCCACGCGGGATAGGTCACGGTGGCGGCGAATGAAGCCGACATCAGCGGTGTCAGCGTCCCACGAAGGGAATAAGCATTTGTAGAGCATAAGGTACTTCACAGGAAGGCGAACTAGGACCTCCCAGATTACCAGCTCTTCTGGGAGGGTAGCTTGGATGGTGAGACCAAAAGGCGCTTGTGTGATCTGGTGGTGTGTGGCAGAATGTGGACGATCCATCTTGCTGCTATCAGTTTGGTTGAGTTGTATGCCGTGTTAGTACTCTCCCCACACGTATATATGCATACCAAGAATTAATTACATTCCTTTGTTTATAAAATCTTATTTAGAGGATATATCCCTCAATATTTAGCCCTAAGATCGTATAGTTGTATATCATTTAGCACGAAACTTCTACCGCGAGTTAACATTGCATGAATTTGCTCCCAAAACTTATTAGTTGGAATACATTGATTTTCAAGATTGTTCTGGGATATGCAAATAGATTAGTAGTTGCGGTTTTATTAATTACAATCCAGATAATACAAAGGGGCGAGTCCACCATTATTCATTGGTATTTAGTTTAATATCCACATATTTTGGTAGAAATTTAGCATCTATCCTTTATCTAACATAAGTACTTTATAAGATATCGGATGGCTCCATATTTTGACACTTTTGATTAGGTATTTTGACCATTTTTTCAAAGGATTTTGCCGGCTCTGGTCTTCTTCCAAATGATAACTCTTGGAGAACGAAGAAACCATGTTTCCTTTCTTGTTGTTCATATCCAGAGAAGTGGAACCTTCGGGGATAATTTTCCTTTTTACCAGAAGTGAATTTGGCGCACCAGGTGAGAAGACGATGCTAGGTATGACCACAAGCACTCATACAAGTGCTACTCACGATGAAGTGTTGGATTTCCCCGAAGAGAAAGGGTGATGTTGCACAACAGCAGAAAGTATTTCACTCGGTGAAGAACCAAGGTTTGTCAAACCAGTAGGAGTCACGAAGCTAATAACGTCGGCAGTACCTGCACACAAACAAATAATTTGCTTGCACCCACCAAAGGCAAGAGGGTTGTCAATCCCCTTGTTCTTGCTAGCCACAAGATTAAAAACCAATAGTGATAGGGCAAAGTGACAAGAAAATAAAAGAGAGTAAAAGGCAAATTGTAAGATTTTTTTGTATTGATGGAAAATAGACCCCTGGGCCATAGGTTCACTAGTGGCATCTCTCTCAAAAGCATGTAGTGGCATGGTAGGCAAATTACTGTTGGGTAATTGACAGAATAGCGCAAATTATAACTATGATCATTCATGGCATAATCTCATATAGGCATTATGTCCGTGATAAGTAGATCATTAAACTTATTGATGTCTACTACTATTACTCCACCCCAACACCGCTATCCAGCATGCATCTCAATGTATTAAGTTCACAAGAAACAGAGTAACGCAATAAGCAAGATGACATAATGTAGACAGAAGAAAACCTTGCAATAAGATTGACCCCATCATTTTATCCTTATGGAAACAATACAAAGACGTGTCTTGTCCCTTCTTGTCACTGGGATATAGAAATCACCGCCAGATTGAACCCATTACAAAGCACCTCTCCTATTGAAGATAAAGCAATCAAACTTGGCCAAAGTGGACGGATAGATCGTAGATAAATTCAAGGCTATAAAATTACGTAACAAATAAACTTTCAAAGGTTCATATAAATTCAATGAACAATCTGAATATAAGTCCACAATTCATCGGATCCCAACAAACATGCCACAAGAATTACATCGGATTGGTCTCCGAAGAGATCCTTGTATTGAAGATCAAGAGAGAGAGAGAGAGAGAGAGAGATTCATCTTGCTAATACTATGGACCTGTAGGTCTTGAAAGAACTACTCACAAATCATCATGGAGGCAACAAGATTGATGAAGATAGCCTCCCCAATGATCCCTGATACGTCTCCAACGTATCTATAATTTTTGATTGTTCCATGCTGTTATATTATCATTCTTGGCTGTTTTACAATCATTTTATAGTAACTTTATATCATTTTTTGGGACTAACCTATTGATACAGTGCCTAGTGCCAGTTGCTGTTTTTTGCTTGTTTTTTACTTCACGGAATATCAGTACCAAACGGAGTCCAAATGCCACGAAACTTTTTGGAGATTTTTTTGGACCAGAAGACAACTTGGGAGCCAAGGAAGCACCTGGGGGAGGCCCATGGGGCCCACCACTCACCAGGGCTCGCCAGAGGCCCCTAGCACGCCCTAATGGGTGGTGGGGCCCATGGAGGTCTCCTCCATCACCTCTTCGCTCTATAAATTCTTAGATATTCCAGAAACCCTAGAGGAGCAGAAGAAACACAATTCCAACCGCCGCAAGTTCCAGAACCACGATATCCAATCTAGAGCCCTATTCCAGCACCTTGCCGAAGGGGAACACGATCACGGAGGGGTTCATCATCCTCATTGGTGCTCCTCCGATGATGCGTGAGTAGTTCACCGCAGACCTATGGGTCCGTAGGCAGTAGCTAGATGGCTTCTTCTCTCTTTTTGATTCTCAATACAATGTTCTCCTTGATGTTCTTGGGGGTCTATTTGATGTAATGACTTTTTATGGTGTGATTCTTGGGATCCGATGAATTGCGAGTTTATGATCAGATCTATCCTTGAATATTATTTGAGTCTTCTTTGATCTCTTATATGCATGATTATTATAGCCTTGTATTTCTTATCCAAAACTTTGGTTTGGTTTCGCCAACAAGATTGATTTTTCTTGCAATGGAAGAGGTGCTTTGTGATGGGTTCAATCTTGCGGTGTCCTCAACCAATGTCGGTGCAACAAACCCTGGTGTATGTTACCTAGACTGTACACAGGCTCAAGGGCAAGGTTACAGTGACAAGACAAGGCCAAGCAGAAGAGATAGCTCTTTGAGAGGGCGCTCCAAAGGCGGATTAAGAAGACCAAGACAAGCCAAAGGAGCAAGATATTACTAAGGGAAAAACCTCCCTTGCCGGGCAGGCGAGCCCGGTCAGGTCGAGGCCACCCCAAGGGCAAGTCCCAAGACCTCCCCGGCAAGGGTTGCCGGGGCGCTGACGGCCTGCCTCCCTGCCAAGGCTCCGAGATGCTTGCACCAGCCCATAGATGGAGCGCTGGAGCTTGCATACTTTGTCAGCATTCTTAGGATCGACAAAACCTTCCGGCTGCATCATATACAATTCTTCCTTAAGGAAACCATTAAGGAATGCCGTTTTGACGTCCATTTGCCAGATCTCATAATCATAGAATGCGGCAATTAATAACATGATTCGGACGGACTTCAGCTTCGCTACGGGTGAGAAGGTCTCATCGCAGTCAACCCCTTGAACTTGTCGATAACCCTTAGCGACAAGCCGAGCCTTATAGACGGTCACATTACCATCCGCGTCAGTCTTCTTCTTAAAGATCCACTTATTCTCTATGGCTTGCCGATCATTGGGAAAGTCCGTCAAAGTCCATACTTTGTTTTCATACATGGATCCTATCTCGGATTTCATGGCTTCAAGACATTTATTGGAATTCGGGCCCGCCATCGCTTCTTCATAGTTTGAAGGTTCACCGTTGTCTAACAACATGATTTCCAGGACAGGGTTGCCGTACCACTCTGGTGCGGAACATGTCCTCGTGGACCTACGAAGTTCAGTAGCAACTTGACCCGAAGTTTCATGATCATCATCATCAACTTCTTCTCTAGTCGGCGCAGGCACCACAGAAACATCTTCCTAAGCTGCGCTACTCTCCGGTTCAAGAGGGGGTACCTCGTCAAGTTCTACTTTCCTCCCACTTACTTCTTTCGAGAGAAACTCTTTCTCCAGAAAGGATCCATTCTTGGCAACAAAGATCTTGCCTTCGGATCTGAGGTAGAAGGTATACCCAATAGTTTCCTTAGGGTATCCTATGAAGACGCATTTTTCCGATTTGGGTTCGAGCTTTTCAGGTTGAAGTTTCTTGACATAAGCATTGCATCCCCAAACTTTCAGAAACGACAGCTTAGGTTTCTTCCCAAACCATAATTCATACGGTGTTGTCTCAACGGATTTAGACGGTGCCCTATTTAAAGTGAATGCGGCAGTCTCTAAAGCATAACCCCAAAATGATAGCGGTAGATCGGTAAGAGACATCATAGATCGCACCATATCCAATAGAGTGCGATTACGACGTTCGGACACACCATTACGCTGAGGTGTTCCAGGCGGCGTGAGTTGTGAAACAATTCCACATTTCCTTAAGTGCGTGCCAAACTCGTGACTCAAGTATTCTCCTCCATGATCTGATCGTAAGAACTTTATTTTCCTATCACGTTGATTCTCTACCTCGCTCTGAAATTCCTTGAACTTTTCAAAGGTCTCAGACTTGTGTTTCATTAAGTAGACATACCCATATCTACTTAAGTCATCAGTGAGGGTGAGAACATAACGATAGCCACCGCGAGCCTCAACGCTCATTGGACCGCATACATCAGTATGTATTATTTCCAACAAGTTGGTTGCTCGCTCCATTGTTCCGGAGAATGGAGTCTTGGTCATTTTGCCCATGAGGCATCGTTCGCACGTGTCAAATGATTCATAATCAAGAGACTCCAAAATTCCATCTGCATGGAGTTTCTTCATGCGTTTGACACCAATGTGACCAAGGCGGCAGTGCCACAAGTATGTGGGACTATCATTATCAACCTTACATCTTTTGGCATTCACACTATGAATATGTGTAACATCACGTTCGAGATTCAATAAAAATAAACCATTGACCAGCGGGGCATGACCATAAAACATATCTCTCATATAAATAGAACAACCATTATTCTCGGATTTAAATGAGTAGCCATCTCGCATTAAACGAGATCCAGATACAATGTTCATGCTCAAAGCTGGCACTAAATAACAATTATTGAGGTTTAAAACTAATCCCGAAGGTAAATGTAGAGGTAGCATGCCGACGGCGATCACATCGACCTTGGAACCATTCCCGACGCGCATCGTCACCTCGTCCTTCGCCAGTCTCCGCTTATTCCGCAGCTCCTGTTTTGAGTTACAAATGTGAGCAACCGCACCGGTATCAAATACCCAGGAGCTACTACGAGCGCTGGTAAGGTACACATCAATAACATGTATATCATATATACCTTTGGCATTGCCGGCCTTCTTATCCGCTAAGTACTTGGGGCAGTTCCGCTTCCAGTGACCATTTCCCTTGCAATAAAAGCACTCAGTCTCAGGCTTGGGTCCATTCTTTGGCTTCTTCCCGGCAACTGACTTACCGGGCACGGCAACTCCCTTACCATCCTTCTTGAAGTTCTTCTTACCCTTGCCTTTCTTGAAACTAGTGGTCTTATTCACCATCAACACTTGATGTTCCTTTTTGATCTCCACCTCCGCTGATTTCAGCATTGAATATAACTCAGGAATGGACTTCTCCATCCCTTGCATATTGTAGTTCATCACAAAGCTCTTGTAGCTAGGTGGAAGCGACTGGAGGATCCTGTCAATGACCAAGTCATCTGGAAGATTAACTCCCAGCTGAGACAAGCGGTTGTGCAACCCAGACATTTTGAGTATATGCTCGCTGACAGAGTTGTTTTCCTCCATCTTACAACTGTAGAACTTGTCGGAGACTTCATACCTCTTGACCCGGGCATGAGCTTGGAAAACCATTTTCAGCTCTTGGAACATCTCATATGCTTCCGTGTTGCTCAAAAGCCTTTTGGAGCCCCAGTTCTAAGCTGTAAAGCATGCCACACTAAACCAGGGAGTAATCATCACTATGCAACTGCCAGGCGTTCATAACGTCTTGAGTTGCTGGGAAAATGGGTGCGTCACCTAGCGGTGCTTCAAGGACATATGCATTCTTAGCAGCTATGAGGATGATCCTCAAGTTACGGACCCAGTCCGTATAGTTGCTACCATCGTATTTCAGCTTGGTTTTCTCTAGGAACGCGTTGAAGTTGAGGGCAACATTAGCGTGGGCCATTGGATCTACAAGATAGGTTGTAAAGACAATTTTAGACTAAGTTCATGATAATTAAGTTCATCTGATCAAATTATCTAATGAACTCCCACTCAGTTAGACACCCCTCTAGTCATCTAAGTGATACATGATCCGAATCGACTAGTCCGTGTCCGATCATCACGTGAGACGGACTAGTCATACACGGTGAACATCTCCATGTTGATCGCATCTACTATACGACTCATGTTCGACCTTTCGGTCTCTCGTGTTCCGAGGCCATGTCTGTACATGCTAGGCTCGTCAAGTCAACCTAAGTGTTTCGCATGTGTAAATCTGGCTTACACCCGTTGTATGCGAACGTTAGAATCTATCACACCCGATCATCACGTGGTGCTTCGAAACAACGAACCTTCGCAACGGTGCACACTTAGGGGGAACACATTTCTTGAAATTTTTAGTGAGGGATCATCTTATTTATGCTACCGTCGTTCTAAGCAAATAAGATGTAAACATGATAAACATCACATGCAAATCATAAAGTGACATGATATGGCCAATATCATCTTGCGCTTTTGATCTCCATCTTCGAGGCGCGGCATGATCACCATCGTCACCGGCATGACACCATGATCTCCATCATCGTGTCTTCATGAAGTTGTCTCGCCAACTATTACTTCTACTACTATGGCTAACGGTTAGCAATAAAGTAGAGTAATTACATGACGTTTTCATTGACACGCAGGTCATACAATAAATTAAGACAACTCCTATGGCTCCTGCCGGTTGTCATACACATCGACATGCAAGTCATGATTCCTATTACAAGAACATGATCAATCTCATACATCACATATATAATTCATCACATCCTTTTGGCCATATCACATCACATAGCATACCCTGCAAAAACAAGTTAGACGTCCTCTAATTGTTGTTGCATGTTTTACGTGCCTGCTATGGGTTTCTAGCAAGAACATTTCTTACCTACGCAAAAGCCACAATGGTGATATGCCAATTGCTATTTACCCTTCATAAGGACCCTCTTCATCGAATCCAATCAGACTAAAGTGGAAGAGACAGACACCCGCTGGCAACCTTATGCAACAAGTGCATGTCAGTCGGTGGAACCTGTCTCACGTAAGCGTACGTGTAAGGTCGGTCCGGGCCACTTCATCCCACAATGCCGCCAAATCAAGATAGGAGTAGTAACGGTAAGCAAATTGAACAAATCATCGCCCACAACTACTTGTGTTCTACTCGTGCATAGAATCTACGCATAGACCTAGCTCATGATGCCACTGTTGGGGAACGTAGTAATAATTCAAAATTTTCCTACGTGTCACCAAGATCAATCTAGGAGATGCGAGCAACAAGTGAGAGGGAGTGCATCTTCATACCCTTGAATATCGCTAAGCGGAAGCGTTACAAGAACGTGGTTGATGGATTCGTACTGGCGACGATTCAAATCGCGGAAGATCCGATCCAAGCGCCGAACGGACGGCGCCTCTGCGTTCAACACACGTACAGCCCGGGGACGTATCCTCCTTCTTGATCCAGGAAGGGGAGAGGAAAAGTTGAGGGAGAACTCCGGCAGCACGACGGCATGGTGGTGGAGCTTGCGGTTCTCCGGCAGGGCTTCGCCAAGCACTACGGAGGAGGAGGAGTTGGAGGGGGAAGGGCTGCGCCAGGGGAAGGGTGCAGCTCCCATGCACCTCCCCACTATATATAGGTGTGGAGGGGGCTGGTTTCTTGCCCTCCAAGTCCATTGGGGCGTTGGCAAAGGTGGGAGGAAAGAAATCCCATCCTTTCCCTTCCCCACCGATTGTTATCCCCCCTTTTTAGGGATCTTGATCTTATCCCTTCGGGATATGATCTTATTCCTTCTAAGGGGGGATCTTGGTGCGCCTTGACCAGGGGTGTGGGGCCTTGCCCCCACTACCCACGTTCATGTGGGTCCCCCCATGCAGGTGGGCCCCACTCTGGAACCTTCTAGAACCTTCCTGGTACAATACCGAAAAATCCCGAACATTTTCCGGTGGCCAAAATAGGACTTCCCATATATAAATATTTACCTCCGGACCATTCCAGAACTCCTCATGACGTCCGGGATCTCATCCGAGACTCCGAACAACTTTCGGTAACCACATACAATTCCCATTACTACTCTAGCGTCACGGAACCTTAAGTGTGTAGACCCTGCGGGTTCGGGAACCATGCAGACATGACCGAGACAGCTCTCCGGCCAATAACCAATAGCGGGATCTGGATACCCATATTGGCTCCCACATGTTCCACAATGATCTCATTGGATGAACCACGATGTCGGGGATCCAATTAATCCCGTATACAACTTCCCTTTGTCCATCGGTATGTTACTTGCCCGAGATTCGATCGTCGGTATCCCTATACCTTGTTCAATCTCGTTACCGGCAAGTCTCTTTACTCGTTCTGTAACACATGATCCCGTGACTAACTCCTTAGTCACATTGAGCTCATTATGATGATGTATTATCGAGTGGGCCCAGAGATACCTCTCCGTCACACGGAGTGACAAATCCCAGTCTCGATTCGTGCCAACCCAACAGACACTTTCGGAGATACCTGTAGTGCACCTTTATGGTCACCCAGTTACGTTGTGACGTTTGATACACCCAAAGCATTCCTACGGTATCCGGGAGTTGCACAATCTCATGGTCTAAGGAAATGATACTTGACATTAGAAAAGCTCTAGCAAACGAACTACACGATCTTGTGCTATGCTTAGGATTGGGTCTTGTCCATCACATCATTCTCCTAATGATGCGATCCCGTTATCAACGACATCCAATGTCCATGGTCAGGAAACCGCAACCATCTATTGATCAACGAGCTAGTCAACTAGAGGCTCACTAGGGACATGCTGTGGTCTATGTATTCACACATGTATTACGGTTTCCGGTTAATACAATTATAACATGAACAATAGACTATTATCATGAACAAGGAAATATAATAATAACCATTTTATTATTGCCTCTAGGGAATATTTCCAACACCGGCCGCCAAGCTGTGGGCACGAGAAAAAGTCTTCCAACCACGCCGGAGAAGCCTGACATGAGGAGCGGGGAACTCCACATCCGCCCGCATGCTGCCATTACAACAGCCCCTCATGTGCAGTCTCAGCCCCGGCGGCTGCTCGACCTTCGTCACCCTTGCAAATGGAGTAGGGAGCCGAAGACGGCCGAGCAGAGGCCCTCGCAGCTTGACGATGAACTCCAGCGGCTGGTTCCCGACGTGGCCTTCATTCGGGTCCTGAACCGCCGGGGAAGGAGCGATCAGCGCACCGCCCCGTTCTCCTCGACCCCGAGTGCCGCGGCGACCAAGTTCCCATCCTCTCCCGCCTCCCCTCACAATGGGCTCCGCTCCTGCATCCCCAACAGGGGGAGGGAGGCGCTGTCGAGCAGAAGCCCTCGTCGGTGCTACTGGGGTGCCACTACGCCCTCTCTCCTCACCATGATGGAGAAACAATACCAGAAGGAAGGAGGAAGAGATAGGTGTGAGCCAGCACCTCTCCCACGTCCCCTTTTATAGGAAAACGAGGCCGGGGGTTGGCTCCTCACCCAGGGGGTAACCGCCCTGCTCTGCCAATCCGAGTCCTCCGCGCCACAAACGGCTCATGGAATCAAGGCCGACCCCCTGCGCCAATCCGTGGCGCCTGGCTTTCTGCCATTGCACACATTTTCGTGCCCTCCACGTCCGCCACCAACCCTGTGCAATGAATGCAGCATACGTGGCGAAAACGCCAGAAGCAAAGAAGTTAGTGGAATGGCAGTTATCGCTCCGCAAACGTGGGACGTGGGTAGCCCACGGATCGTGGCTTAAAACTCCCACATAACGTCTTGCACGATGCACGCAAAAACCGGAAACTGACTCAAGCACATGATTAATGAAGAAGCAAGGAAAATATCAAGGGATGAGCTACCATGAACTCTTCGCCTGTGTACTAGATAGGGCCTACCCCAACGACGCTCGGCAACGCGTTCAGGCCAGGCCCGGGGGCTCCTTTCGGTGCAACAAACCCTGGTGTATGTTGCCTGGACTATACACAGGCTCAAGGGTAAGGTTACAACGACAAGACAAGGCCAAGCAAAAGAGATAGCTCTTTGAGAAATCAAAGGGCGGATCAAGAAGACCAAGACAAGCCAAAGGAGCAAGATATTACTAAGGGAAAAACCTCCCTTGTCGGGCAGGCGAGCCCGGGCAGGTCGAGGCCACCCCAAGGGCAAGTCCCAAGACCTCCCCAGCAAGGGTTGCCGGGGCGCTGACGGCCTGCCTCCCCGCCAAGGCTCCACCGCTCCACCTCATAGCAACGCAAGTCACTTATCGGTGCGGTGTCGAGCCCCCAAGCGATTAAGTGGCTGTCATTTGGCACGTGGCAGCCATTTCTGAAGAAGATCACCCCTAAATGACACCCGTCCAGGGGCGTATCACGCAGGCAGACAAGAAGGTGGTTGAACAGCGCGACAAGGCTTGCCGGGCTACATCCACGATGTGACACTAAGAGGTGCATTTAATGCACCTTGTCCAGTCTGCAAAGTTAGGTATGATAGCACTGTGGCTATCTAATCACTGGATAATGACTGTTTTGCCATTGTGGTAACCCCTTGACCTATAAAAGGAGGGCCGAGGCAACCTTAAAAAGGATTCGGACCCTTGTACACTCATACGCGTGTAGCTACTCTCCCCGAGGCGACCTTGCCGGGCTTGAGCGCTGCGCATTCGTCACGAACCTCCATCCAATCCACCAAAGTAGGAGTAGGGTTTTATGCCTCACGACGGCCCGAACCTGGGTAAAAACCACCCGCGTCACCATTGCCGCGCTGCCCTATGGCCTCCACTCTTTGTGCAATGTGCCCTTCCCCCTTGCCGAACCACATCGGGCCGATGGCCCCATAGGTGATCATGTTGAACCACGACACCCAATGACAGAAGGGATAGCGAGGAACGCATGTATCATTGCTATTAAGGATAAAAAGATGGGGTCTATTCCTACACGAATAGATCTTGTCTACATCATGTCATCGTTCTTATTGCATTACTCCATTTCTCCATAGACTTAATACACTAGATGCATGCTGGATAGCGGTCGATGTGTGGAGTAATAGTAGTAGATGCAGGCAGGAGTCGGTCTACTAATATTGGACGTGATGCCTATATACATGATCATTGCCTTGGATACCGTCATAATTATTTGCTTTTCTATCAATTGCACAGCAGTAATTTGTTTAACCACTGTCTGCTATTTTCTCGAGAGAAGCCACTAATGAAATATATGACCCCCGGGTCTATTTTTTATCACATTGTTTTTAGATCTATTATTCCAAAAAACCAGAAATACCTTGCTACACTTTCTCTTTACTTATTTTATTTTGTGTTTTTGTAAGATCTATTTATTCAATCTCATACAATTTAATCTATCTTTTTACTGGGGAGGGATTGACAACCCCTCTTACGCGTTGGGTTGCAAGTATTTGTTCTTTGTGTGCAGGTACCAATTACATAGCGTTGCTTGGTTCTCCTACTGGATTGATAACCTTGGTTTCATAACTGGGGGAAATACTTACCGTTGCTGCGCTGCATCATCCTTTCCTCTTCAAGGGAAAAACCAACACGGATACAAGCAATCAGGAAGAATTTCTGGCGCCATTGCCGGGGAGACATCATCAACATCTATCAGGTTCCTAATCACAAATCTCACCTCCTTGCAATTTACATTATTTGCCATTTGCCTCTCATTTTCATCTCCCCCACTTCTAAAAAGTTTTACAAAAATGACAATAGTATTTTCCGTTTGCCATTTTGTTCCTTTGCTATCTTTCCTTGTGTGCCATGTGTCTTCTATTTGCTTGCATCTTCGCTTGCTAAAAATCTATTGATATGAATCCTCATCCACTTGCTAATCTTTTTAAAATATCCAATTGTGATCAACCAATTGCTAGTGAGTTGAGTGCACTTGATTATCTCTATCAGGTTTTGCTTGAAATTCGTGAATCTAAAAATTGTGATGAAGTGTTAAAAGAAGGAATTTATGAAGAGATTCACGATAGCTCCTAATGAAAAGAATGATTGCAATGATGTTATTATAAATTCTATTAATGTCAATTGTGTTAATAATATGCAAAACCCCAAGCTTGGGGATGCTAATTTTGCTATGTCCACTACTTATTGTAATGATCATGATTGGGCCGATGCTTCTTATGATCTTGAAAAGTTATTTAAGCGTCATGATGAATATGATATTGATAATAATTCTTGCAATAATATTGAAAGTGGGTTTGGAAAAGCGTCAACTTTAAGTAAAAATAATCCCACACATTTGGAGAGTGTTCAATCTTATGGAATTTTTTATGAAAGTTGGTTTGGAGAGGTCAAAACTTTAACTAGTGATGTGCCCACTCTTTTGGATTACAAAGACTTTAATTATGATAGTTGCTCTTTGATTGAATGTATTTCTTTGTTGCAATCCATGATAAATTCTCCCAATGCCTATGAACAAAATAAAGCTTTTACTAAACATATCGTAGATGCTATGCTAAAAGCTTTGGAAGAAAAATTGGAGTTAGAAATTTCAATTCCTAGAAAAGTACATGATGAGTGGGAACCTACCATTAGAGTCAATATTAAAAATTATGAATGCTTTGCTTTATGTGATTTGGGTGCTAGTGTTTCCAGAATTCCGAAATCTCTATGTGATGTGCTTGGTCTTACCAATATTGAAGAATGTTCTCTTAATTTGCACTTAGCGGATTATACTATTAAAAAGCATTTGGGAATAATTAATGATGTTCTTATTCTTGCAAATAGGAACTATGTGCCCATATAATTTATTGTTCTTGATATTGATTGCAATCCGTCTTGTCCAATCATACTTGGTAGACCGTTCTTAAGGACTATAGGTTCCGCGATTGATATGAAAGAAGGCAATATTGAATTTCAATTTCCACTAAGAAAGGGTATGGAACACTTCCCTAGAACAAGAATTAAGCCACCATATGAATCAAACATGAGGGCAACCTATGCAGCAAAAACTAAAGATGACAATACTTGAATCTATGCATTATGCCTCAATGAGGTAGAATAACATGACAAGGTAACTAGTATTAATGTCGCACTGACAAACTTGATGTACACAAGGATCTGAGTTTCCCCATGCCTAGCCTCTCTACTATAGACAAACCGATAGTTTATTTTTAGCCTTTTTACTTTTATGTTCTTTACTTTTCACACTTGTTATTCTGTTTCAAGCCCCTGATTTAATTGTCTTCCATAATTACACCAATAATTATCTATAGTCTCCAACTTTGCTAGAGGCCGCTGCCGACTGATACGTCTCCAACGTATCTATAATTTTTTATTGTTCCATGCTATTATATTATCTGTTTTGGATGTTTTATATGCATTTATATGCTATTTTATATTATTTTTGGGACTAACCTATTAACCTAGAGCCCAGTGCATGTTTCTGTTTTTTCCTTGTTTTTGAGTTTTACAGAAAAGGAATACCAAACGGAGTCCAAACGAGCTGAAACTTTACGATGATTTTTTATGAACCAGAAGAAGCCCACGGAGTATCGGAGATGGACCACAGGAGCCACGAGGCATCCACAAGGGTGGAGGGCGCCCCCCCAGGGCGCACCCCCTGCCTTGCCGCTGCCTCGTGGACCCTCCTGACTTGAAACCGATGCCAAAAATTCCTATAAATTCAGAAACCCCCAGAAAGAAACCTAGATCGGGAGTTCCGCCGCCGCAAGCCTCTGTAGCCACCAAAAACCAATCGGGGCCCTGTTCCGGCACCCTGCCGGAGGGGAAATCATCACCGGTGGCCATCTTCATCATCCCGGCGGTCTCCATGACGAGGAGGGAGTAGTTCACCCTCGGGGCTGAGGGTATGTACCAGTAGCTATGTGTTTGATCTCTCTCTCTTGTGTTCTTGATTTGGCACGATCTTGATGTACCGCGAGCTTTGTTATTATAGTTGGATCATATGGTGTTTCTTCCCTCTCTATCTCTTGTTGTGATGAATTGAGTCTTGCTCTTTGAGGTTTCGTTATGTTGGATTGAGTATTGGATTTGAGAACACTTGATGTATGTCTTGCGATGGGATATCTGTGGTGACAATGGGATGTTCTATTGATTTACTTGATGTATGTTTTGGCACTCAACTCGCGAATTCCCGAGGTGACATTGGGGTAATCTATGCATAGGGGTTGATGCATGTTTTCGTCCTACGTTCTCCGATAGAAACTTTGGAGTGATTCTTTGTTGCACATTGAGGGATTGTTATATGATCCGATTATGTTATCATTATTGAGAGAACTTGCGCTAGTGAAAGTATGAACCCTAGGCCTTGTTTTCAAGCATTGCAATGCCGTTTTTGCTCACTTTTGTTACTAGCTACCTTGCTGTTTATATTTATTCAGATTACAAAAACCTATATCTACCATCCATATTACACTTGTATCGCCATCTCTTCGCCGAACTAGTGCACCTATACAATTTACCATTGTATTGGGTGTGTTGGGGACACAAGAGACTCTTTGTTATTTGGTTGCAAGGTTGTTTGAGAGAGACCATCTTCATCCTATGCCTCCCATGGATTGATAAACCTTAGGTCACCCACTTGAGGGAAATTTGCTACTGTTCTACAAAACTCTGCACTTGGAGGCCCAACAACGTCTACAAGAAGAAAGGTTGCGTAGTAGACATCAAGCTCTTTTCTGGCACCGTTGCTGGGGAGGCTAGGTAAGCGGCACTCACATCCCGTCAACGAAGCTCTTTTCTGGCGCCGTTGCCGGGGAGGTTAGTGCTTGAAGGTATATCTTTAGATCTTGCAATCGAATCTTTTAGTTTCTTGTTTTATCACTAGTTTAGTTTATAAATGAAAACTACAAAAAAAATGGAATTGAGGTTGCCTCATATGCTTCATCTTTTTAATATCTTTCGTGAAAATGATGGAAAGGAAAATTGTGCTCAAGTGTTAGAAGAAGAAGTCTATAAAATGTTTGGCACTAAATTATTGAATGATGAGCATGATTGCAATGTTGTTAGTATGAATTCCTTGAATATCCATGATGCTAATGATATGCAAAGCCATAAGCTTGGGGATGCTATGTTTGATGAAGATGATATTTTTAGTCCCCCAAGTTTTGATGAGAAAATTTATTATGATGAAAGCATGCCTCCTATTTATGATGAATATATTGATAAAAGTGGATTTGGAGAGGTCATGACTTTATTTAGTGATGAATCCACTATTTTGGAAGAAGTTCCAATTGATTATGAGAAAAAGTTGCTATCTAGATGACTATTGTGATGACATGTATGCTATAAAGAACAATGATAACCATGAAACTTGTCATCATGATTTTAGTTTTCAATTGGATTATGCCTCACATGATAGTTATTTTGTTGAGTTTGCTCCCACTACTATTCAAGAGAATAAATTTGCTTATGTGGTGAGTAGTAAAATTCCTATGCTTGTGCATCATGAAAATAATGCTTTATGTGATGGTTATATTGTTGAATTCATTCATGATGCTACTGAAAATTATTATGAGAGAGGAACATATGCTTCTACTGTTGGGGAACGTAGTAATAATTCAAAATTTTCCGACGTGTCACCAAGATCAATCTAGGAGATGCTAGCAACAAGTGAGAGGGAGTGCATCTTCATACCCTTGAAGATCGCTAAGCGGAAGCGTTACAAGAACGCGGTTGATGGAGTCGAACTCGCGGCGATTCAAATCGCGGAAGATCCGATCCAAGCGCCGAACGGATGGCGCCTCCACGTTCAACACACGTACAGCCCGGGGGCGTCTCCTCCTTCTTGATCCAGCAAGGGGAGAGGAGAAGTTGAGGGAGAACTCCGGCAGCACGACGGCGTGGTGGTGGAGCTTGCGGTTCTCCGGCAGGGCTTCGCCAAGCACTACGGAGGAGGAGGAGGTGTTGGAGGGGGAAGGGCTGCGCCAGGGGCAGGGGTGCAGCTCCCATTGACCTCCCCACTATATATAGGGGTGGAGGGGGCTGGTTTCTTGCCCTCCAAGTCCATTGGGGCGTTGGCAAAGGTGGGAGGAAAGAAATCCCATCCTTTTCCTTCCCCATCGATTGTTATCCCCCCTTTTTAGGGATCTTGATCTTATCCCTTCGGGATATGATCTTATTCCTTCTAAGGGGGGATCTTGGTGCGCCTTGACCAGGGGTGTGGGGCCTTGCCCCCACTACCCACGTTCATGTGGGTCCCCCATGCAGGTGGGCCCCACTCCGAAACCTTCTAGAACCTTCCCGGTACAATACCAAAAAATCCCGAACATTTTCCGGTGGCCAAAATAGGACTTCCCATATATAAATCTTTACCTCCAGACCATTCCGGAACTCCTCGTGATGTCCGGGATCTCATCCGAGACTCCGAACAACTTTTGGTAACCACATACAATTCCCATTACAACTCTAGCGTCACGGAACCTTAAGTGTGTAGACCCTGCGGGTTCGGGAACCATGCTGACATGACCGAGACACCTCTCCGGCCAATAACCAATACCGGGATCTGGATACCCATATTGGCTCCCACACGTTCCACGATGATCTCATTGGATGAACCACGATGTCGGGGATTCAATCAATCCCGTATACAATTCCCTTTGTCCATCGGTATGTCACTTGCCCGAGATTCGATCCTCGGTATCCCTATACCTTGTTCAATCTCGTTACCGGCAAGTCTCTTTACTTGTTCCGTAATGCATGATCCCGTGGCTAACTCTTTAGTCACATTGAGCTCATTATGATGATGCATTACCGAGTGGGCCCAGAGATACCTCTCCGTCATATGGAGTGACAAATCCCAGTCTCAATTTGTGCCAACCCAACAGACACTTTCAGAGATACCTGTAGTGCACCTTTATGGTCACCCAGTTATGTTGTGACATTTGATACACCCAAAGCATTCCTACGGTATCCGGGAGTTGCACAATCTCATGGTCTAAGGAAATGATACTTGACATTAGAAAAGCTCTAGCAAACGAACTACACGGTCTTGTGCTATGCTTAGGATTGGGTCTTTTCCATCACATCATTCTCCTAATGATGTGATCCCGTTATCAATGACATCCAATGTCCACGGTCAGGAAACCACAACCATCTATTGATCAACGAGCTAGTCAACTAGAGGCTCACTAGGGACATGCTGTGGTCTATGTATTCACACATGTATTACGGTTTCCGGTTAATACAATTATAGCATGAACAATAGACAATTATCATGAACAAGGAAATATAATAATAACCACTTTATTATTGCCTCTAGGGTATATTTCCAACATCTACATATTGCAATAATAATATCAAGTTTCCTCTCTTTATGTTGAAATTTTTGAAGTATTGCTTGTTTTGCTTTCCTATGCTAGTTGATTATTGCTCCCATAAATTGTTTGCTCACAAAATCCCTATGCATAGGAAGTTGGTTAGGCTTAAATGTGCTAGTCATATTCTTCTTGATGCTCTCTTTGTGTTTCACTTCTTATCTTTTATGTGAGCATCATTGAAATCATCATACCTAGCTAAAAAGGCATTAAAGAAAAGCGCTTGTTGGGAGACAACCCAATATTTACCCCTACTGTTTTTGTGTGTTCACATGATTAATCTACTGTAGTAATCATGTTTTATAGCTTTTGTTTGAATAAATTACCAAGTAAAGCCTTTGGGATAGTGTGGATGATAGTTGACTTGATTCTGTGTAAAAACAGAAACTTTTGCGTCCGGTACATATATTCCTATCTTTTACTGGAACGTTGAAAAATTCTGAATTTTTAACATACGATTTAAATACAAATTTCCTACGTTTTCGTAATTTTTCAGAATTTTTGGAGTTACAGAAGTATGACATTAATTCAGATATTTATGTACTGTTCTGTTTTTGACAGATTCTGTTTTCAATGCACAGTTTGCTTGTTTTCTAGTTTCTATGGCTTATATTGCTCAATATAAATTGTAGAAATGATAGGGTACATTAGGCATCATGAGATAAAAATTATTAATCTTGTCTTGACAGTACCAAAGTGAATGATTTGTTTTATTATACTAACGGATCTCACGAAGGTTTTGTTAAGTTTTGTGTGATTGAAGTTTTCATGTTTTGGGTGAGATATCGATATGAGGAGAACAAGGAGTGACAAGACCCTAAAGTTGGGGATGCCCAAGGCACCCCAAGGTAATATTCAAGGAATACCCAAGCAACTAAGCTTGGGGATGCCCCGGATGGCATCCCCTCTTTCGTCTTCAATCCATCGGTAAATTTACTTGAGGCTATATTTTTATTCACCACATGATATGTGTTTTGCTTGGAGCATCATTTTATTTTGTTTAGACTTGCTTGATGTTATTTAGAATAATGTTTTGCATCTTTTATTTCAATAAAGTGTCAAGTATAGCCTTTACCATGCTTATTTTACAAGTTTATATGTTGCTGTTTTGAAAACAGAAAGTTTTCTATCGTTGTCTGAATTCTTCTGGAAAGTCATAACATGACAAAATCTTGAAATTTTTACACAATGAGTAACAAAAATTTTCCTACAGTGTGTTAATTGTTCAGGATTTTTGGAGTTAGGGAAGTATGAGTACAATTGCACTCTTTACAGACTGTCCTGTTTAGACAGATTGCTGTTATGTTTGCATATGTTTACTTGTTTAATGATTCTATTTGAGAATAGGAGTATTAAATATGCAGAGGCATTTAGCATGCAATGTTAAATAATAATTTTAGTGATTTTCTACAGTAGAGAATGATAAGGTTTTGCATTTGATTTATACTAACTTATCTCACGAGTTCTTGTTGAGTTTTGTGTGGATGAAGTTTTTAAGATTTAGGGAAACCGTGATATAAAAGGAATTAAGGAGACACAAAAGCTGAAGCTTGGGGATGCCGAAGGCATCCCTAGTTAATATTTCAAGAAGTCTCAAGCATCTAAGCTTGGGGATGTCCCGGTTGGCATCCCACCTTTCTTCATCAAGAATTATCGGTTAGTATCGATTGAGCCTAAAGTTTTGCTTCTTCACATGATGTGTGCTATTTTTAGAATGTCATTTTATTTTGTTTTGCTT
The DNA here is from genome assembly GCA_011799875.1 of Thinopyrum elongatum. Taxonomy (NCBI): domain Eukaryota; kingdom Viridiplantae; phylum Streptophyta; class Magnoliopsida; order Poales; family Poaceae; genus Thinopyrum; species Thinopyrum elongatum. The sequence continues at coordinate 617,254,866 of CM022298.1, read as the reverse complement.
GCTGTTTTAATAAAATACTTAGATCTGAAATTTTTAAATGAGAGAGAATTTTTACATAGCTAATTAATTATTTGACTACTCATTGATCTTCACTTATATCTTTTTGTAGTAGTTGTCAGTTGCTCTAGTGCTTCACTTATATCTTTTTAAAGCACGACGGTGGTTTTATTTTGAAGAAATTGATGAACTCTCATGCTTCACTTATATCATTTTGAGAGTCTTAAACAGCATGGTAATTTGTTTAGGTTATGAACTCGGTCCTAATATGATGGGCATCCAGGAGGGATATAATAAAAACTTTCATATAAAGTGCATTGAATAAGATGAGAAGTTTGATTCCTTGCATTTGTTTTGAGATATAAAGATGGTGATATTAGAGTCATGCTAGTGAGTAATTGTGGATTAGTAGAAATACTTGTGTTAAAGTTTGTGATTCCCGTAGCATGCACGTATGGTGAACCGTTATGTGATGAAGTCGGAGCATGATTTATTTATTGATTGTCTTCCTTATGAGTGGCGGTCGGGGACGAGCGATGGTCTTTTCCTACCAATCTATCCCCCTAGGAGCATGCATCTAATACTTTGTTTCGATAGCTAATAGACTTTTGCAATAAGTATGTGAGTTCTTTATGACTAATGTTGAGTCCATGGATTATACGCATTCTCACCCTTCCACCATTGCTAGCCTCTCTAGTACCGCGCAACTTTCGCCGGTGCCTTACACCCACCATATACCGTCCTCAAAACAGCCACCATACCTACCTATTATGGCATTTCCATAGCCATTCCGAGATATATTGCCATGCAACTTCCACCGTTCCGTTTATTATGACAAGCTTCATCATTGTCATATTGCTTTGCATAATCATGTAGTTGACATCGTATTTGTGGCAAGGACACCGTTCATATTTTTTATACATGTCACTCTTGAGTCATTGCACATCCCGGTACACCGCCGGAGGCATTCATATAGAGTCATATATTTGTTCTAGTATCGAGTTGTAATTCTTGAGTTGTAAAGTAAATAAAAGTGTGATGATCATCATTATTAGAGCATTGTCCCATGTGAGGAAAGGATGATGGAGACTATGATTCCCCCACAAGTCAGGATGAGACTCCGGACGAAAAAAAATAAAAAAAAGAGGCCAAAGAGCCCAAAATATAAAAAAAATGAGAAAAGAGAGAAGGGACAATGCTACTATCCTTTTTCCACACTTGTGCTTCAAAGTAGCACCATGATCTTCATGATAGAGAGTCTCCTATTTTGTCACTTTCATATACTAGTGGGAATTTTTCATTATAGAACTTGGCTTGTATATTCCAATGATGGGCTTCCTCAAATTGCCCTAGGTCTTCGCGAGCAAGCGAGTTGGATGCACACCCACTTAGTTTCTTTTTGAGCTTTCATACACTTATAGCTCTAGTGCATCCGTTGCATGGCAATCTCTACTCACTCACATTGATATCTATTGATGGGCATCTCCATAGCCCGTTGATACGCCTAGTTGATGTGAGACTATCTCCTTCTTTTTGTCTTCTCCACAACCACCATATTCTATTCCACCTATAGTGCTATATCCATGGCTCACGCTCATGTATTGCGTGAAAGTTGAGAACATCAAGAGTATGAAACAATTGTTTGGCTTGTCATCGGGGTTGTGCATGATTTAATACTTTGTGTGATGAAGATGGAGCATAGCCAGACTATATGATTTTGTAGGGATAACTTTCTTTGGCCATGTTATTTTGAGAAGACATGATTGCTTTATTAGTATGCTTGAAGTATTATTGTCTTTATGTCAATATTAAACTTTTGTTTTGAATATTATGGATCTGAATCTTGCCACAATAAAGAAGATTACATGGATAAATATGTTAGGTAGCATTCCACATCAAAAATTCTGTTTTTATCATTTACCTACTCGAGGACGAGCAAGAATTAAGCTTGGGGATGCTTGATACGTCTCCAACATATCTATAATTTTTTATTGTTCCATGCTATTATATTATCTGTTTTGGATGTTTTATATGCATTTATATGCTATTTTATATTATTTTTGGGACTAACCTATTAACCTAGAGCCCAGTGCCATTTTTTGTTTTTTCCTTGTTTTTGAGTTTTACAGAAAAGGAATACCAAACGGAGTCCAAACGAGCTGAAACTTTACGATGATTTTTTATGGACCAGAAGAAGCCCACGGAGTATCGAAAATGGACCAGAAGAGCCACGAGGCATCCACAAGGGTGGAGGGCGCCCCCTAGGGTGCGCCCCCTGCCTTGCCGCTGCCTCATGGACCCCCTGACTTGAAACCGACGCCAAAAATTCCTATAAATCTAGAAACCCCCAGAAAGAAACCTAGATCGGGAGTTCCGCCGCCACAAGCCTCTGTAGCCACCAAAAACCAATCGGGACCATGTTCCGGCACCCTGTCGGAGGGGGAAATCATCACCGGTGGCCATCTTCATCATCCCGGCGGTCTCCATGTCGAGAAGGGAGTAGTTCACCCTCGGGGCTGAGGGTATATATGTACCAGTAGCTATGTGTTTGATCTCTCTCTCTCTTGTTCTTGATTTGGTACGATCGTGATGTACCGAGAGCTTTGTTATTATAGTTGGATCATATGGTGTTTCTTCCCTCTCTATCTGTTGTTGTGATGGATTGAGTCTTGCTCTTTGAGGTTTCGTTATGTTGGATTGAGTATTGGATTTGAGAACACTTGATGTATGTCTTGCGATGGGATATCTGTGGTGACAATGGGATGTTCTATTGATTTACTTGATGTCTGTTTTGGCACTCAACTCACGGATTCCCGAGGTGACATTGGGGTAATCTATGCATAGGGGTTGATGCACGTTTTCGTCCTATGTTCTTCGATAGAAACTTTGGAGTGATTCTTTGTTGCACGTTGAGGGATTGTTATATGATCCGATTATATTATCATTGTTGAGAGAACTTATGCTAGTGAAAGTATGAACCCTAAGCCAAGGGAAAATTCGTCGCGCGGGATATGTGCATCTCTTCAACGCAAACGGTTCAGATTGAATATTGTATGCAAAGCGAGACTTCGCCGCTAAGCCAAGAGAAAATCTGGCACGCAGGATTTGTACATCCCTTCAACGCAAACAATTTTTTCGAATGACCCATGTGCAACCACGTACACACAATTTGGTAAGATTTGCATCTGTCATATTGGGTATATTGCCATTTGTCAAACTGGAAAGATTGGCATTTGTTGATCTAGTAACATTGCCCTTTGTCAATCTTGTAACACTGTCATTTGTCAAAATACGCAGCTAACAATCACTTGCACTATCTATTTTTTGCAACTAAAATTCAGTAATTAAGCATAGATTCCATTCATAGATTAAGCAGTCATTCTTTATACAAATAGTTCAACTCGACAGCTGAACCGACCAAACTTTTCCCCAATTGTTGCCAACCATGTACTGAAATAGCTAGTTCAACTATATATACTAGCTAATTTTAAGTACGTTGTACAGTTCCACCAAATCTATAGTCAGATGAACTGAACAAAATAGCCCCTAAATACTACTACTACGGAGGGGCTTTGTACTACTTCCGGCAGCCTCTCCTCTGTCGAGCGCGCTCAGTAAGAGGCAGAGGAGGAGGAGCCTACCAATGAGCTGGACAACTGCAATACGGTGCCTGCCGCTGCTGCACCTTTAGTGATGCTCACCTTGAACGCCCTCCGCCGCTCCAGACGATCCCTCTCGAAGCGGCGGGACTCCTCGTAGATGTCCTGATTCGTCACCTCTGCGGCGGCGTGTGCTGCGGCCACGGCGGCGGTAAGGCTCTTTGCGTGCTCGACGAGGCGCTCCTGCTCCTCCCGCAGGAACTCGATGTAGCGCGCAAGGTCGCTGACGCAGGTGCGGGCCTCCACCTCCGCCTCCCGCCTTCGGGCGACGGTGGCGGAGCGGGTGATGACCCCGACGGTCGACGGTGGGCTGGCGGCCATGGCGGCCGACGATGGGGTGGCGGCCGTGACCACCACCTCCCACCTTCGGGCCGTGGTGGCGGGGCGGGTGATGGCCACGGTGGCTGACAGTGGGGTGGCGGCCACGACGTCCACCTCCCGCCTTCGGGCCGCGACGGCGGAGCGGGCGATGGCCCTGGCTTTCGACGGTGGTGTGGCAGCCACGGCGGCAGATGGTGGGGTGGCGGCAACAGCGGTCGGCAACAGCTGCCGACGGGCAGCGGCGGCGGAGCGTGTGGTGGGTGTTCCGCGCACACCCAACAGGGACACCACACGCACTACACTATGCCTGGGACTGAGCCGCCGCGGTGTAGCCTCCCAGCTGGAGCTGTCCTCTGATGACGGCGGAGTGGCTGAGCGACGACGATGGACCGGTGCCATTGGCGATTGTGGGAGAAGCAAACGAGATAAGCTACAGGGAGGGAGGGGAAAATGCGACGCGGGACTCGCCGGCCATGAGGGTTTATATAGCAGGCCGGTAGGCATTGGGATTTTGGGGGATTTCACCGAGTCAGACGGGAAGATTGCGCGGGAACCAACGCGGTTGCTCGGGAACGGGCTCACCGACGATTCATTGGCGCCACTTCGGGCCACCGTTTGACCAAAAGAATGCCCCCGTGCGCTGCTCAAGCTTGCGCTCGAAGCCGTCTGCGGCAGCGGGGTGACAAGACGTGCGAGAGGAGGATGAAAGGACACGTACACATACGGTTAATAAAAAAACGTTTGTGATTTAATTACCTACTACCCCCGTCCTGGTTTATAAGTCGTCTTTGTATTTTTGTGCCAAATTTTTAATAGAGATTTAACTAATAAAATACGAATGCATGTCGCCAAAGATTATATCGTTGGATTCGTATTTGAACATAGTCTCCGATTATATAATTTTTATAACATGCATTAACATTTTGTTAGTTAAATTTAAGGTCGAAATATGGCACAGAATATAAAGGGGACTAATATACCAAGACGGAGGTAGTAGCACACGGCCGCTTTCTACGCAGCGTCGCAACTGCCGGCCGGCTTGTAGACGACCATTCCCTACGTGTTCAACTGCTCTATGCGTGTGGTTGCTCGCGGTTGAGGCGGCCGCGGCGCGCTCTGCTCGCGTCCTGCCGCGCGCGCTCTGCTCTCGCGTCCCTCTGGGCGCTCTGTCCTCATCCCTCCATGCGCGCTGCCAGTGTTTGGGGCCGGCGCACGATCACGTACGTTCGTGCTGCCATTATGCGTGCGGTTGCGCCGGGCGCGGCGCCACGATGCAGTTACCCGCTGCAAAAACTGCCATGCGGACGCGCCGAGAATCCAGGACGTCCGGCCCCCATTTATTCCTGCGGCCATTTACCTTCATCTCTCGCGCCACACGACACAATAAGCACACCCACGACGACACATACAGAGAGGACATCCAGCGGTTCCAATGGCGCTCCCCGTGGCTCCAATGGCGCTCCCAGCGGCCGACAATGACAACGGGGGGCAGTTCACCACGCATCACGCAGAGGACACCCACGTGAGGGGGAAGGCCCTTCAGTGGTGTACACGAACAAGCCGGTCTTGGTGGAGAGCTCCATCCAAACTATGGAGTAGTTGCTTGCTGAGGACAAGTACCAAGTGGTCGGCTTCGACCTCGAGTTCACCAGCGGTCGTGCCAGGCACGATTAGAAGGTTGCCGTCGCCTAGTTGTGCGTGCGACATGACGTCCTCGTCTACCACTACCACCTGGCCACAAGGCCTTGCAAGCGTTTCTCCAGGTTTATCAACAGCTCCAACTACAGTTTCGCTACGGTGGACACCACCAACGATCTAAAAGCGCTCAAGGTTTCGGGCTTGACCTGCTAGAATCTTGTCAACATCCATGACCACTACAAGGTCTGGGGAAGCGACAACAACAAACAAAACTCCCTGGTTGACCTCGCCTCGGCCATCATCGACCCCTACTACATGAAGATGAAGGATGAGAGCAAGAAGGACAAGAACGCCTGGCACAGTGTCTGGCATCAGAGACTGGATGAAGAACACGTCAAGTATGCGGCCAAGGACTCGTACACAAGCTACGAGATGTACAGGCGGATCGTTGACATGAGGAAGTGTCTTCTTCCTGCCCCAGATGAGGGATCAAGCCACAGAGCAGTGGCGGGAGCGTCACAAGAAGTAGATGACTAGACGATCATTTCTCCTAGTTTAGAACGCATGCAATTGTTTATTGAGGTGTGTACGAATGATCTGTATAGTCACTTATGTAATTGGATGTTTATTTTAGTTATGTATATATGTTATTCTTCTGTAGACATAGCAAATCACATGGCTTATTAGCAGCAATCGTCTATGTTATTATTAGTCTTCGCACACATTTCTTATTACGGACCTGTTTGTCACGTATCACACACATCTTGTTCAGTTGAACTGCTTCTGTTGTCTTGGCTCATCGCAAACAGTTCATCCGAGTGAACTGTATGCCCTCCATCGCACACACCTTGATATGGCTGACCGTTTCTATTGTGTTGCATAATCATACACAGTTCATCCTAGTGAACTGTATGCCCTCCATCGCACACACCTTGATCTAGCTGACTGTTTCTATTGTGTTGCTTAATCACACACAGTTTATCCTAGTGAACTGTATGCCGTATATCGCACACACCCTCATCTGCATGCCTGTTTCTGTTGTTCTGCCTCATCGCAAATAGTTCTGCTGGATTAACCGTTTGCCACGCATCACACATGCAACTTTAATCTGAATCGTGTTTGATGTCTCCACCATCGCAAACGTTTTGTATCTTTTTTATGGTTTTATTACATCACCGTTTGTGATTAATGCATCGCACACAGTTTCATCGAAGGGTCTCTGATTGGACTGACGTGTTTGGACCAACCTGCAGTAGTAATAGTGACTACATGAACTCCTCAAACTACGGTAATCACCGGAAAGAATCCCAATTATTGCCACCTTGGGGTATGCGGATCATAACATGTAATAGGTGCATATAACTTGCAAGATAGGATCAACAACACAAATATATTTGTGAAGACATAAGGGGTTCAGATCTGAAATCATGGAACTCGGGCCCTATAGTGACAAGCATTAAGCATAGCAAAGTCATAGCAACATCAATCTCAGAACATAGTGGATACTAGGGATAAGCCCTAACAAAACTAACTCGATTACATGATAAATCCAATCAAACCCACCACCATCCAGCAAGCCGACGGAGAAATTACTCACACCCGATGATGAGCATCATGAAATTGGTGATGAAGAAGGGTTGGTGATGATGATGACGACGAATCCCCCTCTCTGGAGCCCAGAACGGACTCCAGATCTGGCCTCCCGATGAAGAACAGGAGGTGGCGGTGGCTCCGTATCGTAAAACGTGATAAAGCTTCTCCTATTTTTTCTTAGGAATTCTGAATGTATAGCGTTGGAATTAGGGTCAGCCGAGCCACGTGGGACCCACAAGCCACCAGGGTGCACCCTGGTCGCTTTATTACAATGCTATAGGTTCAAAACGCTAATAAGAGTGGGAGCGTATGCCTTATTATGGTCGCTTTGACTAGTAGAAATGATTTGATATTTTATGGCAATAACTCTTCTCCTTTGAATGTCACTTTTTTATGTACGCACTTGCTTCATATGTGGTCTACGCTACATCGAGGGAAGTACGAACCGCTATTCAAAGCCTTGTGTATGAGGTTAAAGCGGGTGATCTAGGAGGTTTTTACCCAACATGGGCGACAGCATAATCTTCGGATCGGTCCACCACTGCCTTTGACATAGGCATAGTATCGCTCTCTGACTCGACTGTTGTTGATATGTCGATTCTTATTATCTTTTGTTAGACCGTAAGTGTTTGCTTGTGTTCATTTGAGTTATGCATAGGCCGGTGTTGCTCATTATGCTTTGTATTCTTTGGATGCTATATTTTGAGTAAATGAAAGTGCCCTTTATCAGAAAACAATTATATTGTTGGCAACATTGAACAAGATTCAATATTATTTGTGGCTATCCTAGACTAGTTTCATATCATAGCAAGATCAACCCACACAAAGCATACCACTCTGCAAGCATGGTGTGTTATATGGAAAAGTGCAACTTGCCTCCTAACGATTTCAGGGACCCTTTTCTCATTAATCACTCCTGAATTTCACTGGTGGCACCCAGCCTCTCTAATCTTCTCTGGTCATAATTTGACACGTGAGTCGATAATAGTAATCTTGTGTGAATCTGCCCGTGAATCATTACTCTGACATTATTGCAATGGTTTTGTATGTTTGTTGCTCTTTACTGAATAAACATCAGATGATTAGAACATGGTTAATAGTACAACCAACAGTTGGCTATATGATGTTGTCATGTCAGAGCAAGTACAATAAGGTGATGTAAGCGGACGGCAAAACATTAAATATTATATTTTTGCTAAGTTAGAAGAGAGAGAAAAGAAGTGGACTACAGATTAATAGTCGGCTATAGCACGTGCTCCTAGAGACTATGTAAGAGAGTGAAGTGGGTCTGCCAAATTATTGTCGTTGACGCATTGGCTGGGGGTGCGTTTGGTTTGATCCTGATATTTCGGATCTAAACCAAATTTTGGTCATGCAGTTACATTTCCCGCCCACGGCAGGCGATTCCCGTGGCGGCAGAATCCCTCGCCAATAAATTGGCACACCCACAGTTTGACTGGGTCGGTGCAGGCGCAATCCAAACAATCTCTGCATATTTATTTCTAACTATTGTAGTTGCAGGCTATAAGATTGACTACAGATGATAACTCATACAATAAGATTGGCTATAAGAGTAATACTTTTCCACCTTCTTCTCTCTGTCTATTTCTTTATATTTATTGTATCGACCTAGAAAAAAGGATAGAGCTAAGCTTTTGCATGAGAACTCACCCTCTCACTTTTCACGTCTCTCTCCTCTACATAGACAAAATTATCATGTAAGTGGGGTACAAGCATGCTATTCTACTTCTCTTAGCATGCCAATCAACAAACGGCGGATTCATTACCAAGGAGACAAGAGAGTAACTGCTTCGCTCCCTCTCATCCAGGAAAAAGTGATCAGGGAGGCGACAAACTCATCCCGCACTCTGCCGGCAAGGCCGTGGGTCCTCTTGCCCTCATGTCGTTGTTCCAGTGATGGATGGGTGAGGGAACTACGGCTCTCTGCTCGGTTGTAGTTAGGGTTAGGTTTAGTGTGTTGCACGGCGGCGTTTGGATGGCGATAATGCCGGCGTTTGGAATAAAAATTCCCTGATCCGAGCCCCATCTTGATGACATCCTTGGTGGTGAAATCGAGGGATCTGTGGGAACCTTATTCTATCGTTTCCTTGATGTGATGGATCTAGTGGTGTTTGTTGTGTCTATGCGGATCTCATCTCGTGTGGTGCCGTCTTTGTTTGGGGGAAGATAAAGGTCCCGGATCAAGGTTGGAGGCTTGTGGGCAGGGGCGGAGCTGGGCCCGGGGCGTGGAAAATGTTACAGGCTATTATCTATATAGGTTTTTTGCATGCCCGGGGTGCAGCGCTGTCAAAAAAAGAGGCCCAAAGCCTGATGGGCTGGCTAACCTGGAACGCGGGCACACACGGGGCAGGACACGCTCGATCTAACTTGCACGTAGAATTTGCTAAAAAAAAGAACTTGCACGTAGGAACAGGAGACGCCAGCGCTCACGCCGTCGACCTAACGCGCTCGATCCAACTGGCACGATCAATCTCCAGCACTCGTGCCGCCGCCTCTACTGGCAGTTGTCCGCCACCCTGGAGTCGTCTCCGCCCTCCCACTTCCCTCCTACTCCGGCCATTGCCCTCCTGTGCGCGGTTCTCTCGTGTGGTGCGCCATCCCCTACCGGCTACTTGACTGCCGAAGCTTGGTATTTTACTTTGATTATTTTCATGTTTTCTTTCCACTTGTACCATGTTCTACAATATCAATGTGACCTATGTGTTACTGTGTACCAATGTATAAAGTACTCCAAACTAAAATTTAATTGATATTGTGTGTGTGTGTGTGTGTATCTCTTATATCTAGGTTGATATAATTGCCAATTTCGTCGGTGCAAAAGGATTAACCAGACTTCTACCGTTGTTCAAGTTATGGCAGGGGGCACCAACGAACTAATCAATCGATTTGGTATTTGTTTTATTCCCATATTACTACTTGTACTTCTGTCAGTTTTATTTATTTTCTTGTATCATTGAGCATCAATTTTAAGTTGTAGATTTATTAAGAAATTGAACTTTATTTTGTATGCTTTAGCATTAGGTATTTATTTAGAAATGGTATGAGGTAGCTTTAAGTGACAAAGTTTTTCCATGTTGTCGAAAATAAATTGGGCCCAGGGCTTGCTTCATTCCTGGCTCAGCCACTGCTTCTGGGTGGCAGTTCCAGTGTTTTGCCTCGACGACATCGACTGCATGCAGTGGATCTGGGTTTCAAGGAGCACGGGGGATGATCCCCGATTGACACACCACAGCGACAATGGCCCTGCCGGCGGCAGGCCTTTTCTTCAGCTCACAAAACCTTCTGGGTGATGGTGTTTCTTTGTCTCCGAAGATGGCAAGTGCCAACGATGGCGGTTGCAGATTTCTGCTTCAGTGAAGTTTTCTTGCAAATATTTCTGGACATGTGTCCTCTTCCTTTTTCTATCGTAGTTTTAGCGATTCCGTGTAGTAATTTGACATCGGTTTAATAGTATATGAAATTTGTCAAAAAAAAAGTATGCAAAGCACCGACGATTATTATTTGTGCAAAGACAAGCCAAACAGGAAAAAAAAAGTATATAGAGAAAAGAAAAGACAATGTGTCCCATCAAGCTGGCGAGCGACAAGGCGTCTTATTCAAGCAGAGTACTTAATTCAGAAAGTGGCACAACACATCTAGATGTGAAATAGCTATCTCACATCTAAGTCCATAGCCATTGGATATTCTCCTGTCTTTAAGATTCGTGCAAACGTTTTCTGTCCCGCTTCGTTAGATTTGCCCTCGTCGCTGGTGCTTTCCTTGTCCGCGGAGACTATTTTTTTTGCTTTCAGCGACGTTGTTGTTACTGGACCGGCCCATCTTCACGGACTGTTACATATAAAAAGAGAATGAAAAGGGGAGCTTGAGGAATCGAACCCCGGTCGCAGCAAAGAAAGCTAGCGCCCCAAGCCACCTTGTCATCCTACAGTTCGTGCAAAGTAAAGGGACGCGCCCTACTTGAAGAGGATCGAGCAGTTTCTTTCCTTTTGTTTCGTCTTGCTTTTCTTTTTTCTTCTCCATTTTCCCCATTCTTTTCTGCATTTGTTTCTTCTTTTTTTTCTCTTTTTTCTTTGATTTATTTTTGTTTCTTTCTTCTTTTTGTTTTTTAGGGGCTTTTCTTCGTTTTTTGTTTGGTTTTCTTTTATTCTTCATTTTTTGTTTGGGTTTATTTTTTCTTCTCCATTTTTTGTTTTCCTTTTTTTTCTTATGCTTGTTTTTGTTTTTAATCTACATTTTTCGTATAAAACTATTTTTTTAATAAGTGATCAACATTTTTTGTATACATGTTCAACATTGTCCGAACGCTTATTCAACATTTTTCAAATACTTGTTCAACCTTTTAGTACTCGTTCAACACTTTTTAAGTACTCGTTCAACATTTTTTGTATACGTGTTCAGCGTTGTCCGAATGCTTATTCAACATTTTTCAGATACTCGTTCAACACTTTTTAAATACTCGTTCAATATTTTTCAGATACTTTTTCAACATTTTGAATGTTTATTCAAAAAAATTCAAATATTTTTTGTTCAACATTTTTTAATACTCATTCAACATTTTTCAAATACTTGTTCAATATTTTCAAATAATCGTTCAACATTTTTCAAATACTTGTTCAATAATTTTAATACTTATTCAACATTTTCAAATACTTGTTCATCGTTCAATATTTTTTAATACTTATGCAACATTTTTCAAATACTTGTTCAACAATTTTCAAATGTGTTTTGAAGAGTGTTTTTTGAAATATACATGTGTGTGTGTGTGGAATATTTGAAAATATAAATAAAAGTAAAAAAAATAAAGCAAAAAGCAAGAACAAAAAACAGAAGAAAAAAAACAAAAAAATAGGCCCTGGTCTCCCGCGCAGCTGGGCCGGCCCATCTGGGGCTGCCCCCGACGCGACGCTTGCCCCTCTCTCGCGTAAGGCAACAAATAGGGGCACCCTTCATTGTCTGTCTCGCGGCCCATTTTTGAGTGGTTGGCAGTAGCGGGTCGTGGCATTGTGTTGTTGTCTGTCTCACGGCCCGTTTGTTGAGCGGATGCAAGAGGCGGCCCGGGATGTTGTGCTGTTTTTTTGTTGGGCTGGCGGCCCGTTTTTTGTCTTTGTGATAGCAGTTTTTTAAGACGAGGGGCGGCGATTCATTTTCCCGCTCTTTATAGAATTCTCCTTCCCGACGACATTCATTTCACCCGTTCCCCTCTGTTCCTCTTCGGATGTTGCTTCTCGACGCGGCGGCGATTTCTAGAAAGCGAGAAGGAAAGGGAGACGCCATCAGAGTGAGTTGCCATGTTCTTCCTTCTTCTCTCCTCCCCGCTCACAGATCTAGCACATCATTCTTCTTTCTTGTTGTGTGTTAACGATGTAGGGGTTTCTGTCGGCCCAGTTGCAAGTCCACCCTCGACTCGCAACTCGGAGGAGGGGTGTTGTTTGTTTTCACCTCCAGTTGCAAGTCAACCATGTACTCGCAACTCGAGGATGCATTTTTCGAATTGCCCAAGTTGCAAGTCCACCGCCGACACGCAACTCGAGGGATGTAGTTTGTAATCACCCAGTTGCAAGTAAGCCATGGTCTAGCAACTCGAGTGATGTAGATTGTAATCACCTAGTTGCAAGTAAGCCATGGTCTAGCAACTCAGGGATGTACTTTTCTAGTTGCATCTAGTTGCAAGTCCACCCACGACTCGCAACTCGAGGGGTGTTGTTTTTTGTTGTTGTTTCATGGTAGTTACAATTAGACCCTCGTCCTGCAACTAGGGGTTTCTATCGGTCCAGTTGCAAGTCCACCCTCGACTCGCTACTCGAGGGATGTTGTTTTTTTTTCACACCTAGTTGCAAGTCCACCCCTGACTTTGCAACTCGAGGGATGTAGTTTGCAATCGCCTCAGTTGCAAGTCAACCATGTACTCGCAACTCGGGGATGTAGTTTTGTACTTGCCCTAGTTGCATGTCCACCCTCAACTTGCAACTCGGGGGTCTAGTTTTGTAGTTGCCCTAGTTGCAAGTCCACATTCAACTTGCAACTCGAGGGGCGTAGTTTTGTAGTTGCAAGTCCACCCTCGACTCGTAACTCGAGGGGTGTTGTCTTTTGTTCTTGTTTATGGTAGTTGCAATTAGACTCTCGACCTACAACTAGGGGTTTCTGTCGGCCCAGTTGCAAGTCCACCCTCGACCCACAACTCAGAGGTGGTGTTGTTTCTTTTCACCCCAGTTGCAAGTCCACCCCGACTTGCAACTCGAGGGATGTAGTTTGTAATCACCCCATTTGCAAGTCAACCATGTACTCGCAACTCGGGGATGTAGTTTTGTTTTCACCGCAATTGCAAGTCCACCCCGACTTGCAACTAGAGGGATGTAGTTTGTAATCGCCGCAGTTGCAAGTCAACCATGTACTCGCAACTCGGGGATGTAGTTTTCTAATTGCCTAGTTGCAAGTCCACCGCCGACTCGCAACTCGAGGGATGTAGTTTGTAATCACCCGGTTGCAAGTCAACCATGTTCTGGCAACTTGGGAATGCAGTTTTCTAGCTGCACCTAGTTGCAAGTCCACCCTTGACTCGCAACTCGAGGCATGTTATTTTTGTTGTTGTTTTGATGGTAGTTACAGTTAGGCCCTCGACCTAAAACTAGGGGTTTCTGTTGGCCCAGTTGCAAGTCCACCCTCGACTCGCTACTCAGGAGGTGTTGTTTTGTTTTCACCCCCAGTTGCAAGTCCACCCCCGACTTTGCAACTCGAGGGATGTAGTTTGTCATCACCCCAATTGCAAGTCAACCATGTACTCGCAACTCAGGGATGTAGTTTTGTACTTGCCCTAGTTGCAAGTCCACCCTCGACTCGCAACTCGAGGGGGTGTTGGTTTTTGTTCTTGTTTCATAATAGTTGCAATTAGACCCTCGACCTGCAACTAGGGGTTTCTGTCGGCCCAATTGCAAGTCCACCCTCGACTCGCAACTCGAGGGGATGTAGTTTGTATTCACCCCAGTTGCAAGTCCACCCCCGACTCGCAACTCGAGGAGTGTAGTTTCTAATCGCCCCAGTTGCAAGTCAACCATGTGCTCGCAACTCGGGGATGTAGTTTTGTAGTTGCCCTAGTTGCAAGTCCACCATCGACTTGCAATTCAGGGGTGTAGTTTTGTAGTTGCCCAAGTTGCAAGTCCACCTTCGACTCGCAACTCGAGGGGGTGTTGTCTTTTGTTCTTGTTTCATGGTAGTTGCAATTAGACCCTCGACCTGTAACTAGGGATTTCTGTCGGCCCAGTTGAAAGTCCACCCTCGACTCGCAACTCGGAGGGGGTGTTGTTTGTTTTCGCCCTCAGTTGCAAGTCAACCATGTACTCGCAACTCGGGGATGTAGTTTTGTAATCGCCCCAGTTGCAAGTCCACCGCCGACTCGCAACTCGACGGATGCAGTTTGTAATCGCCCTAGTTGCAAGTCCACCACCGACTGGCAACTCGAGGGATGTAGTTTGTAATCTCCCCAGTTGTATGTCCACCCTCGACTCGCAACACGGGGAGGGGGGGTGTTGTTTTGGTTTTCACCCCAGTTGCCAGTCCACCCCCGACTTGCAACTCGAGGTATGTAGTTTGTAATCGCCCAGTTGCAAGTCAACCTTGTACTTGCAACTCGGGGATATTGTTTTGTAGTTGCCCTAGTTGCAAGTCCACCCCCGACTCGTAACTCGTGGCGTAGTTTTGTAGTTGCCCTAGTTGCAAGTCCACCCCTCGACTCGCAACTCGATGGGTGTTTTGTTTTTTTGTTCTTGTTTCATGGTACTTGCAATTAGACCCTCGACCTGCAACTAGGGGTTTCTGTTGGCCCAGTTGCAAGTCCACCCTCGACTCGCAACTCGGGGGTGTAGTTTTTAAAGTTGCCCTAGTTGCAAGTCCACCCTCGACTCGCAACTCGAGGGGTGTTGTATTTTGTTTTTGTTTCATGGTAGTTGCAATTAGACCCTCGACTTGCAACTAGGGGTTTTATGTCAATCCAGAGACAAGTCCACTCTCGAATCGCAACTTGGAGGGGGGTGTTGTTTGTTTCCACCCCAGTTGCAAGTCCACCCCCGACTTGCAACTCGAGGGATGTAGTTTTGTATTGCCCCAGTTGCAAGTCAACGATGTACTCGCAACTCAGGGATGTAGTTTTGTAGTTGCCCTAGTTGGAAGTCCACCCTCGACTCGCAACTCGAGGGGTGTTGACTTTTGTTCTTGTTTCATGGTAGTTGCAATTAGACCCTCGACCTGCAACTAGGGGTTTTTGTCGGCCCAGTTGCAAGTCCACCCTCGATTCGCAACTCGGGAGGAGGGGTGTCGTTTGTTTTCACCCCCAGTTGCAAGTCAACCATGTACTCACAACTCGGGGATGTAGTTTTCTAATTACCCCAGTTGCAAGTCAACCGCTGACTCGCAACTCGAGAGATGTAGTTTGTAATCACCCAGTTGCAAGTCCACCACCGATTCGTAACTCGAGGGATGTAGTTTCTAATCGCCCCAGTTGCAAGTCCACCCTTGACTCGCAACTCGGGGGGTGTTTGTTTTGGTTTTCACCCCAGTTGCAAGTCCACCCCCGACTTGCAACTCAAGGGATGTAGTTAGTAATCACCCTAGTTGCAAGCCATGTACTCGCAACTCAGGGATATAGTTTTGTAGTTGCTCTAGTTGCAAGTCCACCCTCAACTCGCAACTCGGGGGTGTAGTTTTGTAGTTACCCTAGTTGCAAGTCCACCCTCGACTCACAAATCGAGGGATGTAGTTTTGTAGTTGCAAGTCCACCCTCGACTCGCAACTCGAGGGGTGTTGTCGTTTGTTCTTGTTTCATGGTAGTTGCAATTAGACCCTCGACCTGCAACTAGGGGTTTCTATCGGCCCGGTTTTAAGTCCACCTTCGACTCGCAGGTCGAGGGGATGTAGTTTGTATTCACCGCATTTGCAAGTCCACCGCATCTCGCAACTCGAGCAATGTAGTTTGTAATCGCCCAAGTTGCAAGTCAACCATGTCCTCGCAACTCAGGGATGTAGTTTTGTAGTTGCCCTAGTTGCAACTACATCCCCTCGCAACTGTTGCCCCGTATTTTATCTTTTTCATTCCACTTGGAAGTGAACCCTCGACTTTGCAATTGGGTTTTTTTTGTTTGATGACACTTGCAAGCCGGCCCTCAACTTGCATCAGGGTTCTTTCTTTCATTCCACTTGCTAGTCAACCCTCAACTCGCAACTGTGCGCCCGTAGTTTTTCTTTCATGCCACTTGCAAGGCGAACCCTCGACTTTGCAACCGGGTTCCTTGTTTTGTTGCCACTTGCAAGTCAACCCTTGACTTGCAACCGGGGTCTTTTGTTTGATGCCACTTTCGCAAGCGGTGTTTTGTGTGTAGTTGTATTTGCTGAAGATTGTTTTACCAACACACATGCAAGTCGGGTCTTTGATTGTTGCAATTGGGGTAGAATTTTTTTCATAACTATAGGCTACCCGTATTTTTTTGCAATCCCGGCACAGGATTTTTTGCATACAACTGAGCTACAAGTTTTTTGCAGGTTATCGGTTGACTCACAAATAGGTAGCCTTCTAAAGGTTTCCTTTTATTGAAATGTCAAATATGTTTTCTAACTTAACAACCTACCACTTTTTATGGTGCAGCTGCAAGTTTTTTTTCTTTTACAGGGGTGTTTCTGCATGTTTTCCAAAAGAAGAGTACCAGATCTTTTTTTCCTCCAAATATCCACCCACCGTTATTTGTGTGGCTCTGCTGTGTTTTTCGCCATCGGTGGGAGACAGGAGAAGGGAGCAGAGAAGGGGGTGAGAAGCTCCAAGACGATGGCGTGCGACATCGCCGCCGACGAAATCTGTGGCATCGGAGCGTCCCCGAAGACTCCGCGTCCGCCGTTCCCACAGTGGTCATCCCCATCGTACAGCCCTGCACGCCCGACGAGCACCGCGGCATCCGCAGCTTCACCGAGCAGTCCGCGGCGGACAAGCGCCCCCGCTATGGGCACCGCCCCCGAGCTCTGCGCGCCGGACGCTCCGGTCAAGGTAATAAGCTTCCTCCCGAGGCTCCTCTCCCCCCTCATTCGCCTCTGTAGCTTAATTTTGCCCGTTGCCATTTCGTCAGCTGTGTTTGCGAGGAGTCAGGAGCAAACTTGTTTTGTTGTTGGATAGATCTCTGTTCATGTCATGTGTAGGAAACCACCCAGTTGTTTTGTAAGCCGGTTCTATAGGCATGGGGTAGGGGATACGCGAGGGGGAGCCATGGAGCTTCGGCTACAGGAGGTTGTTTCCTCAGCCAACAATGAATGGCAGGAGCCATATACGTCGATTTTTGTTGTTGATGTTTTGTCTGGAGTCAGCAACGAACAAATTATACTGTGTGTTGAAGCTAGCTTCTACACTAATGAATTCAGCTTAGCTTCTGGTAGTTGTTTTTTGTCTGCCCATTATTGTGCTGGGGGGAGGGGTGTTAGTTGATGACAATGAGGTTAAGGCTGTTTTTGATTTGATCTGTAAGTTTTCAGACTTGAGACTGTAAATTAAGTTATTGTTCACATCTCCAGGGTATAAAAACAGAATTCAGAGTGTTTTACTGAAATGCAGAATCCAACACGTTGAATTCAGTGTTTTCCAGAGCATACCACACATTCTGAATCTGTTAGTTTTCAGAATATGGGATTCAGGATGTTTAATTTTTCATTTTCGATCTGCAAGTTTAGAGTGTGGGATTCAGAGTTTAGCACACATTTTTTAGTTGGATTCAGAATGTGGGATTTCCAGGATGTTTATTTTTCAGAGAGAGCATACATTTTTTAGTACGTAAGTTCAGTGATTGAGATTGTTGGATTTAGGCTTTTTCATTTTTTTCATTTTTCGGTCTGTATGTTCAGTGATTAACATGTGTATTTGTGTCGTGCATGAGAGGGCGATGTGTCCTCAAGGTTTTTGTTTCCCAGTAGTAGTGTAGCTTTTAGTAGAGGGACAAAAGCAAGTTTTTTCTTAATTTAATGGTTAATGGTTTCTCCCTGCCCTAGAGAATTGTCTGAATGTGCACAACGCGTATGAAAAATGCTTGAATATGCATAACGCCTCAAGTTGCCTGAACAAAGCAGAGTGTACAAAAATATTTGTAAGAATGTTTATAATGTACACAATAGCTTTTCGACGTACACTCAGTGGTTTTTGCAAGTTGTTCTTTCATGTTTTTTTCAATGTACACAATAGCTTTTCGATGTAGACTCAGTGGTTTTTGATGTCCTCATGTTTGGTTTACGATTTTCACTTTCCCCTATCACTGCAAGAGATTTACCTTTTTTGCTGGTGCTCATGTTTTTGGCGCAAATATTCGTGTCTTTTTTTAAACAGGAGCTTTGCAAGCAAAGATACAAATTCTGACCAGTTGGAGTTGAACAACAATAATCAACAACATGACTCAGGGAATGACAGCATGACTGACCAGCAGGATCAAACATCTCATGGCATTTGTTCACAAGCTACGCAAACTATAGTTGATCTGACAGAAAGTGATGCATCAGATGGCATGTTGCTTGATGGCTTGAGAACAATTGTAAGTATGTTCTAAACTACAGGAAGCTACTCTTTTCCTTTTTGTGTTTGTTTTCCTTTTTGTTGTATTTTTATTTTTCTCCTTTTTGATTTTCATAAGTTGAATTCTCTGACAGAAACTTCATTTATTTGTACAGTTGCAGAAAAAAGAGAGGAAGCAGGAAAGGAGTATTTTAAAAGAGCAAAGGAACAAGGTACTCGTTGACAAACAAGGCTACTTAAAAAAAATCTACTAACAAGGCCCAGGTCTGCGTACACATGCGGCCTTTTTCTTCTCAAACAAATAAGAACAAACAAAAAAAAATGTCCAACAAAAACAAGGGCAGGTGGCGGGGGTTGTTGGGCTGGAAGGGATGGGCTGCCCACGCAACAAACAAACTGTGATCGGAGAGCAACCACGGTATTGTTTGTCAGCGAGTGGGGACAGATTAGATGATGATATCAGCTTAGATGCACATATAGATGTAACAGACAGATTAATCAGTCACGCCCACCATGCCCATGAACTCCTCGTCGGCGAGGAGCCTGGGGAACGCCTCCGGTGACAGACAAACCTCCAGGGCAATGCTCCCTCCGCCGCCTCTGCCCTCGTACACGGTCACCTTTCCATCCACCTTGTTCCCCGAGCCGCTGCGCACGGCCACGGGGCTGCCCCACCCGAAGTCGTTGCCATACACGTCGAACCGCGGCGAGCTCCCTGTCGCCACCGTTGTGTGCGGGTGCGGGGCAGTCACGACCTCCGACATGCGCAAGAAGCCGGGGTTCCGGGTCCAGGACGCGAGCCTGTCCCTCGCACTGGCCTCGTCGAACGACGCCACGGCCCTGTTAAGTAGCCACGCCGCCCAGCCCAGCCCCCTCTCGAGGATCTCGCCGGCGGTGGAAATCGCCGTGGCGTGCTCCACCGCATTGCCTGCGTACGACGCCGGTATGCCGTCCACGCGGCCGCGGCATCCGGCGAGGAGATGGTACGTGGTCTTCTGGTCCGGCGCGAGCCTCCGGGCCCGGCACACCGCACGCCACAGATGCGCGAGAAGGGCCTGCAGCGAGGAGATGGCGGTGTCCGTGGCTGCCGTCTCGGCCATCTCGGCGTTCGCCTTTTTCTTGAGCTTCCTCACGCTCTCCGCCGAGAAATGGAGAAAGCATTCCTCCACCGGCGGGTACGTATCTACACGCTGGCCGACGATGTCCTCGAGCTTGCCGAAGGGCAGAGGGATCGGGACGGGGCAGCCGTCCAGGAACCACCTCCGGTGCACCGGCAACGGCGAGGAGATCTCGCAGCCAGCGTCGCCGTCGCTCAGGCGGCTGATCTCCGACCAGGTGTTGAAGAAGTGCCAGAAGGTCGTCCCGTCGGCGACGCCGTGGTTGGCCGACATGGCGACGAATACACCGTCGGTGAGCTCGGTGACCTGCGCGGCCAGGACCGGACGAGAGTCCGCGATGGCGTCCACGCCGAGCAGCCTGTCGAGAGGGAAGAAGGACCAGACCACCCTCGGGATGCAGAGCGGGACGGTGATGTCCGCAACGGCGACGCCGGGCGCCACGGCGTGGACGAACTCGGCGCCCTCGCCGCTGCAGCGGAGCGAGATGGCTATGCTCTCGCCCTCCGCGTCGTCTTTGCTCCCCGGCGCGACGGCGAGGCGGCCGGCGTAGGGGTAGAAGCGCCCCAGAGCGCGCGCGAAGGACAACTCGAGCTGTTCGACCATGGCGGCGGCATCGTTTCCCCGTCCTCCGGTGGCTGGAGGCTTGGGCAGGAGGATGCCCTTCTGGATGTTGTCCACGGCGATTACCCGGAGATCCCATGGCGTCAGGTGGATGGTCTCCGGCGGCCCCGAGGTGATTGGTTCCGGCCGGACCATGCGCCGGGACACAATCCTTACGTCGCCCATCGATCTTGCTTCAGCTTAGTCTGGTAGTGCGTAGTGATCGAGCAATAATGTGCTTAAGGTTCCCTGCAAAATAATAATAATAATAATAATAATAATGTGCTTAAGGTTGGGTGAGAGCGCATGCATGCCTGCGTCTGCATTTCGTCTGTTAGTGCTAGCTCCGTATGCTATCTTGCTTCTGATTATTCTGTTAGCGAAAGTGCTGTCCACACGACGAATGCTGTGCACGACTATTGCACGAAGGCCAATCTAGCCATGTACTGCCGTCTCTTGCCAATCATGCACGGCCTGATTTGTTTGTCGTGCACAAATCGTCTATATGGTGTCGTGTGCATAGCACTGCTGGTCTGTTAGTGCGTAGGGATGGAGTTGTCAGATTCATTTATAATATCTTATCACCAGCGCCGGCAGCCTGAGAAAAGGCTCGAGCCTAGCCTGATTTTGATTTTTTTTTTTCAATAAAAACATCAAAAGGCATCTTAGAATTTTTTTTAAATATACACACCTTGGACATCTTAGAGCATCTATAGTCAGACTTTACAAATCCGGCCGCTCAAACGCCCGCGGACGCGCCCGGGGCACTGACCAGGCACGCCTCAAATTAGCCACTTTACATCTGCCACTCTCATATTTCTTTCCCTAAATCCATACAAAGCATGCAAAATAAATCAGGAGAGTATTGTCATATTTCAGGGCCTTTCATTAATTTATTAGGGAACACCCAATTATCATAGACTGCGACGTTTAACAGTCAAATTCATATAGGTGTGTTTCTCAGGAGATGCTCTGCAGGACAACATCTCTGCTTACCCAAATAAGCCACTTGGAACACATTAAGATAAGTATCAACCTGCTATGCAAATCAGGAGAGTATTGCATCTTCACGGAGTGGGATAATTAATATAGGGATACTCTCCTCCCAGCTGACCATCAGCTTGTCTCTCACTTCTACTTCACGGGATCTTCGATCACATAGAGTGGGTTACCACTGTGGACAACTCATACGGTGGGTCTCAAACCCATCTCCATTGATGCATTATCTATCACATTACATGATAAACCCTTTGTGAAGGGGTCTGCCAAGTTTCTAGACGTTTGGATATAATCGAACGTAATAACTCCGGAGTTCTTCAAGTTTTTGACAGATTTTAATCTCCTCTTCACATGCCTTGAGGACTTCATATTATCCTTAGAACTGTTTATATTGACGATCACAGTTTGATTATCACAGTTCATCAGGATAGGGGGTATTGGTTTTTCAACCATAGATAAGTCCATCAAGAGCTGATGAAGCCACTCTGCTTCAACAGTGGCAGTGTCTAATGTTGTGAGTTATGCTTCCATAGTTGACCTCGTTAAGATGGTCTGCTTGCAAGACTTCCAGGAAACAGTGCCACCACCAAGTGTAAAAACAAACCACTTGTGGCCTTAATCTCATCATCATCAGATATCCAGTTTGAGTCACTATAACCGTTCAGTACCCTCGGATACCTAGTGTAGTGAATCCCATATCTCGCAGTGTCTTTCAAATAGTGCATAACTCTCTCAAGCTCATGCCAATATCATCTCCCGGTTTTGACACAAACCGGCTTAGTTTGCTCACAGCAAACGAGATGTCAGGCCTCGTGGCACTTGCCAAATACATAAGTGAGCCAACAATCTGATAATACCTCATTTGATCTCTAGCAATCCGTCGATTCTTTCGAAGCAACACACTAGCATCATATGGAGTTGGAGAGGGCTTGCAGTCGCTATACCCAAAACGACTCAAGACATTTTCCACATAATGAGATTGAAGCAGTGTAATCCCACCATTCTCATCCCTCAACAGCTTGATGTTCAGAATAACATCAACTACTCCTAGATCCTTCATCTCAAAACAACGAGATAAGAAATCCTTTACCTCCTTGATTAAATCAAGTTTGGTTCCAAAGATTAGTATGTCATCGACATACAGACATAGAATAACTCCTTCGTCCCCACCATGGCAATAGTGCACACACTTGTCACCTTCGTTTACAATAAAGCCTGCAGCAGTTAATGTTCTTTCGAACTTCTCATGTCACTCCTTAGGAGCTTGTTTAAGGCCATAAAGACTTTAATAACTTGCACACCTTTCCTTCCTAATCAGGTACTACAAAACCATCTGGCTGATCCATGTAAATTTCCTCATTTAACTCTCCATTGAGCAAAGCCGTCTTAACATCCATTTGATGAACAAGAAGACCGTGTGAGGTAGCCAATGATAGTAGCACCCAAATTGTGGTTAATCTAGCCACAGGGGAGTAAGTATCAAAGAAGTCTTCTCCTACTTTCTGGGTATAACCCTTGGCCACAAGCCGTGCCTTGTACTTTTCAATCGTACCATCAGGTCTAAGCTCTTTCTTGAACACCCACTTACATCCTACAGGTTTGCACCCATAAGGATGATCAGTGATTTTCCATGTTCCGTTAGCTAAGATGGAATCCATCTTGCTACACACAACTTCCATCCAGTAGTCAACATCAGGAGATGCATAGGCTTCTAAAATAGTCGTGGGTGTGTCATCCACAAGGTACACAATGAAATCATCACCAAAGGACTTTGCGGTCCTCTGTCTCTTACTCCTTACAGGAGTTTCATTGTTATCCTCCACAGGATTATCAGCGTGTTCCATCGCAATGGTGGGTTCAGGAATTACAGCTAATTCCTGACTAGATAGAGTAGGTATCTCCTAATTTGATGAACTCGACATATCCTTCATAGGAAATATGTCCTCAAAGAAAGTCGCACCATTTCGACTCCATAATTGTACCAACATGCATGTCCGATACCTCAGATTTTATTATAAAAAATATATAGCCAATGCTATGAAAAGCATAGCCCAGAAGAACACAATCCACGGTTTTTGGTCCAAACTTGCGCTTCTTGGGAAATGGTATATTGACTTCCGCCAAACAACCGCAAGTACGTATATAAGAGAGTTTCAACCTTTTCATTTGCCATTCCTCAAACGAGTCATGGTCTTATGCTTTGTGGGAACTCAGTTTAGGACATGTCATGTAGTCATTAGCGTCTCCCCCCTCCATGCCTTGGAGAGACCCGATATGTGTAACATGATGTTAACAAAATCAGTTAGAGTTTGGTTCTTTCTTTCGGCCATCCCATTTGACTGACGTGAGTAGGGAGGCGTCCTATCATGGATTATACCATGTTCCGTACAAAACATACCAAAATCATTGAAAAAATACTCTCCACCATGATCGGACCTAAGTCGTTTAATTTTTTTATGAAGTTGGTTCTCTGCTTTAGCTTAATAGTTTTTGAAGAAATTTAAAAGCTCATCTTTTGATTTTAGAAGATACACATAACAATATCTAGTGGAGTCATCAATCAACGTCATGAAGTATTTCTTTCCATCTTTTGTCAACACGCCATTCATCTCACAAAGATCAGAATGTATAAGCTCTAGTGGCGCCAAGTCTCTTGCCTCTGTAGTCTTATGGGACTTGCGAGGTTGCTTAGCTTGCACACACACTTGGCACTTGGAGCCCTTGACAATAGTGAATTTCAGAATTAAACTCATATTGGCTAGCCGTGTTATGCAACCAAATTTAATATGACAAAGTCGTGAATGCCAAGTATTAGACTCATTATCATGGCAAACTTGATTAATAACTTTAGTGCAAATATCTGACAAAGATAGGCGGAACAAGCCTCCGCACTCATAGCCTTTTCCAACAAATTGTCCATACTTCGAAATTAAAACTTTATTGGATTCGAAAACCAACTTAAAACCATCTCGACATAAACGTGAATCGCTGACGAGAT
This sequence comes from Thinopyrum elongatum, assembly GCA_011799875.1. Classification (NCBI taxonomy): domain Eukaryota; kingdom Viridiplantae; phylum Streptophyta; class Magnoliopsida; order Poales; family Poaceae; genus Thinopyrum; species Thinopyrum elongatum. The sequence continues at coordinate 617,230,395 of CM022298.1, read as the reverse complement.
TTTTATTGATGGAGGGCAAATGATGAACGTTCTTCAGGCGCACGGTCTTCCCCGAAGTAAACTTCAGATCAACCGTACTAACACCTCGAATAATGGCATGTGACCCATTCCCCATCAGCACGGGAGAAGTCCCTATGACCCTGATTCCTTCATATTAGTATCACCGATGACAACATTAGCGGACTTGCCGCTCTTCTCAAGTTCGCGCTCCTCAAAGCGGTTAGGACATCTCGTAGCCTAGTGATTAGGATCACCACAGACATGGCATCGTCCCTTCCCCTTCTTATGAGAATTCTTCTTGAAGTTGGTAGAATGTGACGGCCTGTTCTTTGCATCGAACTTGCCTTTGCCCTGAGATTTGTTCTTGTTGTTTTTTAACTTGTTGGGCTGGAAGTTCTTCTTCTGTACCATGTGGGCACTAGAAGCTCCCTCAGCAACTCGAGGACGTGGGTATTTTTCTCTTGCCTTCTCTTCAACATCAAGAGTACCAATGAGATCCCAAACGGAAAACTCCTGTCTCTTGTGTTTCAGGGAAGTAGCAAAATATCTCTACGAAGGTGGAAGTTTGGCAATGATGCCTCCGGCAACAAATTTGTTCGGCAACACACCCTTGAAGTACTCAAGTTCCTTTGCGAGCGACTGTATCTCATGGGCTTGCTGAACAACAGAGCGCTCATCAGTCATCTTGTAGTCATAGAATTGCTCCATGACATACAACTCATTGCCGGCGTCCGAGGCCCCAAACCTGGCCTCGAGCGTAGCCCACATGTCCTCGCCATTGTCAAACGACATATACGAATCCACAATGGAATCGTCAAGAATTCTCAGAAGGGCGCCCTTGAAGAGGGTGTCGATCTTCTCAAAAGCTTCCTACTGCGCAAGATTAAGATCGCCCTCAGGCTTGCCCTTAGTGGCGTCATAGCAGTACATGGTCTGAAACCAGTAAACTACTCTCGTGTGCCACCTCTTATATTGCATCCCCTTGAAGGTAGGCAACTTCAAATGCGCAACAAACCCACTCGGAGTAAATTGCGTATAATTAGGTTTTTGGATTGTTGAATATATGAGAAAATTAATACGAGATTTAATCTGAATAAACATTAAATAAATCATGACGACAATAATAGGGAATGAACTAATCATGCAGACTAGCAGAGTAGATGAACAAATCGAATCTAAGGCACAGACTAGAAATAGGAATTCTAGTATGATCTCATACAAGGACGATAGGATAACAGACGGTGCAGCGGGAGCAGGACCGCCGGCGTTGATGTTGTCGCCCATGTCTTTGATGAAGAGGTTGTCGAGGTCGGGGAAGAAGTTGTCGTTGGCGAAGTCGTCCCTGCTAGCAGTCGCGCGAGTGCGCACCCCAAAAATCTGATCGCGCCTCTCCCGTACAGGATCACGAGAGATGGGGTTCTGGAGGCCTATTGTCCTTTCTCGCGGTGCACGCCAAAAGGAGGGATGGAGAAGACTTGCGCGGCGGTGCAATGTTCTGGAACGGTGTGGAACCATATGTTGTGGCGGTGTCTAGGGTAGACGTCTGTCTGTCTATATAATGCGGGTCGGGTAGATCGTGGGAGTAAACCCCACGTCCAAGTCATGATCCAAAAGAATTGGAAATGGTTCAGTAATTGACGCATCCGTTAATTATTAATTAATGACTCATTAATTTTCTCGAGCAGCAAAAATATAGACAACATGCATAGCTTTGTCCCCGGCTCGGCTCATTCCCGAAACCCAACGCGGCGCGCCGTGGTGAGGCGAGGCGTGGCGTGGCAAGGCAAGTGAGGAGGAGGGGCGCGCATGTAGGTTTCCTCTTCTCATGCTCATACAAGTGCTAGAAGAGCTCATCTTATAAAGTGATGCAACTCTCACTCACCTAGTAGTATGGGACTAAACATTAGTCCTACTTACATCACATACAACCATGCATGAATAAACCATAAGAGTTTCAAATTTTAGTTGGGCTTTGGGCCAAAGGCCTTCTAGCAAAATCCAATGGTACAAGCTACTACTTCTGTTCGCACACGAACACATCACTGTGTACTTCCAACGCCGAGGGTGATGCACCGCAGCTCATGTCGAAGGAGACCCGTCCGGAAGCGCGGTACGCAAGCAATCCGGCGAGTGCTTTTGAGGACCTGAAACCCCACGTGCCCGAGAGGGACCCCGTCTGGACGCGCGGCGGCTATGGGCTGCCCTAGGTCGACTTGATCGCCCCTAGGGCCTCATGGTTCGCTGCCGTGCTACAAGAAGAACGAACGAAGAACGAGGAAGAAGAAGAACAAGGGAGAAGATAAAAGTAAACGTAAAAAGTGGTAGATGAATTGATCGATTGTGTGGTGTTCAATCGGCCGTCACCTCCTAGGTATATGAGATGCGGCTGGACTTCCCGTGCAAGGAAAAGTCTTGGATTCACGTCCAAAACCCTAGTCAAATTCGGATGGTTTTGTCCAAACTTTCCAAAACTGTTCGGTCTAAAACTGATTGCACCTTGCGGGTCTTTTTTGAGGTGGTAAACGACCTCGGATGGAAACGAGCCCAAAAGCAATATTGACCGTTTCGATGAGACAAACAACTTTTATGTCGAACATTTTTTTATCAGAGGCCATCTTGAGGGGTTTTCGGCTGTTTTCTGAAGTCTGCAGTAGAGAAATTCAAAACCCGGTTGATCCCCGAAGTGTCCGGCCATCCTGATGCAGCCGCGCGTTTTTGGCTCTAACTTTTGCATACGACATCGGATTAAGACGACTTTTATATAAAAATCAACCGTTTCGACAAGACGCGCAACTTTCATGTTGAAACTTTTTGCATCCGAGGCCATCTTAATTGAGTATAATGCCATTTTATAATCTGATGTCAACATGAGCATCTCTGAAATTGTCATACTTCTTGCATCCGAGCTCCGTTTTGGACTATCTTTGTAACCATCTTGATCTTCACGAAGAGAACCATCCAATGGTGACTTCCAATCACAAATTTGACTTTATCTTGCTACAGCTTCAAGCCACTCTTTGAGATCATGCCATTTTCGAGCGTCAACAACTTCATGCCAACCTCCAAACATAACTCCGATGCCACACGCTTCCGGTTTGTTTCATAGTGTAGCACCGGCCAGCTCAAAGCACGACAGTGGTAGTACATCACTCATTGCATGGTGTCCATGCGGCATGAGAGCATCTACAACCGGACCCATACCTGCCCAAACGTTCAGATGGGTTGCCCGGTCAGTATCCGGACGAAAAAATGTCACCCAACTAGATGTCCCATATCTGGCCCAAAAAACCAAACTAACCGGCACTTTCCGTACCCGGCTATATCTGGGGCGGATATGGGGACACCGAATGCGTCCAGACGCCGTGTCGGGTCGGCGTACTGGGGCCCGCGTCGCCCCAACCGATGCCCCCAGAAATCCCCCACCATGCGAGATAAACGCTAGTCAAACCCTCACTTTCTCAGTCCACCCGTCTTCTCTGCTTCTCTCATCTCCTCCGCTTTCTCCCAAATCGTTCCCCTTCCCTTCGCCATGGCCATGTCTGGCTAGGGCTCCGGCAACGAGCCCGATCCCACGGACTGGGACGGTCTCGTTAAGGAGGACGAGGATAGATCTAGCAGCTCCGCCACAGACGAGGAAGAGCTCACGCTCCGCTTCGCCATCCAGTGCTCATGCGTGGACACAGGTGGGAGCTCGAGCTCCGCGTCCACCGCCAGCTCCTCCACATCCTTCCGGCGGAATGTGGGCCACGTCCGCCCTTCTAGCTTCACGCCTCTCCAGATCTAGAGCAAGGCGGACGTCTCCCTTCCCCTCCGACACCAGCACTGCACGGACAGCGGTGGCCGATACATCTCCAACGTATCTATAATTTTTTATTGTTTCATGCTATTATATTATCTGTTTTGGATGTTTTATATGCATTAATATGCTATTTTATATTATTTTTGGGACTAACCTATTAACCTAGAGCCCAGTGCCAGTTTCTGTTTTTTCCTTGTTTTTTAGCTTCGTGGAGAAGGAATACCAAACGGAGTCCAAATGGAATAAAATCTTCGCGATGATTTTTCTTGGACCAGAAGACACCCAGGAGACTTGGAGATGAAGTCGGAGGAGCCACGAGGCGGCCACAAGGGTGGAGGGCGCGCCCAGGGGGGTAGGGCGCGCCCCCTGCCTTGTGGGCCCCCCGTGACCCTCCTGACCTAATTCTTTCGCCTATATATTCACATATATTCCCAAACCACCAGAAGCATCCACGAAAACACTTTTCCACCGCCGCAACCTTCTGTACCTGTGAGATCCCATCTAGGGACCTTTTTCGGCACCGTGCCGGAGGGGGATTCGATCACGGAGGGCTTCTACATCAACCCCATTGCCCTTCCGATGAAGCGTGAGTAGTTTATCTCAGACCTACGGGTCCATAGCTAGTAGCTAGATGGCTTCTTCTCTCTCTTTGATTCTCAATACCATGTTCTCCTTGTTTTTCTTAGAGATCTATCCGATGTAATATTCTTTTGCGGTGTGTTTGTCGAGATCCGATGAATTGTGGATTTATGATCAGATTATCTATGAATATTATTTGAATCTTCTCTGAATTCGTTTATGCATGATTTGATATCTTTGTAATTCTCTTCGAACTATCGGTTTGGTTTGGCCAACTAGATTGGTTTTTCTTGCAATGGGAGAAGTGCTTAGCTTTGGGTTCAATCTTGCGGTGTCCTTTCCCAGTGACAGTAGGGGCAGCAAGGCACGTATTGTATTATTGCCATCGAGGATAAAAAGATGGGGTTTACATCATATTGCTTGAGTTTATTCCTCTACATCATGTCATCTTACTTAATGCGTTACTCTGTTCTTCATGAACTTAATACTCTAGATGCAAGCAGGAGTCGGTCGATGTGTGGAGTAATAGTAGTAGATGCAGAATCGTTTCGGTCTACTTGACACGGACGTGATGCCTATATTCATGATCATTGCCTTAGATATCGTCATAACTTTGCGCTTTTCTATCAATTGCTCGGCAGTAATTTGTTCACGCACCGTATTATTTGCTATCTTGAGAGAAGCCTCTAGTGAAACCTATGGCCCTCGGGTCTATTTTCCATCATATAAGTTTCCGATCTACTATTTTCCATCATATAAGTTTCCGATACTATTTTGCAATCTTTTACTTTCCGATCTATAAACCAAAAATACCAAAAATATTTACTTTATCTTTTATTTAGTTTCATCTATATCTATCGGATCTCACTTTTGCAAGTAACCGTGAAGGGATTGACAACCCCTTATCGCGTTGGGTGCAAGTTGTTTGATTGTTTGTGCAGGTATTCGGTGATTTGTGCGTTGTCTCCTACTGGATTGATACCTTGGTTCTCAAACTGAGGGAAATACTTATCTCTACTTTGTTGCATCACCCTTTCCTCTTCAAGGGAAAAACCAACACAAGCTCAAGAAGTAGCAGGAAGAATTTCTGGTGCCGTTGCCGGGGAGATTTACGCCAAGTCAAGAGTCAAGATTTGTCTCCCGTCAACTTGCCAATTTCTAGCGCCGTTGCTGGGGAGATCTACGCCAAGTCAAGACATACCAAGTACCCATCATAAACTCTCATCTCTTGCATTACATTATTCGCCATTTGCCTCTCGTTTCCTCTCCCCCACTTCTAAAACGATTTTCGAAAAGATTTGCCTTTTTATTCGCCCTTCTTCCGTTCGTCTTTTTCGTTTGCTTTTTGTGTGCTCGTGTGTTGGCTTGCTTGCTTTGTCACGATGGCTCAAGAGAATACCAAATTGTGTGATTTTTCCAACACTAATAACAATGATTTTATTAGTACTTCGATTGCTCCCGCCACTAGTGTGGAATCTTATGAAATTAATGCCGCTTTGCTGAATCTTGTTATGAAAGATCAATTTTCCGGCCTTCCTAGTGAAGATGCCGCATCCCATCTAAACAATTTCGTTGATTTGTGTGATATGCAAAAGAAAAAAGATGTGGATAATGATATTGTTAAATTGAAGCTATTTCCGTTTTCACTTCGAGATCATGCTAAAACTTGGTTTTCATCTTTGCCTAAAAATAGTATTGATTCATGGAATAAGTGTAAAGATGCTTTTATTTTCAAGTATTTTCCACCCGCTAAGATCATCTCCCTTAGGAACGATATTATGAATTTTATGCAACTTGATCATGAGCATGTTGCACAATCTTGGGAGAGGATGAAATTGATGATACGAAATTGCCCTACTCATGGTTTGAATTTGTGGATGATTATACAAAAAAATTATGCCGGATTGAATTTTGCTTCTAGAAATCTTTTAGATTCGGCCGCGGGAGGCACTTTTATGGAAATTACTTTAGGAGAAGCTACTAAACTCCTAGACAATATTATAGTTAATTATTCTCAATGGCACACCGAAAGATCTTCCACTAGTAAAAAAGTGCATGCAATTGAAGAGATTAATGTTTTGAGTGGAAAGATGGATGAACTTATGAAATTGTTTGCTAGCAAGAGTGCTTCTTTTGATCCTAATGATATGCCTTTGTCTACTTTGATTGAGAATAATAACGAATTTATGGATGTGAATTTTGTTGGTAGGAACAATTTTGGTAATAACGCGTATAGAGGTAATTTTAATCCTAGGCCGTTTCCTAGTAATTCTTCTAATAATTATGGTAATTCCTACAACAATTCTTATGGAAATTATAATAAGATGTCCTCTGATTTTGAGAATAGTGTTAAAGAATTTATGATTTCGCAAAAGAGTTTCAATGCTTTGATTGAAGAAAAATTGCTTAAGATTGATGATTTGGCTAGGAACGTGGATAGAATTTCTCTTAATGTTGATTCTTTGAAACTTAGATCTATTCCACCCAAGCATGATATTAATGAAACTCTAAAAGCTATGAGAACCTCCATTGATGAGTGCAAAGAAAGAACCGCTAAGATGCGTGCTAAAAAAGATTGGTTTGTAAGAACATGTTCTTCTAGTTTCCGTGAAAATAATGATGAAGATCTTAAAGTGATTGATGTGACTCCTATTGAATCTTTGTTTTCCAATATAAATCTTGATAAATATGGGACTGGAGATGAGTCAACTTTAGTTAAAAGGCGTCTCAATGATTCGGAGTTTTTAGATCTTGATGCAAAAATTGATAAAAGTGGGATTGGAGAGGTCAAAACTTTAAGTAGCAATGAACCCACTCTTTTGGATTTCAAGGAATTTGATTATGATAATTGTTCTTTAATAGATTGTATTTCCTTGTTGCAATCCATGTTGAATTCTCCTCATGCTTATAATCAAAACAAAGCTTTTACTAAACATATCGTTGATGCTATGATGCAATCTTTTGAAGAAAAGCTTGAATTGGAAGTTTCTATCCCTAGAAAACATTATGATGAGTGGGAACCTACTATTAAGATTAAGATTAAAGATTATGAGTGACATGCTTTGTGTGATTTGGGTGCTAGTGTTTCCACAATTCCAAAAACTTTATGTGATGTGTTAGGTTTCCGTGAATTTGATAATTGTTCCTTAAATTTGCATCTTGCGGATTCCACTATTAAGAAACCTATGGGAAGGATTAATGATGTTCTTATTGTTGCAAATAGGAATTATGTGCCCGTAGATTTCATTGTTCTTGATATAGATTGCAATCCTACATGTCCTATTATTCTTGGTAGACCTTTCCTTAGAACGATTGGTGCAATTATTGATATGAAAGAAGGAAACATTAGATTTCAATTTCCGTTAAGGAAGGGCATGGAACACTTTCCTAGAAAGAAAATTAAATTGCCAAATGAATCTATTATGAGAGCTACTTATGGATTGCATACCAAAGATGATAATACTAGATCTATTCGTGTTTTTATGCCTAGCTAAGGGCGTTAAACAATAGCGCTTGTTGGGAGGCAACCCAATTTTATTTTTGTTTTTGATTTTTTGTTCCTGTTTTGCTTTGAATAATTCATCTAGCCTCTGGTTATATGTGGTTTTGTGTTTTAATTAGTGTTTTTGCCAAGTAAGACCTTTGGGATGGCTTACGGTGATAGTTCATTTGATCTTGCTGAAAAACAGAAACTTTTGCGTCCAGTAACAGAATTTTAATAATTCACTGGAGCGTTGAAAACCCCTGAATTTTTTATAAGAGATTTATATACAAATTAAATATATTTTCCTAATTTTTCAGAAATTTTGAAGTTACATAAGTATTATAACAATTCGGATCTTTGCAGACTGTTCTGTTTTTGACAGATTCTGTTTTCTTTGTGTTGTTTGCTTATTTTGATGAATCTATGGGTAGTATCGGGGGGTATGAACCATGGAAAAGTTGGGATACAGTAGATATTACACCAATATAAATAAAGAATGAGTTCACAACAGTACCAAAAGTGGTGATTTATTTTCTTATACTAACGGAGCTTATGAGATTTTCAGTTGAGTTTTGTGTTGTGAAGTTTTCAAGTTTTGGGTAAGGATTTGATGGACTATGGAATAAGGAGTGGCAAGAGCCTAAGCTTGGGGATGCCCAAGGCACCCCAAGGTAATATTCAAGGACAACCAAGAGCCTAAGCTTGGGGATGCCCCGGAAGGCATCCCCTCTTTCGTCTTCGTCTATCCGTAACTTTACTTGAGGCTATATTTTTATTCAGCACATGATATGTGTTTTGCTTGGAGCGTCTTGTATGATTTGAGTCTTTTCTTTTTAGTTTGCCACAATCATCCTTGCTGTACACACCTTTTGAGAGGGACACTCATGAATCGTGATTTATTAGAATACTCTATGTGCTTCACTTATATCTTTTGAGCTAGGCAATTTTGCTCTAGTGCTTCACTTATATCTTTTAAGAGCACGGCGGTGGTTTTATTTTATAGAAATTGTTGAACTCTCATGCTTCACTTATATTATTTTGAGAGTCTTTAAACAGCATGGTAATTTGCTTTGGTTATAAATTTAGTCCTAATATGATAGGCATCCAAGAGTGATATAATAAAAACTTTCATATAAAGTGCATTGAATACTATGAGAAGTTTGATTCCTTATGATTGTTTTGAGATATAGAGATGGTAATATTAGAGTCATGCTAGTGAGTAATTGTGAATTTGAGAAATACTTGTGTTAAAGTTTGTGATTCCCGTAGCATGCACGTATGGTGAACCGTTATGTGATGAAGTCGGAGCATGATTTATTTATTTATTGTCTTCCTTATGAGTGGCGGTTGGGGACGAGCGATGGTCTTTTCCTACCAATCTATCCCCCTAGGAGCATGCGCGTAGTACTTCGTTTCAATAACTAATAGATTTTTGCAATAAGTATGTGAGTTATTTATGACTAATGTTGAGTCCATGAATTATACGCACTCTCACCCTTCCACCATTGCTAGCCTCTCTAGTGTTGCCCAACTTTCGCCGGTACCATACATTCCACAAAACAGCCACCATACCTACCTATTATGGCATTTCCATAGCCATTCCGAAATATATTGCCATGCAACTTTTCACCATTCCATTTATTATGACACGCTTCATCACTGTCATATTGCTTTGCATGATCATGTAGTTGACATCGTATTTGTGGCAAAGCCACCGTTCATAATTCTTTCATACATGTCACTCTTGATTCATTGCACATCCCGGTACACCGCCGGAGGCATTCATATAGAGTCATATTTTGTTCTAAGTAGGATGAGACTCCGAACGAAAAAAAAAGAGGCCAAAAAAATGAGAAGGCCCAAAAAATGAGAGAAAAGAGAGAAGGGACAATGTTACTATCCTTTCCACGCTTGTGCTTCAAAGTAGCACCATGATCTTCATGATAGAGAGTCTCCTATGTTGTCACTTTCATATACTAGTGGGAATTTTTCATTATAGAACTTGGCTTGTATGTTCCAATGATGGGCTTCCTCAAATTGCCCTAGGTCTTCGTGAGCAAGCGAGTTGGATGCACACCCACTTAGTTTTCTTTTGAGCTTTCATAAACTTATAGCTCTAGTGCATCTGTTGCATGGCAATCCCTACCCACTCACATTGATATCTATTGATGGGCATCTCCATAGCCCGTTGATACACCTAGTTGATGTGAGACTATCTCCTTCTTTTTGTCTTCTCCACAACCACCATATTCTATTCCACCTATGGTGCTATGTCCATGGCTCACGCTCATGTATTGCGTGAAAGTTGAAAAAGTTTGAGAACATCAAAAGTATGAAACAATTGCTTGGCTTGTCATCGGGGTTGTGCATGATTTGAATATTTTGTGTGATGAAGATGGAGCATAGCCAGACTATATGATTTTGAAGGGATAAGCTTTCTTTGGCCATGTTATTTTGAGAAGACATAATTGCCTTGTGTGGCGCCCCCGGCTCGATCGTACACTAATCATGCACGCAAACGTGTACGATCAAGATCAGGGACTCACGGGAAGATATCACAACACAACTCTAAAACATAAATAAGTCATACAAGCATCATAATACAAGCCAGGGGCCACGAGGGCTCGAATACAAATGCTCGATCATAGACGAGCCAGCGGAAGCAACAATATCTGAGTACAGACATAGGTTAAACAAGGTGCCATAAGATGGCTAGCACAAACAGGGATACAACAGATCGAACAGGCGCAGGGCCTCCTGCCTGGGATCCTCCTAACTACTCCTGGTCGTCGGCGTCCTGGACGTAGTAGTAGGCTCCGTCCTGGTGGTAGTAGTCGTCGAAGGTGGCGTCTGGCTCCTGGGCTCCAACATCTGGTTGCGACAACCAGCAAGAAGGGAAAGGGGGAAAAGGATGGGGGAAAGCAACCGTGAGTACTCATCCAAAGTACTCGCAAGCAAGGATCTATACTACATATGCATGGTATATGTGTAAAGAGGCAATATCGGTGGACTGAACTGCAGAATGCCAGAATAAGAGGGGGATAGCTAGTCCTGTTGAAGACTACGCTTCTGGCAGCCTCCATCTTGAAGCAATAGAAGAGATTAGTTGGAAGTTAACCAAACAACAACGTATAGCATAATCCTACCCGTCGATCCTCTCGTCGCCACCATGCGAGAGAGCGACCACCGGGTTATATCTGTCACTTGTAAGGGTGTGTTTTATTAAGTATCCATTTCTAGTTGTCATGAGGTCGGAATACAACTCCGGGTCGTTCTTTTACCGAGGGACACGGCTATTCGAATAGATAAACTTCCCTGCAGGGGTGCACCACATATTCCCCAACACGCTCGATCCCCTTTGGCCGGACACACTTTCCTGGGTCATGCCCGGCCTCGGAAGATCCACACGTCGCAGCCCCACCTAGGCTCAACAGAGAGGTCAGCACGCCGGACTAATCCTAGGCACTCTGGGGTCTGGGCCCATCGCCCAGCGCGCTCCTGCACGTTGCGTACGCGGCCGCGAGCAGACCTAGCAACCCACACGATCACGGCGGTTACGTTAGCGCGGTCCAACACGGCGCGCGCCGCTCAGTCGCTGACGTCAAGAAGGCTTCAGCTGATACCGGGTAGGCCCTACTCCCCCTTGCATCGCCCTCACTACCTCCCCCGCGTAGTTGGTTAGTTGCGTATAGGCCAGTGGCCAGACTCAGATCAAATATCCAATCTCGTTAAGCGTGTTATTGAAGTAAACGCAACGCCGACCAGGGCTTGGCCCACCTGTCTCCTAGGTGGTCTCAACCTGCCCTGTCGCTCCCGCACAAAGATCCACTCAAAGGGCCGTTGGGACAAAGGTCCTTTCAGCCCCCAATCCGTGAATCACTCGCGGGTACTCTTCGAGCCGACCCGACTTTAGTCACCATTTGTATAGTATGTATATATGTATAGTATAACCCGTGATCACCTCCCGAGTGATCACGGCCCGTAGTATAGCAAGGCAGACTGACAAGAATGCAGGGCCAATGATGATAAACTAGCATCCTACACTAGGCATTTAGGATTGCAGGTAAGGTATCATCAACAGTAGCAACAATGACAGGCTATGCAGCAGAATAGGATTAACCGAAAGCAGTAACAGGCTACACTACTCAATGCAAGCAGTATAGAGAAGAATGGCGATATCTGGTGATCAAGGGGGGGGGTGCCTGGTTGCCCTGGCAAGTGGGGTCGTCAACAACGTGTCGGGAGGCACCAGCAGCTGCGTCGGTCTCGTAGTCTACCGAAGAGAAGAGGGGGAAGAAACAGTAAACACACGGCAATAATGCAACAGGGGTGCATGACATGTCTAAATGATATGCCGGGGTGATATACAGCCTAACTAAGCGATTTAGTTAATTTAGGAATTTATTCGGATTTATTAATTAAAGTTGGACACTATTCATTTATCGAATCGGTCTAATTGTTCAACGTTCTCATAGCTGCGGGCGTCTGACGGAGATACCGAGGGCGTATCCGGGTTCGTATCGTCGTTCTGAGCAAGTTTCATGTATAAAATATTTTCATCGGAGTTACGGTTTAAAAGTATTATTTTCTAAAGTTTTTATTAATTCTGAAATTTTAATAAATTATTTAATTCAACATTATCCGAAACAGTAATTGATGACGTCAGCATGACTCATGCTGACGTCAGCAGCCACCTGACAGGGTGGGTCCCACCGTCATAGGCTGTTAGGTTAATTAGGTTTAATTAATTTAATTACTGATTACTGTTATTAACACTAATTAGTTAATTAGATTAACCTAATCAGGATTAATTAACTAATTAATTAATTATTTATTTTAATCATTTATTTTTATTTCTTTCTTTTTCTTTTATTAAAACGTTCTGGGGGGGGGCCCACTGGACGTGGCACAGCCGGACTCGTCCGCGCTGTGCCCGTCCAGAGCCGGACTGTCCGCGGCGGTGGGGGGGGGGACAACCGGCGCTCGCGCGCGAACGCACTGCCGAGGCCATTGGCGGTGACCGCTGGGCCGACGCGGCACGGCCCTTACGCCTCGGCGCCTGGCCCGGGCACGCCGACCCGTGCGGTGATCGCTGGGCCGTATCGCCGAGGAGGCGTGGTCACGGCCGGAGCGGAGCAACGGTGGGCGCGGCGGGAGCGCGGCAGGCGAGCGAGAGAGGAGGACCGGGGGCCTCACCGAGGGAGCGTAGGGACGGGGCAGTGGAGCGCGAGGAGGAAGACGGGGACGACGGCGGAGAGGAGAAGCAGGCCGGCGGGGGAGCGCTCCGGCGACGGCGTCCAACGGCAATGGCAACGGGGCGGCGTCGGGCGGCAGGGTCGGGGCGTCGCGGCGACCTCCACCTCTCGATCCCGATCCAATCGGGGGAGAGGGGGGATATATCGGGAGAGGGGGGAAGTGGGGGGGTGGCTGGTTAGGGTTTCCCCCCCCATGGGGATAAGGCAGGGGATGGGGCTGGGCCGGCCAGTTGGGCCAGGTGGGTCGGCCAGCTGGGCCGCCTGGCCCAGTTGGCCAGGGGGGCCTTTTCTTTTCTGTTTCTTTTTCCTTTTCTTTATTCTCTTTTCTCTACTGTTAAATGTTTAGGCCCCAAATGGTTTTTGTAAAAAGTGTGACCTATTTCATAAATACCAGTGCATTATTCCTCAACACCTAAAATTAGTTTGGACAAAACATAATTCCATATTTATTTCAGATTTAATAAATGGTTATTAAATACCATCTTTATCCACTGTTTGAGGTTGTTCGAGTCACTTATCCAATTCCAATGATGTTGGTTTCAATTTTAGAATAGCCTCTGGAATATTTGTTATTTATCTGACATTTTAGTTTCTATGTTGGACAACTTTTATATCCCACTTTCATTTAAATTTGAATTTGACTTAGGAGTTGAAATGCAACATGATGCTAATGATGATTATGCACTATTAATCATGATGACATGGCCTCATCAAAAGGGTGATCTCTGTAGCTTAATACAGGGGGTGTTACACCTTGTTAGTATGCTTGAAGTATTATTGTTTTTATGTCAATATTAAACTTTTGTTTTGAATCTTATGGATCTGAACATTCATGCCACAATAAAAAAAATTACATGGATAAGTATGTTAGGTAGCATTCCACATCAAAAATTCTGTTTTTATCATTTACCTACTAGAGGACAAGCAGCAATTAAGCTTGGGGATGCTTGATACGTCCCCAACGTAACTATAATTTTTGATTGTTCCATGCTATTATATTATCTGTTTTGGATGTTTTATATGCATTAATATGCTATTTTATATTATTTTTGGGACTAACCTATTAACCTAGAGCCCAGTGCCAGTTTCTATTTCTTCCTTGTTTTTTAGCTTCGTGGAGAAGGAATACCAAACGGAGTCCAAACGGAATAAAATCTTCGCGATGATTTTTCTTGGACCAGAAGACACCCAAGAGACTTGGAGATGAAGTCGGAGAAGCCACGAGGCGGCCACAAGGGTGGAGGGCGCGCCTAGGGGGGTAGGGCGCACCCCTACCTTGTGGGCCCCCCGTGACCCTCCTGACCTAATTCTTTCGCCTATATATTCACACATATTCCCAAACCACCAAAAGCATCCACGAAAACACTTTTCCACCGCCGCAACCTTCTGTACCTGTGAGATTCCATCTAGGGACCTTTTTCGGCACCCTGCCAGAGGGGGATTCGATCACGGAGGGCTTCTACATCAACCCTATTGCCCTTCCGGTAAAGCGTGAGTAGTTTATCTCAGACCTACGGGTCCATAGCTAGTAGCTAGATGGCTTCTTCTCTCTCTTTGATTCTCAATACCATGTTCTCCTCATTTTTCTTGGAGATCTATCCGATGTAATATTATTTTGCGGTGTGTTTGTCGAGATCCGATGAATTGTGGATTTATGATCAGATTATCTATGAATATTATTTGAATCTTCTCTGAATTCGTTTATGCATGATTTGATATCTTTGTAATTCTCTTCGAACTATCGGTTTGGTTTGGCCAACTAGATTGGTTTTTCTTGCAATGGGAGAAGTGCTTAGCTTTGGGTTCAATCTTGCGGTGTCCTTTCCCAGTGACAGTAGGGGCAGCAAGGCACGTATTGTATCGTTGCCATCGAGGATAAAAAGATGGGGTTTACATCATATTGCTTGAGTTTATTCCTCTACATCATGTCATCTTACTTAATGCGTTACTCTGTTCTTCATGAACTTAATACTCTAGATGCAGGCAGGAGTCGGTCGATGTGTGGAGTAATAGTAGTAGATGCAGAATCGTTTCGGTCTACTTGACATGGACGTGATGCCTATATTCATGATCATTGCCTTAGATATCGTCATAACTTTACGCTTTTCTATCAATTGCTCGGCAGTAATTTGTTCACCCACCGTATTATTTGCTATCTTGAGAGAAGCCTCTAGTGAAACCTATGGCCCCCGGGTCTATTTTCCATCATATAAGTTTCCGATCTACTATTTTCCATCATATAAGTTTCCGATCTACTATTTTGCAATCTTTTACTTTTCGATCTATAAACCAAAAATACCAAAAATATTTACTTTATCTTTTATTTAGTTTCATCTATATCTATCGGATCTCACTTTTGCAAGTAACCGTGAAGAGATTGACAACCCCTTTATCGCGTTGGGTGCAAGTTGTTTGATTATTTGTGCAGGTATTTGGTGATTTGTGCGTTGTCTCCTACTGGATTGATACCTTGGTTCTCAAACTGAGGGAAATACTTATCTCTACTTTGCTGCATCACCCTTTCCTCTTCAAGGGAAAAACCAATGCAAGCTCAAGAAGTAGCAGTGGATGCTCGTGCTCGCGGCTCCGGTGCGGATGCGCATGCCGCAATCGGATTCGGAGGTGAAGGTGGCTGTCGGTGTCAAAACCGGCAGACCTCGGGGTAGGGGGTCTCGAGCTGTGGATTCTCGGATCAATGGTAACAGGGATGAAGGAGACAATGTTTTACCCAGGTTCGGGCCCTCTTGATGGAGGTAAAACCCTACATCCTGCCCTTGTTTATATTGATGATGGGGTGTCGAGTACAGAGTTGATCTACCTCGAGATCATGAGTTGTGGTCTAAACCCTAGGGGTGTGATGATGAATGTCATAATATAATCTATCGACTAGCCTGGTCTCGGCTTATATAATGTACCAGAGGCCTAGGATAACAAGAGTCCTAGTCGAATACGTCGGTGGAGAGGAGTCCTTGTCTTGATCACCAAGTCTTGTGGAATCTTCCTCATATATGTCATCGGCTGTCCGAACTAGCCCAATAGTGAACCGCCATGGGGGTCCTCGGCCCGATTCAGCTGGTCGGGAGACAACGTGCTGAGTACCCCCTAGTCCAAGACACCGTCAGTAGCCCCCTGAACCGGTCTTCAAGTTGGGGACGCTCCTTGGTTCTTTCAAACTGTTCTTTATCTTCGGTCGTCAGCCTTGAAAACTGGTTCAACAAATCTTCCCATGTTCAAGCTTGAGGATTGCCGAGCTAAATCCGAAGAGTTTATACGTCGGGCATCCGAGGAGCCCTTTAAGTTCTCAGCCTCTATCAATGCCTTTATATTTTTACGCCACACCTCGGGTTTGAAGTGTTTCCCATGCGGCGGTGTCCTCTTGCGTCCGAGCTCCAATGCCGGACTGCATCCAAGCTCCAATGTCGGACTGCATTTGAGGTGTCTTTTTGCAGCCGAGTTCCAACACCGAACTGCATCCGAGCTCCAACGCCGGACTGTATCCGAGCTCCAACGCCAGACTGTATCTGAGGTGTCATGGATCACCTTAGTTCAAAAAGTTGAAGGAGTTCAGCCGAGCTTAATGCCGGAAATGCCCTCTATGGAGCCAGCCACTTGTATCCGAGCTTTATGCCGGACTGCATCCGAGGTGGTGCACTACCTCGGGCATGGGCTGATTTTTTGTGGATATATTTTTCTTGATTGGTGCAATTTATTCTCTGCCGAGATATGTAACAGTAGCCCTAAAGGTGTGTGTCAGTCTAAAACCTGAGATGCACCTGAAGGAAAACATGAAACCGCTGATCCCAGTAGCCCCTGAGACTCAGGTCGATTTGCGAAATCGGCCTGAGGATCAACTCCTAGCTCGGCAGCATACGTAGGAATTGAAACGCGGTGTAATATTTTAGAGAAGATAGTGATCGGCGGACGGGCCCTTGAGAGAGGGTCTTGAGAAGTCGCTATAATATATTAGCTTGATGCCAGATAGGTCCTAGATGGTACCAATTGTTGTCCGAAGACGCATCTGCCCATAGCTCGGTCAAGCCGAACACTAGGCATTTTAAATTTTCTGCATTGAATAGGCAATGCAGTAGCCCCCGAGCCACTGGTCGGGTGGCAACACCAGATCAGGGGATCGATGTACCCCTTTAATGGCTTTTAAGTGAGAAGTGCGAAGCCAGTAGCCCCCGAGCCGTAATTTGGGCAAGGGTGGCCGAATTAAGGATCAATATTCAGAGTAAACTGACTTTAATCACAATTTATGTGTAATGATTCTATGTGTCCAAGTACTCTACATCATTAATGCTCGGATCCGCATTGTACAAAACTTTGTTGACCGGCCATCGGCTTCAACCTCCTCGGCCAGTAGCCGGGGAGTGTTTGTCCTAGTTTATAAAGTCTTTATAAGGGCAAAGATTTACAGAAAACAAGGCAATCCGGCCATACAGTTTTATAAACAAAGGTACACGGAGAGGTATGTTATATTACTCTTTAACGTAAGAAACATCTTCCAAAGAAAATAGTCCCGCTATCGGTTCCTTTCTTTGGGTTGTCATGCTGACCATGATCATGAAACCTCACCTCCGGTCAATGTGGGAGGAAAATATTGAGGATTTAGTTTGGGGAAAGTTCCCGAACTCTATGGTCTAATGAACCGAAATTTTCACTTCCGACGTTGCCGACCAATTATATCCTCTAAGATGGCTAGCTTTCGGCTTCACCCAGTCTGAGGTACTAACCCGGATGACCCGGTAGTAACAATCACAGAGGTGCCCCCTTTACCGCCTAGCCGAACAATTGGGAATGTAGGGGTAAGCACAGAAGCCAGGCAACCCAGCTTGGCAAAAATCTTAAGTCAAATTGATGCATATTTATGGCTTTATAACGATAATTACGGAAGGCAGCGCTCGTATAGTGAATACAAACGCTGATGATATATATTTTTACTTTGACTCCGTTGCGACCGTTTATAATCTGAAAGTGGCCCATCGTTGGCTTCTACCCCTTTGTAGATGCTATCCAGGGTGTTTCTGTACTAACAAGACAACCCTTAGCCGACGTCTCGGTGCCCGGAGGCGGTTGTGTTAGCGGAAACAAGGCAATCAGATATCTAGGTTTTATAACTTTCACTTAGTCATAGGAGCTTCAAGTTGGGAGGCCAGTTACTAGCCCCCGGTTAGTGTTCGGCACTGACCGAAGTCTAGCCATTAACACTTCATCCAATGTTATGAAAGGCCCATCGTTTAACACGGGGTAATCGCTATTGATCTATAGTTTGACACCGTCATCGGATCGCTGACCAGTTTACGCCCATTGTGACAGTCAGTTTTCGGCTTTCTCCACTGAGGCGCTTAACCATTCGAGCTGGAAGCACAATCGCAGTGGTTCTCCCTTTGCACACCTAGCCGAACAAAGCGGAACATAGGAGGCAAGAACGGGAGCCTGACAACACAACTATTGACCAAAGACACAATTTGAAACTGATGCATATAATGCAATATCCGAGAATGTTTTGCCGAAGAGTCCATGGAGTACCTTGGCTCTTGGTGGGTTCAACTCAAGTCGTAATCTGCATTGATATTGCCGAAGCTTTAAAAGTGTCCGGCATCGTACTGTGAGACTTATGCTGGAAACACACAAATAGGTTAAATGTGACATAAGCATGGAAAACCAAAAACCTTTAGTAAAAACTTTACGTCCGAACTAAAACAAGTTTTTTGTGCCAATCCGAAATTGGTCTTAAATTTTTTTGTGCTTCTGTCGTGCTTTAACATGACACATCCGATCTCTAAGCTTCAAGTAGGTCAGCCTTCGGCTTCAACCTCCTTATCCTGAAGGCGGACCTTCTCCGAGGCCAGTTTAGTGAACTAAACTCAAGCGGCTTTAGAGAGAAGCCAGGCTATCCGGCTATTGACCATACACTCGAGTCGAAAAAGGAGTGGTAGCAAAAGACTTTGCAATGACTTAGAAGAAAACACTGATAACCCACAAGTATAGGGGATCAGTTGTAGCCTTTCTCGATAAATAAGAGTGTCGAACCCAACGAGGAGCTAAAGGTAGAATTTATATTCCCTTCAAGTTCTATCGACCACTGATACAACTCTACGCACGCTTAACGTTCGCTTTACCTAGAACAATTATGAAACTAGAAGTACTTTGTAGGTGTGATAGGATAGGTGTGCAAGATAATAAAGAACACGTAAATAAAAGATAGGGGCTGTTTAGATAAAGAAACAATTAAGTTAGTTTTAGCGAGTGTGGAACAGTGGTGGAAGGATTTGCGAAATTGTCCCTAAGCAATTGACTACGTTACTAGACCAATAGCAAGTTTTATGTGGGAGAGGCCACTGCTAGCATGTCATCCCTTACTTGGAATTCTATGCACTTATGATTGGAACTATTCGCAAGCATCCGCAACTACTAACGTTCATTAAGGTAAAACCCAACCATAGCATTAAGATATATTGGTCCCCCTTCAATCCCGTATGCATCAATTTCTATGCTAGGCTGAAGCTGCTATCACCCTTGCCCTCCAATACATAGTCCTATCAACATACAACTAACCCTATAGTGTGATCCATGCGCGTGCTCATATGATGGGCACCAAAGGACAGCAACATAACCACAAGCAAATTAAACCAATCATAGCAATTCACCAATCACCAATAGGACAACAAAGATCTACTCAGACATCATAGAATGGCAACACATCATTGGATAATAATATGAAGCATAAAGCACCATGTTCAAGTAGAGGGTACATCGGGTTGCGGGAGAGTGGACTGCTTTAGATAGATGGGGGAAGGTGATGGAGATGTTGGGGAAGATGACGGAGGTGTTGGTGTAGATCGCCGTCACACGATGATTGCCCCGGCGGCGTTCCGGCGACACCGGGAGAGAGGGGGGAGAGCCCCCCTCCTTCTTCTTCTTCCTTGACCTTCCCCCTAGATGGGAGAAGGGTTTCCCATCTGGTCCATGGCCTCCATGGTGGTGGAGGGGCGGGAGCCCCTCCGAGATTGGATCTCTCTCTCGGTTTCCTTCTGTTTCTGCGTTCCCAGATTCTGGCCTTTCACCGTTTCTTAAATTCCCGGAGATCCGTAACTCCGATTGGGCTGAAATTTTAACACGATTTTTATCCAGATATTAGCTTTCTTGTGGCGAAAGAAGGGCACCAACCGCCTTACGGGGTGGCCACAAGGGTCCAGGGTGTGCCCTACCCCCTGGGGCGCGCCCCCCTGCCTTGTGGCCCCCTCGGCCATCGTCTCGCATTGATTCTTTCTCCCAAAAATCACATATATTCCAAAAAAAATCTCCGTAACTTTTATCGCGTTTGGACTCTATTTGATATGGATTTTCTGCAAAACAAAAAATATGCAACAAACAGGAACTGGCACTGGGCACTGGATCAATATGTTAGTCCCAAAAATAATATAAAAAGTTGCCAAAAGTATATGAAAGTTATAGAACATTGGCATGAAACAATCAAAAATTATAGATACGACGGAGACGTATCAGCATCCCCAAGCTTAATTCCTGCTCGTCCTCGAGTAGGTAAATGATAAAAAAGATAATTTTTTATGTGGAATGCTACCTAGCATAATCTTGATCATATAATCTAATCATGGCATGAATATTAAGACATGAGTGATTCAAAGCAATAGTCTATCTTTTGACATTAAGACAATAATACTTCAAGCATACTAATAAAGCAATCATGTCTTCTCAAACTAACATGGCCAAAGAAAGTTATCCCTACAAAATCATATAGTCTGGCTATGCTCCATCTTCACCACACAAAGTATTTCATCATGCACAACCCCGATGACAAGCCAAGAAATTGTTTCATACTTTTAATGTTCTCAAGCCTTTTGAACTTTCACGCAATACATGAGCATGAGCCATGGATATAGCACTATAGGTGGAATAGAATATGATGGTGGAGGTTGTGTGGAGAAGACAAAAAGGAGAAAGTCTCACATCAACTAGGCAATTTAATGGGCTATGAAGATGCCCATCAATCGATATCGATGCAAGTGAGTAGGGATTGCCATGCAACGGATGCACTAGAGCTATAAGTGTATGAAAGCTCAAACTGAAAACTAAGTGGGTGTGCATCCAACTTGCTTGCTCATGAAGACCTCGGGCATTTGAGGAAGCCCATCATCGGAATATACAAGCCAAGTTCTATAATGAAAATTCCCACTAGTATATGAACGTGATAACTCAAGAGACTTTCTATATGAAGAACATGGTGCTACTCTGAAGCACAAGTGTGGTAAAAGGATAGTAACATTGTCCCTTCTCTCTTTTCTCTCATTTTTATTTTCTCCTCTTTTTTTCTTTTTTTCTTTTTTTTCATTTTTTTTTGGTGGGCTTCTTTGGCCTCTTTTTTTTATTTGGGCTTCTTTGGCCTATTTTATTTTTCATAAAGTCCGGAGACTCATCCCAATGTGAGGGAATCATAGCTTCCATCATCCTTTCCTCACTGAGACAATGCTCTAATAATGATGATCATCACACTTTTATTTACTTACAACTCAATATTACAACTCGATACTAGAACAAAATATGACTCTATATGAATGCCTCTGAAAGTGTACCAGGATGTGCAATGATCTAGCATAGCAAAGATATCAAAAAATGGACAAGCCATGAAAATATCATGCTAGCTATCTTACGATCATGCAAAGCAATATGATAATGAACGCTCAAGTCATGTATATGATGATGATGATGGAAGTTGCATGGCAATATATCTCGGAATGGCTATGGAAATGCCATAATAGGTAGGTATGGTGGCTGTTTTGAGGAAGATATAAGGAGGCTTATGTGTGATAGAGCATATCATATCACGGGGTTTGGATGCACCGGCGAAGTTTGCACCGACTCTCAAGGTGAGAAAGGTGCAATGCACGGTACCGAAGAGGCTAGCAATGGTGGAAGGGTGAGAGTGCGTATAATCCATGGACTCAACATTAGTCATATAGAACTCACATACTTATTGCAAAAATCTATTAGCTATCGAAACAAAGTACTACACGCATGCTCCTAGGGGGATAGATTGGTAGGAAAAGACCATCGCTCGTCCCCGACCACCACTCATAAGGAAGACAATCAAAAAATAAATCATGCTCCGACTTCATCACATAACGGTTCACCATACATGCATGCTTCGGGAATCACAAACCTTAACACAAGTATTTCTACCAATCCACAATTACTCACTAGCATGAGTCTAATATCACCATCTTTATATCGCAAAACTATTGCAAGGAATCAAACATATCATAATTAGTGATCCACAAGTTTTATGTAGGATTTTATGACTAACCATGTGAATGACCAATTCCTGTTAACTCTCTAAATAGATATAAGTGATGCATGAGAGTTTAATTCTTTCTACAAAAGATATGCCCATGCTCTAACAAATATAAGTAAAGCAAAAGAGCATTCTACAAATGGCGGTTTTCTATGCATAGAGAAACAGGCAATCCAAACTTCAAATGATATAAGCGAAGCACATGAAGCATTCTATAAAGCCATACTCAAAAGATATAAGTGAAGTGCATGAAGCATTCTATAAATCAACCAAGGACTATGTCATACCAGCATGGTGCATTATTAAAAGAAAAATAAAAGCACACGACGCTCCAAGATTTACGCATATCATGTGACGAATAAAAATATAGCTCCAAGTAAAATTACCGATGATCGTTAGAAGAAAGAGGGGATGCCTTCCGGGGCATCCCCAAGCTTAGTTGCTTGGGAGTCCTTGAATATTACCTTGGGGTGCCTCGGGCATCCCCAAGCTTAGGCTCTTGCCACTCCTTATTCCTTCATCCATCGTGATCTCACCCAAAACTTCAATCACACAAAACTTAACAAAACCCTCGTGAGATCCGTTAGTATAATAAAGCAAATTACCACTTTAAGTACTGTTACAAACCCATTCATATTTTATTTTCGCATTGTAGCTACTGTATTATAACTTCTCCATGGCTTATACCCCCGATAAAATCGATAGTTTCATCAAAACGAGCAAAACAATGCATCAAAAATAGAATCTTTCAAAAACAGGACAGTCTGTAGTAATCTGAACATTCACCATACTTTTGTAACTCTAAAAATTCTGAAAATTTAGGAAAAAATAAAAAAATTGTATAGCAGTACTGTGTTAAAATTTCAGAATTTTTTCACATCCAGTAAAAAATGTAAATTCACGCGCTACAGACAAAGTTTCTGTTTTTCCACTGCACATACCAAACAAGCAATCTAATCATCCTAAAGGCAAATCTTGGCACATTATTTTTATAATACAATGGATTTGTACAAGGGGATAATTATTTTTGTTGAAAAGTTTCTGTAATTCAAGATTTGCAAAGTTTCCATGGGCATGAACAAAGTTCAAGGAGCTCCCCCACTTCAACGGTGCTCGTCCTTCTTACTTTCACTTTTCTTTTTGAAAAGTTTTAGGTTCCCCACTATATTTTTTTGTTTTAAAACTTTTTAAAAGCACTCAACAGAAATAAATGACTCTCTAAAACTTCTGGGTTGTCTCGCTGGCAGCGCTTTCTTTAAAGCCATTAAGCTAGGCATATAGTGCTCAAGTAATGGATCCACCCGGATCCCAAGGTATATCAAAGCTAATTTTAATTAACAATGATTTGTGATTTAGTAGTGAGCACAAAGTAACATATATCATGTAACAACGAAGTCTAACTCTCTTCCTATGCATCGGCATGTCATAAAAGAACAATTCATGCACATCAAGTAAAGGCCAATACATAGCATAAACAGTTTCTTGCAATTTTATCGTATTAGAAACATAGAGAGGTGGAGATGTAGTTCCTCTCTCATAATAATTGCAGGTAGGAGCAGCAAGCACATGCATATTATATCTATCAAAATCATCATGTGCAAAAGTAAAACGCAACCCATCAATGTAATCCTTAATAAGCGCAAACTTCTCCGATATAGTGTAGTTGGGAGAATTCAAAAAGATAATAGGACTATCATGCGTGGGTGCAATAGCAACAATTTCATTCTTGAGATAAGGAACTATAGAAAGTTCATCTCCATAAGCATCATTCATATTGGCATCATGTCCACAAGCATAGCAAGCATCAAGTTCATCAAAAAGGGATATTTCAAATGAATCAACGGGATCATAGCAATTATCATAGCAATCATCCTTCGGTAAGCACGAAGGGAAATTACACAATGTATGAGTTGAAGAGTTACTCTCATTAGAAGGTGGGCACGGGTAGCTAATCCACTCTTCCTCCTGTTGTTCTTCGCTCTCCTCGTCATCTTTTGCATCCAATGAGCTCACAGTGTCATCAATTTCTTCTTCCATAGATTCTTGCAAAATATTAGTCTCTTCTTGGACAGCGGAGACTTTCTCAATAAACTCATTAATATCAGCATTATATTCATAATTCTCATAGCAATATTTAAGTATAGCAAAAATTTCAGGTCTATAAACATCATCATCAAAAGCTTCATACTTTTCAAACAAAGATTCAATTTCATAAGCACCCTTAAAAGCAACAAATTCTTCTATTCGTTCCACATCATAGTAATCATATCTACCATTAGCATAAGAAGCTAAGGTTTCATTATCATTAAATTTGCATGAAAAGGGAAGGTGTGGAGCCT
Organism: Thinopyrum elongatum; assembly: GCA_011799875.1. NCBI lineage: Eukaryota > Viridiplantae > Streptophyta > Magnoliopsida > Poales > Poaceae > Thinopyrum > Thinopyrum elongatum. Next base: position 617,205,626 of record CM022298.1, on the reverse strand, counting down.
TCATCCTAGAGCAACAAGTAAAATCATATCTCTGGCATAAATTCCAAGCATACCAATGCAACATATCAATTTGATCCCATAACAGTTTCCCTTTTTGTGTCAAGCGATAATTCCTAAAGTATTCATGTTGATCCAATGTGTCTCCCATTATCAAGTTGAATGGGGTTTTCTCAGGATTATCAAAGTAATGATTAATATTTTTCACATAACGAGCATCGAGGGTTTTAGGAGGTTCCCCATCTCCATGAGTAGCAAGTACACCTAATTTTTTGGTATTTCGTGTTCCATATCCATAACTAAAGATAGAGAACATCTTAGAACAGCAAATAAAAATTACTTAGTGATAAAGCAAACAAGCAGACACGAGAATATTCACCCCACGCTATTGCTCCCCGGCAACGGCGCCAGAAAAAAAGGTCTTGATAACCCACAAGTATAGGGGATCAGTTGTAGCCTTTCTCGATAAATAAGAGTGTCGAACCCAACGAGCAGCTAAAGGTAGAATTTATATTCCCTTCAAGTTCTATCGACCACCGATACAACTCTATGCACGCTTAACGTTCGTTTTACCTAGAACAAGTATGAAACTAGAAGTACTTTGTAGGTGTGATAGGATAGGTTTGCAAGATAATCAAGAACATGTAAATAAAAGATAGGGGTTGTTTAGATAAAGAAACAATTAAGTTAGTTTTAGCGAGTGTGGAAAAGTGGTGGAAGGATTTGCGAAATTGTCCCTAAGCAATTGACTACGTTACTAGACCGATAGCAAGTTTTATGTGGGAGAGGCCACTGCTAGCATGTGATACGTCTCCAACGTATCTATAATTTTTTATTGTTCCATGCTATTATATTATCTGTTTTGGATGTTTTATATGCATTAATATGCTATTTTATATTATTTTTGGGACTAACTTATTAACCTAGAGCCCAATGCCAGTTTCTGTTTTTTCCTTGTTTTTGAGCTTCGCGGAAAAGGAATACTAAACGGAGTCCAAACGGAATAAAACATCACGATGATTTTTCTTGGACCAGAAGACACCCAGGGGACTTGGAGTGCAAGTCAGAAGAGCCACGAGGCGGCGGCAAGGGTGGAGGGCGCGCCCCCTGCCTTGTGGGCCCCTCGGTGACCCCCTGACCTAGATCTTCCTCCTATATCTTCACATATATTCCAGAACCACCAGATGCATCCACAAAAACACTTTTCCACCACCGCAACCTTCTGTTCCCGTGAGATCCCATCTTGGGGCCTTTTCCGGCATCCTGTCGGACGGGGATTCGATCACGGAGGTCATCTACATCAACTCTATTGCCCTTCCGATGAAGCGTGAGTAGTTTACCTTAGACCTACGGGTCCATAGCTAGTAGCTAGATGGCTTCTTCTCTCTCTTTGATTCTCAATACCATGTTCTCCTTGATGTTCTTGGAGATCTATTCGATGTAATCTTCTTTTGCGGTGTGTTTGTCGAGATCCGATGAATTGTGGATTTATGATCAGCTTATCTATGAATATTATTTGAATCTTCTCTGAATTCTTATATGCATGATTTTATATCTTTGTATTTCTCTTCGAACTATCGGTTTGGTTTGGCCAACTAGATTGGTTTTTCTTGCAATGGGAGAGGTGCTTAGCTTTGGGTTCAATCTTGCGTGATTTCACCCAGTGACAAAGTAGGGGTAGCGAGACATGTATTGAATTGTTGCCATAGAGAATAAAAAGATGGGGTTTTCATCATATTGCTTGAGTTTATTCCTCTACATCATGTCATCTTACTTAAGGCATTACTCCGTTCTTTATGAACTTAATACTCTAGATGCATGCTGGATAGCGGTCGATGTGTGGAGTAATAGTAGTAGATGCAGGCAGGCGTTGGTCTACTTGACACGGACGTGATGCCTATATTGCATAATCATTGCCTTGGATATCGTCATAATTTTGCACTTTTCTATCAATTGCTCGACAGTAATTTGTTCACCCACCGTATTATTTGCCTTCATGAGAGAAGCCTCTAGTGAAACCTATGGCCCCGAGTCTATTTTCCATCATATTAGTTTCCGATTTACTATTTTGCAATCTTTTATTTTCAGATCTATAAACCAAAAAACCCAAAAAAATATTTTATCTTTTGTTTAGTTTTATCTATCTCTATCAGATCTCACCTTTGCAAGTGACCGTGAAGGGATTGACAACCCCTTTATCGCGTTGGGTGCAAGTGTTTGATTGTTTGTGTAGGTGCATCTATTGGGGACTTGCGCGTTTCTCCTACTGGATTGATACCTTGGTTCTTAACTGAGGGAAATACTTATCTCTACTGTGCTGCATCACCCTTTCCTCTTCAAGGGAAAAACCAACGCAAGCTCAAGAAGTAGCAGGAAGAATTTCTGGCGCCGTTGCCGGGGACATCTACGTCAAGCCTACCAAGTACCCATCATAAACTCTCATCTCTTGCATTACATTATTCACCATTTGCCTCTCGTTTTCCTCTCCCCCACTTCTAAAACGATTTTCAGAAAAACACAAAAATATTTGCCTTTTTATTCACCTTCTTTCCGTTGCCTTTTCATTTTCCCTTATGTCTTACTTGGTTTGTTTGCCTGTTTGCTTGCCATAATTGTGTATTTTATTCAAAATCAGGAAGCAAAGAGTTTATGGATCCTCATCCACTTGCTAATCTTTTTAAGAGATCCAATTACGATGAACCAATTTCTAGTGATTTGAGTGCACTAGATTATCTTTATGAAGTTTTGCTTGAAATTCGTGAATCTGAAAATTGTGATGAAGTGTTAAAAGAAGAAATTTATGAAGTGATTCACGATAGCTCCTTGGATGAAAAGCATGATTGCAATGATGTTATTATAAATTCTATTAATGTCGATTGTGCTAATGATATGCAAAACCCTAAGCTTGGGGATGCTAATTTTGCTATGTCCACTACTTGTTGCAATGATCATGATTGGGGTGATTTTTCTTATGATCTTGAAAATTTATTTAAGCCTCATGATGAATATGTTTGCAATAATATTGAAAGTGGGTTTCGAAGAGTGTCAACTCTAGGTAATAATGATCCCACTACTTTGGAGTATGATCAATCTTATGAATTTTTTGATAAAAGTGGGTTTGGAGAGGTCATGACTTTAGTTAATGTTAATCCCACTATCTTGGAAGAGTGTCAACTTTGTATGCATGTGGAACATCTAGAGAATATGTTATGTGATAGCTATATTGTTGAATTTGATTATGATCCTACATGTAATTATTATGAGAGAGGAAAATATTGTTGTAGAAATTTTCATGTCACTAAATTACCTCTCGTTATATTGAGATTGCTATTGTTTCTTTCCTCTACCTTGCATATGCTAGTTTTTGCTTGCTTTGATAATTTGTTTGCTTATAAAATGCCTATGCATAGGAAGTATGTTAGACTTAAATATGTTTGTCACATGTTTTATGATGCTCTCTTTGTGTTTCAATTATTATCTCTCATGTGAGCATCATCGAAATCTCAATGCCTAGCTAAAAGGTTTTAAAGAAAAGCGCTTGTTGGGAGACAACCCAATATTTTTTCCTTTCTGTTTTTCTTATGTATACACATTATTACCTCTGTAGTAATTATGTTTTGGTGTTTTAATTAGTGTTTGTGCCAAGTAAGACCTTTGGGATGGCTTACGGTGATAGTTGATTTGATCTTGCTGAAAAACAGAAACTTTTGCGTCCAGTCACAGAATTTTATTAATTCACTGGAGCATCAAAAAACCCTGAATTTTTTACACAAGATTTATATACAAATTACCTATGTTTTCCGAATTTTTCAAAAAAAATTGAGTTACATAAGTATTATAACAATTCGTATCTTCGCAGACTGTTCTGTTTTTGACTGATTCTGTTTTCTATGTGTTGTTTGCTTATTTTGATGAATCTATGGGTAGTATCGGGGGGTATGAACCATGAAGAAGTTGGAATGCAGTAGATATTACACCAATATAAATAAAGAATGAGTTCACAACAGTACCAAAAGTAGTGATTTATTTTCTTATACTAACGGATCTCATGAGTTTTCTGTGGAGTTTTGTGTTGTGAAGTTTTCAAGTTTTGGGTAAAGATTTGATGGACTATGGAATAAGGAGTGGCAAGAGCCTAAGATTGGGGATGCCCAAGGCACCCGAAGGTAATATTCTAGGAAAACCAAGAGCCTAAACTTGGGGATGCCCCGGAAGGCATCCCCTCTTTCGTCTTCGTCTATCGGTAACTTTAATTGAGGCTATATTTTTATTCACCACATGATATGTGTTTTGCTTGGAGCGTCTTGTATGATATGAGTCTTTACTTTTTAGTTTGCCACAATCATCCTTGCTGTACACACCTTTTGAGAGGGACACGCATGAATCGTGATTTATTAGAATACTCTATGTGCTTCACTTATATCTTTTGAGCTAGGCAATTTTGCTCTAGTGCTTCACTTATATCTTTTTAGAGCACGGCGGTGGTTTATTTTATAGAAATTGTTGAACTCTCATGATTCACTTATATTATTTTGAGAGTCTCTCTAAACAGCATGGTAATTTGCTTTGGTTATGAATTTAGTCCTAATATGATGGGCATCCAAGAGGGATATAATAAAAACTTTCATATAAAGTGCATTGAATACTATGAGAAGTTTGATTCCTTATGATTGTTTTGAGATATGAGGATGGTGATATTAGAGTCATGCTAGTGAGTAATTGTGGATTGTAGAAATACTTGTGTTGAAGTTTGTGATTCCCGTAGCATGCACGTATTGTGAACCGTTATGTAACGAAGTTGGAGCATGATTTATTTATTGATTGTCTTCCTTATGAGTGGCGGTCGGGGACAAGCGATGGTCTTTTCCTATCAATCTATCCGCCTAGGAGCATGCGCGTAGTACTTTGTTTCGATGACTAATAGATTTTTGCAATAAGTATGTGAGTTCTTTATGACTAATGTTGAGTCCATGGATTATACGCACTCTCACCCTTCCACCATTGCTAGCCTCTCTAGTACCACGCAACTTTCACCGGTACCTTACACCTACCTTTTACCTTCCTCAAAACAGCCACCATACCTACCTACTATGGCATTTCCATAGCCATTCCGAGATATATTGCCATGCAACTTTCCACCGTTCCGTTTTATTATGACACGCTCCTTCATTGTCACATTGCTTTGCATGATCATGTAGTTGACATCGTGTTTGTGGCAAGGCCACCTTTTCATACTTATACATGTCACTCTTGAATCATTGCATATCCCGGCACACCGCCGGAGGCATTCATATAGAATCATATTTTGTTCTAAGTATCGAGTTGTAATTCTTGAGTTGTATGTAAATAAAAGTGTGATGATCTTTATTATTAGAGCATTGCCCTATGTGAGGAAAAATAAAAGAGCACAAAGAAGCCAACAAAAAAAGAGGCCAAAGAAGCCAAACAAAAAAAAGAGAAAAGAGAGAAGGGGCAATGTTACTATCCTTTTTCCACACTTGTGCTTCAAAGTAGCACCATGATCTTCATGATAGAGAGTCTCCTATGTTATCATTTTCATATACTAGTGGGAATTTTTCATTATTGAACTTGGCTTGTATATTCCAATGATGGTCTTCCTCAAATTTCCCTAGGTCTTCGTGAGCAAGCGAGTTGGATGCACACCCCCTTAGTTTCTTTTTGAGCTTTCATAAATTTATAGCTCTAGTGCATCCATTGCATGGCAATCCCTACTCACTCACATTGATATCTATTGATGGGCATCTCCCTAGCCTGTTGATACGCCTAGTTGATGTGAGACTATCTCCTTCTTTTTGTTTTCTCCACAACCACCATATTCTATTCCACCTATAGAGCTATGTCCATGGCTCACGCTCATGTATTGCGTGAAAGTTGAAAAGGTTTGAGAACATCAAAAGTATGAAACAATTGCTTGGCTTGTCATCGGGGTTGTGCATGATTTGAATACTTTGTGTGATGAAGATGGAGCATAGCCAGACTATATGATTTTGTAGGGATAGCTTTCTTTGGCCATGTTATTTTGAGAAGGCATGATTGTTTTATTAGTATGCTTGAAGTATTATCGTTTTTATGTCAATATTAAACTTTTGTTTTGAATCTTATGGATCTGAACATTCATGCCACAATAAAGAAAATTACATGGATAAATATGTTAGGTAGCATTCCACATCAAAAAATCTGCTTTTATCATTTACCTACTCGAGGACGAGCAGGAATTAAGCTTGGGGATGCTTGATACGTCTCCAACGTATCTATAATTTTTGATTATTCCATGCTATTATATTATCTGTTTTGGATGTTTTATATGCATTAATATGCTATTTTATATTATTTTTGGGACTAACTTATTAACCTAGAGCCGAGTGCCAGTTTCTGTTTTTTTTCCTTGTTTTTGAGCTTTGCAGAAAAGGAATACTAAACGGAGTCCAAACGGAATAAAACTTCACGATGATTTTTCTTGGACCAGAAGACACCCAGGGGACTTGGAGTGCAAGTCAGAAGAGCTACGAGGCGGCGGCAAGGGTGAAGGGCGCGCCCTAAGGGGGAGCTACCTTGTGGGCCCCTCGGTGACCCCCTGACCTAGATCTTCCTCCTATATCTTCACATATATTCCAGAACCACCAGAAGCATCCACGAAAACACTTTTCCACCGCCGCAACCTTCTATTCCCGTGAGATCCCATCTTGGGGCCTTTTTCGGCATCCTGCCGGAGGGGGATTCGATCACGGAGGGCATCTACATCAACTCTATTGCCCTTTCGATGAAGCGTGAGTAGTTTACCTCAGACCTACGGGTCCATAGCTAGTAGCTAGATGGCTTCTTCTCTCTCTTTGATTCTCAATACCATGTTCTCCTTGATGTTCTTGGAGATCTATCCGATGTAATCTTCTTTTGCGGTGTGTTTGTCGAGATCCGATGAATTGTGGATTTATGATCAGCTTATCTATGAATATTATTTGAATCTTCTCTGAATTCTTATATGCATGATTTGATATCTTTGTATTTCTCTTCGAACTATCGGTTTGGTTTGGCCAACTAGATTGGTTTTTCTTGCAATGGGAGAGGTGCTTAGCTTTGGGTTCAATCTTGCGTGATTTCACCCAGTGACAAAGTAGGGGTAGCGAGACATGTATTGAATTGTTGCCATCGAGGATAAAAAGATGGGGTTTTCATCATATTGCTTGAGTTTATTCCTCTACATCATGTCATCTTACTTAAGGCATTACTCTGTTCTTTATGAACTTAATACTCTAGATGCATGCTGGATAGCGGTTGATGTGTGGAGTAATAGTAGTAGATGCAGGCAGGAGTCGGTCTACTTGACACGGACGTGATGCCTATATTGCATAATCATTGCCTTGGATATCGTCATAACTTTGTGCTTTTCTATCAATTGCTCGACAGTAATTTGTTCACCCACCGTATTATTTGCCTTCATGAGAGAAGCCTCTAGTGAAACCTATGGCCCCCAGGTCTATTTTCCATCATATTAGTTTCCGATCTACTATTTTGCAATCTTTTATTTTCAGATCTATAAACCAAAAAACCCAAAAAAATATTTTATCTTTTGTTTAGTTTTATCTATCTCTATCAGATCTCACCTTTGCAAGTGACCGTGAAGGGATTGACAACCCCTTTATCGCGTTGGATGCAAGTGTTTGATTGTTTGTGTAGGTGCATCTATTGGGGACTTGCGCGTTTCTCCTACTGGATTGATATCTTGGTTCTTAACTGAGGGAAATACTTATCTCTACTATGTTGCATCACCCTTTCCTTTTCAAGGGAAAAACCAATGCAAACTCAAGAAGTAGCAGCATGTCATCCCTTACTTGGAATTCTATGCACTTATGATTGGAACTATTAGCAAGCATCCGCAACTACTAACGTTCATTAAGGTAAAACCCAACCATAGCATTAAGATATATTGGTCCCCCTTCAATCCCGTATGCATCAATTTCTATGCTAGGCTGAAGCTGCTATCACCCTTGCCCTCCAATACATAGTCCTATCAACATACAACTAACCCTATGGTGTGATCCATGCGTGCGCTCATATAATGGGCACCAAAGGACAGCAACATAACCACAAGCAAATTAAACCAATCGTAGCAATTCACCAATCACCGATAGGACAACAAAGATCTACTCAGACATCATAGAATGGCAACACATCATTGGATAATAATATGAAGCATAAAGCACCATGTTCAAGTAGAGGGTACAGCGGGTTGCGGGAGAGTGGACCGCTATAGATAGATGGGGGAAGGTGATGGAGATGTTGGGGAAGATGACGGAGGTGTTGGTGTAGATCGCCGTCACATGATTATTGCCCCGGCGGCGTTCCGGCGCCACCGGAAGAGAGGGGGAGAGAGCCCCCATCATTCTTCTTCTTCCTTGAACTTCCCCCTAGATGGGAGAAGGGTTTCCCCTCTGGTCCATGGCCTCCATGGCGGTGGAGGGACGGGAGCCCCTCCGAGATTGGATCTCTTTCTCTCTGTTTCCTTCTGTTTCTGCGTTCCCAGATTCTGGCCTTTCACCATTTCTTAAATTCCCGGAGATCCGTAACTCCGATTAGGCTGAAATTTTAACACGATTTTTATCCGGATATTAGCTTTCTTGCAGCGAAAGAAGGGCACCAACCGCCTTACGGGGTGGCCACAAGGGTCCAGGGCGTGCCCCCTGCCTTGTGGCCCCCTCGGGCATCGCCTCGCGTTGATTCTTTCTCCCAAAAATCACATATATTCCAAAAAAAATCTCCGTAACTTTTTATCGCGTTTGGACTCCGTTTGATATGGATTTTCTGCTAAACAAAAAATATGCAACAAACAGGAACTGGCACTGGGCACTGGATCAATATGTTAGTCCCAAAAATAATATAAAAAGTTGCCAAAAATATATAAAAGTTATAGAATATTGGCATGAAACAATCAAAAATTATAGATACGACGGAGACGTATCAAACACTTATTATAAAACGGCTCATATAAATTTTAAGAGCCCCCAGTTAACCTAGGACAAGAAGTGTTTTTAACAAACAATGCTTTTAACAAATAAATTTTAACATAAATATAATGCTTGGTCTATCCGAAAAAATTAAGAATTGAGGAAATTTGAGCATGAAAGCGACTTAGCTAGTTAGTGTGTTCGGTGTTGCTGACGAGTCCGGGCTTATGGCGGGACGAAGACGTAGTCCTCGGCCTGGCCAAGATCCCAGCCACCAAGCCCGAGGTGACCGAGCGAGGAGTTCGGCTTGACGAAATAATGACGCAGCACAGTCGATGCGGCGAGGCGAAGCCCCCGGACCAGCTAACGTGACAAAGCTGGTCGGCTGGTGACGCCGAAGTCCCCGAAGTAGGTTGATGACGAAGCCCCCGGTCTAGCTGAGGTGACGAAGCAGGTTGGTAAGGTGACGTTGCAATCCCCATACCCGCCGAGTTGTCGAAGCAGATCGGTGTAGTGGACATAGGCTTGAAGAAGCAATAGCGTGGCGATGCCGACGCAGGTCGGATCTTGTGACACGGTCGATGCCAGCCTGATGAAGTGACCGTGCGGCGATGCCGGTGTGCCTGCTCCGTGTAATACGTGTGGCGATGATGTTGGTGATGATTTAACCTTCACGATGTCGAACTCTTGTTTGGCTTGCCGAGATGATGATCTGATAAGGTTGGGCTCGGCTCGATGAAGTGACGACCAGTCTGGCGCAGGTCGGCAGCCGTGCAGCAACGTTATCGGGCTGGTTTGACACCGGCGCGACGGTGACGATTATATTGGAAAAGACTTTAAAATTAGTGGGATGTGTTTGAGAATAAAACACAATACCCCATACAAAACTTCCTTCAAAAAGGATGCCCGAAATCCCGTTCATAAAAAAGATGAACTCGGGTCGGATTCGTTCTCACGCAGAAAACAGATCTGAAAATCGATGCGCTCATCGGACGTTTCCCGGAGTTTGAACGGTCGGATCGAACTCAAATTTTGAGGGTGGTAGATATAGGAATTCCGCAGCCGATCAACGGTTGGATCTTCCAAAGGACGTCCGAGCTAGATGCTGGACACCACGCTCCAAACTTGTCTGGATTCCTGTCCAGATTCGACAGGGCTCCGGTATATCGGAGATCGCCGGAGATTGCTCCATCGGAACGCGACGAAATTTTACAGGGTTGTTGTAGACTCAATTCCGCACAATTCCACTGAAGGAATTGTCAAAGGGATGCTCGAGGAGGCGGTGGCAGCGGATACAAGTTCGCTGTCCGGAAAAACAGCACGGTCGCCCGAGGGCAATGTTGACGTTGAGCCCCCGAGCTCCATGGATGATTCCTCCATGATCATGATAGAGATTGGAGTTGATGTTGATGAAGGCCCTCGTCCAAACATGACGATCGGAGGCAGGGCACAGTCCTCAGTCGAGCCAAGGTGACCAGTCGAGCCGGCGACGAAGATGCCGACGTCGCAGTTGATCTGCAGACGAGCCATTGATCCTTTGCCGATCATACGGCGGAACTCTTCAATGAAAGCACCATTGGCGGTTTCAAAACCGGCAGACCTCGGGGTAGGGGGTCCCGAGCTGTGGATTCTCGGATCAATGGTAACAGGGATGAAGGAGACAATGTTTTACCCAGGTTCGGGCCCTCTTGATGGAGGTAAAACCCTATGTCCTGCTCTTGTTTATATTGATGATGGGGTATCGAGTACAGAGTTGATCTACCTCGAGATCATGAGTTGTGGTCTAAACCCTAGGGGTGTGATGATGAATGTCATAATATAATCTATCGACTAGCCTGGCCTTGGCTTATATAATGTACCGGAGGCCTAGGATAACAAGAGTCCTAGTCGAATACGTCGGTGAAGAGGAGTCGTTGTCTTGATCACCAAGTCTTGTGGAATCTTCCTCATATATGTCATCGACTGTCCGAACTGGCCCAATAGTGAACCGTCATGGGGGTCCTCGGCCCGATCCAGCTGGTCGGGAGACGACATGGTGAGTACCCCCTAGTCCAGGACACCGTCAACGGCCTGGCGCAAGCAGTAGCGGGCGGGGGCTGTGGCGAAGCCCGGCTCTTCCCGCCAGCGGTCACGCTTCGTTCCCATCCACCCGATGGAGGTGCCCCTCCGCGAGGTCCTGTGTCGATCGTTGGTCATGCGCTAATCGCTGACCACGGCAGAGTCTGGCGCAAGAACGCGAAGGCGCTCCGCCTCGGGCTTGAGGCCAGTGGCGGAGCTACCCAAAACTGGTTGGGTGGGATAAGGCAGACCTAGCTAAAGGAAAACACATTTTCCTCTTTCAAAAGACCCAACTTTACATATACTCTTCAGTGTTTTGACTATGGACTGAGCAGGCCATCGCCCTTCTGGCCTTGTTGTAGCTCCGCCAGTGCTTGAGACGCCTGAGCGCCTCACGTGGTAGAAGGAGACCGCCCCCGCCAAGGCCGCCCACTAGGCGAAGGAGCAGCAGCGCCTCCTCTGCCGCCTCTTCGGCTACATTTTGTCCGCATCAGAGAGCGGCACCGCCAGTACAAATGATGACGACCCTCCCGCCGCCGACACGTACACAGAGAAGATGGACCGCTGGGCCGCCGATCGCAAGGGCAAGGCCCCGGCCAAGCGGTGAACTCCGGACGCCTCCACCTCCGCATTCTATCTAGTTTTACTAGATCGTTATCGCGCCTTGGCGCGAAGGTGCCGGTCCCAACATTGTGGTTAAGCAGGTAATGCTAAATTAGTAGTAATCTAGGTTTAGTGTACTTATTCAAACAGGATAACAAAATAAAAGAAAGAAAAAACATTCACACGTGATAAGAAGCAAGACATTATGGAGTTCATCACCACCATGAGAATATCATAAGGTAGCATCGAGTTTAGTGCGTTCATGAGACCATAAAAGATAACCACTTGACAATAAGTTTGATACTAAAAGCGCGAACGCTAGAGAGGAAGTGGACAGAACAGGAACATGTTAAAAAGAAACAACTATGGAGTCATCATAGCTATTAAGCATGCTAATAAGTGGCTTCATTCAACAGCCTTGTCGATTAACTTCATAGGTGGCACTTCACATGAACCTGATGCAAACAATTTGTGAGATACATATTGCAGGTCTCCTGTTTGATCCGTCTCGCTCAGTAAAACAAACTTGCCTTTTGTAAACCTTGTTAACAAATCTGAGTCAAGAAACCAACCATAGATAAATCCTGATTGGCCTTGCTCTTCACCTTTCTTAAGCCATATAGACAGCTATTGTTGAAAATTAAATAAAAAATTAAACTCTTTGATTGTGATTTTAAGCTAATTATAAAAGGAAAAACCTGCTTTGTCATTTAAAAATGAAGAAATGGAAAATCAAATAAAGAGCAAAGTTGGCACCTCTAAGTTATATAGTTGGCTAAAAAAAATTGAACTTTCAAAACAAAGTGGCAAGAACAGAGACATAGGAACAGTAGGCAATTAGCATAGAGTATATAACAATAAAAACACAAATGCCATATACACACCATATATTCAAATCTTGTCGCTTATCTTCCATGATGGAACTCGTCCAAGAAGAACCACATCATTCACTGCGTTGGCGGCACAGTTGTCACTGGGACCATTGGCATTGTCTTTTCCATCCTCCAAAACTAACCATCTCACACAACCATCGAGCCTTCATAGAAAAGAAAAACATAAAGGTTGCTTTTCTTTTAATTCACCATTAAGATACTGAAATGCAGACTATTTACTGCCACTTATATACATCACAAACATAAAGTTTCTATATCAAGGTCACTACTCCCTCCAGCCGGGTATATCACTACCACCAGATATTCCTGGAATCTAAGTCGCCAACCTCCTTAATTACAACAATTTTACAATCTTTTCCTTCATCATTAGTGCTCATTAACCATAGTGATTCTTTCATCATTAGCCATACATATTATCACAGGGTAGATGGTGTTGTGGTGCTGTTAATGTGCTCGTAAGGGAATAGTTCCATGCAACTAATACAACTGACATTTCACAAACTTCAACATTAAAACGAATGTGTGTACCATATCTGATCCTTGGTGTTGGATCACACGTTTCAGAAGCCATGGGTTAGATAAAGGACTCAAACAAATTAGGTTATTTATTTGTGTGTACAATGAATAAGATCTCTAATCTTTACCACAAAAAGAAAGAATAGCCAGTGGCAACTGATAAGCAGCTTGTTCTGCTTGTAATAAGTAACAAAATAGTAGTAAAAACATGAACGTTGGTGCAAGGATGAGATGGTTCATGGCCTGGAGATGAACGACTTGATTCACACCTTAAACAATGGTCTGATGGAGCAACAACTTCAGCTCACATCTCCAATTATTTTCTACCAGTGTCGCTGCAGTTTGGAAAAAGAAAACTAAGTCTATTCCAGTACTTGAAGCTCAAGTTGTTGAATGATGAATAAAAAATGTTGTTGTTATAGGGGAAAATGGAAACAGAAAACTGCAAGCTACACATGCAGAAAATGTTTCACATGGAAGGTAGAACGGCATGACCAGGCCATCGACAGAGCATAAAGCATAGGTAAGCAATGCCACGAATTTAATGTATAAATAGGAAAGCCTCTAATAATTCAGCGTATTTCGTTCTTTTACTTGACTACATGACATGTAGACTTACCAAGAAAAATAAGGAACCATCATGTCTATTGCCCAAGCTGATCGCAAAGATATGCAACTGAAGAAACAACAGTTCGTTCTTTTGCTGGACTACACGACATGTACACTTAACAAGAAAAATAAGGAACCATCTACTGCCTAAGCATATCGTAGAGATATGCAACTAAAGAAACAATAATTACAGATAAAGAATTACTAAGAGTGAAGTAAGGAACGTGACGGGGAAAGCATTTTATTCTCCACCGCATATAAAAAAGCCCAACAGACGTAAAGAACATCTCATAATTTAGTGTTCTAGGATGCCGAGAGACTTACTCAGCCAATGTTCTTCAATACATAAATGTCATTATCCTGCTGCCTTTAATGCTCATATATTTTGCCCCTATGGCCCCATCTTGTTCTCACTCTATTGGTAACTTTCATAATCATGCAAGTACTGCCATCTGCATGCATATCAACAATCAAGTCGAGTCATTGCAACTTAGGTATGAGAAATGGATAGCAAGAGCGAAGATATTACTATCTTGTAAGAGTAGCTTGAGTTTCTGATTGTTAGGTAAATATGCCTTGGAGCTTAACTATCTTGTAAGTAACAATAATTGCAGCCATAACTAAGAGTGCTTAACTCCTAATGGCATATTGTCCAATCCATAAACAAATGAATTTAAACCACATAAATCTAGAGCTAATCCAGCCAATTATCTGAGCACCTTCTCTAAACATATTTCTACCACACAAATCTAGAATTATCTAAATAGTAGCTACAGTCTGAAGTTTGACATAATCGAACACAAATAGAGAAGGAGGGAGCAGCGAGCTGTGGCGAGCTAGCTGTACCTGCTTGAGCTGACCCCTCCTCTTAGAGAGGACAACGATCTGGTACTTAAGCGTCTTCCAGGCGTCGTCCTTGAAGGAGAGCTCGACGATGGCCTTCCTGGTGCTGGCCACATTGCCGGCCAGGCAACACTGCTTCTCCGCATTCAGGAGTGACTCGATCGCCATGTCGAGGCTGTTGCCCTCCTGCATCACCACAAATGACCATCGTCACGTGTGCGGTAATAGCAGATCATGTCGGAAACCCTAGGCACGGGGACAAGAACATGTGAAGAAAAGGGAACGAGTAGGAGGGAGGGAGGAGGGGCGGGGGATGAGAGGGGAGGGAGGGGAACTCACCATGGTCGGGATCTCGTGAGGAGGCGGCACCGGCGCTGGGGTAGAAGGGCCTGCTGCTCACCTAGCTCGTCGACACAATTGGACGACCTGCGATCTACCCAGCGATGGCGAGGGGCGAGCTCGACAGAAGAAAGTGGCGGCAGCGAGCTCGGTGATGGGAGATGAACGGGGAGGAGAGGAGGCGGGAGCGCGGCGGCGACGGTGGCTGCAAGGAGCGAAGAAGAGAGCTATGGTGGGGAGTGTCCGCTAGGGCTGGTTGCACTGGGGAGCACCAGCGCCACCGCCGGCCGTGTCGCCCTGGGCCTCCTCGCCGCCGATAATCAGAAGGGTCATAATCAGATAAAACAAAGGGGAACACAAAGATTACATAGATATGATAACCAACGGAAGTACGCGCATAAGTCGGAAACAATGGGTTACAGATTTACCATCAATTAGTTGCTCGCTTATAAGGGCGTAAATGGATGGACTCATTTAATAGCAGTCACCATGTATATCACATTATCATCTAATCAAGAAAAGTTTTTGACAAATCAGAGATTTCGAGTAATGTCTGAACAATGGCATAAAAAGAAATCTGAATCACAAGTATGCACAATATGACAGTTGATGGCCAACATTCAGACAAAATCCAATATTTGAGATTAATCTAAAATCTTCAATACCGTAGGCAGAATATGATGTTAAATGGCACTGACCACACCATGAACTATTACAACTACTGATAAACATAACCCAAACAGGAACAGTTGAAGCTAGCTCGCCATGGGAAAAATTCAGTTGATGTACTCGGTTATAAAGTTAAATAGGTTACCTTGAGTAACGGTGCTGGACGATACATATCATCAACTCCTGCAATTACCTATCAAACATTCAAAAGAAATCAACATCACTGGATGCCAATGCATACCACTGCTTGATGAAATAATAGATTAGTAATACAAAACTACAATTCAATACATTATTTAGTTTTTGCCAGAAATGGGAATTAAAATAAATCAAAAGAGAGACTATACTTTCATGTGAGAAGAACATCTTGTGTTTATAGCTTTCAGGTTTGTAGTAACAAACAGGACAACTATGAAATGAAGATACACATCGATACTTCTCTAGGTTATCTCACCATAAATCAACATAATTGCAAGAATGTCTCATTTTAATGTGCTTAGATGTTTAGCTTCAGCAAACTGATGAAGATTATGACCCTTCATGAGAAGTATTGTACCTTTGATGCACAATCAACCATAGCCATTAGTATTCTCCCCGGATGCACGTCAGCGAGTTAAACAATTGGGATTCAGACTACAATCTGAACAAATACATCAAGCGCACAATTATGGGCAATATCCATTAAGAATCAAACCAGGAGTTGTTACGAATACAATAATCCAAATATGCAAGTAGTACATATAGCATACAATTATTTGCAATATCCATCAAGAATCTAACCAGAATCTATTATAGATCCAGAGATCCGAATATAAATATATGTACTATGCTGTTACTCGTCAATAGCTATTTAAGAAAATAAAACAGGGAACGTGCAACCTTCCTATGCTACATTTATATATAGTAAACAAAACTAAACAGAACCTGCAGCAGTAAAATATAGAGAACACGGTATTTATAAAAAATAAACTGAAACATAAGTAAACAGAGTTAACAAAACTAAACAAAATTGGCTTCATATGCTGTAGTAATTAAGATTTTCACTACCCATTCACCCAGAAGAACGCGCATTTTTCTCCACGCAATAGCAGGCAAGCGTGAAAACAAACAACAATGTAACTTATCTTACAAATCGTATTCCTTGTTCCCCACAGCATGGCACCTGGATCAAAGAATAATTTTAGAACATGTAAAACCATATTTGGAACTAAAGGGAAATAATATTTATAAGATCGGAATCGGCAAGAGCAAGCTACATATCACATAGCCTGGCACTATAATGTTGCAGTGGCATGCAAATGTGCATGGAAACAAAGCAGGTCTTGCATTGTCACTCTTTGCAATCTATATTTAGATGCTGATACATAAAGCTGATATCCAAACCATCCCATAATAGCTATCCTTTTGCAAATAAACAAACTGCAACCCATCTAGATACCCAACTTCAGATTCATTGTCCTAGATATATACCCCGAAACATAACACCAAAAACAACCACAGCAGATAGGAAGCATGGCTTGCTACACATAAATGTGACATCCTCTATGATGTACTACTAATGTATTTCCTGTGAACAGAATTTTCCTTGAAATAATATATATGTATATATAGAATTTTCCTTTTGGTTCATCATCTGGCCGCAAAGAGTAGTTTTTTTGTTTGTCTACTAATTAGGCCGACTCTTGATTTAGTTGAAAATCAGGTTGCGTGTATTGCAAGTAAATACTAAACAATAGGTAGATGAGCGACTTCAACCGCGTGAATAGCCTCGTCCTTCTGTGCTTCTCGTCCAGGCTCCTGCCTCCTCCTCTCGCCTTCTCCTAGCAGCAAGGCGACAACATCAATGGACAGCGTTTCACTCCTCGTCCTCCTCTTCCTCGCCCCACCACACAAGCCGCAGGCCCGACTCGTTGCCGGCTTCTTCCGTCAGGTCAGCTGCAGCATACATATACAGAACAGAGGGTGATTTTCTTCATCTCATTTACAATTTCTTTGTGCTTCTTTGGTAACAACAATGCACACCTGGTTCTACGTTGAGAATCTCCCGGGAAGTACGGCCTTCACCGTCATTGTCCGTATCGATGATTATTCTGAGTGGTTCCTGCACTTTCAAACAGAAGTACAAAGCCACTATCACACACTCAACAAACATAACGCAAGCGCAATTGTTCAGTAAATTCAGTTGTATGTTTTTTTTCAGAACCAGAACTCGTTGGATGTTCGCCATGAATTGTGAGCAGTATTGCAACATGTGCACGTTAAATAGGAATCGCCGAAAGCATTCATACTCAGGCTAGCCAACACCTTTTTAGTTTGCTCGAGGTATCATATACCAATTTCATTGACACAAAGGGGCAAGGTATCACGGATTACCTTCTTAGTTCGCTCTTGTGGATTGACCTTTCAATCCGTCACCTCTTTCTGTGTAGGTGCCAGCCTGTAGCTTGAACCAACCAATCGAGCTGCTTTTACCTTTCCCTATTCTACATTTGGATTCAGACCTACCTCTCTAGTAGAATAAATGTAAGGTGCAGCGAGGATGACATTAACAAGCAAGCATTATCAGAAGAGAGAGAGAGAGGTCAACCTAATGAAGTGGAGACGGGGACCAAGTTGGAGGCGACAGAGCACGGATCCGGAGCTGCCATGAGCCACTCGCCGACGAGGGAAGGAGGGCCGAGAAGATGCTGGAGCAGCAGCGGAGGCCTCCGCTCCTCCAGGAGCCGAGAAGATGCTGGAGCGGCAGCCTCAGCTCCTCCAGGCGACGGGGACACACGAGCTAGATGGGGGACCAGCGACGCGGAGCAGCTGCGGCGGCGAGCCGCGCTCCTCCCGCTGAGGACCGAGAGGGCGGGGAGTGTAACACTAATCGTCACTGTGACACTATGCTAAGTATGCCAAGTCATCTCAATTTGCAGTGCCTAATCACTTTGGTTAAGAATTCAATTCAAAATCTATTCTGAAAATCAACTCAAATTCAAAAGTGCAAAATAAATTTGCTCAAACACTATTGGAAAAATATTCACTAGATAGCAAATATTCCAGAAGCACTCATAAAAATATAAACAATGGAATTGGAACTAGTTAAATGACTCCAACAATATGAAACAGCACTAAAACAGAATTATTTAATCCATTTATATTAAAATCAAATTCAAATGAAACCCAACTTTGCCCAAATCAATTTTTGGTGAAAGCTAATATTGCATTGTAATATTGAGGACAACTCTCATATTTTACAAAAATGCAAAAGTGGACGAATTATTTCAAAACAGAAAAGAAATAAAAGAAAAATCAAAACAGAAACAGAAAAATAAAACGAGGCACTGTGCACACAGTGCCCCGAAACCGGCCCAACTGGCCCATCCCCTTCTCTCTCTGTCGCCGTGTCGGCACGCCCATGGCCGAGCCAGCGAGCGCCGGTGGGACGGCGACACGCCGGCGTCCACCGACGCTACAGGGCCGTGGAGGGGATAAGGTCGACCCCTCCACCTCTCCGCCGTCCTCATCCACTCCATTTTCCCCCTTTCCATCGCCATCTCCCTCTTGTTCCACCGAAGCCGACGCGGTCGCCGCCGTAGATAGCCCGTACTCGCGGTCACCTGCGCCCTTCTGCTCCTCCGTTGTGTCCAAGCGAAGCGCCGGCCTCCGCCTCTTCCTCCTCGACCGAAAACTGGAGCCGGGGAACCCTGCTGCTGATGGATTCGTCGTCGTCCCCGTCTCCGGCCGCCGCATCTGCTCCGTCGACCACGGCTTCCCCTGCAGCTACTAAGCACCCGAGGGCCTACGTGTGCCGCACTGTAAGCCCCAGCTCCCCCCTCTGCCCCCTCGCGTAGTCCTAGGTCGCGCTGCGCCGTCGTTCCCCCTAGTGCCCGAGTCCGTCTCCGCAAATCTCGTCGCCGACAAGGCTCCGGCGACCATTTGGTCACGCAGACAAGTCCGACGACTTCGCGCGCGCGCGTTGAGCCCACCTAGCCGTTTAAATGATTGCTAACGCCGCGTTTCGCCGAAACCCACCAAGCTCCGAAATCCGGCCGCCGCTTCGAGCTCGTTTCCGGCAAGCTCCGACCACCCCAGCCCGCGAGGTTGCCACGGTTGGATGCGGCTCGTTCCTAGCTATCGAACGCGCCCAAGCACGCTACAAATGAGGCCCCGTATGCAAATCCCGATCACCTCCGGCAAGAGCACCATCGCGGGAGGCTCACCGGAGCGACTCCGGCGACTCCGCCAGCGTGGCACCACGTGGGGCCCGCCCGTAGTCACTGCCAGTGGGCCCCCTGGACCCACTTTGACCCAGTTGACCGCGGTCAACTGCGGTCACTGTTCACCCCAGCCACTGACTAGTGGGACCCGTTGACTTAGTTAGCGTTAATCACTTAATTAGCATTCTGTAAACTAAATACTGACACTGACAGTAGGCCCCACCAGTAGTTTAATTAGTTAACTAACTAGTTTAGCCTCTGAGTCAATGACATGTGGGTCCCACTGGACCCACATGTCAGGTTTGACTGGTCAGCCGACCTGTTGACCTGCTGAGGTCAGCATGACATCATGCTGACGTCATTAATCAATTCTATTAATAAAAATAATTTCAGAAAATCATTTAAACTTTGAAAATTAATAACTTTTAAACCGTAGCTCAGATCGAAAAACTTAAAACATGAAAGTTGCTCAAAACGACGAGACAAATTTGATCGTGTCGTCTGTTTCCATGTCGGAACCCCCTACGTAGGAGAACCCGTAACATTCCGTCCGTATCCGGTAGATGAATAGTGCATGACCACCGGATAATAAATCCAACTTTAATCCTAAAATAACTAAAATGACTTAGACATATCTTTAGGCAACCCTGCACTGCATTGTAGCATAGCATGCCCCGTGTTGCATTTGATTGCATTATGTTTACCTGTTTCCTCCCCCTTTTCTCTCTCGATTAGACCCTGACGTTGACGTAGCTCCTGAGGCAGACGCCGCTCCAGAGTACGACTACGTCCCTGACGACCAGCCACTTGCCCCAGAGCTTACAGGCAAGCACCCCCTTTTTGAGCATTCCGATTTCGCCCATTCTGCTGCTGATACTGAATCCTATATCTGCTGCATAGCCTGTTTACTTGTAACCTGCTGTTGATACTTTCCTATTATCCTAAACTGTTTAGAATAGGTTGGGTAGAGCCTTATCAGAGACCCACTTGTCCCGACTGCCCCGCTGGATTATCAGAAGACCCGAACAACGGGATTGAAGACTAGGCCCCGACACCGCACGTCACTTTCCCCTTAGTTGCCGACACTACTGGGTTACTATCGAGTGCCGAGGGTGATACCTCGTCAGCACTTCTGATGATAACCTTGTAGGTTAGTAAATCGGTCGTGGTAAGCGAGGGTGATTCCTCCTACACCACCCCCGATAACGACATCGTCGTGCAACTGTTCAAGTGTGGACCTCAAGGGTGATACCTCCTTCGTTCACCTTGACGAGAACATCAGGTGGGACTCCATCGAGGGTGATTCCTCAGGGTTCCCTTGGTGTTAGACACACGGTTACTGTTGTTACTGTGACTTACACTGAAACATGATACTAAAGACGGGTCGGCCCTGAGGGGTACCCGCGCGAGCTTAATAGCGAGTGATGTGGAATCGGGTGGACCTGGATGGTGCCCGAGATTTGAACACGAGGCGTGGCCGAGCATCCCTAGCCCTTGCCGCAAGTCCTCGAGACGGGGCGACGGGGTCACATCTTTCGTGAGTCTCTGCTCGTTACCGCACTACCAACACACTAACGGTTTGGATATTTGATCCGAGAGGCCTCTGGCCTGATAGCACTAACCATCACGTGGGCATAGTATGGGCTTTCTGCGTCGTATACTTCAGCCGAAACTTAATGGACGTCAGCGACTGAGCGGCGCGCGCCGAGTTGGACTGGTTACGCAACTGCGCTTGTATTAAAGGGTTGCTAGGTCTGCTCTCGGCCGCCTGACGCAACGTGCAGGAGTTCCCGGGGCGATGGCCCAAGACCCCTGGGGGCATAGGTTTAGTCCGGCGTGCTGACCTCTCTGTTAAGTATTTGGTCGGGTTGCGGCGTATCGTTTGGCCGAGGCCGGGCATGACCCAGAAAAGTGTGTCCGGCCGGAGTTAATCGAGCGTGGTGGGTAAGTTGGTGCACCCCTGCAGGGAAGAACTAACCTATCGATAGCCTGTCCTACGGTAACTAGAACTGGAGACTTGAGATGAAATGGATAGTATGGCTCTGGGATTGCTTTCTCGCAGGGAGTCGAGGAAGAATCTCTGGCCGAGGTTGATGACACTACTACTACTTTACATTATGTTATTCTGCACTCTTGTAATGCTGCAAGACCGCTGAAGATGATGAAGATGCTAGTCTTCGATAGGACTAGGCTTCCCCCTCTATTCTGGCATTTCTGCAGCCCAGTCCACATATACAGTCTTCCTTTGAAAATGTTGCATATGTAGTGTAAATCCTCGCTTGCTGAGTACTTCGGATGAGTACTCACGTTTGCTTTATTTTTTTTTTCTCCCCATATCCACTTGTCGCATCCAGGTGACGGAGCCCCTGAGATAGCTGTCCCCGTCGACGACTACGGCTACTACTACTACCCTCCCGGCGAGTACTACTACGAGGAGCCGTCAGACGACCAGGAGTAGGATTCGGAGGGTCCTAGGCAGGAGGCCTACGCCTTTCGATCGTAGTATTTTATTTTGCCCCGCCTTCCTAAAGGCTTATCTCTATTTCTGTAATATATCTGTACCCAGATATCTGATGCTTCCGCTGACACTTGTATGCCATCGAGCTATGTATTCGAGCCCTCGAGGCCCTGGCTTGTAATATAAAGCTTGTATGAATTTATTTATGTTTTAGAGTTGTGTTGTGATATCTTCAAGTGAGTCCTTAGGCTTGATCGTGTGCATTTGTGTGTATGGTTAGTGCACGATTAAGCCGGGGTCATCACAGGGAGGAGGAGATGATGCGACGGCGCGGCAGGGAGCGGCTGCTCCTCCAGGTGACGGGGACGTGCGAGCTCGACGAGGGAGCAGCGACGCGGAGCAACTGCGGCGGCGAGCCGCACTCCTCCTGCTGAGGACCGAGAGGGCGGGGAGGAGGAGACGACGCGACGACGCGGCAGGGAGCGGAGGCTTGTGGCTAGGGTTAGGGTTTGGAGAGGGGAGAGAGAGGTGAGGCGGGAGGAAGAGGAGAGGGGCAGCGCGAGGTCGTGGATAGGTGCCCGGGCGGGCGCGGGCCTAGGGTTTGGAGGGGGGAGAGAGGCGAGGCGCGGGTGCAGGAGGAGGAGGCGGCGCGAGCGGGAGAGGAGCCGGCTAGGTCATCTCCACGCGAGCCGTCGCCTTTTATACCCCCAGTGCGCGAAATGACGAAAATGCCCCCCGGCAGGGCAGGCTATTTACGCGCGGTGGCATGACCGGGGCCCACACTGTTCATTGCAACGGTCTCAGTTTCGATCCGACGGACGAGATCGATCGGGAGCTTGATCCGACGGCCGAGAACGCATCAGGAAAACGATCGGACGGCCAGAAGTCGCTAAACTCTGAGGAGTCTCGGTGGGTGCTTCGTTTCTTCTTTTTGAATTTTCTTTGTAGTATAAATTCGACGAAC
Source organism: Thinopyrum elongatum (assembly GCA_011799875.1). NCBI lineage: Eukaryota > Viridiplantae > Streptophyta > Magnoliopsida > Poales > Poaceae > Thinopyrum > Thinopyrum elongatum. The sequence goes on along the minus strand of CM022298.1, from coordinate 617,182,512 downwards.
AATGTCTTTTGGGTCCGAAGAAGTATGTCCGATGAACTATGGTCTATATATATCGTTTGATGTTGATCTACGTTCTTTTGTTTACGTTGCTGTATGCATTGCATGGATTTTGTGCGGGTAAATGGGACTACGGCTGTGGAAAGCAAAAAATGGGCACTGTCCGATCACTGTCGTGTCCGTGCTCGTTTGAAGTGTGGATTTTCCGAGGTGTGGTTGTAGATGTTCCGACTCTCTCCTCTCTCCCATGCACTAGCAGCTAGGTGCTGTACCATGAACATGCAGAAGGTTCAGGTACTACGAGCCAAGGAGATATTTCGATGCTATTTGTGGCCGAGCCGGCTCCAAATGGCCGGCCCATACGGTAGCCCTAGGCACGAGGCACATGCCTGTGGAATGCACGACCTGCGACGATGAGACTGCCTCTCGTACGTCCAGCGCGACTGATCAATGATCGATCATGTGGTGGCGGGGACGCCACGGAGCGCACCAACTGCTCTGTTCCCGGGTCACGTACCCTCGTACGTGTCCACGCGAGCGCACGTGAAGCTGGGCCACCGGACTGTTCGAAGAGCACTCCCGTCGGTCAGTGGCTGGCTCGGTGCTCGCGGCGCCGTGCAGCTCCACCGCCGCACCGCGCCGGGTAACGCTGTCACGGCCGGTGTGCCATGCCGAGCGGGCGCCACACCCAGCCCAGACCGTCGTGACAAATGAGCGCGGCTACACTTCGGTCGGCTGACTTTTTCAATTAGGGCCAGTCGATTGTTGTGGATCGTTGGATCTAGATCATACGGCATCTGAATCTTCTTCTTCCTCATCTCTTCTTCTTTCCACCACCAAACGTGCCGCCGGCCGAACCGCCGGCCACCGCCGCCCACGGCCGTCGACGCTCCCGCGACCACCTCACCGCCCCCACTCCCCCTCCTCGAAACCTCCCCCCACCGTCCTGGCCATCCCTCTAGGCCCGCCCGCGTTTATGTTTTTTCTCCGGCGCAATGCACTACCGTCCCACCACCGTCCCCCACCACCGCCCCACCCTGAACCCTAAGATAGATACTGGGACAGCCTCCCCCCTCCCCCGCGCTGAAGTTTAGCTAAATTGTTAATTGATTCGTCATCGACGAGTAGAGGCGCTTGCGACCGCGAGGATTTGGTAGGTGGGTAGGCACCGCCCCTTCTTCCCTCCCGTGCGTCGGTTGGCTGGCGTGGCGTGGCGCCAAACGACCGGACAAACCCGGGCGGACTCGATCGCTCAGCCCGACCGGCCGGCCACACGCTTGTATTCCTCAGTTTCACACGGCAACTAGCTCGCTCATTATATCCACCTACGAGTAGCTAATTTGACCCATGAAGCTTACGGTAAGAGCAACTCTAACCCAACGACCCATTTCATCCTGTTGGGTCATCTGAACAAAAAAGTTGATTCAACGGGGCGACCCAAACAGACAAAGTGTCCGCCTGCTGTCCGCTTGTTGTCCGTTCCGACCCAAACTAAGCCCAAATTTGAGTCACAGATAGGTCCGCGACGGACAAAAGCAGACGCTCCCGTCGCTCGCTCCCTCTTGTGTCCAGTCTGGTCCCACCTATCAGCGACCCTGCACTGCCTCCACAACCGCCGCGGTGAGGCCACCGGCGCAGGCCGCCGTGGCGCTCACCGGTTAGGCCACCGGCGCAAGCCGCCGAGCCGAGCAGAGCAGCGGGGAGATCTCGCGGAACTGTAGGCGGGCGACAGGGAGATCTCCGGCACTCCTCCTCCTTTCTACGTCCTCGGCGACGCTCTTGGGACCTGGCCGGCCTGGAGCACGACGGGGTGCCGGGCCGCGGCCGCGTGCGGGCCGCCGGAGCAGTCCGTCCGTCCGGCGGCGGCGGCGGCGCGGGGCCATGGCACGAGAGGGAGGAGGGGCAGCCATGGCGCTCGCAGCGGCGGAAGGAGCACCTCCACGACCCCGCCCACCTTGTCGGAGAAGTCGAGCGGGAGCAGTCCTTCCAGCGGCAGCGGCGGCGCGGGGCCGACGTCGCGAGAGGGCCGTGGCCATTTTCTGTCTGGCTGCCTGGTGTTGCCCTCGTCAGCGGAGCACAGCAGCAAGCAGCGGGCGGCTCGGGCAAGGCGGCTACTAGAGCGGCAGCAACACAGCAGCAAACAGAGAAGCGAGCAGCAGGACAGCACGGGGAGTTGCGCGTTGGGATCCGGGCGTGTCCGCTGCATGTCCATTAGGCGAACAGATGATCCAAACGACAAAAAGCGAACGAACCCGTGTCCGCTTGGGTCACTGTATTGGAGTTGCTCTAATCGACGTACGTGCATGGTTACCGACCAATCCAACTACTGTTACACCGAGACATCTTGCTCCTCTAGTGATCAGAAATGTGTGGCGTGTCAACATCATGCATGCTAGCTGTTGGTCGTGTTCCCTACTTCATTTTAGTGCCTGCTTGGCCGGTTGATTGATTGCGTCCTTTTGCCGGTGGATCGAGCTGCTAACGGGCGTGTAACGCGTGTGCATACGCTTATCCATTCTTCTGGAGGCAGATCAATCGCTGCATAGACTCTAGAAAATGACGGGGAAACCCGCCAAATAACTACATGCTTTCATGCGTACTGTGCTGTGATACTTTACTGAAACATACAACCGGCAGATCATTTAGCATGAGTGGTGAACTATCTCAAAAACAAAGTATAACCAGAAGAATACGGATGGCTTTTTTTTTGCCTTTTTTGTGCTACATGGCAAATTTCGCCTTCGATCATGACAGATCCTACAAAGTTGACATGGCAACGTTTAGTTGGTACTCCCCTCCGTACATCCGTATCTAGACAAATCTAAGACAAGAATTTTGGGACGGAGTAGATACATCCGTATCTAGACAAATTTAAGACAAGAATTTTGGGACGGAGGGAGTACTCCCTTCGTCCGGGTTTATTAGACCCCCTTTTATTTTGGGTCACAATTTAACCATGAATTCTAACTAATAAAATGTAAATTATATGTCACAAAAATCATCACATGAAAATATCTTTCAAATACAAATCTAACAATATACTTTTTATAAGATATACTTTTTATTTTTTTGTCAAATAGAAAGTCAAAGTTGTATCCAAAATACAAAGGGGCCTGATAAACCCAGACGGAGGCATTATGACATAACAAGTTTGGGGCGTTTGCTGGGAAGACGCTCCGAGAGGACATTCGCCAAATAATGTTTCCCTACCCTTTTTTATTCTTTTTTTTCAGGTTTGCCGCTTTGTAAGACTTGTGCCCCCTTGACATTTTCTTCTACTGCAAAAGGACCATTCAAGAAAAACGGAATCCATCGTGTCACTTTGTTGAGTAGCTGCTTTCTCTACATAATGTTTCCCCGAATAGGTGGATGAATCGACCAGTCTAGATTTTTTAATTATATATTAGGCACCACAGATATATATTGTCCGAATTACTCTCAAGTTTTGAGTTACACGAATCGAGAATAGTATGGATAATATATATTATCCAAATACACGTGCCAAGTTTGTAGTGTTGTAAACGATCAAGATCAACATGGCAATGTCATAGTCCCTTTGAAAGCCAGGAGAACGATATGGACTTTTAGTGCATAGCTCCCTCGTGCTCCCTTTTTTACACACGGGAACGGATGCACTCTTTTCTCTGGTGATGATTGAACTGTTATCTTTTCGAGGGAAGTAAATTGTTGTTATTGTGGCAATTGAGTAATCAATCATTAAAGATAAACATTTGCCATTATTCAGACACCTATTTTTTTTGCGCCTCCAGTCGAATCTCTAACCGTTGGTCATGTGTGTCATGATTCGTGTGAGGAGAGTCTGGTTTCAAGATTGGGTTGAATTTTACCGAACCTTTTTCTCTTTCCAGTCGATTTTGCTAGTGTGTTGAGCTCTCTCTCACCGCGTTGTGCCAGTTATCTGAGTGGATAGAGTAATGGAGAGTGGTGTTTGTTACGCTTTCGTTCGCTAGCCACTTCTCCACTCTCCACTCGCCAATAGTTTGTGCTCTAGGGTTTCATGTTCTCCTCTTGCGTGTGTGTGGAATTCTTGGTTGTGTTTGTCTGGCATTGTCCATATCATCTTGTGATTATGATTTTAAGATGTTTCTGCTGCTGATTTTGGTGTATCGCTGCGAATTTTTGTTGTTCCCCGCGTCGTCGTTCTAGGATTAATTCACTATTAAGCTCCAAACCCCTCAAATTCCTTCAAAGATTCCTCCACTATATCTACCTAGTTCCATTCACTTCAGAACTTTTGAGCTCTTCTAGTCGAAATTGCTGAATCATTCACCAAATATAGTTGTTGCATAACCCTTTCCATTCGAAGCTTCCAAGTGTTCCATTCGGAATCACCGAAGCGTTCGACAAACCTTGTGTTGCCATGTCGGAATTTTCGAAGCTAACCAGTCAAAATTTCGGAGGTGACAATAGAGAGTGCATCGCTGCTGAAGTATACACCTCAGAGCCTCCGTCTAATATTTGGTTGGACCTTCTGAACCTTCTGAAAGTTACTACCGTTGTTCATGTCGGACCTTCCAAGTTGTGTAATTAACTTAGTAACGGTCAGATTTCTGGTCCCTCCTATTTATACCCCAACATATCCCACCAGTTCCCTCCTATTTTGAGGACTGTATCTTATGTGTTCTAACCTTGACTTATATGTTTTGTGGTATGGTATTTAGTTTGTCTTTTATTACTTTTTAGTATGTCCTTGCCATATAAGGTAACACATGGCTTCTTTAGTTGCTTGGTCGATCGATTGCATTGTTTTGCCGGTGTATCACGGGACAACATATGTGTAACTCATGTAGCTATGCTTATCATTTCTTTCAAAAGGTGATACAACATCAAATAGACACTAGAAAATGATGTGCACACCGCCAAATAGATGTGTATTTCATCCGGTATTGTATTGTGATAGTTTTAAGAAGTAATCATATTATATTTTCCTTTTTCTGCCTTACCTTCTGTCAGCTAGTCAGCTTAAGTTGTTTTTTTGCCGTTTTGTAAGACTTTTGTGTCATCTTGACGTTTTATCCTAAAATACCACACTTTTTTTAGGAACACAATACAAACGCGGACGCTAACGTCCATGCATGCACACTCACCCCTATGAGCACACACATTCCCTATCCTATGGTCACCTCTGAGAGACAGAGTCAGCATATTCTACGCCATGCCATTGAAAGAATAATGTCGAAGAACCTGAAATGAATCCATAAAATATGTGAACACCCATGCCAAGTCTAGCACTTGAACCCGAGGTGTTCTGGTTCCACCACAAGAGAGCTAATCATCTAATCTATGCTTAGTTCACAATTACACACACTTGGGTGACTCTTCAAGGAAAAAATATATATCAATGTAGCCATTCCTTGGGTAGTTGCTTTCTCTACATATATTTCCCCCCGAATAGGTGGATGAAATCAACCATACTAGATTTTTTAGTCAAAGACCACCCACCACGAATATATATTATCTGAATTTCTGTCAAATCTTGAGTTACACGGCTAGAAACTAGTACATATAGTAATTCATTATCCGAGTACAAGTGACATGTTTGTAGTGTTGCATACAATCGAGATCGACATGGCAACACCATAGGCAACGAGGTGAACGACATGGATTTTTAGTGCATATTTCCTCATGCACCTTTTATACACGCGTGAAGTGCTGTTGTCGATGGTTGAATTGCTAGCTTTTCGAGGGGGGGGGGGGGGGAGGAAAATAGACCGAGCGTATCTTCTTTTTTGAGAGGGGAGGTGAACCGTTCAAGGAAAAAAATGAATGTATCAATTCCTTGGGTAGCTGCTTTCTCTACCAAAATAGCTACATGACAGTCGCCTGAGTTTTGATTTTTGGGTTAGTCGATTTCTCTAGAAGGAAGAAACTGCCGGAGGGGAGGAAGGAGAGGAAGAAGCTCCCTGGCAAGCTACCCCATCATCTATCTTAGGGTTGGCGGTGGGGCAGGTAGCACGACGGCAGTGGGGCGCGACAGGACGGCGGTGGTGCAAATTCGCCGGAGAAAAACTGGCCATCGCCGGGGGCTAGAGGGATGGCCGGGGCAACGGCTACACCGGCGGTGGGAGGAGGTTCTGGGGAGGGCGGTGCGGCAGCAGGCGGCCCGGCCGGTGGTATGCGATGTGGCTAGAGGAGGAAGATGGGTCGGAGGTTGAAGAAGACGTCCTGGCTATTGATTTTGCATCCGATGGTCCACAATGATCCACTGACCCAAACCTAGTTTTCAGTCGATTGACTGCTAGCCACGCCCTTTCTCTACATAATGTTCCCCCGAACAGGTGGGTGAAATCAATTGGGCTAGATTTTTTAGCTATATATACTAGCCACCACGAATTTATATTATCCAAATTTCTGCTATTTTTCGAGTCATACAACTAGAGACTAGTACGGATAATACATTACCCGAGCACACCTGACATGTTTGTAGTGTTGTAAACGATCGAGATCGCCAATTCGCCATGGCAATGTCATGGACCCTTTGAGAAGGAGGCGGACGACAGGGATTTGTGTGCATAATTTCCTCGTGCTCCTGTTACACGCGTGAAGTGATGCGCTCTTCTCTGGTTGTGTGATTGAATTGTTAGCTTTTCGGTTGGAAGTAAACTGTTGTTATCACGTTAATCAGTCAATCAATTGTACTATTATAATAAAAAGAAGATAAACCGAGCGTGTCTACTTGAGGCTGGTTGGACGGGCCGCTGGCATGTGAACTTGGCGCCAATCTGCGACCGAGCGCGATGGCGATGGACGTGCATGTGCTCCTACCGCGCTGCCTCACACGCACATGTAGCCGAAATTCAGTCGCGGTCGGCATAATTACGAAAATGACTTGACGCTCACTGCAGGCCACAGGGGCTGCAAAACGAAATGCCATGATGTATGCATCATGCATAGTGCTTCTTTCTATTCAAATTAATTGATGCAGCTTTAATATAAATTGTTAATTTAGATCGAAGGGAATAACAATTTTTCAGCTTGGTTGGATAAAACACGTATTCATTTAAGCGAAGTTTTTTTTCCTTCTTCTCCCAGTTTTGTCGGTAATCCGCTATTTTTCCCTTGATGATGGGAAAGACCGTGTGGATGGCTGGCGCGCTAGCATCATGCATATGCAAAACGGGCGTAATTCGAGTACCTAACTATAGAAGTATGTTAAGCAGTGGTTAGCCCTGCACGTACGAGCTTATATAAGAAAAAGAAAATCATTGTCTTTTCGGTTCATGCATGACCGTGTCAATGAAATCCTCATGGCAGATAAAGGGTTACCTTTACAAAAAGCGCCAAACATACAACCACAAAACCAGTATTAAGCACGTGCCGTTTTGCGTCAAAAAACCGTGTGAATATGCCACGCGCTCTCCTCACTTTCGCCACAGGGGCTGGAAAACGAAATGCCATGATGTATGCATCATGCATAGTGCATCTTCCGATTCAAATTAATTGATGCAGTTTTAATATAAATTGTGTTAAAGTTACGTCAATTAATTTAGATCGAAGGGAATAACAATTTTTCAGCTTGGTTGGATAAAACACGTATTCATTTAAGTGAAGTTTTTTTTCCTCCTCCTCTCAGTTTTGTCGGTAATCCGCTCTTTTTCCCTTGATGATGGGAAAGACCGTGTGGATGGCTGGCGCGCTAGCACCATGCATATGCAAAACGGGCGTAATTCGAGTACCTAACTATAGAAGTATGTTAAGCAGTGGTTAGCCCTGCACGTACGAGCTTATATAAGAAAAAGAAAACCATTGTCTTTTCAGTTCATGCATGGCTGTGTCAATGAAATCTTCGTGGCAGATAAACGGTTACCTTTACAAAAAGCGCCAAACATACAACTGCAAAACCAGTATTAAGCACGTGCCGTTTTGCGTTAAAAAAGCCATGTGAATATGCCACGCGCTCTCCTCACTTTCGCCACAGGAACATGCAACAAGCATGCATCGTTCACACAGCAGAATACTGATTTCCTTCCCTTTCCTATGTTTCAAAAAAATAAAAATTCCTTCCCTTTCCTAAAAAAAACCCAAATGCTTCATGGTGCAGCTGCACGATCTGGCGATCGCGAGCGCGCGCGTCGGAGCCGTCCGATGCGGCCGATCGCGCGCGATTGCAACGGACCGTGCCGCAGTGTCTCGACACAAGTGGCGACACAGAGGGAGGTCGGGCGCGCGGTGTAGTGGTGGGCCCCACGTCCTTAATTTCCAGGCGAAATCGCCCGCACACCCCGCTTGCCTTGTTTGAACGAACTCCTCTCTCCTCCATTTTCGAAACCGTCCCCTCTCCGCTCCTCTCTCGCAACGACGACCTGCGCGGGGCTACGGTCGTGTGTTCGCCGAGGATTCGCCAGCGCGAGAGGCCGTCCGCGGGCTCTGTTGGGGATGTTCCCCGGACATGAGACCCGGTGTGGGTTTGACCCAGCAAAGATCCAGGAGGGCTCTATGGGTCACCTCATTTCCGGGTCACGACGGAGGTGATGAAGCCCAAAGTAAGACCCGGCTAAAGGCCGGCTCTCAGAAGAATCTGGTAGGCCGACTTTGAAGAAGGCCCAGGAGGAGGAGGTTTCCCTAACTAGGGAGATCAGATGAATAAGAGTTAGAGTAGGATACAGGTTGATAATACGACCCGAAATCTTCTGTAAGTCCAGAGACCAACGTGTTATATAAAGGGAAGACCCTAGGACCAAAAGACTAAGTTACAATCTCTCGAAAGGTAGGTTAGCGAATCTGCATCCTTTTAATCGAGATCATCGTCAATATCAATCAAGCAGGAGTAGGCTTTTACCTCCACCGTGAGGGGCCGAACCTGGGTAAACTTGTGTCCTTTGTTCCCGTACAACCCCGTTCAAGCAACCACCTAGTTTGCGATGGCCTCAAGACTTAATCCTTTCATGAGGACATCTGCCGTGACAAAACCACGACACTAGGCGTGGGTGTGCTCGTCAAGAAAGAGAGAAAAGGGTCGCAACATGAGAGGAGGGAGAGGGGGGGGACCAGGTGGGGCTGGTGGGACGCGGTCAGAGCGCGTGAGCGCTGGAACGGACCAGAGGGGCGCGCGGGTTGGCGACCAGGCGTGGGTGTGAGAACCAGGTGTGCGCGCGGGATCCTTCCTTTTTCGGCTGCCCTGATCGCGTGCGGGAGTGCTTCTTCCTTTTTTGGGAGAGCGCTCGCTCCTGCGAACGGGCGCCTGGCGCTCACGTAAAAAAAGATCCTTCCCTAAAAAAGAATACTAATTTCCACCATAGGTGAAATTATAGTAATTTACACATTTAGCAGGGTTCAATCCGCGAACCAACTTGTGGTTGGATGGTTAGAGGACAGTGGTATCCCGAACCCACCAGGGTTCAAGTCCTGGTGCTCGTATTATTTCTAAATTTATTTTAGGATTTTCGACGATGCACTTTCAGTGGGAGGAGACGTTCTCGTCGACGACGATGCGTCTACAGTGATTTTGTAAATCTCAAGATGATATGTCAGCTCAGTCTCTCGAAGGTGCTCATAAGGATAGGGTATGCGTGTGTGCTTTTATAGGGGTGAGTGTATACACGTATGCATGAGCGCTTGTGTCTGTACTGTGTTAAAAAAAACAGGGTTGAATCCGAAAGAAGTCGCCTGGCATGTGGCCGTGCGCGTCCAGGCCGCCCTTGCGAAATCCGGGCCGTCCGTTCCAGAGCAGACGTGCACGATATGCCAGCGCGTCGCCTTCGCGTGCGTGCGTTCTTCCTTCCTTCCGGCGCCGTGTCGCGGGTGCGGTCACCGGTCGGTGCACGTAACGTCCCATCCCGGGAACAAGCCTACGCCTATAAACGCCACCTGGAGGGGAGACGGAACCCAACACCACCAGCAGCAACGCACCGTCCCCAGACAGAGCCCGAGCCCCAGAGCCAGGAACGAAGACTCTGCCTCCCCCCCCTCACCCACCTACTCAACACCAAAATCCCCTCCCCGATTCCCAGAAGTCCAGTGCGGCGATTCTGATCTGCAGATCCCCTTGAGCTCGCTCGCTCCGGTCGGTCGTCGAGATTCGGAGGTGAGGGTTTCGCCACCATGGCTGGGGCGGGACGAAACGAACGTACGGACTCTGTTTTGGGGGAGGACGGGTGCTTGGCCGGCCCTAGGTGCCAAAATTGCTCGATCATCTCGCTCGATTTGGGGGGATTCCGGTGTCGGTTTCCGCCGACTCCGTGGCGATTTGGCTCTGCCCACTCAGATTGAGCGAGCCTCCCCCAATTCCCCCCCCCCCCTCTGGAATCGCCGGAGCATCTCCCGCGATCTGGAGGCTCGCTTTGCGCCTGCTGCGGAGCGTTTTTTGGGCGATCGGAGCTGTTTAATTAACCCTCTGTTGTCTGATTTTGCAGTGCCTGGAACTTTCATGGGTGTGGCGTGAGATCGAGGGCGGGGACCGTGAATTCCTACGAGGGCCGCCATTCGGCTTGCGCGTCTGCATGAACTGTTTCGTCAATCTGGGACTCAACTCCAACTCCAACCACTACGTCGCCTGCCTCCTCATCTTCCTGCTGCATTTCTCCCCGCAGCCGCTGTTAAATCAGCCCAATTCCAATTCAAGTAGTATAAATCGTCAAGAAGGAGAATCCAATCCCAGTAGTAATAGTTAAGGAGGGGGAGAACAGAGCTGAACAAATGGCGAACAACAACAGTAAGTAACTTGTTCTTCTTGGCAGATTTCTTCTTCTTCAACTAGGTATTGCTTTCAGAACCGTAGACTCTTTTTCTTTTTCAATGTGATGTTAGTGCAAAAATCGAATTTCACCACCATTTGGGACCAGGTGGTCCAACTTGATTTTGTCATGCCAAACACTCTAGTTGCTTAGGGCACGTACAACGCGGCGCTTAGGAGGGGCGCTAGGGATCAGAATCCCGGCTGTTTCACTCGTCGAGACAATTTTTCCTGGCGCCTGCTTGGCAGCGCTGCCAAGTCTGGCAGCGGGCGCTCTAGTTGATATGGGTCTGGTTTTACGTAAGAGAACTAGCGCCCCACAACATCTGAGCGTTGGAAAGTGAGACTCTTAGGCAGACGCTAGGGATTGTTTTTTTATTTTTTAACCCTTAAGCGTCTGATTAAGCGCCTAAGCATTGAAGATGCCCTTATGGTTGTTGGGAGGGGCGTCGTGGGCCAGACGAAAGAGGCATCAACCGTCCAGCTGCAATTGCCGTTTCCTTGGACGGTGCTAGGAAGAAGACAAAAAACAAAATATTAGCTGTTTTTCATTTGTCATGCCAACACCTCACGCAAAGAACACCCACCACTTCGGAAGCTTCTAGGATTTGACCAATTGGCCCATTTGGCAGGAACAAGTCCATGTGGTTGTGGAGTCCCATGCTCTTTTTTAGCGCTGAAAACCAGATGGGAAGAGTGTGTCCACACAGGCTTCTTACAGTTAGTAAAGAGTAACATTAGTCATCACATAGATACCTGTAATCAGATTACCCAAATGGCATCACGTGGAAGTACAGTTATGCTTTATTTTACTCCTGTGTTCTGATTCCATACATATTGATCGATATTATTGTGATGCACGTAGTTGGCGTGTATTATTGTTCAGAATATTCGCTAACGGATCTAGCTGTTTATGGGTCCACTATCTACCAATGCCACAATTGAAAATATTTATTCATTTGCGCTATTTAGCGTTGCTCTTGTCGGTTTTATAAAATAACACTTTGCTCTTGTCAGTTTTATTCAACTCATATGTCGTTTTCTTATTTTTGGGTCTTAGTGCAACTATTGTCATCATAAGAGAAGATGCTTGGTGATTATGTTCTGGACTGAAGTTTGACTGCCTTTTTAGTGTCCGAAGCATATCCTGCAGAGGGTTGTCTTGTCTAAAGCTAGGTCTGCCAACTAATACCATCATAAACAACAGTCTAAAACTAAAGCATTGTTCCACATTTATTGGAGTACGTAGCCTCAAGTGTCCAATCCCTCACTTGTAAGGACAGGCATCATGTCAAATCACAGCTAGAAAAATTTACTAATGATCTTAGGTATAGTTTAATCTGCAGCTGCCTGTCCAATAAAAGTGTTAAATCGTTTTAAGTTTGATCTGTCATACTCGTACACATTAGAGGGTTCACTCTGGAGCTACATACCAAGAACATATTATGTTAGGAGTTCCAGTCCACACTCTGTCAAGTTGTTGGGAAAATCAGCGAAAATCTTTAATTGTCCTGTCTTACTTCGCCATCATTGTCCTGAGACAGGGAACATGCCTCACTACTAACCCTCCATGGTGGAGGGGGTAGAGGAGGGTTGATGTGAGAAGAACAGACGATATCGGCACTTTCACTACTTGGTAGGCTTCTTTATGTTATTTTTGTATGAACTGGTCATTTTTTCATTTGGAGGTACCCCGTGCCACATAAAAAGCAAATTGTCAGCCATAAGTGCCAGCGCCTCTGCCTGAAAACCATAAATCTCCACATACATGAACTCAGTAACCCCACAGCAGACAAGCATTCTCCAATCACATAATTCTTCAGAAGATTAAAGCTGTTGGTTATCCCATCCAATCAGCATAAGATATGTGAAAGTTTAGGTAACCCCCCTATATGGATAAGTGCAGAAAACATTGCATGCTGCCTGCCTTTCCTCTGGTAGATGTTCCCAAAAATTGGTGTTTATTACTTAGTATTTCAATAACTAATTTTACTAATTGAATGAGAAATCACTTGTACATGAACAGATGGTCACTAAAAATAAGCACATACCATTGAACACTTCTATTTCAAACTTTCTAGGTCAATATTCCACTCTAATTTTAAGGCAAAACCTTCTATTTTCTTTTTCAGGTTCATACGGTGAAAATGTTAGTAGAAAATCCCACACGCCTTCTGCTATTGTTATTGGTGGTGGGTTTGCAGGCATTGCTGCTGCAAACGCGCTCAGGAATGCGTCATTCGAGGTATTGCATAATGTGGTTTTTGATCTTGTTCTGATGGTTTAGCTTCAATTCATATGATGCTCTCTGATCCATACACTTGTCATCTCATCAGCTATGCTATTGTGATCTTTCCAGGTCGTTCTTCTGGAATCCCGTGACCGGATAGGTGGCCGAGTTCACACTGACTACTCTTTTGGGTTTCCTGTTGATCTTGGGGCATCTTGGTGAGTTCCATTATTTCCCTGGCTCCCTGCACTACATTTATAGTATTGTTTATACTGTTTATGACCAGAAGTTCATCTAGAAGCACAATCTTGAATCCTATTTCCAATTTTTGTGTGCACCAGGCTTCATGGTGTTTGTGAAGAAAATCCCCTGGCACCGATCATTGGAAGACTTGGGCTTCCACTGTACCGCACCAGTGGAGATGACTCTGTCCTTTTTGACCATGATCTCGAGAGGTACAACTTAATCTAGGTCCTGTATGTTCAGAGATATGATGAAACCAAATAAGGCTGCAACTAACATGTTATATTGTCTCTCAGTTATGCACTTTATGATACTAATGGCTCTCAAGTCCCACAAGAGTTTGTAGAAAAGATAGGGAAAGTGTTTGAGGCTATACTGGAAGAGGTAATTGATTCTCTCAGTTCTTGGTGCTTATTTATTTATGCTGACATTTCTTGGGTTTTGATATCCTGTAACATTGATATGTGCACAGACTGGCAAATTAAGGGAAGAAATGAAGGAAGATATTTCTATAGCTAAGGCCATTGCAATTGTTTTGGAGAGAAATCCACACTTGAGGTTCGTACCATCAATCCCTGTGTTCTTAGGGTATCCTAAAGATATTGGTTATCTTATCTGACACCGTTATCCTCATATCAGGCAAGAAGGGATTGCACATGATGTTCTCCAGTGGTATTTGTGCCGCATGGAGGGTTGGTTTGCTACTGATGCGGATGCCATTTCGCTGCAGTGTTGGGACCAGGTAGTATTCACACCCCTCCTCTAGTACTAATAAAATAGCCATAGATCTCTGCATTATTCATGACCATATTCTGTGTAATCGAGTGCAGGAAGTTCTTCTTCCTGGTGGCCATGGTCTCATGGTTCGTGGATATCGTCCAGTTATAAATACTTTGGCAAAAGGTCTAGATATACGTCTTGGTCACAGGTATGCATATCTCTGCTTTTCCTCTAAATGTTACGAACATGGTTCCACCTTCCATTTGTTAGTACTGATCCAAGCTCTTCTTCTCAGGGTTGTTGAAATTGTTCGGCACTGGAACAGAGTAGAGGTTACTGTAAGCAATGGTAAAACATTTGTTGCGGATGCTGCAGTCATCACCGTTCCCTTGGGTGTTCTTAAATCAAACACCATTAAGTTTGAGCCGAGGCTCCCGGAGTGGAAGGAGGAAGCAATAAGGGAACTGTCAGTTGGAGTGGAGAACAAAATAGTTCTCCACTTCAGTGAGGTTTTCTGGCCTAACGTGGAGTTCCTTGGAGTAGTTTCATCCACCACATATGGCTGCAGCTATTTCCTCAACCTTCACAAGGCAACAGGGCATGCTGTTCTTGTTTATATGCCTGCAGGCCGGCTGGCTTGTGACATTGAAAAGATGTCGGATGAGGCCGCTGCTCAATTTGCTTTCTCCCAGTTGAAGAAGATCCTCCCTAATGCAGCTGAGCCGGTAAGCATTTCGACACAGATCTCAGTATAATTAGCATGAATACTGCTTCCAGTTCTAACCATCATGTTGCCTAAATCCTATTGCAGCTTAACTACCTGGTGTCACACTGGGGGTCAGATGAGAACACGCTTGGCTCCTACACCTTTGACGGGGTGGGCAAGCCGCGTGACCTGTACGAGAAGCTCCGCATCCCCGTCGACAACCTATTCTTCGCGGGGGAGGCCACGAGCGTCCAGTACACAGGCACGGTGCACGGCGCCTTCTCCACGGGGGAGATGGCGGCCGAGGAGTGCCGGATGAGGGTCCTGGAGAAGTTCAGGGAGCTGGACATGCTGGAGATGTGCCACCCGATGGCCGAGCAAACGGCCACCGTCTCCGTCCCGCTGCTCATCTCCCGGCTGTAAACAGTCGCCCCCTATAAACTATCTATTGTCGCGGCGGGTTCGCCGGCCGTTCATTCCAGTGATTGCTCGAGGAAGGCAGCGCGGGAGCAATCTATCCTTGCTCTTCCTCGTGGCATGAGGCGTGTGGTCGTGTGACCCTGTGGTTTGCTGAATAAACTTACTGTTGGGTAATAAAAAATTTTGGGCGTCGGTATGTATACTAGCTGTCAGCGTGATGTGGGGGTTTGTGTTTGGTAAGGCGCTATGAGCTACGGCCTACGTGACCATCTTTGTAGGGCAGAGTTGGTGGTGTAGTATGTGTGATGAAACACTGTAATCTTACTACATTGACATTCTTAATATTGGTGATGATGGCAGATTATCAGTGAAGGTTGATTTAGTGCTTTATATATCAAAATCGAATCTGATTGCATCAAAACCATTTGTAATTCTAGAGGACGTAGAGAGCACCGTGAGGGCATCTCCTCGCTGTATTTAAACAAAATCGGGCACACCAAATGCCAGCGTACATGTCCGGACTTGTCTGTGGACAATTTTTGGGGAGCCGACCATCCAATCTGATGCACCAAATAAAAGCACACACGACATTTTCATAAAAAAAAATAGATTTTTTTTTTTTTGCATAGCAGAAGTTAACGGACTCTAGTCCCTGTCTCACGTCCTACTCTTCACCGGAAGTGGATACGTCCGTGTTCCATATCCTACTCCTTGTCTCCGCCGATTGGCTGTCGACGTCGCCGATGGAGGTAAGATCGACGGTTAACCTGGTCGGTCTGGCCTATTGGCGCTGCGCATGGACTCGTAAGGTGGGTTGCTCATCCACAAATGCCCATATTCTCTGCGAGCATGACCGTGATGACAATCTGGCCCTCCGTGAGCCAGTGCTACTTGTGAAGCTATAGGTTACTAGCGCCGAAGAAGCGCGGCGCACGCCGTGCCCGTGACCGATTCCGTTTGTATTTTACGAAAATAAGCAAGAAAACGACATGTATCACGCCAGAAAATAAAATAAGAAGACGAATATTAATTCTATCTTTACCCCATAATCTACGTAGGCACATAACAAACATTAAAAGATTTAACAAATTAAGTAAACCGGCTGGTCTATTAGTATTTTTTTTCATAAGAACGTATTTTCCCTTTTGTAGGTAAAAAAAGTGATGGGCACGGTAGTAATATGTAGTTGAATTCATTCTCATATGACATGTTTGATCAATAGTGAAATCGAATGGGATTGCTACCAATGTGTAGACCCTATAGTAGGGAAATATTTCTTGTCCTGTTTGTGCATACTTTTCACCTAAATTTCATATCTAGTTCCTAGTCGGCATTCTTTCATCCTCTCTCAAATATGGATATATTTAATAAAATTCAAAATTCAAATTTTATAAGTAATTTAAACCCCAAATTTATCGTGGTGTAAAAATGGATAGTAATTGGCGAAAAGCTTATTTTAACGCATTATCTATGAATGGCTAACCTGATAATAGGACATTCAACCCAATGCGCTTTTCAAATTGTGATATATGATAAGTGGTATATCCATACTTTGGGAAATTTTGGCAGCTAAGGAACAACTGGTTCCACGGATGATCTATTGTCTTGTATTATTTTTTCCTTCAATCGGTCAAAGAAATAGAATTGGGAGTGGAGTGAAGTGAAGAGGTTGGTCGAGTGACAGGTTTTAGTTTTATGTTCTCCCTTGCCGTTGGTTGCTTATAGACTGCCGTGATGGGGCGCGTCGTAGAGGTGGCTTCAGTAATCGCACTGTGGTTAAAACCTCGATTTGGTTGGCCACAGGGAAGGAGAAGGCGAGGTAGACGACGGCAACAACACCGGTTATTCTCCTTGTGTAGGTGAACGCACCGAGGGAGAAGGAGTCTTACTTTTTGGGGGGATTTTTTTCCTGACATTTATTCTGGATTATTGTTCACTTGAATGCATGGTGCTGATTTATTGTTTTTATTGTCCCAGTTTATTCGGGTGTATTGCTCTGGATTATAGTTCGTGTATTGTTTTGGTTTATGGTTTGGATGGGCTAATGTTTCCGGTGTACTTAGATGTTGTCCCGTTTCACTGGTTTTACTGTTTCGGGTCGAGGAAGGAGGAGTCTCAAAATAAGGGTTTATTTTTTATTTTTGGTTTTCCTTCTGGATTACTGTTCACATGAATGCATAGTGCTGGTTTACTGTTTTTGTTGTCCCGGTTTATTCGGGTGTATTGCTCTGGGTTACAATTCAATTATTTTTTGGTTAAAAATTTGCTGGAACCCCTTAAACCTTAAAAATAAAATAAAATGGAATCTCATAACGCCACCCATTATTATATGAAACTCGTGTTAAATTATAGTGTATGTATGTGTGTTATGGTGCATATTTTAATATTCTTAAATATGTTGAGACAGATACATACTATGTGAATCAACTAATTTGCCGTCTATGGAACTCTTTGTCGTCAGCTTTTCGTCGGGGTTGACGGTAACGACCACTTCGCCGTCTGTAAAAAAACATAGACAACAAAGCGTGACTTGGAGTGTTGGGCTGAGACCAACCAATTACGTGTAAATCACCATGAGGCATTTAATAAAGAATCCCAAAAAAGAAAAAGAAAAAACCTTGTCGGTTAACCCTTTATGTAATTCTCCGATCTAAGCAGCACAAAAATAAAATTAAAGAAGAGACCAATCCACACTTGGCATAGTATATGTGTATGTGTATATGTAATATTTTTTTGAACTGATATGTATATAGTTTTCCCTGAAGCTACTGTTCAAAAGTAAGTACTGTTCAGAACTAATTACTGTTTTATACATGGTTACTGTTTGAACTTGGTTACTGTTTACATATGATTACTGTTCACGGAAGGGGGTGCTGTTCACTGGATGGTTACGTGGCACTGGGCTGAACAGTCAAATGTACAATAGACAACAAAAAAAATTCAAAAAAAAGAGAAAAAGAGAAAGCTTCCCGCTTTAGTATTGTTATACTTATATCGTTGCTCTGCCTATAGAGATTGCCAACGCCTGCTCCTCCGCCATGAGACGACGTTGTAGTGCGCCTCCTCCTACTGAAGGGTGAACCCGGTAGCCGGCCCGTCCAACGCCTCGTCCATAGTCACGTCCTTCTCGTCCGAGCTCTCCTCCTCCGAAGATCTCGGAGGCTCTCCCAGCGTAATGCAGGCCGCGCGTCGGGCACGCCATGCGTCCACCCCAACCATGATTTTTCGGTGGCGTCGCAGCAAGAGGGCCTTCCACCACCCACATTGGGTCCCGGCTCACGGAGGTCGAAGAAGGAAGAAGGGAGCGCCGGCGGCTCAGACAGAGGGAGGCGAGGCTTGGAGGTGGTGCAGTTTATGCCGTGGCCGACGGTCTTCAAATAGTAGCAGGCCCGCGGAGCAACCGCTTGAATGCGTTCGGCGGGGTTGGCTTCTAGTTTGCCGCGTCGGGGTGAATGTCAGGCAGGCGGACAAACGACCAACCTGCTTGAATGCGGTAGGAGGTTGTCTCGTCACCCCGCCCAGTCACGTCCGCTCTGAATTGGCATTAATGCGAGCAGTGGGCCAGAGAAGTTTTCTCGGCCACCGCACCGGTCACGTCCACTCTGGACCGGCATGGATGCGACGCGGATAGCAAAGTGTCGGTTAGAGCGGAACGAGAGGGAGGGGGTTGTGTGGGTCCTGGATGTCAGAGGTCTACGTGGCTAATGTCCGGACGCCTGCAAACCCCCTACTAGTTTGTTTTTGGTTTGTGAAATTTCCGATATCCAGACTGTTCCACGGACATTTGTTGCGGGGCATTGGAGGATAAATAGTGTCCGGACCACACGATGCAGACATAGGGGCGGTTTGCTGGACGACTTTGGAGATGCCCTGACGCCGTGTTGCTTTCTTGGACTGAGGACTTTCATGCACCTCCCTGATTCTGAAGACTTTCAAGTCTGGTATCTGATCACATCGTGTTTCTTAGGGTTTCCAACAGTAGCCACCGATTTCGGCCGATCGACACATTCGGTTGATTTTTTTAATCACTGTGCGCCTACTGTCCTTTCATCCCATGTTCTGTGGTTCTTGATTTTTCTTCTTGTACGGTTGTTAGAACGTAAGGCCGTGGGTTCCCCGCCCATTATTCTGAGTGCCAATCGGCAACCGACCAATATATACCAGTGTCAGTATATTACTATCGTGGTCTCGACGTAGCGCTTTCTGAATCTCAAGACACTGTTGTTGGCACTGGCCTCCGGCTCTGTTAGTCCCAGAGCCTGAAGATAGTATCTGATCACAGCGTGTTTCCCATGGTTTCCAACAGTAGGTACTGATTTCGACTGGTCGATACATTCACTGGTTGCTGAATCACTGTGCGCCTACCGTCTTTTCGTGTCGTCGTTCTCTGGTTTCTGAATTTCCCGTCTACTACTGATGTTGAACGCAAGGCCGTGGGTTCCCTGCACATTATTCTTGATGCCAATCGGCAACAGACTATCAGTATACCATCAGCTTACTGTTTTCTGAATCTTGATACACTGTGATTGGCATTGACATCCACTGTTTACCGATTCCGGAACAGCAGTTGCCTCTGGTTTCGCGTCGATGAAAAGTGTTGAGTAAATAGGCAATTTTTTGATTAACTTAATCCACGAGTAAATCACTAGCATAGCGTTAACACAAATAATCGTATACTGATATTCGATCATGCAAGCACATACTACGCTAATTGTAGAAAGATCTACGTATAGCGCTAGCATGGCTAAAGCAGAAAACATTAGGAGCGGGATAAACGAGTTATACCCTCCAGTAGGCCACGCAGAAGCCGCGGCGGCGGTGGCTGCAGCAGCGTCCTCGGCGGCCTTCTTGTCAGTCTCGAGCTTCTCGGCAGCGAGACGGTCAGCGTCGGACTGCGACATGGTGATGATGAAGACGACGCGGACGTAGAGGAAGTAGTGGATCGGAGGCGAGCAGTCGCATAGTCACTTCCCAAAAACCTATTCGCCCCTCTCCCGTACAGGATCCGGAGAGGCAGGGTTTCGGAGACCTGCTCTCCCGTCGACCGTGTACGCGACGAAAGGGATGGAGTCACCGGCGGCAGCAGCAGCAAATGAACGACGGTGGGCGTGCGTGGAGCAGATGTGATCTGTTCGTGACGGCTAGGGTTAGGAGACACATCACATTTATATAGGCGCAGCCGCGTGGAGAGACGTGGGCTCGACCTACGTCCGAGTCCGTGACAGCTCACGATCCGATGTCTCAGATCGTGGCCCAGCTGTCAGAAAACTCTCCGTTACTGACTGACAAAAATAAGCGCGTAGGTGTGATCTCGGTCGGCTCGTTCCCGCAACCCGCGGCACGTCGTGACGAGGCGAGGCAGGCGGCGGAGGAGGAGTGCGCGAGGGCCTCTTCTCTTCTCAAGCTCCAATATCATGTTGAAGAGAAACCCTTATAAGGAGGTCCAACTCCTCTCCAACTTCCGGGGTGGGACTAAACTTCCCACTACACCTAGTGCCAATAAAACCACATGGGCCCTTAGAGATTTTCAGAAATTGCTAGATGGGCCTAGGCCCACCCTAATATTTCAACAATCCCCCACCAGATCTCGAGGGCCCATTGTGTCTTCTGTTCCAATTGTTGTTTCGATATACCAGTGTTTCAGTGAAGACCTGTTAAGGTTGAACTTCACTTAGAGCAAGTAGCTACACTCCTTCACAACTGAACAATGGACTAAGTCTTGAATTGTCAGTTTGGCGTAAAGAAGCTTCACCACATGTCTTACTAGTACTAGGCTGCCGAAGTCTGACCCCTCGGGTGGAGCATATAAGTCACACTCCTTGCCTATTCATGAGCTTACTAGAGATCACCCCAATCTCATAGACTGTGACCAGCAGTCGGGCTCATATAGGTGTGTTCCTCCAAAGATCGCTCTGTAGGATAGCATCTTGGTTACATAAGCTTTGGAGCACATTAAGACAATAGTCATCCTACCATACAGTATCGGGAGTATTGCATCTCCAACGGAGTGGGTTAGTATAATTACTCTCCTCAGTTCACCACTGGATTGTTTTTCCAGGTCCTACTTCACGGGATCTCCGATCACATAGGTTGGGTTATCACCATGGCAACTCATGTGGGTCTCATACCCATCTCCCTCGATGCATTATCTATCACAACACGTGATAGCCCTTCAGTAAAGGGATCTGCCAGATTCTTAGCCGTGTGGACATACTCCAACGCTATCACTCCGGAGTTTCTTAATTTTCTGACAGCTTTTAATCTCATTCTTATGTGTTTGTTGGACTTCATGTTGTCCTTTGAACTCTTCACCTTGGTGATGACAGTCTGATTGTCATAGTTCATAAGTATAGCCGGAACCGGTTTATCAACCAATGACAAGTCCATCAAAAGATCTCGAAGCCATCCTGCTTTGACACCAGACGTGTCTAACGCTGTTAATTCTGCTTTCATTGTCGATCTCGTTAAGATCGTTTGCTTGCAAGACTTCCAGGAAACAGCGCCACCTTCAAGAGTAAATATATACCCAGTTGTGGCCTTCATCTCATCAGCATCAGAGATCCAATTCGCATCACTATACCCTTCAAGTACCGACGGGTATCCGGTATAGTGAAGTCCATAGTTCATAGTACCTTTCAGATAGCGCATAACTCTTTCAATAGCATGCCAGTGTACATCACCCGTTTTGGAAACAAATCGGCTCAGTTTGCTCACAACAAATGCGATGTCAGGCCTAGTTGCGCTCGCTAGGTACATGAGTGAACCAATGATTTGAGAGTATCTCAATTGATCTTTAGCCGCGCCTTCGAACTTTCAAATCAACACGCTAGGATCATATGGTGTTTGAGATGGTGTGCAGTCCGAATATCCAAAAGGACTCAACACCTTCTCAACATAATAGGATTGCAGAAGTGTAATCCCACCGTCATCATCTCCCAGTAGCTTGATGTTCAAGATAATATCAGCCACACCAAGGTCTTTCATCTCAAAGTTTTGAGATAGAAACGACTTGACCTCCTCAATGACTTTGAGGTTGGTTCCGAATATCAGTATGTCATCAACATACAAGCACAGTATAACTCCTTCGCCCCCACCATGGCGATATTATACACATTTGTCAGCTTCATTAACAACGAAGCCAACAGATGTCAGAGTTGTATTAAACTTGTCATGCCATTGCTTAGGTGCTTGTTTCAGGCCATATAAAGATTTCAGCAACCTACACACCTTTCTTTCCTGACCATCTATCACAAAGCCATCTGCCTGTTGCATGTAGATTTCCTCGTTTAGCTCTCCATTCAGAAAAGCCGTCTTAACATCCATATGGTGGATGAGAAGACCATGCGAGGCAGCCAACAAGAGTAATACTCGAATGGTGGTCAGTCTGGCCACAGGTGAATAAGTATCGAAGAAATCTTCCTCTTCTTTCTGGTCATAGCCCTTGGACACAAGCCTAGCTTATACTTTTCAATCGTGCCATCGGGCCTAAGCTTCTTTTTGAACACCCACTTACATCCCAACGGTTTGCAACCATAGGGACGTTCAGTGATCTCCCATGTCCAGTTAGCCATGATGGAGTCCATCTCGCTACGGACCGCATCCTTCCAGTAGTCAGCTTCTAAAGAGGCATACGCTTCTGAAATAGAAGTGGGAGTATCATCCACGAGGTACACGAAGAAACCATCACCAAAGATGTTTGCAGTCCTTTGTCTCTTACCCCTACCAAGGGTTTCCTCATCATCCTCCTCAGGATTTTCATCATATGTTTGTTCATAATATTCCATAGGAATGGCAGGCTCAGGAGTCTCCTCAGATTCCTGTCTAGAAGTGCTTTGCATATCTCTTATAGGAAAAATATCCTCGAAGAATGTAGCATCCTTAGACTCCCTAATTGTACCGACCTTCTGGTCAGGTACCTTAGATTTCACTACTAGAAATTTATAGCCAACGCTATTCTTAGCGTATCTCAAATTAACGCAGTTCACAGTCTTTGGTCCAAGCTTGCGCTTTTTGGGATAGTCACATTGACTTTCGCCAAACAGCCCCAAGTACGCAAGTACGAGAGTGTTGTCCTTCTCTTCGCCCATTTCTCATAGGGAGTGATCTCATTATCCTTTGTCGGAACTTTATTCAGGACATGACATGCCGTCAATATAGCCTCCCCCACCATGCCTTGGATAAACCCGATGTATCTAACATGGCGTTAACCAAATCAGTTAGAGTACGGTTTTTCCGCTCGGCAACCCCGTTTGACTGGGGTGAATAGGGAGGCGTCCTCTCATGAATAATGCCGTGTTCCGCACAAAAAGAATCAAACTCACTCGAGAAGTAATCTCCACCACGATCTGATCGGACTCGTTTAATTTTCTTTTCAAGTTGATTCTCAACTTCTGCCTTATAGATTTTAAAGTAGTGTAGAGCCTCATCTTTAGTATTTAACAGATACACATAGCAATATCTAGTGGAATCATCTATCAATGTCATGAAGTATTTCTTTCCACCTTTAGTCAACACACCATTCATCTCACAAAGATCAGAATATAAGAGTTCTAATGGTGCCAAGTGTCTCTCCTCCGCAGCCTTGTGAGGCTTCCGAGGTTGCTTAGCTTGCACACATGAAAGGCACTTAGAACCTTTGGCTAAAGTGAAACTCGGGATTAAATCCAACTTAGCTAGCCGCGTCATAACACCAAAACTAATGTGACAAAGACGTGAATGCCAAACCTCAGATTCATTAACACTCGAATGAATATGGTTCACGACTTTATTACAAAAATCTGCGAGGGAAAGGCGGAACATCCCTCCGCTCTCATAACATTTTCCAACAAATAGTCAATATTTAGTAACAACTAATTTATTAGACTCGAAGACCAACTTAAACCCTTCTCTATATAGAAGGGAGCCACTAACGAGGTTCTTCTTGATGGCGGGGACATGCTGCACGTTCTTCAGCTGCATGATTCTTCCCGAAGTAAACTTCAGATCGACCGTGCCAACACCATGAACAGAAGTACTCGCGCCATTCCCCATCAATACGGACCCGCGGCCTGTGACCTGATAAGAAGTGAACAATGAAATGTCAGCACACACATAAACACCTGCACCTGTGTCCACCCACCAATCGGTGGGCTGAAACACTGAAAAAATAGTAAATAAATTACCGTACCCAGATGTTGGGGAACGTAGTAGTAAATCAAAAAAATTCCTATGTATCACCAAGATCAATCTAGGAGATGCTAGCAACGAGAGAGAGGGAGTGCATCTTCATACCCTTGAAGATCGCTAAGCAGAAGCGTTACAAGAGCGCGGTTGATGGAGTCATACTCGCAGCGATTCAAATCGCAGAAGATCCGTTCTAGCGCCGAACGGACGGCGCCTCCGCGTTCAACACACGTACAGCCCGGGGACGTCTCCTCCTTCTTGATCCAGCAAGAGGAGAGGAGAAGTTGAGGGAGGGCTCCGGCAGCACGACGGCGTGGTGGTGGAGCTTGTGGTTCTCCGACAGGGCTTCGCCAAGCACTACGGAGGAGGAGAAGGTGTTGGAGAGGGGGAGGGCTGCGCCAGGGAAGGGGTGCTGCTGCCCTCCCACCCCTCCTCTATTTATAGGGTGAAGGGGAGAGGGGGCCGACCCCCTTAGATCCCATCTAAGGGGGGGGGGGGCCAAGGGGGGAAACTTACCCCCCAAGCAAGGTGGGAGGCGCCCCCACCCCCTAGGGTTTCCAACCCTAGGCGCCTTGGGCCCCTTGGGGGGGGGGGGGCGCACCAGCCCACCAGGGGCTGGTTCCCTCCCTTTCTCAGCCCACTTGGCCCACCGGGGCAGGTGACCCCACCCGGTGGACCCCCGGACACCTTCCGGTTGTCTCGGTACAATACCGATAACCCCCGAAACCATTCCGGTGACTGAAACTGGACTTCCCATATATAATTCTTCACCTCCGGACCATTCCGGAACTCCTCGTGACGTCCGGGATCTCATCCGGGACTCCGAACAACCTTCGGTAACCACATACAATTTCCCATAACAACTCTAGCGTCACCGAACCTTAAGTGTGTAGACCCTACGGGTTCGGGAACCATGCAGACATGACCGAGACATCTCTCCGGCCAATAACCAACAGCGAGATCTGGATACCCATGTTGGCTCCCACATGTTCCACGATGATCTCATCGGATGAACCACGATGTCGAGGATTCAATCAATCCCGTACGCAATTCCCTTTGTCCATCGGTATGTTACTTGCCCGAGATTCGATCGTCGGTATCCTTATACCTTGTTCAATCTCGTTACCAGCAAGTCTCTTTACTCGTTCCGTAACGCATGATCCCGTGGCTAACTCCTTAGCCACATTGAGCTCATTATGATGATGCATTACCGAGTGGGCCCAGAGATACCTCTCCGTCATACGGAGTGACAAATCCCAGTCTCGATTCGTGCCAACCCAACAGACACTTTCGGAGATACCTGTAGTGCACCTTTATAGTCACCCAGTTACGTTGTGACGTTTGATACACCCAAAGCATTCCTACGGTATCCGGGAGTTGCACAATCTCATGGTCTAAGGAAATGATACTTGACATTAGAAAGCTCTAGCGAACGAACTATACGATCTTATGCTATGCTTAGGATTGGGTCTTGTCCATCACATCATTCTCCTAATGATGTGATCCCGTTATCAACGACATCTAATGTCCATGGTCAGGAAATTATAACCATCTATTGATCAACGAGCTAGTCAACTAGAGGCTTACTAGGGACATTCTGTGATCTATGTATTCACACATGTATTACGGTTTCCGGTTAATACAATTATAGCATGAACAATAGACAATTATCATGAACAAGGAAATATAATAATAACCATTTTATTATTGCCTCTAGGGCATATTTCCAATAGTCTCCCACTTGCACTAGAGTCAATAATCTAGTTACATTGTGATGAATCGAACACCCATAGAGTTCTGGTGCTGATCATGTTTTGCTCGTGGAAGAGGTTTAGTCAACGGATCTGCGACATTTAGATCCGTATGTACTTTACAAATATCTGTATCTCCATCTTGAATATATTCACGAATGGAGTTGAAGCGGCGCTTGATGTGCTTGGTCTTCTTGTGAAACCTGGGCTCCTTGGCAATGGCAATAGCTCCAGTGTTGTCACAGAAGAGAGTCATCGGGCCCGACGCATTGGGAACCACTCCTAGGTCGGTGATAAACTCCTTCATCCAGACTCCTTCCTGCGCCGCTTCCGAAGCAGCTATGTACTCCGCTTCACATGTAGATCCCGCCACGACGCTTTGCTTGCAACTGCACCAGCTGATTGCCCCACCATTCAAAATATACACGTATCCGGTTTGTGACTTGGAGTCATCCAGATCTGTGTCAAAGCTAGCGCCGACATAACCCTTTACGACGAGCTCTTCGGCACCTCCATAAACGAGAAACATATCCTTAGTCCTTTTCAGGTACTTCAGGATATTCTTGACCGCTGTCCAGTGTTCCATACCGGGATCACTTTGGTACCTCCCTACCAAACTTATGGCAAGGTTCACATCAGGTCTGGTACACAGCATGGCATACATAATAGAGCCTATGGCCGAGGCATAGGGGATGACACTCATCTTTTCTCTTTCTGCTGCCGAGGTCGGGCGTTGAGCCGTGCTCAATCTCACACCTTGCAATACAGGCAAGAACCCCTTCTTAGACTGATCCATATTGAACTTCTTCAATATCTTGTCAAGGTATGTGCTTTGTGAAAGACCAATGAGGCGTCTCGATCTATCTCTATAGATCTTGATGCCTAATATGTAAGCAACTTCTCCAAGGTCCTTCATTGAAAAACACTTATTCAAGTAGGCCTTTATGCTTTCCAAAAGTTCTATATCATTTCCCATCAACAATATGTCGTCCACATATAATATGAGAAATGCTACAGAGCTCCCACTCACTTTCTTGTAAATACAGGCTTCTCCATAAGTCTGTATAAACCCAAACGCTTTGATCATTTCATCAAAGCGAATGTTCCAACTCCGAGATGCCTGCACCAGCCCATAGATGGAGCGCTGGAGCTTGCATACCTTGTCAGCATTCTTAGGATCGACAAAACCTTCCGGCTGCATCATATACAATTCTTCCTTAAGGAAACCATTAAGGAATGCCGTTTTGACGTCCATTTGCCAGATTTCATAATCATAGAATGTGGCAATTGCTAACATGATTCAGACGGACTTCAGCTTCGCTACGGGTGAGAAGGTCTCATCGTAGTCAACCCCTTGAACTTGTCGATAACCCTTAGCGACAAGCCGAGCCTTATAGACGGTCACATTACCATCCGCGTCAGTCTTCTTCTTAAAGATCCATTTATTTTCTATGGCTCGCCGATCATCGGGCAAGTCCACCAAAGTCCATACTTTGTTCTCATACATGGATCCTATCTCGAATTTCATGGCTTCAAGCCATTTGTTGGAATCCGGGCCCGCCATCGCTTCTTCATAGTTCGAAGGTTCACCGTTGTCTAACAACATGATTTCCAGGACAGGGTTGCCGTACCACTCTGGTGCGGAACGTGTCCTCGTGGACCTACGAAGTTCAGTAGCAACTTGATCCAAAGTTTCATGATCATCATCATTAACTTCCTCTCTAGTCGGTGCAGGCACCACAGAAACATCTTCCTAAGCTGCGCTACTCTCCGGTTCAAGAGGGGGTACCTCATCAAGTTCTACTTTCCTCCCACTTACTTCTTTCGAGAGAAACTCTTTCTCCAGAAAGGATCCATTCTTGGCAACAAAGATCTTGCCTTCGGATCTAAGGTAGAAGGTATACCCAATAGTTTCCTTAGGGTATCCTATGAAGACGCATTTTTCCGATTTGGGTTCGAGCTTTTCAGGTTGAAGTTTCTTGACATAAGCATCGCATCCCCAAACTTTCAGAAACGACAGCTTAGGTTTCTTCCCAAACCATAATTCATACGGTGTCGTCTCAACGGATTTAGACGGTGCCCTATTTAAAGTGAATGCGGCAGTCTCTAAAGCGTAACCCCAAAATGATAGTGGTAGATCGGTAAGAGACATCATAGATCGCACAATATCCAATAGAGTGCGATTACGACGTTCGGACACACCATTTCGCTGAGGTGTTCCAGGCGGCGTGAGTTGTGAAACAATTCCACATTTCCTTAAGTGCGTGCCAAACTCGTGACTCAAATATTCTCCTCCACGATCTGATCGTAAGAACTTTATTTTCCTGTCACGTTGATTCTCTACCTCACTCTGAAATTCCTTGAACTTTTCAAAGGTCTCAGACTTGTGTTTCATTAAGTAGACATACCCATATCTACTTAAGTCATCAGTGAGGGTGAGAACATAACGATAGCCACCGCGAGCCTCAACACTCATTGGACCGCATACATCAGTATGTATTATTTCCAACAAGTTGGTTGCTCGCTCCATTGTTCCGGAGAATGGAGTCTTGGTCATTTTGCCCATAAGGCATGGTTCGCACGTGTCAAATGATTCATAATCAAGAGACTTCAAAAGTCCATCTACATGGAGTTTCTTCATGCGTTTGACACCAATGTGACCAAGGCGGCAGTGCCACAAGTATGTGGGACTATCATTATCAACCTTACATTTCTTGGCATTCACACTATGAATATGTGTGACATCACGTTCGAGATTCAATAAAAATAAACCACTGACCAGCGGGGCATGACCATAAAACATATCTCTCATATAAATAGAACAACCATTATTCTCGGATTTAAATGAGTAGCCATCTCGCATCAAACGAGATCCTGATACAATGTTCATGCTCAAAGCTCGTACTAAATAACAATTATTGAGGTTTAAAACTAATCCCGAAGGTAGATGTAGAGGTAGCGTGCCGACGGCGATCACATCGACCTTGGAACCATTCCCGACGCGCATCATCACCTCGTCCTTCGCCAGTCTCCGCTTATTCCGCAGCTCCTGTTTTGAGTTACAAATGTGAGCAACCGCACCGATATCAAATACCCAGGAGCTACTACGAGCGCTGGTAAGGTACACATCAATAACATGTATATCATATATACCTTTGGTATTGCCGGCCTTCTTATCCGCTAAGTACTTGGGGCAGTTTCGCTTCCAGTGACCATTTCCCTTGCAATAAAAGCACTCAGTCTCAGGCTTGGGTCCATTCTTTGGCTTCTTCCCGGCAACTGGCTTGCCGGGGGCGGCAACTCCCTTGCCGTCCTTCTTGAAGTTCTTTGTGACGACCCCGGCTTAATCGTGCACTAATCATACACGCAAATGCGCACGATCAAGCCTAAGGACTCACTTGAAGATATCACAACACAACTCTAAAACATAAAAATAAAGTCATACAAGCTTAATATTACAAGCCAGGGCCTCGAGGGCTCGAATACAAGCTCGATGGCATACAAGCGTCAGCGGAAGCATTAGATATCTGAGTACAGATATATTACAGAGAGAGAGATAAGCCTTCACAGAGGCGGGGTAAAAATAAAAACTACGATCGAAAGGCGTAGGCCTCCTGCCCTGGACCCTCCGATCCTACTCCTGGTCGTCGAACGGCTCTTCGTAGTAGTAGTACTCGCCAGGCGGATAGTAGTACTGGTCGTCGGCTGGGGCTTCTGGCTCAGGGGCTCCGTCGTCTGGTGGCATCAAATGGAAAATGGGGGAAAAAGAAAATAAAGCAAACGTGAGTACTCATCCGAAGTACTCAGCAAGCAAGGATCTACACTACATATGCACCATTGTCAAAGGAATGGCTGTATATGTGGACTGGGCTGCAGAAATGCCAGAGTAGAGGGGGAAAGCCTAGTCCTATCGAAGACTAGCATCTTCAACAATCTTCGACAGTCTTGCAGCATCAGGAGAGAGCAGATGAACATAATGTAAAGTAGTAGTAGTAATATCATCAACCTCGACCTGAGATCCTTTCTCGACTCCCTGCGAGAAAGCAATCCCAGAGCCGTACTATCCAGTTCTCACCACATGTTCTAGTTGTACCGATCGGGATACAACTCCGAGTGTCCGTTACCGTAGGACAGGCTATCGATAGAAGTTTCTTCCCTGCAGGGGTGCACCAACTTACCCACCACGCTCACTTAACTCTGGCCGGACACACTTTTCTGGGTCATGCCCGGCCTCGGCTAAGCAACACGCCGCAACCCGACCTAGGCTTATAAGAGAGGTCAGCACGCCGGACTAAACCTATGCCCCCAGGGGTCTTGGGCCATTGCCCCGGGAACTCCTGCACGTTACGGGGCCACCGAGAGCAGACCTAGCAACCCCTTATACAAGTGCGGTTGCATTACCAGTCCAACTCGGCGTGCGCCGCTCCTTACTGACGTCAAACAAGCTTCGGCTGATGTGTATGACGCAGAACGCCCATACTATGCCCACGTGATGGTTAGTGCTATCGGGCCAGAGGCCCCTTGGATCAAATATCCAAACCGTAGTGGATTAGGAGCGCGCGGAAACGAGCAGAGACTCACGATCGATGTGACCCCGTCGCCCCGTCTCGAGGACTTGTGGCAAGGGCTAAGAATGCCCGACCACGCCTCGTAGTTATCTCGCGGGCACCATCCAGGTCAACCCGACTCCACATCACTTCGCGTTAAGCTCGCGCGGGTACCCCTCAGGGCCGACCCGTCTTTAGTATCATAGTTTAGTGCAAGTCATAATATCCAAGGTAACTGTGTGTCTGACACCGAAGGGAACCCTGAGGAATCACCCTCGATGGAATTCCCGCTCGATGTTATCATCAAGGTGAACGAAGGAGGAATCACCCTCGAGGTCCACCTTGAGGAGTTGCGCGACGACGTCGTGATCGGGGGTGGTGTAGAAGGAATCACCCTCGCTTACCACGACCGAGTAACTAACCTACAAGGTTAACATCAGAAGTGCTGACGAGGTATCACCCTCGGCACTCGATGATAACCCAGCAGCGTCGGCAACTAAGGGGGAAGTGATGTGTCGTGTCAGGGTCTGGTCTTCATTCCCGGTGATCGGGTCTTCTGATATCCAACAGGGCAGTCGGGATCAAATGGGGGTCTCTGTCGTGACTCTACCCATCCTATGCTAAACAGTTTAGGATAACAGGCATGTATCAAAAGTAGGTTACAAGTAAACAGGCTATGCAACAGAGTAGGATAGTAATAGCAGCAGTATCATCTAATGCAAGCATAAGAGGGGAGAGAATAGGCGATATCGGAATGCTCAAAATGGGGGTGCTTGCCTGTTTGCTCTGGGGCAAGGGCAAGGTCTTCAGGGGTGTCGTCGGGAACGTAGTCGTACTCCGGAGCTGCGTCTGCGTCTGGAGCTACGTCTGCGTCGGGGTCTATCGAGAGAGAAGAGGGGGAGGAAATAGGTAAACAATATGCAATCATATGCCACACAGTGCGTGCTATGCTATGATGCAGTGCAGGGTTGCCTGAATATGCATCTAAGTCATTTTAGTTATTTTTAGAATTATTCTGGGATTTAATATCCGACGTGTGTGCACTATTCATCTGCCGGATTCGGGTCCGGAGTTACGAGTTCTTCTACGTAGGAGGTTCCGATGGAGAAACAGACGGCACGATCAGACTCGTCTCGTCGTTCTGAGCAACTTTCATGTTTTAACTTTTTCGATCCGAGCTACGGTTTAAAAGTTATTAATTTTTTAAAGATTATTTGAATTTCTGGAATTATTTTATTTAACAGAAAATGAATTATGACGTCAGCATGGCGTGCTGCTGACGTCAGCAAGTCAACAGGACGGTTGACCAGTCAAACCTGACATGTGGGTCCAGTGGGACCCACATGTCAGCCTCTATTTCTTTAATCAGTGATTCAGTTTAATTACCAGGATTAATTAGGGGGTGGACCCCACATGTCAGTGAGACATTAGGTTAATTAGTTTATTTTTATTTCTAATTTGTTTTAACTAATTAATCAGGGAGGTGGGGCCCGCCTGTCAGTGGCTCTGGGTCGGCCACGTCAGCATAGTTGACTTGGTCAACTAGTCAACGCGGGCCCCTGGGCCCACGGGTCAGTGACCCAAGGGGTGGGCCCGGGCCGACCACGCCGGCGGCCACCGGAGCAACTCCGGCGAGCCATTCCCGCGGCGGTTGGTCGCCGGAGTTGGCCGGAATCTCGCTACAGAGCTCTATTCTCCGTGATTCTACTTGCGTTCGGAGGCTGGCGATGTCGCGCATCCAGCTGGGGCACTTGCCGGACCAGGGGATGACCGGAGCTGGGCCGGCGACGAGGTTTGGCGGCGGTGGAGTTCGGGAGATCGGGGGAATGACGTTAGGAGGCACGGGAGGCTCGGGCTCGAGCTCGCCGGGCTCCTGGGAGCACCAGGAGCTCAATGGTGACCTCTGTTGGCGATGACAAGGACCACGTCGACGGCACCGAGCTCACCGGCGGCAACCAGAGCACGGCCTCGGGGACAGCTAACTACGGCGTGCGTAAGGATGAACGTAGGGGAGCGGAGGACGGGTAGCTCACCGTGCGGCACACCGAAGGCCCTCGAAGGTTTAGTAGCTGCAGAGGCTTCGCCGGAGACGACGGAGAGGCGCCGGCGACCGAAGCAAAGGGGGCGGAGAAAAACGACGCCTGTGGAGCTCCCCTGCTCCACCAGAGAGCTTCAGGCGACGCGGTCGACCACGGCGGAGGCGAGGGACATCTCGACGAGGCGATGCGAGGCCGGTAGCCGCGAGCACGGCGTCGAGCGGCGGCGGCCGCGTCCGGCTGCTCCCGGATCTGAGGGGGAAGACGGGCGGAGCGAGCAAGGGAGAGAGATAGGGAATGCCAGGGGAAGCCAGGGGGGTCGAGTGGCTCCGGCCTTATCTCCTCCTCCTCCCTGTAGCGTCGGTGGCGCCGCGGTGTCGCCGGCCGACTGGCGCGCGCGCGCGCGGCCACGGCGGGGACGACACGGGGAGGAGGGAGACGAGGTGGGCCTGCTGGGCCGCGACTCGGGGCACTGTGCACTAAGGCCCAGTGCACAGTGTCCCGCTTTTGATTTTCTGTTTTAGCTTCTCCATTTTCTTTTATCCTTTTCTGTTTCAAAATGTTTAGGGCACTTGTGCACTTTTGAAAAATGTGGGAGTTGGCCCAAATATTGCAATGCAATATTATCTCTCACCAAAAAGTGGTTTGGACAAATTTGGATTCCATTTGAGTTTGATATTAATTTAATAGATGTAAATAGTCTGTTTTGAGTGCTGTTTCAGGTTGTTTCACTCACTTAGCTAACTCCAAAAATAATGATTATGATTTTGCCATGACCACTGGATTATTTGCTAATTAAATAACATTTCTCCAGCAGAGTTTGATCAACTTCAATTTGCACTTTGGAATTTAATTTGATTTTCAGATTTTGAATTTGAATTGGATTATTAACCCAAATGATTTGGCACTGCAAATGATGATGACATGGCATTATTAACAGCTGATCACTGTGGCCATTACAAGGGGGTGTTACATTCTTCTTACCCTTGCCTTTCTTGAAACTAGTGGTCTTATTCACCATCAACACTTGATGTTCCTTCTTGATTTCCACCTCCGCTAATTTCAGCATTGAATATAACTCGGGAATGGACTTCTCCATCCCTTGCATATTGTAGTTCATCACAAAGCTCTTGTAGCTAGGTGGAAGCGACTGGAGGATCCTGTCAATGACCGAATCATCTGGAAGATTAACTCCCAGCTGAGACAAGCGGTTGTGCAACCCAGACATTTTGAGTATATGCTCGCTGACAGAACTGTTTTCCTCCATCTTACAACTGTAGAACTTGTCATAGACTTCATATCTCTCGACTCGGGCATGAGCTTGGAAAACCATTTTCAGCTCTTGGAACATCTCATATGCTCCGTGCTGCTCAAAACGCTTTTGGAGCCCCGATTCTAAGCTGTAAAGCATGCCGCACTGAACCAGGGTGTAATCATCACTACGCGACTGCCAGGCGTTCATAACGTCTTGAGTTGCTGGGAAAATGGGTGCGTCACCTAGCGGTGCTTCAAGGACATATGCTTTCTTGGCAGCTATGAGGATGATCCTCAAGTTACGGACCCAGTCCGTATAGTTGCTACCATCGTCTTTCAGCTTGGTTTTCTCTAGGAACGCGTTGAAGTTGAGGGCAACATTAGCGTGGGCCATTTGATCTACAGGATAGATTGTAAAGACAATTTTAGACTAAGTTCATGATAATCAAGTTCATCTAATCAAATTATTTAATGAACTCCCACTCAGACAGACATCCCTCTAGTCATCCAAGTGATACATGATCCGAATCGACTAGGCCGTGTCCGATCATCACGTGAGACGGACTAGTCATCAACGGTGAACATCTCCATGTTGATCGCATCTACTATACGACTCATGTTCGACCTTTCGGTCTATCGTGTTTCGAGGCCATGTCTGTACATGCTAGGCTCATCAAGTCAACCTAAGTGTTTCGCATGTGTAAATCTGGCTTACACCCATTGTATGCGAACGTTAGAATCTATCACACCCGATCATCACGTGGTGCTTCGAAATAACGAACCTTCGCAACGGTGCACAGTTAGGGGGAACACGTTTCTTGAAATTTTAGTGAGGGATCATCTTATTTATGCTACCGTCGTTCTAAGCAAATAAGATGTAAACATGATAAACATCACATGCAAATCATAAAGTGACATGATATGGCCAATATCATCTTGCGCTTTTGATCTCCATCTTCGAGGCGCGGCATGGTCACCATCGTCACCGGCATGACACCATGATCTCCATCATCATGATCTCCATCATCGTGTCTTCATGAAGTTGTCTCGCCAACTATTACTTCTACTAGTATGGCTAACGGTTAGCAATAAAGTAAAGTAATTACATGGCATTTACATTAACACGCAGGTCATACAATAAATTGAGACAACTCCTATGGCTCCTGCCGGTTGTCATATTCATCGACATGCAAGTCGTGATTCCTATTACAAGAGCATGATCAATCTCATACATCACATATATAATTCATCACATCCTTTTTGGCCATATCACATCACATAGCATACCCTGCAAAAACAAGTTAGACGTCCTCTAATTGTTGTTGCATGTTTTACGTGGCTGCTATGGGTTTCTAGTAAGAACGTTTCTTACCTACGCAAAAGCCACAACGGTGATATGCCAATTGCTATTTACCCTTCATAAGGACCCTCTTCATCGAATCCGATCCGACTAAAGTGGGAGAGACAGACACCTGCTAGCCACCTTATGCATCAAGTGCATGTCAGTCGGTGGAACCTGTCTCACGTAAGCGTACGTGTAAGGTCGGTCCGAGCCGCTTCATCCCACAATGCCGCCGAATCAAGATAGAACTAGTAACAGTAAGCAAATTGAACAAATCATCGCCCACAACTACTTGTGTTCTACTCGTGCAAAGAATCTACGCATAGACCTAGCTCATGATGCCACTGTTGGGGAACGTAGTATAGTAAATCAAAATTTTTCCTACGTATCACCAAGATCAATCTAGGAGATGCTAGCAACGAGAGAGAGGGAGTGCATCTTCATACCCTTGAAGATCGCTAAGCGGAAGCGTTACAAGAACGCGGTTGATGGAGTCGTACTCGCAGCGATTCAAATCGCAGAAGATCCGATCTAGCGCCGAACGGACGGCGCCTCCGCGTTCAACACACGTACAGCCCGGGGACATCTCCTCCTTCTTGATCCAGCAAGAGGAGAGGAGAAGTTGAGGGAGGGCTCCGGGAGCACGACGGCGTGGTGGTGGAGCTTGTGGTTCTCCGACAGGGCTTCGCCAAGCACTACGGAGGAGGAGAAGGTGTTGGAGAGGGGGAGGGCTGCGCCAGGGAAGGGGTGCTGCTGCCCTCCCACCCCCCCTCTATTTATAGGGCGAAGGGGAGAGGGGCCCGGCCCCCTTAGATCCCATCTAAGGGGGGGGGGGCCAAGGGGGGAAACTTACCCCCCAAGCAAGGTGGGAGGCGCCCCCACCCCCTAGGGTTTCCAACCCTAGGCGCCTTGGGCCCCTTGGGGGGGGGGGCGCACCAGCCCACCAGGGGCTGGTTCCCTCCCTTGCTCAGCCCACTTGGCCCACCCGGGAAGGTGGCCCCACCCGGTGGACCCCCGGACACCTTCCGGTGGTCCCGGTACAATACTGATAACCCCCGAAACCATTCCGGTGACTGAAACTGGACTTCCCATATATAATTCTTCACCTCCGGACCATTCCGGAACTCCTCGTGACGTCCAGGATCTCATCCGGGACTCCGAACAACCTTCAGTAACCACATACAATTTCCCATAACAACTCTAGCGTCACCGAACCTTAAGTGTGTAGACCCTACGGGTTCGGGAACCATGCAGACATGACCGAGACATCTCTCCGGCCAATAACCAACAGCGGAATCTGGATACCCATGTTGGCTCCCACATGTTCCATGATGATCTCATCGGATGAACCACGATATCGAGGATTCAATCAATCCCGTACGCAATTCCCTTTGTCCATCGGTATGTTACTTGCCCGAGATTCGATCGTCGGTATCCTTATACCTTGTTCAATCTCGTTACCGGAAAGTCTCTTTACTCGTTCTGTAACGCATGATCCCGTGGCTAACTCCTTAGTCACATTGAGCTCATTACGATGATGCATTACCGAGTGGGCCCAGAGATACCTCTCCGTCATACGGAGTGACAAATCCCAGTCTCGATTCGTGCCAACCCAACAGACACTTTCGGAGATACCTGTAGTGCACCTTTATAGTCACCCAGTTACGTTGTGACGTTTGATACACCCAAAGCATTCCTACGGTATCCGGGAGTTGCACAATCTCATGGTCTAAGGAAATGATACTTGACATTAGAAAGCTCTAGCGAACGAACTATACGATCTTGTGCTATGCTTAGGATTGAGTCTTGTCCATCACATCATTCTCCTAATGATGTGATCCCGTTATCAACGACATCTAATGTCCATGGTCAGGAAACCATAACCATCTATTGATCAACGAGCTAGTCAACTAGAGGCTTACTAGGGACATTCTGTGATCTATGTATTCACACATGTATTACGGTTTCCGGTTAATACAATTATAGCATGAACAATAGACAATTATCATGAATAAGGAAATATAATAATAACCATTTTATTATTGCCTCTAGGGCATATTTCCAACAAATTGTCAATATTTAGTAACAACTAATTTATTAGACTCGAAGACCAACTTAAACCCTTCTCTATATAGAAGGGAGCCACTAACGAGGTTCTTCTTGATGGCGGGGACATGCTGCACGTTCTTCAGCTGCATGATTCTTCCCGAAGTAAACTTCAGATCGACCGTGCCAACACCATGAACAGAAGTACTCGCGCCATTCCCCATCAATACGGACCCGCGGCCTGTGACCTGATAAGAAGTGAACAATGAAATGTCAGCACACACATAAACACCTGCACCTGTGTCCACCCACCAATCGGTGGGCTGAAACACTGAAAAAACAGTAAATAAATTACCGTACCCAGATGCACCATTCTCATTGTTGCCCATAATCATGTTGACAGACTTGGAGTCCTGTCCTGGCTTCTTAAACTTGTTTGGGCACTTGTTGGCCCAATGTTCAACCGAACCACAAGTAAAGCAGCCCCCATCCTTGTTCTTCTTAAAGGTCTTCTTACCCTTCTTCTTAAAGTCGGTATTGTGTTGGACACCGTTCTTTCCCTTGGGCTAGTGGGAGTTGAAGTTTCTCTGGTTCACCATGTCGGTGACAGAAGTCCCTTCGGCCCCTTTTCCGTGCGAGTCCTTTGCCCTCGAATTCTGCTCAACACTCAGATGCCCAATGACATCCTGCACTGAGAATTCACGTCTCTGATGTTTCAGAGTGGTGGCAAAGTTCCTTCAGGAATTAGGGAGCTTAGCGATTATGCAGCCCGTGACAAACTTGCCCGGTAAATCACACTTAAGAAGCTCAAGCTCCTTAACGATGCATATTATCTCATGAGCCTGTTCCAATACAGGATGGTTCTCAACCATCTTGTAATCGTGGAACTGCTCTATAACATACATTTCGCTCCCAGCATCGGTGGCCCCGAATTTAGATTCGAGCGTCTCCCACAAGTCCTTGGCAACATGCACATGTAAATATGCGTCGACCAATTTATCTCCGATCACGCTAAGAACTGCTCCGAGAAATACGACGGTGGCCTCCCTGAACGCCTTCTCCTGTTCAGGAGCAATCGTTCCCGTGGAGACACCGACGACCCAGAGCATGTTCATAGCCGTGAGCCATAAAGTGGTCTTAGTCTACCAACGCTTAAAGTACGTACAAATAATCGCATACTCCGGAGAGGTGGGGTTTCGGAGACCCGCTCTCCCGTCGAGCGTGTACGTGGCGGACGGGATGGAGTCACCGGCGGCAGCAGCAGCAAAGGAACGACGGTGGGCGTGCGCGTGTAAGCGCGTAGGTGTGAGCTCGGCTCGGCTCATTCCTGCAACCCGCGGCATGTCACGACGAGGCGAGGCAGGGCGGAGGAGGAGGAATGCGCGAGGGCCTCTTCTCTTCTCAAGCTTCAATAACATGTAGAAGAGAAACCCTTATAAGGAGGTCCAACTCCTCTCCAACTTTTAGGGTGGGACTAAACTCCCCATTACACCTAGTGCCAATAAATTCATATGGGCCCTTAGAGATTTTCAGAAATTGTTAGATGGGCCCTAGGCCCATCCTAATATTTCAACAAAAAGAGATGGTAATGGAGAATTTTTCCCAACGATCCTTGCAAAAGGAAAAAAAAAAAGAAAACCATGTTATGTTGTTGCCCAATTTGCTTCTCCTTCCTAGCATCTCTCACATATACACACATGTTGAATTCATGCTCCAGCCAACTCATCCAAAAGTCTGAACTGATGAAGAGGGAGGTGGACAATATATTACAACAACACACTGTGCACCTCAAAATGTCCCCGCAGATAAACCGCGAAACTCCTCCGCTCTCCAATTTCGACACATGGCCCATGTTCTAGACATTTCCAAGATTTGCGCGATCCGCTCGAAGTAAACGTTGAGCAATCAACTTGCTGATTTCACTATCCTAACCCATACGTTGCTCGCTGATAGGCTGGGACGGTACAGTACGGAAGGTTGTCACTGGGGCACTGAAGCTTGAAATGCCAAGACGAGACAGGAAAGTAGCCTTGCTCGTCCTGATGCGTCTGCCCTCCTCCGAGGGGATGCCACCTTGATCGACACACCTGTCTACCAAAGAAACCCAAAGAGAAATGAAATTGTCGCAAAAAGAAAAAGGAAAAAAGAACACTGAGTGTCTTGTGGCTTGCCTCTGAAATTAGCCAATGTTCCTCTGAGACTTCAATTAGACTACCCAAGCAGCTTTTCTGAAGCCAATACACAGCTCCCATTTTTTATTTTTTGCATACTTTCGGCCAATTGCATCCAACATTTTGAGGCCGGTTTGTATTCTGAACACTGGAAAGTAGCGTATATGCCATGGCATTTGGGCCTGTGTGCTGTATCGAAACAGTACCCGCGATGGGAGACTAATGACAAAACTCATTCTCTGGTCTCTTCTGTCCTCACTCTCAGTCCATATATTGTTATTAACCTCTCTTCTTTCCACCCAGATTTTTTCTCCAGTTTAGTGGACCATATTGATCCGGATGAACACTGTGGCTCTATAAATACTCGCCCCGAAATTACCGACCTCCCATAAGCCAGCACAATAGAACCCACAAGCCCGTACATTTTTAGCCTGCTGTGTTGAGCGCTGAAGTGTAAGCTACCCATGCAACCTGCAGGTTAAGTTTTGAGAATCTGTGAGTTGCGCGCTCACGCTGCTGGTCATGGCCAAGGCCCAGGTCGTCGCCCGGATCACTGTCGAGGTGGCGCCGTCGATCATCAGGCGCCGCCGACGCGGGCTCCCGTTGACGGTGCTGGACACGATAGCCGAGGAGGAGGCGGCCGCGGTCGCGGCCATGGCGCCTCACCACCGCAGCAATGCGACAGCCGGCCGCTACGCCGGGGACACCGCTGGCTCCTCGGCTCACGCCGGTGCCGAGAAGGGGAAGCGGTGCGTCGGCGGGAGCAACGACCCCTCGGAGCACGGGGAGGAGCGGCTCGCGACGGCCAAAGCGCGGTGCTCAAAGACCGCCGCGTGATTGATTTCCGTCGGCGGGGAGCTGAACTTAATTAGCGTCGGACTAGCTTGGTACGGTGTATGATGGTGGTGTTCTCCTACGTTGTGGGCTCAGGCTTCGGAATGGGTGAACTGCTTCTGTTACCGTGTGGAGTTCTAATCATCTATAGCGTCGAGTTATCTTTCTACAGTATACGGTAATGTATGTGCGCGGGACAAGCTTTTTCGAACGGAGGAAATAAAATGCACGAGGGACAAGATTTTTCGAACGGAGGGAGTATATCTAAAATATGCGCGTGCAACTCTCCTGTATGGTTCGAGGAGAAAAAAAACATCTAGCACCCAACGGTTTATGCGTACAAGTACGACAAGTATGGACATGTAACCCTCTGTGTTCATGTCTGATACAGTTAATGCAATTGATTGCAGTTTCAAATTTCAATGTCTCGGTTCATCTTTGCTCATTGATGGCGCGAGTTGCCTCCCCAACTTGCTAATCATCCCGAGTTTTTCGTGGCGGAGCTTCCAGTCAAGGTTCGTGTTCATGGCACTCGTTAATTGTCGATGCTCCTGAGTTGTGCCGTGAGGCTCGGTACGCACGCTAGTGCGGTGCGTTAGGTTCCTTGCAAAGTTCTAGTATTGTGATCCCTTGACAACACTCCACATCTATTTGTCTTTCATGGCATTGGCCCTGTGTCTGCTAGCTAGACGTGCCTTGTTTTGGGCGTCCTTTTTTCTCTCTTCTTCCTTTAGCCTTGCTATTTGTATGGTTTTTGGCCTGCTTTTCCTCATAAACGGGCCAGCTTGTTTAGGTTTTCTACCCGGTTTTTCTCATAAACTGGATCAGCCAAGCCTAAGAGGTAACTCTTGGCTTTGGCCGCTTTTGAGCAATATATTCAGGTGTGATTCCTCAAAAAAAAAAAAAATTAATGACTCATGCCTCCCGGGAGCCAGAGGTACGTGTTGTACATATTGAATTTCGCATTTGCTAAACTGCAGTTGACTGAAATTGTTTCTCTTCTAAGTCGATTTTGCATGCGTGGGATTCTTTCATGACGTGTGTGTGCCAGCGATGGCGAGGGGGAGGGAGGGGATGGGGGGAGCGGCGGCGCCGGCACTGGATTTCCGCCCGAGAGGAACGACGCAGGGGCGAGTCTCCCCTTGTCTCTATCCTCCTGTGTCTACTTCATTTTGTAACCAAACTTTTCATTTGTGTGCTAGAGTGTGTTTGTTGTGTTTTTGGCAAACACGCGAAGAATTATGTATTTTTTTATTGATGGGTAGAAGAGAACAATACAACATACAACTGGAGGAATCACATTAAGGGTAAGAGAGAAAAAAAAGCAAAACAAAAGAAAAACCGCAACACTAACCTCGCCTAGCCTGAACTCCAGCCATGGAAGACGAAGAGACGAGACACAAAACACCTAGACAGTGTCATGACAAACACGAGGGACCTCCGTCGCACGGCCACGACACTAGAATGAACCGAATCAACTTACCCCCTTCCACCACCTTAAGGGTGTGTTTGGTAGGATGCATGAGGGCAAAAGTTCCCAATCCGACCCACTTTTACTTGTTTGGTAGTGTCTATGGGCTCACCTGGGCCATGCCCAATTGATAAAAAAAGAGCCATCAGCCATGCCCATCTCATGCACCCCAGAGACTCAGAGAGGGTGTATGGAGGCAGCCTTGCTGGCCCCGACCCTCATCCCCACCCACCAGACCACGTCCAAATGTGTTTAAATTTTCAAAAAATGTTCATAATTTCAAATTTTATTTAAATTTTTGAAAAAATTCAGAATTTTGAAATTTGTTTAAATTTTTGAAAATGTTCAGAATTTCAGAAAAGATGTGTTTAAATTTTCAAAAATTGTTCAGAATTTCAAAAAATGTTTAGATTTTCAAAAAATGTTAAGAATTTCAAATTTTATTTAAATTTTAAAAAATGTTCAGAATTTCAAATTTTGTTTAAATTTTCAAAAAATGTTCAGAATTACAAAAAACTTAAATTTTCAAAAAATGTTCAGAATATAAAATTCAAAATTTTGTTTAAATTTTCAAAAAAGTTCAGACTTCCAAAATATATTTAAATTTTCAAAAATTGTTCAGAATTCTAAAATTTATTTAAATTTTTCAAAAATGTTTAAAATTTAAAATATGTTTAAATTTTTGTTCACCATTCAAAAAAATTATTCGGAATTCGAAATTATTCGGCATGTCTAAACACATGCAGGCTGCCAAACAAAGTGTGAGCTCAGCATGTCTCAGCGCATACACCGCTGCCAAATAACAATAAATGCATGGACTCAGCATGTCTACATTCAGCATGTATCAGAGGAGAACAACTAGATTAGGTCCATACATGCTACCAAACACACCCTAAGAGTCTAGAGGGTCGACAAGTGGGTTCCAGGACATGATCGGGTGGAGGAAGAAGACATGGAGGAAGAATCGGCGATGTCGTACATTGCACCTCGGATGCATTCATGCATACACCCTGAGGGCATCTCCAAGGCAGACCCGCATAGCTCCCGTATATATCTGGACTGCAGCGTCCGGACAACTTTTGCAATCCATCGGGGACACGTATATGTCCTCTTCTCTGTCCGGACGTACGGATTCTGGTATTTTGGGAACAAAAGTAGGGGAGCTTTGCGGGAGTCCGGACATCCAGCTGACCAACGACAAATCACCACGTATCCACGCGCCCTCTCTCTTGTCTGTATTAAAAAAAAGACACTGAGCAGAGCCGACGCATAGAGCGCCGGCGCCACCACGATGGCATCCGCCATGGCCGCCGACGAGCCCTCCATCCCCATTGCCGCCTCCTCCTACCTCTCCTCCCCAT
Source organism: Thinopyrum elongatum (assembly GCA_011799875.1). Classification (NCBI taxonomy): domain Eukaryota; kingdom Viridiplantae; phylum Streptophyta; class Magnoliopsida; order Poales; family Poaceae; genus Thinopyrum; species Thinopyrum elongatum. Next base: position 617,139,528 of record CM022298.1, on the reverse strand, counting down.
GGCCGCCGATGAGCCCTCCATCCCCGTCGGCGCCTCCTCCTACCTCTCCTCCCCATGGCCGCCTCCTCCTACCTTTCCTCCCCATGGCCGCCGCCAAGCCCAGGTGAAGGCTAGCGTGCCCAGCCGGCTCGCCGCCTTCTCGAGCACGTCCAGCACGGCGAGGCCGCGCCCGACCCTACTGCCATTGTGGCCGATCCAAGAGCAGCCCCCGAGCTCGCCGACCTCCGTCTTCGCGCCCGTCATGGTCGCACATGGCGCCCCTGCCGTCGTGGTCGAGCCCCCGAGCTCGCCGGCTTCCGTCGCCACGCCCGACCCAAGAGCAGCCCCCGAGCTCGCTGGCCTCCGTCGTGGTCGCGCCCGACGCCCAAGCCGTCGTGGTCGCGCCCCCGAGCTCGCCAGCTTCCGTCGCCGAGCTCCCTTGTCGGTGTCCTGCCCAAGTCGCGACGCCGCACACCAAGTGTTTGATAAAATATCCGAAAAAAGGGAGGCCGACTTTTGCGACTAGCGTTATATTACACGCTTCCGTATCAATGTCCGAACCTCTGTGCAAACGTAAAAACGGACATTTACGACACAAATATACAGATTAGCATTGGAGATGCCCTGAGAAGCCCCAGCCATGCACCGCGTCCAACATCAACCATTTCAGAGCATCTCCACTCGTTCGGCCCCCCCAGCGCACCCGGCGATTGTGGTTTGGCCCAAGCGCCGGCGCTTTTTTGGCCCTGGGGGCGATCCAGTTCCCAACCACGCCCCCAGGTTTCGGCCCCAAGACGCGTATAAATTCAAACTTGACATTTCCTGCTACCCAAAAAAAGGCCACAAGTTCGGCGATCAACGGCTGCCACAAAGTTCGGCGATCACCATGCCACAGTTCGGCGATCAATCATACTCGAAAGTTCGGCGTTCAAAAGGAAGGACGTGTAGCCGCATAGGCAATGCATCAAACGACGGCGTGCTCCTCCGGCGTCGGATTGGCGGGCGTAGGCGTGCTCGGGCTGGTCGGCGTCGGCGTGGCTTCTGTGCTGGGCGTCGTGGCGGCATCATCACTCGGGCTTGGTGGCGGCGTTGGGGTCGGCGTGGGAGTTGGCGCGGTCGTCGACGGCATCTGGTTCAAGATGAGGCTGCGCTTGGCCAGGTACCACGCCTTGACCTGCTCGTCCATCGTCGACATGTCCGCCCCCATCAGGAATGCCAGGTCGGTGTTCCTCTTCTTCGCGGCGACGTTGGTCCGAAGTAGGTCGAGCTTGACGGCGCTGTTCGTCATCAACGCCGACCACCGCGCCTCGGATTTCTCTTCCCTCTGGGCGGCATGGTTCTTGGCGTCGGCGATGCACTGCTCGATGGACGCGTGCAGCCGCTCGGTAGCCGGTGCAGCATCCTTCGCCGTCTTGGCTCGTTTGTTGCGTCAGGGCGCACATCCGTCGTCCCCAGCGTGGGCGCGTCCGGCTTGTACGTCTCCTAGGCCTTGGCGAGGGTGCGCCGGACATCCGCCCACTTCTCGCACTTCTCGATCTGGGTGAACACGTGGAGGTACTTGAACTCTTAGTCGGTGCTGCTGTCCTGGCGGTACATGGTGAACATCCGAACCATCTGCGCCGAAGAACAAGTGTCGGCGACGTACATGGCGAAAAGAAGTGAGAGCCGACGTCTGTGCATACCTGACCCTCGATGTTGGCGCCACTTTCCGGGCGAGCCGCGATCTCCTCAACGATCCCATGCCACTTGTTGCAGGCCGTTTGAATGATCGCCCAATGGTTCGACATGGCCTTCGAGCCGCGCTGCATGTGGATGCTGGCGAAGTAGGAGTCGACCAGCTTGCGCTCATCGAACGCCGACTTGATGCGCGTCCAGTACATGTCAGCGTTCTGGTTCGTGCCGGTGATAGGGTCGAGGCAGACGGTCTTCCATGCTTCGGCGAGGCACTCGCCTTCTTTGGACGTCCACTTGACGCGCGGCTCGCCCGTCCTGGCCCCCCGCTTCTTCTTTTTCCCTTTCCTCGCCGGCTCCTCCTCCTCGCCATAGTCGAGCTCGTCATCCATGTCACCGACGAGGTCCATTGTATCGTCTTGCGCCTGGAACCCGGGGGAGGCGGCGGCGGCGGCGACCGAGCCGCTCGTGATGATATCGTCCATGTCGGCTTCCGTCGCGTCGGGGTTGCTGAAATGCGACGACGAGGCTTGCGAGAAGGGCAGGGCGCCACGGCGCAGAGGCGGCGTCGGGGAGGCTGCGTACCCCGGCGGCGAGTAGGTGTACGGGGGGTACTGGACGCCGGCGAACGCAGGCGAGGGCGTGCGCTGGACGGGGTTCAAACCGGAGGGTGAGGCGCGCTGGCCATGCGAAAAGGTGATGTTGGGGTTGAATCCGCCATGCGTGTCGCCGTCGGCGTAGCCAGGCGAGGGAGCGTACCCCCAGGGTTGTGGCGGCGACGAGAAGTTGGCGGGCGACCCGACGCTCTGCTGGCTCCAGGCAGCTTGCGGGCCGTGGCCGCCGGGCGGATTCATCATCCCCGCGCGAGACGCCTCTGCCTGCTCTGCCGCCGCCGCCGCGTCCCGGGCCGTCTTGGCGTTGAGCCTGTTCCGTCGGTCGGTGGTGACAGCCTCCCGGCGCTGAACCTCCGCCCTCTAGTCGGCGTTCGACATGCCCGGTGGTTTTGCCGGCGGCGCCCTCGGCTTCCTCTGCTTCGGCTGGGTGGCATCGGCAACGGCAGCGGCGCGAGGGGCCGAATACTTCTTCGGCGGCATGGCGGGATGGCGGCCGGATGGCGGGGAGAGGGAGGAGAATGGCGGGAGAAGAGGGGCAGAAGGGGGGAATGGAGGGGAAAAGTGAGGGATCGGCGGGAAAAGGCCTGTCTCTCGCCGACAAAGCGGTCCCACGCGCCTTTTGGCTTCGGCCGGCGCCCCCAGGCGCCCCCCAGGGGCTTGGGTTCGGCTCGGGTTCGTTGGCTGTTATTTCGGCCCAAACCGGCGATAAACAAGGTCCTAGGGGCGCGACTGGGCCGATTTTTTGGCGCCAGCACTAAAAAAAGGGCCCTGGGGGGCATGTTGGGGGGGCGAGTGGAGATGCTCTCAACAAGGGGGACTTCACGAGCAATCAAGACAATGCCTTCACGATCTGTGGCACTAGAATTTCTCTCACCCGATGACTAGTGCTAGCGCAGTCGACCGTGCATACACAAGCGCAGTACAATCATGCCCCCTAGTATGGCTTAAGAGCATCTCCGAGGTGGACCTGTAAACCTCTCGGCTCTCGCAACCATTCAGACCGTGGAAACCATCCAACGTCGATCTGTATCGGTCCGCGGGACGGTTTAGACGTGATTTCCCCCGCAAATTGGAGATAAACGTGTGGGAGATTTGTGGGAGTCCGGACAGCCTAAACTTAGGACTCCGACATCCCCGGCCCATCCAATCCTTCCTCCCGGTCCCATTTTCTTTCACTTCACCCCTTCTCCCCCTTGCTTTGCATCCACACCCTCCACCTCCGCCGCCGCTGCTGTTCGTCTCCGGACGCCACAGAGGCATTGCGGACGTCCGCAATCAGCACCGACGCCCCCGCTCGCCGTTCCCACAGAGCTTTCAGCCCTGGAGCCGTTTGTACCCAGGTACACTCTGCCCCTTGTCAACGACCTCCATGGCGGACACCACACCAGATAGGTGTTCAGTCAAATGTCATTGAGCTTATTTTCAAATGCTATGTCGTTTTTTAAAGTACGAAGGATGGTGAGCTGCTCGACCATCGAGGATGAGTTGTTGTGCGATACGTGGTTGGCCGTATCCGTGGATTTCATAGGCAAGACCAGAGGACCGCCCTTCTGGGAGCAAGTGCATGAAAAGTTTCACACGGGAAAGCATGTTGCGCCCTACGACGTGTACATCATGCGACCATGCAACGTGAGGTCGTTGTCGTATCGCTGGCATGCTATCCAGGTCAGCGTCATCAAGTTCTGCAACTTGGTCAGTCAGCTCGAGGCAAGGTGGCCATTGTACGCGGGCATGGAGGAGATGGTAAGTTTTACTTTCTCTTGCTAAACTTGTTGATTAATTCATTCACTCAATGTTGGTCTACACATTATATATAGCCCACACGCGTCGCCGTGCTGTACCACAGGTCAGAGGGACGGCCATTTACGTGCACACACTGCTGGATGAAGCTGAAGGGGCAGTATGTGTGGGACGATGTGATCCTTTCCCGAAAAACTTGTTGGACATCCGAGATCTAGTCGAATTTGAGACTTTGTTGCACTAAACTTAATTTTCATGCTATGCGTGGATGATATGTGCTATTTTATATCCGAACTTTGATGAATATTGGGCGATTTGCATGAATTTCGTCCGGTTAGTTAAAATGCGGTTTGAAATGTATGCGGCTAGTGTTGGATGGCTGCCTCCTGCATCCGTGTCCGCCGACCTTTGTCCGCGGACGGATGCGGGAGGGTTTTTGCGGGTTGCCCTTGAAGACGCCCTAAGTCTGTCGTTCGACCGTGCACACGCAAGATGGGTACACGAAAGGAGACGCTTCGGGCATCATGTTCACACCGCTTGTGTCTTGGCCATTTCTGTACTTTTTTTTTTGAAAGATCCGGGTGCACCGGCTTCATTGATTTAGGAGAAAGCATACGGTAAACATTGTGATCAAGCGATTAATTGTACCACTTCTGTACTCATTCTAACCTCTTATATCAATGCATAATTTTCTGATTGACAGTCGCAATCGATGATGATTTTGGTTGGTGATTAAATGTGAGATGCACAATTCAACAACCCAGCCAGGGGCCACTCAGATCCAATTTTGAAGCTAACAAGCACAATTGAATTGTGATTCAGAATTATTAATAAAGGTATTCTGCAGCACAATTAATCGTAGGCAGGTCGCATGTGCTCCGGTCCGGGCATCCAGGCTGACCAGTGCACACAGCAGTACATGCAGAGAAATGCTCATGAGATCAACGGATCAGCCGAGGCATGTAAGCCCACGCGCTTGCTGTTCGATCGGGCAGCTGAGTTCATTGAAGCCAAAATCCAACTACCAGTGCATCTTAGTAGATCTTAGTATCTTACTGATACCAATCAATTGCTAGCTAGCGATGAAAATGAAGCCCTCGCGCATCCTGGTGTAGCGCTGCTAGAACTGAGTGGACGAAGTTCTCCGGTGTGGGCTGCTCTCTTTGTTGCTTGGCTGCTGGGCGGTGAGTGCAGCAATCTCCGACTGAAGCTGAAGAGACAGAGAAAGAAACGGGGGATTGAGTTAACAAATTACTCATGCACAAGCAAGCAACCAAGAAAGAGAGATGGAACTGGAAGAAGAAGAAGAAGAAGAGAAGAAGGCGTGCCTGTTTGCACTGTCTCTTGAGTTTGAGGTTGTCTTCGACGAGCCGGCGGACCTCCTTCTCGAGCTCCTGCGTGTAGGCCCTCTTCCTGGCCCTGGACCGCAGCGCCGACTCCCTGTTCTTCATCGCCCGGATGCTCTTGTGGCCGTCGTCGCTGCTGACGGCCAGCTGCTGGTCCTCCCCGCCGGTGCCGATGCTGAGGGAGAGGGAGGGCAGGCGGGCAGGCGGAGGGGCGGTGCTGGAGATGGAGGCGAGGGAGCTGAAGCCGCTGAGGCTCAGCTGCGGGCTGCCGGGCTCCTCCCACGACATCCCTATCTACGCCCCGCTTCCCCCGTGTGGTGTGCGCACTCACTGTGGTGTGGTGTAGACGTGCAGTGGAACTGGATGGAACAGAGGAGCTACAGGTCAAGAAGTGGATGATGAAGACGAAGCTGTAGCTATAGGCAGGTACTAGGTGGGCGGGCCATCGAATCAAACGGGGTGGGATTCGCGGGCTTTAAGTCAGGTCACTTTGGATCACCGACGTGTGGGGCCGCAAACCAACTGGCCGAGTGACACAAATTCGCACGACTTAAGTATGCAAATCTGAACCGGAATCAAACACACCACGTGAGCTCGCTGCTAGCTGCTTTGCTGCAAAGCAGCCACAGGAGTGAAGCAGAGAGACGGGCCCAGACGGAAGACGCCGACGGTCCAGCTTCATTGCTCCTCGGATTGGATCATTGCTCCTCGGATTGGATGAGATGGCATCATCCATCACGTCCCGCCAGAAAGTACTCCTGTGGATCAGAACGCCTTTCGCGGCACCATCACAGCCACAGGATGCCTGGCTGGGCTTCAGTGCACGTACGGCCATCGTCATCGTGTGCCATTCCAGTCGTCTCGTCGCGCTCGCTCACTAGAGTCCATCACAGTAGTAGTACAACTCACTACTGTAGAGAAGTAGAGTAGCTTGTTCACCTGCCTCTGGGCCTCGAAATCCCATAGGAATATGTGGAATGGAGTTCGGGAGATGATTTTCGTGTTTTTAACTTTTAGCTAAAGTTTAGCCGGATCTGACCATATCCGAAAGTATTTCAGGATATGACTCTTTTGCTATCGCCGGGTGGATGGTGTTGTTGTTGCTGCTGCTGTTGTTCTATTCTATCTTTCGGTTTTCTATGTTTCATTATCTGATTCTTTTTCAAAACATAAATTCATCAGTTTTCTTCGTTTCTTTCACGGTTTTCAATGGTTTTTTATTTTCTTTACTTATTTCTTGGTTTTTACTGTGTTTCTTTACTTTTCTTTCTTTCTTACTTGGTTTTCTTCGCTTTTCTTAGTTTTTTTTTCTCGACTTTCTCAGTTTTCATCCTTTTACATTGATTTTCTTAGGTTTTTATTTTTGTTTTTGTTTCCTTAGTTTTTCTTTATTTTTATTTTTCGTTTTTAGTGGGTTTCTTTGTTTCTTTGTCGATTTTCATCAGTTTCTTTTTTGTTCAACACGTGTCGACTTTCTTCAGTACAAATTAAACATTTTCATATACATCATAAATGTATTTTATATACATGTTGAATATTTTTAAATACATGATTAACATTTTTTGAAAACTTATATTTTTATGTATACTTGTTTCATACACATAGTATATTTTTGGTGTATATCTAATAAAACTTTAATACATATTTAATATTTTTCAAACACAATATTAACATTTTCAAATACATATCAACATTTTTTAATAGATGGTTAACATTTTTAATGGCAATAAGAAAATGTAAAACATAATTTATATTTTTTAATGTACCAGAAAATTTTTGTATACATTTTTAACATTTTAGAAATACAGAATCAACCTTAGTACAATATTTTTTTGATGTCCAATTTTATTTAATCTATGTTGTATATTTTTTTATACACCAGGAACATTTTATTCTAGTACATGTTTAATATTTTTTAAATACATTATCAATATTTTTGGATACACATTGTATTTTTGTATATGTGACAAAAAATGCTGTACACATTTAATATTATGCTTGATTAACATTTTGTTAACACATGATCAACTTATTTATCATACAAATTGTATCATTTTTGTATACATGAGAAACATTTTATCTATACATATTTAACCTTTTTCAAATGATTTGTTAACATTTTTCAAATATTTTATGTAAAGTGTTCTTTGTAATATATGTATTTAGAATATTTGGAATAATAAAAAAGAAAAAATGAAAACAAGAAACATGGGAAAAAGAAAAAAAGGAGGCAGTGGCCTGTGCCCTTCCGTGTGCTGCGCCGACCCATTCAGGGATGCATCTGACCAGAGCGCAGCCTACTTCTCGCTTTAAGCGAGACATAGGCGCGCCACAAGTTTACGCCCATGTGCGTCCACAAGGGGAAGGCTTCGCTGTAGCACAGGAAGAAATGAGCTGGCCCATTCCGTCTGCAGTCTATTTTTTATATTTCTACTTGAGTTTTTTAGTCGGGTTTTCACGCAAATAGACGGTTGTTATTTTTTGTGCTGGATATTTAAAAGCCCTATTAAAGTAAAACAAATGTATTTTTGGAAAATTGTTCAGTATGTATTTTATAGAAGTTCAGTATATACTAACAAAAGTTCAGTATATCTTAAAGAAAAGCTCAATGTATATTAAAAAAGTTTAGTGTTTATTAAAAAAGTTCATACTATATTGAAAAAATTTCATGTATATTAAAAAATGTTCATCATAAAATAACTATTGAGTGTGTATTATAAATATGTTCATCATATTTTTGAAAGTTAAATGTGTATTGAAAATTGTTCACATGTATTGGAAAATTGTTCACTGTATGTTGTCCAAGCACAAACTATAGACTGGAAAATGCAAAAAGAAAAAATGGAAGAAAAACTAGCAAAAAAATAATGTGAGTAGAAAATAAAAAAGGTGAAGAAAACGGACAACGAAAAGAATCCCAAAAGAAAAGCAAAAAACACTAAACAATAAACAATGGGAAAAAACTAGTTCAGGACCTCCCAAAAGGTTCCCAAAACCAGGATCCTTCAACGAAGAAAACAACATCGAAGTCGTGGGCTGGCCCAAATGGACGCGACAGATGGCTCGATTTCGGCGAAAGCTCATCTGTTTTCCCTTGGCGAGTGGCAAATAGGATTTGTCGAGATCAACCACCGACATCATAAACAAAAGTGCCACATGTCGGTAAGGTGCGATGCGCAAGGGCTATATATCGCTCTTTGAGAGACCAAGACTCAAGAGAGCGGTAGGATTAGCTGGCCCAGTAATGTAAAACCTTTCACCGGTTTTTATTTATTTTGGGAAGGTTCCATGCTATTTTATTTATATTTGTTTCTATTTATATTTAGAGTTTTCATTGTTTGTTCGATTTATTGAGTTCTTCTTCTTTTATTCCTTTTTTCAAATACATGACTACTCTTATTAATACACATTCTACATTTTCTTATACACCTAGAACAGTTTTTGATACACATTGATCATTTTCCAAATACATGATGAACATTTATTTGGTACATGTTAAAAACATTTTTTTCAAATGTTCGTTGCACTTTTTTTAAATGCATGCTGAATTTATTTTTAATGTTTGAAACATTTTTTTAACATTGTATAAGCATTTTTTAAAATATCATGAACATGTTAAAAGCATTTGTTTAATTCCAGCTTTGTCTACGCCGCCCTTCCTCCTCGTTGTCCATCCGTCGCCTAGGTACCCTTCGCCCATGCAACTGCCATCCATGGTGGACACCACACACGACAAGTGTTTTTCATAATGTCGTAGCCAATTTGTTGAATTTTTTTCCTTGCTTTAAAGCACAAAACGATAGATTCATACGACAAGTACTTCTACAGCAACTTCATGCATTCGTTTTCATCAAATGAGGAGGATGAAACGACGATGATGCAGGAGGTCCTTGTAGACATGAAGCGCGCGGAGGAGCATGTCCCGAATTTCAAGGGATTAATCAAGGGACATCGAAAGGATAATCGAAAGATGGCACGAGAGCATTTGACGATGGACGACTACTTTGCCCCCGATGCCCTATTAACGGATAATTTTTGCCGACGCTTTCGGATGCGGATTATTTTGATCTCCTTTACAATGGGTTGCGGACCTATGATGACAAAGGATGTCGTTGAAAAAATTGGACTCTCCGGTCAACAGAAGTGCATGGCTAGACTAACTGAAGGACAAACTCCTCCGTGCAACTATACCATCAATGATCATGACTACAAGGACTACTATCTGGTTGATGGTATCTATCCTCCGTTGGCGACCTTCGTCAAGACCAGCTCTTAGCCAGTTGATAAAAAAACACACTTTACCAAAGGACAAGAAGGAGGTAAAAAGGATGAGGAGAGTCCATTTGGAGTGCTTCAAGCCCGTTTTGCACTTTTTTTAGGACCTGCAAAATACATGGGATCTAGAGACCTCGTGGAAGGTGATAGCAGCTTGTTTGATCATGCACAACATGATTGTCGAGAATGAGGGTAAAGGAGCCGTCAGGGGTCTAGAAACTTGAGAACATAAGTGACCCTATATATCCAATTTCCAGCTTAGAGTTCGGTCATGTTTGAGGAGTTTGTCCAGACGCATCAACATATTAGGCATCAAGGAACTCATGAGCAGTTCAAAAATGATCTTATTGAGCATCTGTGGACACTTAAAGGAGACAACTAGAAAAATTGAATTCAATTTTGACTATTTTATTTGTAAACTTAGTGTGCTGGATTTCTAATATTTAATTTTGAACTAGTGTTGCATTTGAATATTTAAATTATGTTCATCTATTGTTATTTGAGTGTTGCTAACTTTTGAAAAACAAAAAATAGGTGCGGACAAGGGCGGACGTTTGATGGACAGGGGTTGGATAGCCGACTCCGGTGTCCATGTCCGCGGACGGATATTGAGTCCCATTTAAGAGACGCCATTTGAGATGCGCTTACTACACCATATTCCGTTGTTGTCGAGTCCAAGCATGCATATTGATGGATTATATATCGACTCGCAAAGCTATGTGTATTTATACAGGGACTATCACTAGTAGAAAACGGCTCATTTATCCCGATTCCAGAGGCCCTTTAGCCCCGGTTCTGGAATCGGGACTAAAGGGTCGGGACTAAAGTCCAAAACCTTTAGTCCCAGTTCGCTTACGAACCGGCACAGAAGGGGCTCCACGTGGCCGCTGCGGGGCGTCCAGGCAGGAGGACCTTTAGTCCCGGTTGGTAATTCCAACCGGGACCAAAAGGCTGCCACGCGTCAGCAGCTCGCAGGCGCTGGGTTTTTTTTTTGAAAGGGAGGGTTTATTAGAGGTTTTGGATGGTTTAATTAGGGGTTTCATATTGTGTTAGCTATAGCTCGTACATATAGAGAGAAGTGACCTCTCTTTCTCCCTGCTTGGTCGACGCTAGCTACTACATATAGAGAGAACTCGACGCTACTAAGCAAATGAAGGAATCATTAATTACACAAGATCGTCATGAACATATACAGAGAGAAGTGACCTCTCTTTCTCCAAGATTGGTCGAACAACAAGTTTTCGTATTTCTATCCGACGCTACTACATATATACAATATAACATATCTTACGATCCCTGACATCATCTAACGATAGTCAGCTTCAATTTCCACATGGTATTCTCCGTCTTTATGTATGACGTGGTCAAGAAAGAATCCCGCCAATTCCTGAATGAAACTCAGCACAATTGATGGTAATAAAATAAAATTGTGAATATTATTGTTTACGTACTTCATATTGTCTGTCAGAGTAGCCCCGCTGAGAGGTCGCGCTGTGTATGAACTCGCAAACGTAGTATCCACATAAATTATTCCCGCCTTCTTGCCACAAGCACTTTACGAGAATAGAGTTCAATCAAACTGATAATCAAGCATGATAAATGGTATTGATGAAATTAGAATCAATGGGAGATGCGCGGAACTAGCTAGTACTACTTACTTTCGGATGTGTAAATCGCAGCTCCCTCGGCAGTCCCGGAACAATTCTGGTGAACTCTTTTCAAACCCTGCCAGACAAAGAAAATAATTACTTGATATCCGGAAATGAACAAAGTTGTCGATATGATATGGTGCGCACCAATAAGTGATAATGATCGATTGAACTTACTTCTGGAGCATTGCAGTCATGTCCGCATACGTATTGGGATCTTTTCGTCTCAACTCTAAGACAGTTACTACTCCCCGGTCAAGCTTAATCTCTAGAAGAATAAAGTGGAAGCTACACACGCATGCTTAACTCATCAATTACATTACTATAACCTCGAGTAAGCGAAACCGAATATGCACAAGACAGTAACACTCACTTGAAATTGTAAGGAAAGAGTATTTTCCCTTTGTTTTGATTTCGAAGCAACGATTGTAGCAAGTTGTCCTCGGTATCTTCGACTCTGTTTTTAACCGACCATTCATTTATTGTATTTGGGTTAATGAACCCAATGTCATAGATTTGTGCTTTTTTGCATTCGACGCTCTTCAGTCTGCATAATATAGTGAGGACAATTATATATACATGCAATGAAAGAGCTGAGCTATAGAGACTTAATTACAGAAGTAATACTTACAGACAGTAGCAAGTCATGAGTTGTTTGTCGAGGGCGTCTTGATTGAATAACTGGAATAACTCCGCAAATTCAACAGGCATCACCTCAGTTCCAACGAGGTCGTGCTCCTCTTTAATTGCCAGCATCAAACTATTCTTCCCAGACTTCCTACAGGTATCCATATGTCATTCATGCAATCTTCGCATCATCGTTGTTAGAGGAGGATGATCAGGTTTGACGAGAGGCTTCCCGTGCTCGTATCTGAAGATATCTACTACCTCTAACATTTCAAACTGTACATCATCGGCCAGGTAATCAGCAGGATTGGTACCGGGCACTAGCCCCGGATGATTAGCGACGATATCGCTAGACACCTTGAGCGGGGGGCACGATTGCTTCGCCTGTTCGCCGAGCTGGGGAATTGTTTTCCCACTTCTTCGTTTTGCTTCTCTTGCAGCACTGCAAGTACTTCCCGACCGCTCCGCTTCCTTATATGTCCTTTCAATAATGCGCTCATAGTTGAATTGCGGCGGAGACGGTGGTGGTCGCTTAAGGGCACGCAGAGTGTGCTTCACTTTCACCTGATCTATTGTTTCCTTAGGAGGTGGAGGTTTCCGTGCAAAATGGGCCTCCACTTCGGCAACACTGATTTCCGCGGTTTCCTCGTCGGTCCTCTCATATGGTAACTTTTTCAGAGGCTTGAGGCTTGGACCGTATTTGAAAATTTTCCCGCCTCTTGTACTGCTAGCCGCCGGAGTGGCGTCGTCTCTCTTCCACCGTTGCTGACGTGGCGGAGTCCGCTGACACGCCAGAGGAGGCGGAGTGCTCCGACGCGCCGGAGGAGGCGGAGTGCCCTGATCACTCGCTGGAGGAGGAGGCGGAGTGCCCTGACTTGCCGGAGGAGGAGGAGGAGGAGGCGTCCAGTTTGGAAGCTTGATGTACTCCTTCCTCCATAGACATGTACTCCTCAAAGCATAAACCAGATGATTCTCCCCTTCACCTGTAGGGTGGTCAAGCTCATGCTCCTGAAATCCCTCCATTATTTCATCCACCGTCACAACAGCATAGCCATGTGGAATCGGACTGCAGTGAAAAGTTCCGTCAGCTTGAGGAGGTGCAATAGAGCTGACAACCGCCTTCAAAGTCAGGTTCTGCCATTTTGTCATAAGCTCGCAATGTTGAGCCTCCGTGATAGTATCCACGGGGTAGCGAGGAGCCGTGAAATCAGGCTAAACGAGCTCCGTGGAAGCCACGCTGCTTCTCCGCTGAGATGGTGGGGTAGCTTCTGGGGCAGGATCTTCGTGCCGCTGAGATGGTTGGCCGGCAGCTGCAAGTTCCTCTAGCTTCACTATTCTTGCATTGAGCTTCTGCATTTCGCTCAGCTCCGCTTTCCTCTTTCTCTCTCGGCTTTTGTAACCGCCTGCGCCGGGAAACCCAACCACCCACGGAACGAAGCCTGGTGTGCCTCGTGTTCGTCCAGGGTGCTCAGGATTCCCGAGGGCCTCAGTCAGCTCGTCCTTCTCTCTGTCGGGAATGAACGTCCCTTTCTGCGCTGCGCTGATATATTTCTGAAGCTTCTTGATGGGTATTGCAAGTTGCTTGTCTGTCCAACGACACTCCCCTGTTTCTGGGTCCAAAGTTCCCCCAACCCCAAAGAACCAAGTCCTTGAACGGTCTGGCCAGTTCAATGTCGCTGGTTGGACCCCTTTAGCAAGCAGGTCTTGCTCAGCTTTGTCCCACAACGGCCGGGCTTTGTAGTAGCCACCTGACCCCGTGTGATGGTGATACTTCTTCTTTGCAGCATTTTTCGTGTTTGTCTGTGACCTTTGCTTACCCTTCTCTGATGTCTTGTAGGCCACAAATGCGGGCCAGTGATCTCTTATCTTCTCATATCGGCCCTTGAATTCTGGAGTCTTCCCTTGCTCGACAAACTTTGTGTTCAACTCTTTCTTCCAGTTCCTGAATAGATCTGCCATCTTCTTAAGAGCAAACGCCTTGACCTTTGGCTCTATAACTGGCTTATTGGGATCCTCCTCTGGCGGTAGGGTGAAATTTTCCATCAGCGCGGTCCAAAGATCAGCTTTCTGTCTATCCTGGACATAAGAAACTTCAGGGTGGTCCTTACTCTTATTCCATTGCTCGACACTGATCGGGACGCTGTCCCTAACAATAGCTCCGCACTGACTAACAAATGTGTCCTTCGTTCGCTTGGGTTCAATCGGTTGGCCATCGTCCGCGATTGCTGTGATCATGAACCTTTCATCCTGGCGCAACCTTTTTTTCGGGACTCATCTCCTTACGGAAGTTTGGCTCGATCCGGAGGGCCGTAAAAGAAGAAAGAAGCGTTAATATATGTACATACCAAAACAATTAATGCATCAAGTCAGCACAGGCTTAATTAATATATATACCTCACCGGACTTTGCAACAGCTCCCTCCTCCGTTCGGTCACCGGAGCCGTCATCATGGTCTTCTTCCTCCGCCATTCGGTCACCGGAGCCGTCATGATCTCCTTCCTCCTCCAATGTTGGATCACCGGAGCCGTCATCCTCTCCTTCCTGACCATCGGTGTCGTTGAGAAACGACAAGACATCACCTCCGTCGCGGATTATATCCCCCAACAACTCTTCTTGTTCTAAGTCTCTGTCCATAGTTTCTGCAAATATTACAACATGGCAATATACAAACACGAGAGATGGATATATTAGTGGCAAACATAGACCTAGCTAATTAATAACAACAAGGAATCATATGCATATATGAGCAATGGATTAGTTGCGGACCGCCTCTCTCATGCATGTCCGACGTCCCCCCTCATGTCGAAGTTATCGGGGTTATACTTTCAGGAGATGACACTTTGCAAAAAATAATCGCTATGCCTCGACAACGCTCTTTAAACTTGGTAAATTTGGGTGGCCTCGACGCTTCTGGGGTTTGGGGTGGCCTTGACAACGCTTCTAGGGTTTGGGGTGGCCTCGACAATGCTTTTTCAGTCTCGGTTTGGCGAGAGGGGGTTGATCGACGTCCCCCCTCATGTTGAAGAGTTACCGGAGTTTTCTATGAACAAAAAAAATACTACCTATCACATCTCAGTCCTGGTTTGGGTGGACTCGAGAGTTTGGTCGGGCGAGCGGGGGTTGATCGACGTCCCCCCTCATGTTGAAGAGTTACCGGAGTTTTCTATGAACAAAAAAATACTACATATCACATCTCAGTCCCGGTTTGGGTGGACTCGAGAGTTTGGTCGGGCGAGAGGGGGTTGATCGACGTCCCCCCTCATGTTGAAGAGTTACCGGAGTTTTCTATGAACAAAAAAATACTACCTATCACATCTCAGTCCGGTTTGGGTGGACTCGAGAGTTGGTCGGGGGGAGGGGGTTGATCGACGTCCCCCCTCATGTTGAAGAGTTACCGGAGTTTTCTATGAACAAAAAAATACTACCTATCACATCTCAGTCCCGGTTTGGGTGGACTCGAGAGTTTGGTCGGGCGAGAGGGGGTTGATCGACGCCCCCCTCATGTCGAAGTGCTAGGAGTTTTCTATGAACAAAAAAAAATTCTACATGACATGTCCGACGTCCCCGCCTCTCTCATGAACAAAAAAAAATATTCTATGAATAAAAAAAACATCATATTCTATGAACAAAAAAACATCATATTCCATCCACATCCATGCATACATATGAACAAAAAAACATCATATATATGATCATCTATGAAAAAAAATCATATTCTATGAAAAAAAATCATCATATATATGAACAAAAAAATTATGAAAAATCAGGACATATTATCATATATACACATACATATCATCATATACACTACATATCATCTATGAAAAAAAATCATCATATATATGAAAAAAAAACAGGACAGAGAGAGGAGGACAGGGAGGAAGGGGGCGCCGGCCGGACCGAACGGGGAGGAGTGGTGCGGCGTGGTCTGGGCAGGCCGGGGGCGCGGCGTCGGGGCAGGGGCACGGGGCGGCCGGCGTCGAGGTAGTGGGCACGGGGCGGCCGACGTCGAGGCAGGGGGCACGGGGCGGCGCGTCGGGGCAGGGCAGAGGCGTGGGGCGGCGCGTCGACGTCGGGGCAGGGACGGCGACGGCGACGAGGAGCGGGCGGCGACGGTGACGGCGACCTCGGGGCGGCTCGGGGAGGCGACGGCGTCGAGGGCAGCAGCAGCAGCCTGGCGGCGTCGTCGAGAGAAGAATGGCGGGTGAGGGGAAATTTCCTAAGTCTTGGGTTATATAGCAACCACCTTTGGTCCCGGTTCGTGGCACCAACCGGGACCAATACCCCCCTTTAGTCCCGGTTGGTGCCACAAACCGGGACCAAATGTCTCTTTTCGTCAGCCCAAAGGGCGGGAAGCAGAGACCTTTGGTCCCGGTTGGTGGCACGAACCGGGACGAAAGGGTAGCATTGGTCCCGGTTGGTGTCACCAACCGGGACCAAAGGTGGGTATTGGTCCCGGTTGGTGCCACCAACCGGGACGAAAGGGGTGTGCTGCCCGGGGCCAAAAGTTTAGTCCCACCTCGCTAGTTGAGAGGGCTCGAGAGTTGTTTATAAGCGCTGCTGCGCTGACCCTCTCGAGCTCCTCTCAACTGCTGGCTTACGGGCCTAATGTCACACTCCTCTGCCTGTGGGCCTACTGGGCCTGATGCGGGCCTGAATCCTGGCCCAACTAGCTGGTTGGGTTTCTAGTCGTATTCAGGCCGTGGTGGCCCAGTAGGTGGCATTTTTTATTTTTTTTATTTTTTTTCTTTTTTGCTTTATTTATTTTCTTCTGTTTGTACTTACTAAATACTTACAGTTTTTCAGTGATTCTTTTTTGCTTTTAGGTCACAAAAATTATAAACTTTCTATTAGTGCCATTAGTTTTCAAATTTGAATAGTTTAAATTTGAATTCTTTTAAATTTGTGTGAATCACTAGTTTGTGAATAACTTTACTATAAAAATAGATTTTCGAGTGATTCTTTTTCCTGCTATTTAATATTACTGTGTTTTATCATTATATTCAATTTGATAATTTTTAGGTTATTTTAAATGTCTCTTTTAATCAAAAACAGATTTTTTTATTTTTAGTTTTTGCATATTAAAATTTCTAACAAAAAATTATTGAAAATTCTTTTTGCTATTAATGTTTTGAACAAAAATACTTTGTTAATTTTAGTTGCATAAATTTTATAAAAAAATCATTTCAAAAATACTAGAGGTTTATAAAATCTTTTTAGTTGATTCCTTTTGCTATTAGAGTTTTATAAAAGCTTTTTAGTTGATTCTTTTTGCTATTGAAGAATGTTATAGTTTTATTTTAGTTGATCATAACAGAATATTTTAATTGATTATTTTTAGTTCATTCTTTTTGCTATTAGAGTTTCATAAAAGTTTTCTAGTTCATTCTTTTTGCTATTAGTTCATTCTTTGAGTTAAATGACCCTGAAATTGAAAAGCACTTCAAATGAACTCTGAAAAGGTTGAAAGTTGGCAATGCATCATCATTTCACCCACATAGCATATGCTAAAAAGTTGAGAGGGTTACGGCAAAAGCTGGATGCACTTCGTGTACAAAGTGGATAATCTCTTTCGAAGTATCAGAGTTTCATACGAAAATTCATCTGTTACAAAGGGATTTCATTTTTTTGAACTTATTTGAACTCCAGACTTTTTGTGTGTTCAAAATGCACCATTCAAAGCCACATCATTAATTTTCAACCCTTTCTGACTTCATTTGGTATTTTTCATGCATTTACTGATTTTTTGAAGCTAAATGACTCTGAAATTGAAAAGCACTACAAATGAACTCTGAAAAGGTTGAAAGTTGGCATGGTATCATCATTTCACCCACATAGCATGCTCTAAAAAGTTGAGAGGGTTATGGCAAAAACTGGATGCACTTCGTGTACAAAATGGATAGTCTCTTTCGAAGTATATCAGGGTTTCGGACGAAAACTCATCTGTTACAAAAGGATTTCATTTCTTGACATGTAACTGCAGTGATATTCTAGATCAAAGGCATCATCATAATAGTTGTGGAGAGAAAGTCTTTACTTTTTCTTCGCTTGTGTCCTTTGCTTATTGCACCGTAACCATGGATAATCTTCATCGTTTAACAGGGTGTTTGGGTCAGCCTTGACTTTGAAGGGAGGAATTTCATGAAACTTTTCATAATCTTCAGACATGTCTGTCTTGCCCTCCACTCCCACGATGTCTCTTTTTCCTGAAAGAACTATGTGGCGCTTTGGCTCATCGTATGATGTATTCGCTTCCATATCTTTTCTTTTTCTCGATTTGGTAGACATGTCCTTCACATAGAAAATCTGCGCCACATCATTGGCTAGGACGAATGGTTCGTGTGTGTACCCAAGATTGTTCAGATCCACTGTTGTCATTCCGTACTGTGGGTCTACCTGTACCCCGCCTCCTGACAGATTGACCCATTTGCACTGAAACAAAGGGACCTTAAAATCATGTCCATAGTCAAGTTCCCATATGTCCACTATGTAACCATAATATGTGTCCTTCCCCCACTTGGTTGCTGCATCAAAGCGGACACCACTGTTTTGGTTGGTGCTCTTTTGATCGTGGGCGACCGTGTAAAATGTATTCCCATTTATCTCGTACCCTTTGTAAGTCAATACAGTCGAAGATGGTCCCCTGGCCAACGAGTACAGCTCATCAGAAACATCGTTGTCACCCATGAGACGTGTTTGCAACCAACTGCCGAAAGTCCTGATGTGTTCACATGTAATCCAGTCGTCACACTGCTCCGGGTGTTTGGAGCACAGAATATTCTTGTGTTCATTGACATACGGGGTCACCAAGGTAGAATTCTGTAGAACTGTGTAGTGTGCTTGAGACCAAGAATGCCCGTCCCTACATATTATTGAGTCCGCTCCTAGCGTGCCTTTTCCAGTCAGTCTCCCCTCATATCGTGATTGAGGGAGACCAATCTTCTTAAGGTCAGGAATGAAGTCAACACAAAACCCAATGACCTCCTCTGTTTGATGGCCCGTGGAGATGCTTCCTTCTGGCCTAGCACGGTTACGAACATATTTCTTTAAGACTCCCATGAACCTCTCAAAGGGGAACATATTGTGTAGAAATACAGGGCCCAGAATGGCAATCTCGTCGACTAGATGAACTAGGACGTGCGTCATGATATTGAAGAAGGATGGTGGGAACACCAGCTCGAAACTGACAAGACATTGCGCCAGATCACTCCTTAACCTTGGTAGGATTTCTGGATCGATCACCTTCTGAGAGATTGCATTGAGGAATGCACATAGCTTCACAATGGCTAATCAAACGTTTTCCGGTAGAAGCCCCCTCAATGCAACTGGAAGTAGTTGCGTCATAATCACGTGGCAGTCATGAGACTTTAGGTTCTGAAACTTTTTCTCTGCCATATTTATTATTCCCTTTATATTCGACGAGAAGCCAGACGGGACCTTCATACTGAGCAGGCATTCAAAGAAGATTTCCTTCTCTTATTTGGTAAGAGCGTAGCTGGCAGGACCTTCATACTGCTTTGGAGGCATGCCGTCTTTTTCGTGCACACGTTGCTGGTCCTCCCGTGCCTCCGGTGTATCTTTTGTCTTCCCATACATGCCCAAGAATCCTAGCAGGTTCA
Organism: Thinopyrum elongatum; assembly: GCA_011799875.1. Taxonomy (NCBI): domain Eukaryota; kingdom Viridiplantae; phylum Streptophyta; class Magnoliopsida; order Poales; family Poaceae; genus Thinopyrum; species Thinopyrum elongatum. Next base: position 617,120,008 of record CM022298.1, on the reverse strand, counting down.
CGCAAAGATTCTTCATCACGTGCATCACGTCGATTGCAGAGCGGACCTCTAGGTCTTTCCAGTAGGGTAGGTCCCAAAATATAGGTTTCTTCTTCCACATGGGTGCGCGTCCCTTAGCGTCATTCGGAACAGATAGTCCGCCGGGACCCTTTCCAAAGATTACTTGTAAATCATTGACCATAGCAAGTATGTGATCACCAGTACGAATGGCGGGCTTCTTCTGGTGATCTGCCTCGCCTTTGAAATGCTTGCCTTTCTTTTGACATTGATGGTTGGTCGGAAGAAATCGACGATGCCCCAGGTACACATTCTTCCTGCATTTGTCCAAATATATACTTTCGGTGGCATCTAAACAGTGCGTGCATGCGTGGTATCCCTTGTTTGTCTGTCCTGAAAGGTTACTGAGAGCAGGCCAATCATTGATGGTTACAAACAGCAATGCATGTAGGTCAAATTCCTGCTCGTCGTGCTCATCCCACACACGTACACCTTTTTCATTCCACAGCTGTAAAAATTCTTCAACTAATGGCCTTAGGTACACATCAATGTCGTTGCCGGGTTGCTTAGGGCCTTGGATGAGCACTGGCATCATAATGAACTTCCGCTTCATGCACAGCCAAGGAGGAAGGTTATATATACATAGAGTCACGGGCCAGGTGCTATGATTGCTGCTCTGCTCCCCAAAAGGATTAATGCCATCCACGCTTAAACCAAACCATACGTTCCTTGTGTCACCTGCAAAGTCCCCCCACTTTCTCTCGATTTTTCTCCACTGCGACCCGTCAGCGGGTGCTCTCAACTTCCTGTCTTTCTTACGGTCCTCTTTGTGCCATCGCATCAACTTGGCATGCTCTTTGTTTCTGAACAGACGTTTCAACCGTGGTATTATAGGAGCATACCACATCACCTTGGTAGGAACCCTCTTCCTGGGGAGCTCACCGTCAACATCACCAGGGTCATCTCGTCTGATCTTATACCGCAATGAACTGCATACCGGGCATGCGTTCAAATCCTCGTACGCACCGCAGTAGAGGATGCAGTCATTAGGGCATGCATGTATCTTCTGCACCTCCAATCCTAGAGGGCATAGACCTTCTTTGCTCCGTACGTACTGTCGGGCAATTCATTATCCTTTGGAAACTTCTTCTTCAATATTTTCAGTAGCTTCTCAAATCCGTTGTCAGATACACCATTGTCTGCCTTCCATTGTAGCAATTCCAGTGTGGTACCGAGCTTTGTGTTGCCATCTTCGCAATTGGGGTACAACCCTTTTTTGTGATCCTCTAACATGCAATCGAACTTCAACTTCTCCTTTTCACTTTCGCATTGTCTCTTTGCATCAACAATGACCCGGCGAAGATCATCATCGGGCACATCGTCTGGTTCCTCTTGATCTCTAGCTTCCCCCGTTGCAGCATCACCGTATTCAGGGGGCACATAGTTGTCATCATCCTCTTCTTCTTTGTTGTCTTCCATCATAACCTCTCTTTCTCCGTGCTTGGTCCAAACATTATAGTGTGGCATGAAACCCTTCTCAAGCAGGCGGATGTGAAGGGTTTTCGCGTCAGAGTAAGACTTCGTATTCCCATAGATAGGGCATGGACAACACATAAAACCATTCTGCTTGTTTGCCTCAGCCACTTCGAGAAAATTATGCACGTCCTTAATGTACTCGGAGATGCGTCTGTCACCGTACATCCATTGCCGGTTCATCTGCGTGCATTATATATAATTAAGTGTGGCAAAAACCATTACAGAACATCATGAATAGAGAAGTGACCAAATTAATAGAAGTTCATCATCACATTAAAACCAAAGTACAGTAGTGATCAAATGTTATTACTGAAAAAATAAATACATATAGTTCATACATAGTTCTCATTGAACAACATATAGCTCTCTAGAGCATCTAATTAAACCATTTTAATGCAACAACAAATGCGATCATAATCGCAGCTAAGGTAACAATTGATCCAACGGCATAATGATACCAAGCCTCAGTATGAATGGCATAATTTTTTAATCTTTCTAATCTTCAAGCGCATTTTATCCATCTTGATCTTGTGATCATCAACGATATCCGCAACATGCAACTCCAATGCCATCTTCTCCTCCTCAATTCTTTTCAATTTTTTCTTCAAGTAATCGTTTTCTTTTTAACTAAATTTAACCTCTCGACAAGAGGGTCGGTTGGAATTTCCGGTTCATATACCTCCTAGATAAAACATCTATGTCACATTGGTCGGCATAATTGTCATAAACACTAAATGAAACAAATAGTTATAAAAGATAATATATTCCACATCCGAATCATAGACAGGATGAGGGCCGACGGGGGCGGATACCAAAACCATCGCACTATATAATAACAAATAATAATAAAAGTAAGAAAATTATACAAGTATCAATCTAAATCATACAAGTAAGAATTTTTTTTCTTTTAGAAAGAAGATAAGAACAAGAGGCTCACCACGGTGGTGCCGGCGACGAGATCGGCGCGGGCGATCGACGGCGGTGAGGATGGGGACGGGACAGGACGGACCGCCAAACCTAGACAAATCTTGAGGGAAATGGAGTTTGGACAAGGAGCTTCGAGAGGAGAAAGCTTAAGTGTGGCTCGGGCATTTCATCGAACACCTCATGTGCATAGAAGGTGAGCTAGAGCACCACAAAGCTCTCCCACGGCCGGCCAAAAAAACAGAGCAATGCACTGCTCTGCTCGCGGGCAGGGGGTATATATAGGCATCTCTTTAGTCCTGGTTGGTGGCTAAAACCGGGACTAAAGGACCACATTTGGTCCCGGTTCCAGCCACCAACCGGGACTAAAGGTTGTGGGCCAGGAGCGAGGCCCATTGGTCCCGGTTCGTGTCTGGAACCGGGACCAAAGGGGTCAGACGAACCGGGACCAATGGCCCCCGAGGCCCGGCCGGCCCCCTGGCCTCACGAACCGGGACTAATGCCCCCTTTGGTCCCGGTTCGTGACTGAACCGGGATGAATGCCCTTACCCAGGCTTCAACCATAGCTCTGTTTTCTACTAGTGTATGACAGAAATGGAGTTTTTTGCTTCTTAAGAAAACTATATTTTGTCATTTGTCCCCTCAGTTATCTCTCGCTAGCCCCGCCATTGTATATATATGTCAACTCTGAATCGCAGTTTCATGGCAACACCACAATGAGCTCATGCCAGTCATGTCATTTTTCGAGTCTGCCTGACTCTGGTCCTCATTGAGTTTGTCCGTTTGGACGTACTTGACGAAGCTCCGACGTAGATTCATGCCGTCTCTTTAGGGCAGCGAAGTTACGGTTTCTCGCCGTGTGTGCCCGACAACGAGATTTAGTGTCAGTCAGTGGCGGAGACAAGGGGACCAGCAGGGGCCCTGGCCCCCCTCCTAAGATCACTGATTTGCTGCTAGTTAGTAGATGAACAGATAATTTAGACAAAATAGATGTATTAGTATTGTTTGGCCCCTGTTATCAAATGAATGTTCGAATCATTTGGCCCACTTGATCCTTAATTACTGGCTCCTTCACTGGTGTCAGTTGCTTCAGATTGATACAAGGGTTCAACGACGACGACTGCAACTTTAGGGTGCTAGTTCTTAGAGGCACGTGCACGGAGACTTCCGGATTTCATCGACAAGATCAAGCCAGTTTCGATAGAGAAGCAGTGACAACGACGCGTCGGCGCCTCTTTCTGGGGGCGGTAGTGATCATTCGGTTGTCTATAGACTTCAATGAAATTTTTATTCTGTTTAACGTGCTTTGTATTTAGTATAATAGATCTTAGATTTTTCTCGAAGGAAAAGGTGATGCCGCCATAGTCGACCCTGCAAGATCCAGAGAGGACGCAGATCATGAGGTTTGGGCTGCGATGGTGCCGGCCGTTGGAAAATACCAACTTTACTGATGGGCGCTTGCACTCGCGCTGGGTGGCTCGTGACGTCCCGGACGTGGAGCACGGGGCTTTTGCCTCTGGGGACGACATGGAGCCAACGATGGTTCGACTGGATCCCATCACTTGCCATTTCAAGGAGACCGGCCGGTGAATGGAGAATAAACTTTGTTACTACGTATTAATCACCTGCCGACTTGCGTGTGAGGTGGCGCAAGATCTTGTTCTGGTGCAGGATGAGCCGAAAAGTTAGTGGTTAATCATGGGAAAGCTAGGCACGCTGCCATGGATAGCGATCCGCGCGCATGGCCTCCGTCTCGTCCCTGGTCCAGCGCCAGCGCCACCAACCGCGCGCACTGCACCGAGCCACTGATGGAAGTAGAAGAAGACACCGGAGAGTAACATGCATGCGTCTTTCCCGCTGGTGCCGGGCTGTGGCTTCACGCACCGCTGGCTGCATGCATGCATGCATGCAAGCTTTTTTTTAAGGGAGAGAGAGGCAAGACCATGCATGCAAGCTTTGTGTCTGCACTGTACGCATGCACGGTGGTAGGTGTCGTGTCAGGCATCTCCATAGCCAGATCTGTCCATTCCTTGTGGCCGCTCGCAGCCGGCACGGCACGCAGCAGCAGAGCAGGCTCACATGTGTGAGTGCTTCCGTCCGTGAGGGACACATGTGTGAGCGTCGTAAAGCGCGCGAATACCATGCGAAATTTAGCATGGAACTGCGCGAAGTATTCTTCCTCCCGCCTTCTCTCGGGACTGAAAGCGAACGTGATTGTTTCGTACGTGACGCGGCCCGTGCACGCATGCGAGAAAACGACACGAAGAAACCGCCTTCAAGTTGGAACGAGCCCATGTGCCAAGTATAGTTCAGTGTCACGCGGGAGCGGGAAACATCTATACTCTGTGCTCTTTGTGGCTTAGCTGGCGGTAGTGGTGGTATACTACGTACGTATGACGGTATTAGCCAGGTGGACACGCAGTGGGCTGGGACAAAAAGGGCAGGCTAGGTTATTCTTCATGCTCCTAGATAGCATCTGTGAAGCATCTGCAGCCGGGCTCCCCAGATCGTTCCTAGACATTCGGACGGGTGCCCGTCACTTATCGATCAAAATAATCTGATCCAGACGCACTTCTCATTCCGGTCATGGAATTCGGACTGACCGGCACTACTCAAACCTAACCCAAACCTGAGGCAGGTTCGGAGAGATCCGGACGCGCATGGGCACGTCCGCCATGTCAGCCAGACCCATGGTAGCCCACCCAGACCCCCACATATATTCCACATCCAGACAAACCTTGAACCGAACTCAACACACTCCACTACATTCTCTCTCTCTCTGTATCCGTCTCCTTCTTTTCTCGTCCCATCCGCTTCCAATACATGGCGAGCGACAGCAGTAGCACCGCCTCCGGTGGCGATCTGGCAGCTCCGATGACTGGGAGAGCCTGATGCGGGATGTAGAGTCGGATGACATGCAGGGCCCTCCGCGTTGTGCTGCGGCAATCGTGGTTGGACCGGGGCGGCAGCGGAAGCTCGGATTCCGCGCCGTCCCCCGTCACCCGGCTGAAGAAAATATGCCCTAGAGGCAATAATAAAGTTGTTATTTATATTTTCTTATATCATGATAAATGTTTATTATTCATGCTAGAATTGTATTAACCGAAAACTTGATACATGTGTGAATACATAGACAAAACACAGTGTCCCTAGTATGCCTCTACTAGACTAGCTCGTTAATCAAAGATGGTTAAGTTTCCTAACCATAGACATGTGTTGTCATTTGATGAACGGGATCACATCATTAGGAGAATGATGTGATGGACAAGACCCATCCGTTAGCTTAGCATAAATGATCGTTCAGTTTTATTGCTATTGCTTTCTTCATGTCAAATACATATTCCTCCGACTATGAGATTATGCAACTCCCGGATACCGGAGGAATGCCTTGTGTGCTATCAAACATCACAACGTAACTGGGTGATTATAAAGATGCTCTACAGGTATCTCCGAAGGTGTTTGTTGGGTTGGCATAGATCGAGATTAGGATTTGTCACTCCGAATATCGGCGAGGTATCTCTGGGCCCTCTCGGTAATGCACATCATAAGAAGCCTTGCAAGCAAAGTGACTAATGAGTTAGTTGCAGGATGATGTATTACGGAACGAGTAAAGAGACTTGCCAGTAACGAGATTGAACTAGGTATGAAGATACCGACGATCGAATCTCGGGCAAGTAACATGCCGATGGACAAAGAGAATAACGTATGTTGTCATAACGGTTCGACCGATAAAGATCTTCGTAGAATATGTGGGAGCCAATATGAGCATCTAGGTTCCGCTATTGGTTATTGACCGGAGATGTGTCTCGGTCATGTCTACATAGTTCTCGAACCCGTAGGGTCCGCACGCTTAACGTTCGATGACGATATTGTATTATATGAGTTATGTGATTTGGTGACCGAATGTTGTTCGTAGTCCCGGATGAGATCACGGACATGACGAGAGTCTCGGAATGGTCGAGAGGTAAAGATTTATATATGGGAAGTCATATTTTGGGTTCCGAAAAAAGTGCAGTTTTTTTGGTATTGTACCGGGAAGCTTCCAGAAGGTTCTGGAGGATTCCGGAGGGGTCCGGAAGTCCACAAGTGGGTCCACCACGTCCCAAGGGCTGGCATGGGCTAAGGGGAGGCGCCCTGGCCTTATTGGGCTAGGCGCACTAAGTCCTCAAAAGCCCATGTGGCTAGGGAAGGCAAAAAGGGAAGGAATCCTAGTAGGAATAGGATTGGACTTGGAGTCCAAGTCCACGTGTTTACTATTCACGGTTACTGTTCACGTGACACTATTCCTTCTACTCCAAGCCCCTGCACATATATAAATAGAGCGGAGGGGGCGCCCCAAAGAGACACAACATCAATTGTTAGCCGTGTGCGGCGCTCCCCTCCACAGTTTACACCCCCGGTCATATTCTCGCGGTGCTTAGGCGAAGCCCTGCGCGGATCACACCACCATCACCGTCACCACGCCGTCGTGCTGACGGAACTCATCTACTACCTCGACACCTTGCTAGATGAAGAAGGCGAGGGACGTCACCGAGCTGAACGTGTGCAGAACTCGAAGGTGCCGTACGTTCGGTACTCGATCGGTGGAGCGCGAAGAAAGTTTGACTACATCAACCGCGTTGTGAAACGCTTCCGCTTACGGTCTACGAGGGTACGTAGACACACTCTCTCCCTCGTTGCTATGCATCTCCTAGATAGATCTTGCGTGAACGTAGGAATTTTTTTGAAATTGCACGTTCCCCAACAGTGGCATCCGAGCCAGGTCTATGCGTAGATGATATGCACGAGTAGAACACAAAGAGTTGTGGGCGATAATAGTCATACTGCTTACCACCAACGTCTTACTTTGATTCGGCGGTATTTTTGGATGAAGCGGCCCGGACCGACATTACATGACCGCGTTCATGAGACTGGTTCTACCAACGTGCTTTGCACACATGTGGCTGGCGGGTGTCTGTTTCTCCAACTTTAGTTGAATCGAGTTTGACTACGGCCGGTCCTTGTTGAAGGTTAAAACAGCACATTTGACGAAAAATCATTGTGGTTTTGATGCGTAGGTAAGAACTGTTCTTGCTAGAAGCCCGTAGCAGTCACGTAAAACTTGCAACAACAAAGTAGAGGACGTCTAACTTGTTTTTGCAGGGCATGCTGTGATGTGATAGGGTCAAGACATGATGTGATATACGTTATTGTATGAGATGATCATGTTTTGTAAAAGTTATCGGCAACTGGCAGGAGCCTTATGGTTGTCGCTTTATTGTATGAAATGCAATCGCCATGTAATTGCTTTACTTTATCACTATGCGGTAGCGATAGTCGTAGAAGCAATAGTTGGCGAGACGACAACGACGCTACGATAGAGATCAAGGTGTCAAGCCGGTGACGATGGAGGTCATGATGGTGCTTTGGAGATGGAGATCAAAGGCACAAGATGATGATGGCCATATCATGTCACATATTTTGATTGCATGTGATGTTTATCTTTTATGCATCTTATTTTGCTTAGTACGACGGTAGCATTATAAGATGATCCCTTAACTAAATTTCAAGGTATAAGTGTTCTCCCTGAGTATGCACCATTGCGAAAGTTCTTCGTGCTGAGACACCACGTGATGATCGGGTGTGATAGGCTCTACGTTCACATACAACGGGTGTAAGACAGTTTTGCACATGCTGAATACTCAGGTTAAACTTGACGAGCCTAGCATGTACATGCATGACCTCGGAACACTGGAGACCGAAAGGTCGAACGTGAATCATATAGTAGATATGATCAACATAGAGATGTTCACCATTGAAGACTACTCCATCTCACGTGATGATCGGACATGGTTTAGTTGATTTGGATCACGTGATCATTTAGATGACTCGAGGGATGTATATCTAAGTGGGAGTTCTTAAGTAATTTGATTAATTGAACTTAATTTATCATGAACTTAGTCCTGGTAGTATTTGCAAATTATGTTGTAGATCAATAGCTCGCGTATAGCTCCCCTATTTTATTTTAGATATGTTCCTAGAGAAAAACTAAGTTGAAAAATGATAATAGCAATGATGCGGACTGGGTCCGTGATCTGAGGAATATCCTCGTTGCTGCACAGAAGAATTATGTCCTTGATGCACCGCTAGGTGATAGACCTATTGCAGGAGCAGATGCAGATGTTATGAACATTTGGCAAGCTCGATATGATTACTACTTGATAGTTTAGTGCACCATACTTTACGGCTTAGAACCGGGACTTCAAAACCGTTTTGAACGCCACGGAGCATATGAGATGTTCCAAAGAGATGAAATTGGTATTTCAGACTCATGCCCGTGTCGAGAGGTATGAGACCTCTGACAAGTATTTTGCCTACAAGATGGAGGAGAATAGCTCAGCTAGTGAGCATGTGCTCAGAACGTCTGGGTACTACAATCGCTTGAATCAAGTGGGAGTTAATCTTCCAGATAAGATAGTGATTAACAGAGTTCTCTAGTCACTATCACCAAGTTACTAGAACTTCATGATGAACTATAATAAGCAAGGGATGACGAAAACAATTCCCAGGCTCTTCGCGATGCTGAAATCGGCGAAGGTAGAAATCAAGAAATAGCATCAAGTGTTGATGGTTGACAAGACCACTAGTTTCAAGAAAAAGGGCAAGGGAAAGAAAGAGAACTTCAAGAAGAATGGCAAGCAAGTTGTCACTCTCGTGAAGAAGCCCAAGTCTGGACCTAAGCCTGAAACTGAGTGCTTCTACTGCAAAGGAAATGGTCACTGGAAGCGGAACTACCCCAAATTTTTGGCGGATAAGAAGGATGGCAAAGTAAACAAAAGTATATTTGATATACATGATATTGATGTGTATTTTACTAGTGTTCATAGTAGCCCTTGGGTATTTGATACCGGTTCATCTGCTAAACATTAGTAACTCGAAACAGGAGTTGCAAAATGAACAGAGACTAGTTAATGACGAGGTGACGATGAGTGTTGGAAGTGATTCCAAGGTTGATAAGATCACCATCGCACACTCCCTCTTCCTTTGGGATTAGTGTTGGACCTAAATAAATGTTATTTGGTGTTTGCATTGAGCATGAATATGATTTGATCATGTTTATTGCGATACGGTTATTCATTTAAGTCAGAGAATAATTGTTGTTCTGTTTAAATGAATAAAACCTTCTATGGTCATACACTCAATATAAATGGTTTATTGAATCTCGATCGTAGTGATACCCATATTCATAATATTGATGCCAAAAGATGCAAAGTTGATAATGATAATGCAACATATTTGTGGCACTGCCGTTTAGGTCATATTGGTGTAAAGCGCATGAAGAAACTCCATGCAGATGGACATTTGGAATCACTTGATTATGAATCATTTGATGCTTGCGAACCATGCCTCATGGGCAAGATGACTAAGACTCCGTTCTCCTGAACAATGGAGCGAGCTAATGACTTGTTGGAAATAATACATACCGATGTATGCGGTCCGATGAGTGTTGAAGCTCGCGGCGGATATCGTTATTTACTGACCTTCACAGATGATTTGACCAGATATGGGTATATCTACTTAATGAAACATAAGTCTGAAACATTTGAAAAGTTTAAAGAATTTCAGAGTGAAGCATCGTAACAAGAAAATAAAGTTTCTACGATCTGATCGCGGAGGCGAATATTTGAGTTACGAGTTTGGTCTTCATTTAAAACAATGTGGAATAGTTTCGCAATTCACGCCACCTGGAACACCACAGCGTAATGGTGTGTCCGAACGTCGTAATCGTACTTTATTAGATATGGTGCGATCTATGATGTCTCTTACCGATTTACCACTATTGTTTTGGGATTATGCATTAGAGACAGCTGCATTCACGTTAAATAGGGCACCATCTAAATCCGTTGAGACGACACCGTATGAACTGTGGTTTGGCAAGAAACCTAAATTGTCGTTTCTTAAAGTTTGGGGTTGCGATGCTTATGTGAAAAAGCTTAAGCCTGATAAGCTCGAAGCCAAATCGGAGAAGTGCGTCTTCATAGGATACCCAAAAGAAACTGTTGGGCACACCTTCTATCACAGATCCGAAGGCAAAAATCTTTGTTGCTAAGAATGGATTCTTTCTAGAGAAGGAGTTTCTCTCGAAAGAAGTGAGTGGGAGGAAAGTAGAACTTGATGAGGTAATTGTACCTTCTCTTGAATTGGAAAGTAGTTCATCACAGAAATCAGTTCCAGTGATGCCCATGCCAATTAGTGAGGAAGCTAATGATGATGATCATGAAACTTCAGATCAAGTTACTACCGAACCTCGTAGGTCAACCAGAGTACGTTCCGCACCAGAGTGGTACGGTAATCCTGTTCTGGAAGTCATGTTACTAGACCATGACGAACCTACAAACTATGAGAAAGCGATGATGAAGCCCAGATTCCGCGAAATGGCTTGAGGCCATGAAATCTGAGATGGGATCCATGTATGAAAACAAAGTATGGACTTTGGTGGACTTGCTCGATGATCAGCAAGACATTAAAATAAATGGATCTTCAAGAGGAAGACGGACGCTGATGGTAGTGTTACTATCTACAAAGCTCGAATTGTCGCAAAAGGTTTTCGACAAGTTCAAGGTGTTGACTACGATGAGATTTTCTCACTCGTAGCGATGCTTAAGTCTGTCCGAATCATGTTAGCAATTGCCGCATTTTAAAAAATCTGGCAAATGGATGTCAAAACTGCACTCCTTAATGGATTTCTTAAAGAAGAATTGTATATGATGCAACCAGAAGGTTTTATCAATCCTAAAGGTGCTAACAAAGTGTACAAGCTCCAGCGATCCATCTATGGACTGGTGCAAGCATCTCGGAGTTGGAATATACGCTTTGATAAGGTGATCAAAGCATATGGTTTTATACAGACTTATGGTGAAGCCTGTATTTACAAGAAAGTGAATGGGAGCACTGTAGCATTTCTGATATTATATGTTGATGACATATTGCTGATTGGAAATGATATAGAATTTCTGGATAGCATAAAAGGATACTTGAATAAGAATTTTTCAATGAAAGACCTCGGTGAAGCTACTTATATTGGGCATCAAGATCTATAGAGATAGATCAAAATGCTTGATAAGTTTGTTCAATGAATACATACCTTGACAAGATTTTGAAGTAGTTCAAAATGGAACAGTCAAAGAAGGAGTTCTTGCCTGTGTTGCAAAGGTGTGAAGTTGAGTAAGACTCAAAACCCGACCACGGCAGAAAATAGAAAGAGAATGAAAAGTCATTCCCTATGCCTCAGCCATAGGTTCTATAAAGTATGCCATGCTGTGTACCAAACCTGTTGTGTACCTTGCCATGAGTTTTTCAAGGGGGTACAATAGTGATCCAGAAGTAGATCACTAGACAGCGGTCAAAATTATCCTTAGAGGACTAAGGAAATGTTTCTCGGTTATGGAGGTGATGAAGAGTTCGTCGTAAAGAGTTACGTCGATGCAAGCTTTGACACTGATCTAGATGACTCTAAGTCTCAATCTAGATACGTATTGAACGTGGGAGCAATTAGCTAGAGTAGCTCCATGCAGAGCATTGTAGACATAGAAATTTGCAAAATACACACGGATCTGAATGTGGCAGACCTGTTAATTAAACTTCTCTCACAAGAAAAACATGATCACACCTTAGTATTCTTTGGGTGTTAATCACATAGTGATGTGAACTAGATTATTGACTCTAGTAAACCCTTTGGGTGTTGGTCACATTGCGATGTGAACTATGGGTGTTAATCACATAAAGATGTGAAATATTGGTGTTAAATCACATGGCGATGTGAACTAGATTATTGACTCTAGTGCAAGTGGGAGACTGAAGAAAATATGCCCTAGAGGCAATAATAAAGTTGTTATTTATATTTTCTTATATCATGATAAATGTTTATTATTCATGCTAGAATTGTATTAACCGGAAACTTGATACATGTGTGAATACATAGACAAAACACAGTGTCCCTGGTATGCCTCTACTAGACTAGCTCGTTAATCAAAGATGGTTAAGTTTCCTAACCATAGACATGTGTTGTCATTTGATGAACGGGATCACATCATTAGGAGAATGATGTGATGGACAAGACCCATCCGTTAGCTTAGCATAAATGATCGTTCAGTTTTTTTGCTATTGCTTTCTTCATGTCAAATACATATTCCTCCGACTATGAGATTATGCAACTCCCGGATACCGGAGGAATGCCTTGTGTGCTATCAAATGTCACAACGTAACTGGGTGATTATAAAGATGCTCTACAGGTATCTCCGAAGGTGTTTGTTGGGTTGGCATAGATCGAGATTAGGATTTGTCACTCCGAATATCGGCGAGGTATCTCTGGGCCCTCTCGGTAATGCACATCATAAGAAGCCTTGCAAGCAAAGTGACTAATGAGTTAGTTGCAGGATGATGTATTACGGAACGAGTAAAGAGACTTGCCAGTAACGAGATTGAACTAGGTATGAAGATACCGACGATCGAATCTCGGGCTAGTAACATGCCGATGGACAAAGGGAATAACACATGTTGTCATAACAGTTCGACCGATAAAGATCTTCGTAGAATATGTGGGAGCCAATATGAGCATCCAGGTTCCGCTATTGGTTATTGACCGGGGAGGTGTCTCGGTCATGTCTACATAGTTCTCGAACCCGTAGGGTCCGCACGCTTAACGTTCGATGACGATATTGTATTATATGAGTTATGTGATTTGGTGACCGAATGTTGTTCGGAGTCCCGGATGAGATCACGGACATGACAAGGAGTCTCGGAATGGTCGAGAGGTAAAGATTTATATATGGGAAGTCATATTTTGGGTTCCGAAAAAAGTGCAGTTTTTTCGGTATTGTATCGGGAAGCTTCCAGAAGGTTCTGGAGGATTCCGGAGGGGTCAAGAAGTCCACAAGTGGGTCCACCACGTCCCAAGGGCTGGCATGGGCTAAGGGGAGGCGCCCTGGCCTTATTGGGCTAGGCGCACTAAGTCATCAAAAGCCCATGTGGCTAGGGAAGGCAAAAAGGGAAGGAGTCCTAGTAGGAATAGGATTGGACTTGGAGTCCAAGTCCATGTGTTTACTATTCACGGTTACTGTTCACATGGCACTATTCTTTCTACTCCAAGCCCCTACACATATATAAATAGAGGGGAGGGGGTGCCCCAAAGAGACACAACATCAATTGTTAGCCGTGTGCGATGCCCCCCTCCACAGTTTACACCCCCGGTCATATTCTCGCGGTGCTTAGGCGAAGCCCTGCGCGGATCACATCACCATCACCGTCACCACGCCGTCGTGCTGACGGAACTCATCTACTACCTCGACACCTTGCTGGATGAAGAAGGCGAGGGACGTCACCGAGCTGAACGTGTGCAGAACTCGAAGGTGCCGTATGTTCGGTACTCGATCGGTGGAGCGCGAAGAAAGTTTGACTACATCAACCGTGTTGTGAAACGCTTCCGCTTACGGTCTACGAGGGTACGTAGACACACTCTCTCCCTCGTTGCTATGCATCTCCTAGATAGATCTTGCATGAACGTAGGAATTTTTTTGAAATTGCACGTTCCCCAACACCGGCGACGTCGTTGGACCCTCCTGTCCTTCACGCAGCTGCGGCCATCAAGGTACTCCGCCTACCGTGCCCCTCTTTGCTCGCTCAACCTGCTCCGGATGGCGTACCCGGGCACCGCTAGGTCCTCGTGCCCGCGTCGGCGCTGGCGTGGACGAGGATGCCCGAACCTGAGGCACAGGCAGCACGCCGAGAGCGGCAGTGCGCGAGGAGAGGGCAGCGGCAGGGGAGGCGCTGGTGGCGGGCCTGGCCCTCGTGTGTGCGCCTGTGGATCCGGAGGACCAGCTCCTCGCCACCGTCCTCCGATGCTCCGTCACGAAGGCGAAGACCGACGCACACCGGCTCCGCCGCAAGAACGCGAAAGCGCTTTGGGTCGCCATCGAGCAGTCGGAGCACAAGTCTAGGCGGAGGCGTGTGCCAAGGAGAAGGTGTCCCGGGTGGCCAAGGCGTAGGATCGAAATGCACGGCCTGTAGGATGACGGGCATCATCTCCTCCTCTAACGATGACTCCGGACCTCTTCCACACCTCAGACGGATCCAGCTCCGACGACGATGGCCCTTCGGTCGCAGAGACCTACACGAAGGGATATAGTCGCACCAGCGACTGCAAGGGGGAGGAGCCGGTGAGGAAATGACGATTTCCTGTGCCCTTATTCACCTCCGTTTATCTATGTTTTTTTGTTTTTAGTATGTATTTACAATGTCCGGTGATAAACTTTGAACATTTTGTGTCGGCTGACTATGTCTGCTAGGTTTGTATGTGAAATTATGTTCGCTAAGTGTGTTCATCTACGTACTTGCTAGTTTACGTTGCATGTGTTGCATGAATTTGGGGGGTCGGATATAAGGGAGACGACTGTGAAAGCAGCCAAACGAGAGATGATCGGTCAGTACTCACGGACGCGTCCGGACACGCCTATAGATGTTTGAGGGACTGGATTAGATATATACGGTTGTAGATGCTCTTTACTAGACGGACCTGTTTGTGGTGACTAATTCGCATGATGTCTTGGGATGTTCTACTCAAGTATTGAGGTGTTGTAATTTTGTTTTTTCTTAGAGAAATGCTGATATGTAAAGCAGATTTTTGGGGCTCTGGATGTAATCGTTCCATTATACGTTTCAAACATGTTAGGAAGAGCTAATTAGCCAGAGGTAAGTTGTTTAGAATTTGGGAGAGTCGATTCAGGGGGAGAAGAAAGAGGCGCAACACCCGGCTGCCGGTGGCACCGGTAAGGCCTTGGCCAGTAATGAGTCATAGCCGGTGGAGACGAGTTAGAAGGTTGACGGGTGTCGATGCTGTTGACGTCGGAATTGGAGGTCAACGGCGTTCAAAGGGAAGGCCTTGAACGGCGACAAGCTCGACTGTGTGTGTGGGGGCACTGAGGCTGGCACGGTAGCAGCGCCAACCGACAAATATAAAAATCCTGTAAATGCAACTATTGCAACAAAGAGTTGTGCCTGGAGGCTGGGAATACCACTGTCCCTCTAACCATCCAATCACAAGTTGGTTCGCGTCTTTGACTACTGTTATGTTATGTTTGCACGCATTGTATCCATATTGCCGGCCTATCTGATGAGCCAAGATAAAATCCGAAAAAAAAAGAGAGCGCCCCAGCCTCTCTTGTATATACATACCAGATACCACTTGGAGTACCACAGCCCAGATAGATAGCTGGGCTGGGCATACGTCACATGCATGCATTGCACTCACAGATTTGATTCATTGATTGTTTGATTAGGCCACCACCATGCGGCGGCGATCGGATATATCCTCCTAGCTCACCCTCTGTGCCAGACACATGCAGCAGCAGCTGGTCAGACTAGCCAGCACACTTAATGGCGCCGCAGCTGCATCCTGATCGCTGCCGCACCTGGGCCTGGCCCTGGCCACGGGTGCCGCTCGGCTCAGTACTTCTAGCACTAGCTATAGTGAGCCTGGGCGGCGGCGGCGGCGATGCCCTGAGCCTGGACCACTACCGGCAGAGCTGCCCGAGGGCGGAGGCGGCCGTGACGGCGGCGGTCAGGCAGGCCGTGGCCAAGGACCGCACCGTGCCGGCCGGCCTGCTCCGCCTGCATTTCCACGACTGCTTCGTCAGGGGGTGCGACGCCTCCGTCCTCATCGACTCCACGGCCACCAACACGGCGGAGAAGGACGGCCCGCCCAACGCCTCGCTGCACGCCTTCTTCGTCATCGACAACGCCAAGCAGGCCGTGGAGGCGATGTGCCCGGGCGTCGTCTCCTGCGCCGACATCCTCGCGCTCGCCGCCAGGGACGCCGTCGCGCTCTCCGGCGGCCCGTCCTGGTCGCCGCTGCTGGGGCGCGGGGACGGGCGGGTGTCGCTGGCCAGCGACACCACGTCGGCGCTGCCGGGGCCCGGGGCCAGCTTCGACCAGCTCAAGCAGGCCTTCCACGCGCTGGGGATGTCGGTCAAGGACCTGGTGGTGCTCTCCGGCGGCCACACGCTGGGGTTCGCGCACTGCTCCTCCTTCCAGAGCCGCATCCACGGCTTCCGGCCGGGCGCCGACGTGGACCCGGCGCTGAACCCGTCCTTCGCGGCCGCGCTGCGCAGGGCGTGCCCGGCCAACAACACGGCCAGGGGCGCCGGGTCGGGGATGGACCCCACGTCGGCGGCCTTCGACAACGCCTACTACCGGATGCTGCAGAGCGGGCGCGGGCTGCTGGCCTCCGACGAGGTGCTGCTGACGCACCCCAAGACGCGGCGGTTCGTGGCGCTGTACGCGGCGTCGCAGGACGCCTTCTTCAGGGCGTTCGTGAGCTCCATGCTGAGGATGAGCGCGCTCAACCAGCCCGGCGAGGTCCGAGCAAACTGCAGGCGACACAACTGAAGCAAGCAGTGGATCCCCTCCTCCCTCCTCTGTCCCTGCTACATAACTGTATTTCCTTCTGATTAATTCCGGTACGTAGTAACTGTGGCCGGCAATCTGCAGACATTCTAGTTGAAAAAGGGCCTACAAGGGAATATCTTGTTTCCTTCAAATAATACTTCTAGACATTTTTCACAAGCTTATTTTACCCAAGAAAGTTAAGAGTAAAAGAGATGTGTGTGGCAGAAAATGGTTGGTCTATTGTAAACTACATGTGGACAAAGTTTATTGTGCTTGGTACAAGTTGTTTAAATCTGAAACTAGTAAAATTACGTTAGCGTCACAGGACTAAAGGATTGAAAACTTCTTTACTGAGGGTTTGCAGCTAGAAATTTTAAGAGGGGGTCTACCGAAGCAATACTCGAGTGAAATTGTTGCTAAACACGATTTGGCTTTTCAAGGAATAAATGTGAATACGCGACGGGCCATATTAGCCACATTCAGAATAGCAATCACCATAACTATTTGGGCCATAAGATTCAGAATGAGTTAATTTCTCCTCTTGAAATACAGTAAAAGATGCCAAATATTTCTCTACAATTCTAGGTTGCACCCTTGGTGTTAGCCATGAGAAACAATTGACTTCGATTATGAGGTGAGTAAACATGCCGAACACGGAGTTTTGCAATATGGATGATATATTAGGAGTGTGACTTTTCGACAACTAATGCACTTGAGTGTTTTTATTTGAATGTTAATGATGTTCTGCCTTAGAGGCCAATGCTAGGGTAATCGAGGGAAGGCCATGGTTATGATAGTGGAGGGGAAACACGACGGTGTACAAAAGCGACCGCCTGAAATAAATCATCTATGACAATCATCCATGACACTGATTTGTGGGTGACCGAGGTAAAAAACACAGGACATGATTTCACAAAATAAACAACATGCAGAAGCAATAGCAAGTTCATACTGCACGAACTCATTCATTCCCATGCTCACCATGACCACCGCCAAGATCACAGCCGACACCATCACCAACGCCGCCGAACACCGATTGGGCCAAAATCTCACCACGAGTGATTTCCCAATATTTCCTCACCATGTCATACATTGAGCTCAGATCCATGAACATGATAGCCCGCTCTTCGGACATCTTGTCGGGCATGATCCTCTCCGGCGGCTGTGGTAGCTGTAGGTGGCGGAGGAGGAGGTGAGGGTCGGGGGTTGTCTGGAGATGGAGAAGAAGGTGTGGAAGCCACCGGACGTGGAGATGGCGTCGGAGTGGACGACTTCTTCCTATTCTTCGCCAAAACCTCGTCAACAGCCTTGCTCACCACCGCCGGTGTCCTCGTTCGCTTGTCGTCATCCGGAGTAAGCGGAGGGCGGCCGGTCGTCTTCGCGGATGGCGCGGCCGGACGTCTTCGCGGATGGCACGGCCTTGCCGCCGGCATTTGTGGACGGTGCGGCAGGCCGTGGTCTTTGTCCCGAGATGCTTTCTTGACGCGTGCGGCGGCCCGTTTGTCGACTCCGGCGGCGTAGCACCGGCGGGAGTGGTCGCGGGGTTGCGGAGGCGGCCAGGGTTTCCATTCCCGTCGGAATTGGGGCTTCCGGTGACTGCAGCGAAGACATTGGGTGGCGGAGGCGGGAATGGGAGGAACTGCGGGCAGGAGTTTAGAGAAGGAATCTTTTGTTGAGAATGGTTGTCGGCTGCTCAAAAGTGAGAGAGGGTGAAAGATTTTTGGGCTTAAGTCCCAAATTTTTGAAAAGTTAATGGTTTGACGGTTCGGCTAGGTGTGACTTAACTCTTCAAAACTATTTATTTTGAAGAGTTAGCCTTTTTTTAGAGTTTGATTAGAGACGCCCTAAGAGTCTCTTTGTTTCGCAGGATTGCTAAAAAGCGGGAACGAAAAAAGCACAAGATTGCATTGTCATGCCTTAAGGGCCTCTTTGATTCGTACATGGTTTGTTTGCGTTGAAGTGTATTTGATTGCACCGTAGAAAAGACAGAAAGTTATTTGCAAATAGGTTTGAGTGGATGTAAGTTTTCATATGAGATATTGCAACGAAGTCCTTATGAAAAATTTCTAAGGGATTCAATCATGCGAACCAGACAAACAACATAGAAAATAGTAATAATGTGAATCATACAAACAACATAGGAAAATATATTAAGGATACTGATCCCCTAAAGTTCCCACGGAAATCCTTTAAATCAAAGACCCCTAAAGTTCGGTAGCATCTACACTACACTGCATATCGAACTGTTAGTTTTTTCCTTTTAAAAAGAGAAGCAAGGGCCGGAGCACATTGTGGGTGCTTCCCACACGCAATGTCCCTCTCTTTTGGTCGGCTGAATCGCCGAGGGACCAAAGCAGTTCATGGAAGCGACATCGGCGACGCCTGGCGGCAGACAGATGCGCTACCTCACATGCGTATATATGCTGCCTGTACGAGGATCAGAGGATGGATTCATTCGATCAGGATTCAGGAGCCATCGGTCAGAACAAAGGTTGCATTCCATAACTACGAAATGCTTCCGGCCGTTTGCGAGGTCATGCTGCTTCATGCCTTGCAGTATTATTCATCTTGACATGAAGGTTGCGGGGTGCATTTCGAATTCTTGATTTCTGTAGTATCTCGTCATTGCGGCGTGCTGTGCAGTTACAGTGATACACCATACTTAGAGCATCTACAGCCCGGCGCCTCAAACGTTTAAACGGACGGCCTGGGACAATGTACCTGGCCATAACTCAGGTCAGGCGGGGCCTAAAAAAGCCCGTAGTAGAAAACCTAGGTTCGGGTCCGACCTGAACGTCGGGCCTAGATTTCAGGCCCAAGCCCAGCCCGTTAGTGGAAAAGCCCGCTGGGCCTCGGGCCTCTTCCCTAAAATACACATACGTCAAGCCCAGACCCGACAAGCTGTATCATTCGGGCTCAAAACATAGGCCTAGGCCCGGCCCATGGGCAAGACCAGGCCGGGCCCGATCAGGCTATTTTGGGCCGGGCTAGTTGGGCCGGGTTTCCCATGGCCAGGTATACGGGTCACTGACCAGTCAGAAAAAGCCAATCCAGACGGGTTTCTCGTACCCTCGCGGGAGCCACCCCCAGAGGATGGCGGTGGAGCGCCACAACGACGACCTTCGTTGGAGCCGTGTCACCGTCGCCTCCAGCCGTGCACGCTGGCGTGAGCAACCCAGTCGCGGTCGCTCGCAAGGAGTGTGGTTGCGTCCTCCTCCGGCTAGAGCTCTTCCCTGTGGTTGCGATTTGGATGAGGAGTAGAATTGAGCGGACATTGGCTGGGCAAGTCCATTTCATTTGGGAGTGTTCGTGCGCAGACCACTCCAAAGCGAACGCCTTTTTTCTAACGGCAACTTAGCGTGCATTAAGATTGGTGCTCTCGATCTAATGGCCCATAGTCGTTCGCTGGAAGCTTGTTCCCAGTGAACGTCAGCTGATTAACTCTTGATTAGAGTCCGATGGCAAAACCATGCAAGTGTTGTGTAGTACCATCTCCAAAATCACAATCTGCACTAGGGCTAGATGAGTACATATTCCTCACAAGATGTATGATGATACGGTTATATGTGCCTTGGTTTTATTTATAAAATAGGACGAAAGCCTGTCAAGAGCTAATGCTTCTATAGTTCAGATACACGCCGTTGTTAGACGCTCACGTAACAACTCCTCGCTCGCGTCGCTCCAGGGGGCGGTTCAGGCGATCTAGATCTCAGCCGCCGCCGCCCCCACCCCCTCCACCTCCGTCCCTCGCCGCCGTCGGAGGAAGTCACCGGGCTAAGCCTGTGCGGCTGACGGTGGCGGCGGTCCTTCATCTCCTGCGCGGCGGGTGGCGGCGCGGGCCTTTCATACCCACGCGGCGGTATCTCCTGCTGCTGCAAATCGGCGGCCCTGGATGTTGAGGTGCAAGCGGCGGAGACGGACGCGGCGGCCCCGGTCTTCTTCGGCGACCTTGGAGACCGCTGTGGCCGCGAGGGCGACACGACGCCTGGTTCGGGGGACTCGGCGCGGCTAGGCCCTTCATCTCCGCGTGGTGCGGGTGGTGACGGCAGTGTCCGCTCAGATCTCTGGCCTGCTGTTGGGAGCCAGCGGACGACGGCGTGGGGGGCGTCATTCTACCTAATAAAGGCGACGGTCCTAGGTTCCTCTCGTGCCAAGACGAAGATCTGCTCAATGCTTGTCCTACTTGATCTGGCCGGAGTGTCAGGTTCCGGAAGGCTCCGCCGGCGAACTACCTTAGGCACCTCATGCCTGGAGATTGCTTGATCAGATGGGATTCGGTCATGTGCACCCATGTTTTTTTCCGACCGTTTAGTTTCTGGAGGGAGCGGCGCGAAGCTCCGCTATTTGTTGCCATCATGGGACATGTCTTTTTCGTTCCATAGTGAAGTCAGAGGCAGAGAATGTCATGGAAGCTTTGATCTAAGACTAGTAATGGTGGTTCGAGTCTTTGCGGTGATGAGGAAGTTGCTTGGTGTTTCGGGACTCATAGCAGCGGCATGCAAGTGGGGGCGATAGCACAGGAGAAGTTCAAGGTCTTACCTTTCAGGGTGAAGCATTAATTGGTTGTGTCTGCAATGGCCGTTTCGAAGGCATTGTTTTGAGAGCGTAGACTTTCTTCAGGGTGAAAACCTATGATCTTATGATTGGGCGACGACGGCGCTTGTGCACTGTTTCCTTCTTGAAGGTGTCGCTTTTGAAAAATTTAGACTTCAGGTGTTGTCTTGGGGGTGTTTGTACTGCTGCTTCAAGGACTAGATCATCGTAGCAAGACTTTTCCTTTTTAGCTTCTTCGTTTTTGGGCTCTGTGCATTCGTAGTGCCATTAGGGTATTGCATTGTTGCAGAGGAGGCTGGGTGTAATTGATATCTCTGTGATATTAATATATTTTCTTTATAAAAAAAGGACGAAAGCCTGTTTGAAGGATAATATGTATCTACCTCCGCTCCATATTAGTTCACGCTTGAACGGATGTATCTTAGTTGACGTCGAACGGAAACGGAGAGAGTATTAGTAAAGTGCGTGGATCGTTTTTCTCGATGTGTTTCGGCTGTAATCAACTCTGTGGAGCCTATGGAACGGGGGAAACATCGAATATTCGGGAATCCAGAACAAGTGTCCAGCAGCTAATCCATCGAATACATCCAATACAGCCAGCCATATGGGAGGATTTAGCGCGACGTAACGTAAGCATGAATTGAATTGTAGGCGCGCCCTGCTCTGCTGCTCCAGTGCAGTATTTTAGCTGAAATTACGGTATGTGGGTGTTGAATGAAGAATTCCCGTCGGGGAATCTTCTAGCTAACAAGATTCAGATGTTCTTTTATTGGGAGATACTAGTATATACGATAAAAGACTTGGCCGCCGCGAGTCTGCCATTTGGCCATGTTGCTGTCTCCCCGACGGACCATTGACGTCTAGAGTTCTCCGTGTATATACATAGGAAACTCGAGCCGTCGTTGGCTGTTCTTCATCACACAATTACAGAAGCAAGCTCGAAACTTCTTCTATTCGACCCTGAAACTTCTCTGTCTATTGGTACTCTCGCCTCTCGGCGTCTTAGGAAAGACGGGTCCTAATGCAGAAGTAAATCCCTCGAGACACTTCTTCTATTCGACGAGCACCGAGTCCCTTTCTGTTTCAGGTGAATTTTACATCAGTATGTTTTCTGCAAATTGTCTTTTACAAGATTTCAGTTCGTTTTTCAATTTCCATGAAGGCTGAATGCTAGAAACACGGGTCGAATACATATTTGTTCCGAAGACTCTGAATTGCCGACGCCAGCTAACAGCAAACACTAAATAGCTATCTAAAATTAACTTCCTCACCCTTGTGTTACCACCTGTGAGTAGATTTTCTTAAAGCAGAGTCAAGTAGTTCACGAAACAAGCTTTTAACTAGGACTTGCATGATCTTTAGACAAACAGAGGCTCGCTCCCTGCTTCATTCATTAACATGGAAACCACAGCGTTCGTTATGACTTGCTTGACTGAATCTGTTCTTGCTTTGAACAGCAGATCCTAATTTGTTAAGACTCCCATAGCAAAAAAAAAAAAAAATCCTTTGTGTTCTCTCGGGATACTAGGTCAGACTTATGCCTGTATATTTAGAGTAATCCCCAAATTTAACTAACCACATGACCTCCATTTTTCGTGCAACCGGTTGCTTTATTTTCTGAAACGAAGTGTCGATTTAGTTGACAGTCTTGTGTTTATTTATCCTGCAGCCCAACAATATGCAAATGCTCTTGCAGCTTGGCCTTGGTTTCGTATTGCTTGCAGCACAGTATGCACCGGGAATTGCGGCTCCTAGCTCACAGTGCCGACGACAGTGTGGAAATGTTGAGATACCATACCCATTTGGTATCGTTCCAGGCTGCTCGCTCACACAAGGCCTCCAGCTCAGCTGTAAGGTCCAAGATGGCATCCCAAGGCCATTCAGGGGCGCCTTTGAGGTGCTCGACATTTCTTTGGCTCAAGGCACAACCCGGGTGCTGAATTACATCTTGGGCTACTGCTATAACAGCTCCACCAGGAGCATGGAGTATTTTGGACGGTACGGACTACGGAGGGTTCAACGAAGGAGATCCTTCTTCTCCCTACCGGCTCTCCGACACCCAGAACAGGTTCACGGTCATCGGGTGCAGCGCCCTCGCCAAGATATCTGACTACGATGGCACGGGCTACCAGGGCTTGGGCGTCGCAACATGCCGCAATTTGTCTGACTTGGTGGACGGATCCTGCTCAGGCATGGGCTGCTCCCAGACTACAATACCAAAGAGGATGTACTACTACGACACAATTTTCTCAACATCGGTTAACACAAGTCAAATCTGGGAGTTCAACCGCTGCAGCTATGCGGTACTAATGGAGGCAGCAGCATTTGAGTTCAGCACTACGTATGTAAACACAAACAAATTCAATGACACATATAATGGACGGGTGCCTATGATTCTTGACTGGGCTATAAGAGATGTGAAGTCATGTGATGCTGCAAAACAGAATACAACTGGTACCTACGCATGCCTCAGCGCCAACAGCAAGTGTGTGGATTCCACCAATGACCAAGGGTACACTTGCAATTGCGCCAATGGTTATGAAGGCAACCCTTATCTTCAAGACGGATGCAAAGGTACATATTAATTTTGACTGTCAATGTATATATGCACTACTGTCCATCAAACTGCACCTTGGGTGTAGGGGTCCCTTTACCTTATCTAAAATTTTGCTTTGCAAATTTGCTACAGATGTTGATGAATGCAACCACAATCCATGCCCTTCAGATGGCTTTTGTCGCAATATTGTTGGAAAATACCGGTGTTCTTGTCGACTTGGCAAAAAATATGTCACTGAAAGCAATACTTGCAGCCCTAATATCGGCTTCATAATAGGTAACATCCAAACAAGTGTGGTGACCTAGCTAGACCATTAACTTCGTCACACTTTTTGCAATGCCATGAAAACCATGCATCTAATCATGGTTAATGTACTTTAACTATGTTTTACACTATTCATCACCTCAATCTAAAACATAACTGTCTCATCTAACAACATTAACAGGAGTTACAATGGGATTATTTGGTTTAATTGTTATCATCATGATCACTATCTTCTGGGGACAGATGATAATTCAAAAGAGAAAATTGAATAAAGTTAAGCAGGAGTATTTCCGCAAGCATGGAGGCGTGCTTTTGTTTGATAAGATGAAATCGGAGAAAGGTCTGGCTTTCAATGTATTTTCAGAAGCAGAACTCATACATGCCACCGACAACTTTGAAAGTAGCAGAATCATTGGAAAAGGAGGCCATGGGACAGTCTATAAAGGTATAATAAAAAACATGCCGGTTGCAATTAAAAGATGTGTAGTAGTTGACCAAAGACAAAAGAAGGAATTTGGCCAAGAGATGCTCATTTTGTCCCAAATCAATCACAAGAACGTTGTCAAACTCTTGGGTTGTTGCCTTGAGGTGGAAGTTCCAATTCTGGTATATGAGTTTGTCCTGAATGGTACACTGTTTGAGCTTATCCATGGCAAGAACCATGCATTGCAAATATCTTTCAACACTCTCTTAAGGATTGCTCATGAAGCAGCCGAAGGACTCAACTTCTTGCATTTGTATGCATCTCCCCCAATAATTCATGGTGATGTGAAAACTTCCAACATTCTGCTTGATGATAACTACATGGCCAAAGTGTCAGACTTCGGATCCTCCATACTAGCGCCATCTGACAAGGAGCAGTTTGTCACTATGGTTCAAGGTACTTGTGGCTACCTTGATCCCGAATATATGCAAATATGCCAGTTAACAGACAAAAGCGATGTGTATAGTTTTGGAGTTATTCTTCTAGAGATTCTCACGGGCCAGCTGCCACTGAAGCTCGAGGGGTCTGAGAAGCAAAGAAGCTTGTCATTGATTTTCCTGTCTGCAATGAAGGAGAATAATCTAGAAGCTATGTTGGTGAACCACGTGAAAGGCCAAGAGAGCATGGAGTTGTTGAGAGGACTTGCAGACCTAGCTAAGAAATGCCTAGACATGTGTGGCGACAACAGACCCTCCATGAAAGAGGTCGCCGATGAACTCAACAGATTGAGGAAACTTTCACTGCATCCCTGGGTACGGCTCAGCGTCGAGACAGAAGTAGAAGACCTTCTTGGAGGAGATACTATTGGTGGGTACGAAATAGAATTAAGTGGTCATCCTATGGCCGAGAGTGAGAACCAAACAAAAAACCCAAGAAGTTCCTATTATGCAAGGTGAGTAAAATCTGTATTGTAATCGGTTAAACCTACTGAAGATATTTATGTTCCTTCTGGACCTTGTTACAATGTGTAATACCTATGTTTCTTCTGAATCTTGTTACCATGTATTACAACTTATAAATTACAAATCACATTTTTAATCTATTCGGTGTGTGATGTGTGTTCAACAACAACAAAACTTATTGGATATTCGTTTTATTTAAGTCTAATTCGTGCATCCATACTACATCCGTATTTCAGAAATGTGCAACTCTTCAAGGTTAATTATATTCTATTACTTTTTTATATATCAAAATAGGTTTCAATAACTATTATTATTCTACAATACAAGATATTATTATATTTTATTTTTATACAATAAATTTGATTGAATCAAATGACGCTTAAGGTGATAAGGCGATACAACCATAAATAGTTCATATCCGACCTCTCCACACCGAAAATGTATATAACCCACAAAGATCCGAATACAAGAAAAGTTGTTTCAAAAAGGAGGTTCCCCTGGCCTCCGCATCCAAGGATGCACACATCTATTTTTATTAAATTATTAATAAAGGCTTGACAAAAACATACATAAAAAACCCGAAGCCACCATTCTACACCTACAGACTCGGCAATGGCACAATGCTCCCACTATCTAGAACCAGGGTCAATACCGAGCCGCCCGCATGGATGGCGTATCGGGAAAACACATTCGGTCCAGCAAACCCGAAGAGTGTACCACATGCACACACTTCAGAAACCGCCACTACCATCGACCCTTCTTCAAGATAGAGATCCACATCGCGGTATGGGTGATCTTCCCCTAAGAACCTACCATGAAGCAGATACACGGTTTTGCGTGAGTTGGGAAGAAATCTACTCGCTATCCTATCCATGCATGTGACACATCCTACATCTCCCCTTGGTTTCTGCCCCGACGTGTTACCTAATACCGACATATCTTGAATGGTGTGCAGCAGCAACGCATGTAGATCGAAAAATTCCTTTTTGTAAGCATCATAACATTTTACACCAGGCTTTTCTTCCCACAATGTCAGCAATTCTTTTACCAGTAGCTGAAACTAAATGTCGATGTCATTTCCAGGTTTCTTCGGGCCTTGGGTAATCATTGACATCATGATGTATTTTTCTTCGTACACAACCAAGGAGCAAGTTTATATATGCACAGAAGCACCGGCCATGTGTTGTGTTTGGTGGTCATATCGTCAAATGGATTCATCTCGTCAGTATACTCCCCGAGACTTATACTTTTAGGATCCTTGGCAAAGTCTTCATACTCGTTGTCGATTAATTCCCATTGAGCCCCATCTTTCGGGTGCCTCATATATTTATCCGCAGTTCGCTCATCCGGTAGCCGTTGCCTCGGCCGCCGCCGCCATCTCTATCCGCAGAGCGGTTGTTTTTATTTTTTGACGGGTATCTGCAGAGCGGCGGTTTACCCTAAGTATTAACTCAATTATTGCATCCCCATATGTACCGGGCAGTACATCACATACGGTTATGTCACGGAAACCGTGTCTCTCCTACATTCTCTTCTCACATGGTTTGGTGTAAAAATCGTGTGTGAAGTTGTAATATCGAACACAAATGATATGTGTACAAACCATGTGCCGTATACAACAAAGTGCGATAAGTAGTTCCCGACCGTTATCAGATCTCCACAGTTTCCCCATTTCCCCCAAATCCCTCGATAGCCTCCAAATCCCTAGCCCCCAAATTCCCTCGCGTGGCGCTGACATTGGGGGAATGCGGAGGAGTGGTGCTGATGTTTTCAGTGCGGCTGCTCAAACTCGTATCGCCGCTCTCGGCAGCGCGATGGGCGGCACCACCACGACGGCGGTCACCGCCGAACACTTGCCTAAGGTCATCAGAAGTCCGGTGTACTATGGATCCGAACCGTCTTGTCAGGTTCCAATCTATCCCGATCTTTTTTAGCACATCCAAAGCAGCTCCCTGCTCAATCCGTCCTGAATGAACCCCCCCCACCACACACACCCAGGAAAGCGATCAACTGCCGGATCCGGAGTATGACTCCAGACTCCAGCAACATGAGTTTGACTTTGAGTTTTGCACCACCGAGAAGTACCAAAAGTTGAGTTGTGTGCACGGACACACCCCCGCTCAACCTGTATGCACAGAGGATTCGACATTGGCAGACGGTTTCTCAGTTTCCCCTTAGAGGTTAGTGCTAAGTTCATCATTTAAGTTGAGTTAATGCCCCCGCTCATCCTGAATACTATTTAACATTGGCAGGGATATGAGCCTTGTGCCTTTGTTAACTTGTTGGATGATGAATAGCATGGCAGGGCTCAGAGTGTCATCACCAAGATCGGAGAAGATAACGTAAAGCTGAAGAAGAAACTGACTGATCTGGAGTGTACAATCACTACAATGAAGCAAGAGAGAATCAATCACATGCAACAAATGAAAGCAAGAGACAAGAAGTAACTAGCATGTGTAGTTGTGGTTGTCGCATTAGCCATCTTCTATGCGTTGTTTTCAATAATGATTAGGGGTTTTGTTTGATTATTACTGGCTACATCAATAACCAGAGCTCATCTATTGCTTGCCAACTGTCCTATGAAAAATGCTTATTTCACATTTGGACGCACCAACCCGTGTGCGTAATTATCACATTGAGAACAGCGCAACCACGGGAATTTGGAGCAACTGGGTGCTAATAATTACGGTTGATTATATCATTATTCTAACCGCCTGCCAAGGCGCCAATATAATCCAACAATCCCCTCCTTCAATTGTGATACGTCCATTTTGCATCATGTTTTCCTACTGTTATTTATATTGTTTTTGGTCATTATTTCACTTTATGATGCAATTCTAATGCCTTTTCTCTCTTAATTTGCAAGATTCACATGGAGAGGGAGATTACCGGCAGCTGGAATTCTGGACCTAAAAGAGCTACAACAGAGATACCTATTCTACAGAGCTCCAAATGACCTGAAACTCCACGGAGATTTTTTATTGAATATATAAAAATACCAGAGCAAAGAAATACCAGAGGGGGCCCACCAGTTGCCCACAAGGCAACAGGGCGAGGCCACCCCCCTTGGGCACGCCCTGATGCCTTGTGGGGCCCATAGCTGGTCTCCGGTGCCCATCTTCTGCTATATGAAGGGTTTTGACCTAGAAAAAAAATAAGAGAAGACTTTCGAGACGAAGCAGAACCGTCTCGAGGCGGAACCTGGGCAGGAGCACTTTTGCTCTTCGACGGAGCGATTCCGCCGGGGATACTTCCCTCCTGGAGGGGGAGGCCATCGACATCACCAACGATCCTCTCATCGTGGGAGGACCAATCTTCATCAACATCTTCACTAGCACCATCTCATCTCAAACCCTAGTTCATCTCTTGTATTCAATATTTGTCCCAAAACCTCAGATTGGTAGTTGTGGATTGCTAGTAGTGTTGATTGCATCACATAGTTGATGCTAGTTGGTTTATTTGGTTGAAGTTTAAATGTTTAGATCCTCAAGCATATTCAATACCCCTCTGATCTTGAACATTAATATGATTTGCGAGTAGTTACTTTTGTTCTTGAGGACATGGGAGAAGTCTTGTTATAAATAATTATGTGAAGTTGGTATTTGTTTGATATTTTGATTATATGTATGTTGTTGCTTCCTTTAGTGGTGTCATGTGAACGTCGACTACATGATACTTCACCATACTTGGGCCTAAGGGAAGGCATTGTGGAGTAATAAGTAGATGATGGGTTGCTAGAGTGACAGAAGCTTAAACCCTAGTTTATGTGTTATTCCATAAGGGGCTGTGTCGGTGCAACAAACCCCCAGGTGTGTTGCCCGGACTGTACACAGGCTCAAGAGCAAGGTTACGACATTCAAGACAAGGCCAAGCAGATGAGATGGCTCTTTGAGAAATCAAAGGGCGGATCAAGAAGACCAAGACCAACCAAACAAGCAAGATATCACTAAGGAAAAACCTCCCTTGCCGGGCAGGCGAGCCTGGCGGGGTCGAGGTTACTCCAAAGACAAGCCTCAAGACTCCCCCGGCAGGCTTGCCGGGGACGCCAAGGGTGGATCACCCCGCCAAGGCTCCACCGCTCCACCTCACAGCAACGCAAGTCACCCATCAGTGCGGTGTCGAGCCCCCAAGTGACTTAGTGGCTTTTATTTGGTACGTGGCAGGCCATTTCTGAGGAAGATCATCCCTAAATGACACCCGTCCAGGCAACGTGTCGCGCGGACAGGCAAAAAGGTGGCTGAATGGCACGGCAAGGGTTGCCGGGCTACGCCACGATGTGACACTAAGCGGCGCATTTAATGCACCCTGTCCTGTCTGCAGAGTTAGGTATGATAGCACTGTGGCTATCTAATCAGTGCATAATGACTGTTTTGCCATTGTGGTAGCCCCTTGACCTATAAAAGGAGGGCCGTGGCTACCTTAGAAAGGATTCGGACCCTTGTACGCTCGTACGCGCGTAGCTGCTCTCGCCCCGAGGCGACCTTGCTGGGCTAGAGTGCCGCGCCTCCACCACGGTCCTTTCATCAATCCACCAAACCAGGAGTAGGGTTTTACACCTCGCGGCGGCCCGAACCTGGGTAAAACTGCCCGTGTCATTGTTGCCGTGCTGCTCTATGCTTTCCGCTCTTTGTGCAATGCGGTCTTCCCCCTTGCTGAACCACAAGGGGCTGATGGCCCCATAGGTGGCCGTGTGATACCACGACATCTTTGGCGCGCCAGGTAGGGGGAAGCACTTGCGCGAACCCGAGAGTGTAAGCAGCGTGCCATCTTCATCATCGTTTTCTTCATCAACGACTTCATCATCCATGGCGCCCAAAAAGAAATCCGGTGCTTCAGCTCACCCGTCTACCTCGAAGGCACCCTCGCATGCGACCACTAATGCCGTGGGGGCTACGTCGGAACATGGGAACGCCGATGCCGTGGGGAACATGACTGGCGCAGGCGGCGCCATCACCGTCTCCACTGCGGCCGAAGCAGGAGCAGGAGGCACCGGAGGAGGGCGACACCAACAACAACCCGGCGGCCATGCTCCACAAGGTGCGGATGGGGAGAACGCTTCGTCTCCGCCTCCCCACCTCGCCGAGGGACACAGCCACAGCGGTGGCGCTCGCCCTGATGCGGATCATAATCACCTAGCTGCCCCCGCCACGGGTGCGGCTACAGGGCCCGCGCCACCCCCAGGGCAAGCTAGTCGAGACGATGCGCCAAATGGGGTCGTCAACCCCCAAGCGCATCCGTCTCGTCGCCACGCCGCCCTGGCGACTGGCTCGCGGCAGCGAGAACATGGCGCCGCCACTACAGGCACCATCAGAAGTCGGGCGACGTCGCGATCAGCATCGTCGTCCATGCGAAGCACCGCTTCAGACGCCATGGCGCGGGCCCAGCTCTTGTTGAGATTTCCGCCAGCGGCCAATCAAATGGATGAGTGGAGGGCCACTATCCAGAGCTTGATTGGTTTCGCTGAGGCGGGAGGATCACAGCAGGCAGGCCCACCACGGCCTCCACCAACGGCGGCAACGACCCAAGCCGCTGGCCGCACCGAGGGAGCCGTTCCGATGGTGCAGTCCCCTCCACGACAGCCAGTGCAGGGGCCGCAGCCAGGGCCATGCGACCAAGAACCCGATGACGTATCAATGGCTTCGTCTGATCCTCAGGCACGTTGAGACCAGCGACGGGTCCTGGAAGACAGGCGGGTGGAAGACGCGCACGTCACCATCGAGCGACGCCGCGACACCCGCCGCCAGTCTGGCAGGCGCAATGGCCCCGACGTCGATGAAACCATGCCCGGTGGGGGCGGGTACCTGCCTTTCGAGGTTGGGTGCCCCGCCTTCACTCGTGAGCTGCGGCAAGTTCGTTGGCCATCTGCCCGTACGTTCAAACCAGAGATACCAGAAAAGTACGATGGAAGATTGAACCCAGCAGAGTTCTTGAGCATCTACACCATCGCTGTTCAAGCTGCCGGAGGAAGGGACGAGAGGGTGTTCACCAACTACTTCCCTTTGGCACTCAAGCCAAACGTGAGGTCGTGGTTGATGCACTTGCCAGAGAACTCCATCTCGACCTGGGCTGATCTATGCCATGAGTTTATTGGCGCCTTCACGGGCGGCCATCAAGAACCAGGGCGGCCCAGCGACTTGCAGCTCCTCCCACAGAAGGAAGGAGAGAGTTTGCGGAATTATATGCAGAGGTTCAACCGGGTGCACAGAAACATTCCAGACATCCATCCAGCAGCTGTGATAGCTGCATTCCAGTCCAACGTGCGCAACCACAGGATACGTTCCAAAATGAACGTTCGGTTGCCCAAGACTGTGAATGAGCTATACACTCTGGCGGGCAAGTGTGCCCGAACAGAGGAGGGGAGGCGACTCCCCGGTGAAGAAGATGGCGTCGACGTTGACTCAGAGGACGACGACGACGCCGCCAATCAAAAGAAGAAGAAGAACAAGAAACGCAACAAGAAGCGCAAGGATAAAGCAGTGATGGCTGTTGAAGGAGCGAGCACTCCTAGTACCGGCAAGAAGGCCAAGACTGAGGCTCCCGGCAAGGAAGTTGCCGCGTGCGCTGACTGCCAGGAAGCCGCGGCTGCCGAGAAGGCTGGGAAGGCTGACGGGCCGTACTGCAAGATCCATCGGACTAAGGGACACGATCTTCAAGAGTGTCATCAAGTTGAGCAGCTCGTTAAGAAGCAGAAAGCTGAGTACGAGAAGCGTGACAAAGAGAGAGACCAAGATGGTGCTGAGGGGAAGGGCCGAGGTGGCAGAGGAGGTCAACCCGGCAAGGCCCCTCAGCATCAAGGGAAACCGGCCAGAGGCCGTGAGAAGAAGGAATGCGATGATGGGAGTGATGAAGGAGATGAAAAGGAAACTAGCGAGCAGGAGTTCCAGAAGGCCAATGATGCCCTGTGCATTGACGGAGGTGCGTCCTTGCACTCCTCTCACCTCCAGCTCAAATAGTGGGCACGTGAGTTTAATGCCGTGGAGCCAGCGGCAGATTCTCGGAAGCCTCTCAAGTGGTCCCGCACGCCCATCATCTTTGATGAAGAGGATCACCCTGACCGCACCACTGCGGTAGGATGTTTGCCATTGTTGGTTTCACCAACGATTCGCAACCTCAAAGTCACAAAGATGTTGGTTGACGGCGGGGCTGGGTTGAATCTGATATCTCCCAAGGTCATCAGCAAGCTCCAGATAGCAGATGAAGAGCTCAAGGTTACCGGTACTTTCCAAGGCATCAACCCCGGCAGGAGTCGTCCTAAGGGGAAGATCACACTGCCGGTAACATTCGGGGGGGGGGGGGGAGCTGAACTACTGGACCGAGAAGATCGTGTTTGATGTGGTCGACCTCCCCTACCATACAATGGAATCCTTGGACGCCCTTCCCTGGCAAAATTCATGGCGGCATCCCACTATGCCTACAACACTCTGAAGATGCCAGGGCCGATGGGCGTCATTTCCATTCCATCAGACAAGAAGGACGCAGTCATATGCGTGGATAAGATGTACTGGAAAGCAGTCGCTGCAGAGGCCGCGGAAGCTACCGCTCCCCTCCAAGGAAAGGAACTGTTGGCAGAGATACACAAGGGTATATGCGGCTCCCACATTGGATCGAGGGCCCTGGTCGGAAAAGCCTTCCGGCAAGGTTTTTACTGGCCCACGGCCCTCCAAGATGCAATTGAGCTACTCACCAAATGTGAAGCCTGCCAGTTCCACTCCAAGAATATCCATCAGCCCGCTCAAGCTCTCCAGACGATCCCTTTGTCATGGCCCTTGTCGGTCTGGGGGCTCGACATCTTGGACCCCTTCCCCCATGCTACCGGGGGCTTTGAGTTCTTGTTCGTTGCTATCGACAAGTTCACCGATACGTCTCCATCGTATCTACTTTTCCTAATGCTTTTCCTCTTGTTTTGGACTCTAATTTGCATGATTTGAATGAAACTAACCCGGACTGATGCTGTTTTCAGCAGAACTACCATGGTGTTGTTTTTGTGCAGAAATAAAAGTTCTCGGAATGGAACGAAACTTTGCGAGGATTTTTTATACAATAAAAGATAATTTCTGGAGCCAAGAACCACCGAGGGGGGCATCTGGGTGGGCACAACCCACCAGGGCGTGCCACCCTCTCCAGGCGCGCCCAAGTGGGTTGTCCCCACCTGGTGGCCTGCAGACCTTGAAACCGACGCTATAAAATCACATTTTTCCAGAAAAAAATCAAGGAGATAGAATTATCTCGTTCCGCGAGACGGAGCCGCCGCCACCTCCTGTTCTTCATTGGGAGGCCAGATCTGGAGTCCGTTTGGGGCTCCGGAGAGGGGGATCTTCGGTATTCGTCATCACCAACCCTTCTCTATTGCCAATTCCACGATGCTCCCCACCGGGAGTGAGTAATTCCTTCGTAGGCTCGCTGGTCGGTGAGGAGTTGGATGAGATTCATCATGTAATCGAGTTAGTTTTGTTAGGGCTTGATCCCTAGTATCCATTATGTTCTGAGATTGATGTTGCTATGACTTTGCCATGCTTAATGCTTGTCACTTTGGGCCCGGGTGCCATGATTTCAGATCTGAACCATTTATGTTATCATCATTATATCCATGTTCTAGATCGTATCTTGCAAGTTATAGTCACCTACTATGTGTTATGATCCGGCAACCCCGGAGTGACAATAGTCGGGACCACTCCCGGTGATGACCGTAGTTTGAGGAGTTCATGTATTCACCGTGTGTTAATGCTTTGTTCCGGTTCTCTATTAAAAGGAGGCCTTAATATCCCTTAGTTTCCAATATGGACCCCGCTGCCACGGGAGGGTAGGACAAAAGATGTCATGCAAGTTCTTTCCATAAGCACGTATGACTATTTATGGAATACATGCCTACATTATATTTATGAACTGGAGCTAGTGCCGTATCGCCCTAGGTTATAACTGTCTCATGATGAATATCATCCAACAAATTACCGATCCAATGCCTACGATTTTCCTACATATTGATCTTGCTAAGTTACTACTGCTGCTGTTACTATTGCACTTGCTACGAAACTACTGCTATCACTGTTACCGTCACTGTTGCTGCTACTACTATTACCAAAACTGTCATACTACTTTGCTATTGATCACTTTGCTGCAGATAATTAATCTCCAGGTGTGATTGAATTGACAACTCAGTTGCTAATACTCTCAAATATTCTTTGGCTCCCCTTGTGTTGAATCAATAAATTTGGGTTGAGTACTCTACCCTCGAAAACTGTTGCGATCCCCTATACTTGTGGGTTATCAAGACCTTTTTCTGGCGCCGTTGCCGGGGAGCATAGCTATATTTGTTGAGTCACTTGGGATTATTATCAAATTATCACTATGAAGAATTCGAAGGATGCTAAGACTAAGATTTTTCCCTCTAAGACGAGGGGGGTAAGGAACTGCCATCCAGCTCCGCTTTAGATTCACCTTCTATTATAAGTAGACTTGCAACACCACCACATGCTATCAATTCTGATATGTCGCAAGTTATTGATGATGCTACTTCTGCTATGAATGCTACTCATGATGATGCTAGTACCTTGCTTGATGATAATGTGCCACTAGGAGAATTTCTTTATGAGAGTAAGACAGCATGAGATTGTTGAAACTGATGATGAGCTTGAAACTGAAAATCTTGAAACACCTATTAGAACTAGCCCTCCTAGATATGAATTGCCAAAGGTACCGGAAGGTTATGTTATGAATGAGGAGGCAACTAGAGACATTCTTGCTTGTAAGGACAGAGATGATCTAGAAAAATTACTATGCAAGTATAAAGAAAAGACTCTGAATGCTAAAATGAAATGTGATCCTCAGTTTGCTACTTCACCTATCTTTGTTGATGATAAGGATTATGAATTCTCTGTCGACCCAGAGTTAATTACTTTGGTTGAATCTGATCCTTTCCATGGTTATGAAACTGAAACTGTTGTGTCACATCTTACTAAGTTGAATGACATAGCCACCCTTTTTGCTCATGACGAGAAAATTCGCTATTATTATTTTCTCAAATTATTTCCGTTCTCATTAAAGGGTGATGCTAAAGCTTGGTACAATACTCTTGCTCCTGGTTGTGTGCGTAGTCCCCAGGACATGATTTATTACTTCTCTGAAAAATATTTCCCTGCTCATAAGAAACAAGCTGCCTTGCAGGAAATATTTAACTTTGTGCAAATTGAAGAAGAGAGTCTCCCACAAGCTTGGGGGAGGCTTCTCTGTTTGCTTAATGCTTTTCCTGATCATCCTCTTAAGAAAAATGAAATACTTGATATCTTCTATAATGGACTAACCGATGCTTCTAGGGATTTCCTAGATAGTTGTGCTGGTTGTGTTTTCAGGGAACGAACTATTGGGCAAGCTGAAGAATTATTGAATAACATATTGAAAAATTATGATGATTGGACTCTTCCTGAAACACCATCTAAACCCACTCCGAAGAAGAGGGGTATTTTATATCTCAGTCCTGAAGATATGCAAGAGGCAAAGAAATCTATGAAGGAAAAAGGTATTAAAGCCGAGGATGTCAAAAATTTACCTCCTATTGAAGAAATACATGGGCTTGATACATCACCACCACCTAAGGTGGTAGAGGTAAATTCTCTAATGAAATTCAATGATAATGATAATCCTCACAATATGCACCCTAGCCAATGCCTTTATGAGTTTGAAAACTACATTAGAAAGAAAGATCACTTCAATGCAAATGTTACGAAACAGTTGAAATACAATTCTGATATGATTGCTCGCTTGAGTGACTTGTTATTTAGAATCTCAAATGATGTTAGAGGTGTAGGGAAGCATGCTTCTATGGTTCAAACTCAGTTAGAACAAGTTGCTAAATCTCAAAGAGAATTGTTAGATGAAATGAACAATAATATCAATGATCACGCTGTTAGAGTAATGACTAGAGGAGGTAGAATGACTCAGGAACCACTTTATCCTGAGGGACACCCAAAAATAATTGAACAAGACTCTCAAAGAGTTGACACCGATGCACGTAGTCCTTTTAAAAAGAAAAAGAAGAAGAAAAATGATAGGATTTTGCATGCCTCTAGTGAACCTGAAGTAGAAAAACCTCCTGATAATGATAATGAAGTTTCTATCTCTGATGCTGAAACTCAATCTAGTAGTGAACACTCACCTTCTGATGATGAGGTTCATGAACAAACTCAAACAAATAATAAAGAACCATACAATGATGTTGAGATAGAACCAGCAGTTGATCTTGATAACCCACAAGCTAAGAATAAAAGATATGATAAAAGAGACTTTGTTGCTAGAAAACATGGAAAGGAAAGAGAACCATGGGTTCAAAACCCATGCCCTTTCCACCTAAGTCAACTAAAAAGAAAGATGATGAAGAATTTGAACGCTTTGCTGAAATGCTGAGGCCAGTCTTTCTGCGTACTCGCTTGACTGATATCCTTTAAATGCCTCCTTATGCAAAGTACATGAAAGACATCATCACCAATAAGAGAAAAATACCGGAAGCTGAAATATCCACTATGCTTGCTAATTATACCTTTAAAGATGGAGTACCTAAAAAACTGGGAGATCCGGGAATACCAACTATACCTTGCTCCATCAAAAGAAATTATGTGAAAACTGCTTTGTGTGATTTAGGAGCTGGTGTTAGTGTTATGCCTTTCTCTTTATATAAAAGACTTGACTTGAATAAACTCACACCTACTGAAATATCTTTGCAAATGGCTGACAAATCAACTGCCATACCTATCGGTATTTGTGAGGATGTGCCCGTTGTTGTTGCTAATGTTACTATTTTGACTGACTTTGTTATACTTGAGATGCCCGAGGACGACAACATGTTGATTATCCTTGGTAGACCCTTTTTGAATACTGCAGGGGCTGTTATTGATTGTAATAAAAGCAAGGTCACTTTTCATATCAATGGTAATGAGCATACGGTGCACTTTCCGAAGAAACAATTCCAAGTGAATGGTATTAATGTTATTGACAAATCTCCGACAATCACTATTGGAAGTTTTCAACTACCTCTACCTGCTGTTAAAAAGAAATATGAAATGCTTATTGTTGGGGAAATTCATATCCCCGTTGAGGTAACTTAGTGATTTACGAAAGTTCTTCGGTTTCATGCTAATCGAAAGTGGTTGTTAATAAGACTTGATCAACCTTATTAATGGATCATTTTTGAGAGGTATGAAGTTGATGAATTTAGTGTGCACTACCTTCTGTCCCTACCTTTAGTTTTCTATTTTTATTAGTTAAATAAAATAAAATGCCATGTTTTGTCTGTTTTCTGAGTTTTCCGTGCAATAAAAAAAATGACCCAAAAATAAAAGTTCTCAGAATGCTCTGAAAATTTAATACGATTTTTTTCTTAATATTTAAGAATTTTTGGTGCAAATAACATCAGAGGGAGGTGCACCAGGTGGGCACAACCCACCTGGGCGCGCCAGGACCCCCAGGCGTGCCCTGGTGGGTTGTGGTCCCCACGTGGGCCCCCTCACTTATCTCTTCATCCCACATCATCACCTACCTCCAGAAAAAATTCACCATTGCTCTTGCTCTCAAACCCGCGGATTTCGATCTCTTTGCTCGAAGCTCCATTTCTGAAACTGTTTCGGGGGAATTGTTGCTTGGTATGTGACTCCTCCGTTTGTCCAATTACTTTTTGCTTTAGTGGTTTATATTTTGAATAATTAGCTACTCTTGGTGCTGCTATAGATGTGCTTGCATGTTGAATTCTTAGAGTTCTAAGTAGTTTGAATGCTTGTTATGGCCTCTATGGATCTCTATGAATAGTTGTTTTCAATCTTACAAAGTTTTGTTGACAAAAATTCGTGACATAAATTTTTTCAGAAAATTGTACGCGAATATTATGAACTTCTTTGGAAGGAGTTCTTCGAGGTGGAGATCCTCGGAGGCATCTTCTAGTAGCAGCTCCGCTCGTCGGTCTTATGTTGAGCCAAGTGAAAGTTCTATATGAGATGCCGCCACCAAAACATGCTTATGGCCATGCAATGATTATATGGTGAGTGTGGGCATTAAGGAGGAATTTGAGCAATATGTTCACAATGCCAATCTCGGTCCCTACATTTCAAATAAGTGCAACCAACACCACACTCTCACTGAATCATTTGTTAAAGGATTTAAATTCCATCCCCGTGAGTCTAGGGTGTCATTTAAACTATATGAAAATCCATTTACCATATCCTTAGAGAGATTTGCTCACCACTGCAAAATTCCATTTTGGGGTTCGCTTGACGAACCACCAAGGTCTGAGTTTGAGATATTTTTGACTAGTCTTTGCTATGGTGAGAATAGGGGAGGGACGCAAGGTAGAATAAAAAGCATTCATTTTCCCGCAATTCAATACTTTGCATTATTCAACGGGAAATGTATTGTAGGTAAACAAGATTGTAGTACACTTTGTGCTCCAGACTTGAGCCTCATACACACCGCTCTCACTGGTGACAAAAGTTATAATCTTGGAGCGATTGTTGCACGCAGGTTACAACACAACACTAATAGTGGTTATTTTTATGGTGGAATTTATGCCACACGCTTAGCAAGAGAGCTGGGTGTTTCACCTTTGCCATATGACCCTATTTTACCCACGCAGTATTTAAACTTTGATGCTATGAAACATCATAAGATCCTTAGAGGCGATCCCACTAATTTCACCTATAAATTGTTGTTTAATCAAGACTCCGTTGTACATACGTATTTGCCTGCGCCTGCTCTCTTTGATGCTCACAGTAAGGGAAGATATTTTGTTCTGGAGAGCGAGGCTCGAGCTCATAACGCGGTAGTTGTGGCAGCACGGCAGGCTAAGGCATCCGCACCGAGAGCCTCCGTGAGCTATCACCCCGACTACTATGCAGGCTACTGACTGATTACCAAGCTAGGCCAAAAGCCTAAGCTTGGGGGAGTACGTATTCCCACCGACATTACATTTATGTTCACACATTTCATTCTAGTTGTCGGTGTCCACACTTTTTTATTGTATTATCCATGTTAGATTTATTTTCTTGCTTTCTTCTTGTGTGTTTGAAAAACTTTTAGAAAATCCAAAAATATTTCTCGCTTCTTTTTGATTTTTCTTCCTAGTTTAAATTCTTGTAGCACTAAAAAGAAAAAAAACCAAAAGATTTCCTTTTGCTTGTTGGGAGTTTTCCCGTGTAAATAGTTTTCTCGTTTTTGTTTTTCCCCTTTTATTTGCTTTCCTTCAGAAAACCAAAAACTCCAAAAATATTTCAGTGTGTTTCTCTGAACTTCTTTTCTTTTATTGAGTCATACCAAGGAGAAGACCACGATGAAAATGTTGAGTGGCTCTCATATGCATTATTATTAATCTAACAAAGAGCCCAATTTACCTTGTCTTCTCCTTTTGAATAAAATGTTTGCAGATTCCAGCTTAGTCCACGGCACTCTTGCACTATTATTATTTTCACATCGTTCGGTCGTGCAAGTGAAAGGTAATAATGACGATATTCGATGAACTGGCCGTGGCAGAGAGAAACGGGTATGAACTCGACTTGTCCTGTTTTTGTAAATATGTTTAACCTAGTATCCATGATTCAGCCCATTATGATTAAACATGTTTGCAATGACAATTAGAGATTATAGTTTCTCATGCCATGCATAAGTAGCTAGGAGTGGATAATGATTTATCTGGGATGTCAACATTGCGTTAAAATGATTGTGATGTAGTATGATGATATGGTATCCTCCTCTGAATGTTCGCGTGGCTTGACTTGGCACATGTTCATGCATGTAGTTGAATCAAAACCAACATAGCCTCTATGATATTTATGTTCATGGTGTTCATATCCTACTCATGCTAGTGTCCAATGTTACTTATGCATAATGCATGTTCATGACCGTTGTTGCTCTCTAGCTGGCCGCTTCTCAACCTATTTGCTAGCCTTCACCTGTACTAAGTAGGAATTCTGCTTGTACATCAAAAACCTTGAACCCAAGTTATTCTAGATGTGTCCACCATACCTACCTATATGCGGTATTACCCTGCCGTCCTAAGTAAATTTGCATGTGCCACCTCTAAAAAACTTCAAATAAATATCCTTTTTGTGTGCTTGGATTGTTCATAGAGCGACAGGAGGTAGTTGGTATCTTCCATGCTAAGCGGGTTATTCTCATGATGAGTGTTTATTCGCTCGTCCTTGCACGAGAGGGGCGGTAATAGGGATTCCCAGTCCTGAACTCAAAATGCAAATACTTAAACAAAACTCCCCCGGGACTGTTGTTGGTATGGACGGCACCCATTGTTTCGGACAAGCCGTGGAGTGTGAATGTTGGTGGAGGGGGAGTAAACCTTTACTTTTATCGCTTGGGAACCACCACCAATGTGTTTAGCATGGAAGATATTGATAACTGATGGTCGCGAAGTAAACAAGAGGGGTGCATCTCTCAAAATTTCATTTACCTCTGTTTTTAAAACTTGAGCTCTGGCACCTCTACAAATCACTTCTTCCCTCTGCGAAGGGACTATCTATTTACTTTTATGTTGTCTCATCACCTTCTGAAATAAGCGCCAGAACCTGAGAGCACTGCTGTCATGCTTATGCATTGTGTGTAGCTAATGTTGGGTGCATCATGACTGGATCTTTTCTACCATGAATTACAATGTTTAGTTGCTGCTCGAACTTTGCAGGTGCTCTGCATTTATGTTTTGCAGTCTCAGAAAGGGCTAGCGAGATACCACTATTGTCATATTATATCATGGTTGTTTTAATAATGTGTTGTTGTTTGAGATATCTTATTATTGCTCGCTAGCTGATTATGTCATTGTTATGAGTTAATATAATTTTTAAGAGTTATTGTCAACATGGTTGGTTATAATCTTTGCTGAAAACCTGGGTGCTATTTAAGATTATTTATGCAAACAAGAGCAAAAGAGTTCATAAAAGTTTTTCTTTTTCACTTTCAGTTTATCAACTGAATTGCTTGAGGACAAGCAAAGGTTTAAGCTTGGGGGAGTTGATACGTCTCCGTCGTATCTACTTTCCTAACGCTTTTCCTCTTGTTTTGGACTCTAATTTGCATGATTTGAATGAAACTAACCCGGACAGACGCTGTTTTCAGCAGAACTACCATGGTGTTGTTTTTGTGCAGAAATAAATGTTCTCGGAATGGAACGAAACTTTGCGAGGATTTTTTATACAATAAAAGATAATTTCTGGAGCCAAGAACCACCGGAGGGGGGCACCTGGGTGGGCACAACCCACCAGGGCGTGCCACCCCCTCCAAGCGTGCCCAGGTGGGTTGTCCCCACCTGGTGGCCCCGCAGACCCTGAAACCGACGCTATAAAATCACATTTTTCCAGAAAAAAATCAGGGAGAAAGAATTATCGCGTTCCGCGAGACGGAGCCGCTGCCACCTCCTGTTCTTCATCGGGAGGCCAGATCTGTAGTCTGTTTGGGGCTCCGGAGAGGGGGATCTTCGGTATTCGTCATCACCAACCCTTCTCCATCGCCAATTCCATGATGCTCCCCACCGGGAGTGAGTAATTCCTTCGTAGGCTCGCTGGTCGGTGAGGAGTTGGATGAGATTCATCATGTAATCAAGTTAGTTTTGTTAGGGCTTGATCCCTAGTATCCATTATGTTCTGAGATTGATGTTGCTATGACTTTGCCATGCTTAATGCTTGTCACTTTGGGCCCGGGTGCCATGATTTCAGATCTGAACCATTTATGTTATCATCATTATATCCATGTTCTAGATCCTATCTTGCAAGTTATAGTCACCTACTACGTGTCATGATCCGGCAACCCCGGAGTGACAATAGTCGGGACCACTCCCGGTGATGACCGTAGTTTGAGGAGTTCATGTATTCACCATGTGTTAATGCTTTGTTCCTGTTCTCTATTAAAAGGAGGCCTTAATATCCCTTAGTTTCCAATATGGACCCCACTGCCATGGGAGGGTAGGACAAAAGATGTCATGCAAGTTCTTTCCATAAGCACGTATGACTATTTACGGAATACATGCCTACATTATATTTATGAACTGGAGCTAGTGCCGTATCGCCCTAGGTTATAACTGTCTCCTGATGAATATCATCCAACAAATTACCGATCCAATGCCTACGATTTTCCTACATATTGATCTTGCTAAGTTACTACTGCTGCTGTTACTATTGCACTTGCTACGAAACTACTGCTATCACTGTTACCGTCACTGTTGCTGCTGCTACTATTACCAA
This sequence comes from Thinopyrum elongatum, assembly GCA_011799875.1. Classification (NCBI taxonomy): domain Eukaryota; kingdom Viridiplantae; phylum Streptophyta; class Magnoliopsida; order Poales; family Poaceae; genus Thinopyrum; species Thinopyrum elongatum. The sequence continues at coordinate 617,077,153 of CM022298.1, read as the reverse complement.
AACTATCATACTACTTTGCTACTGATCACTTTGCTACAGATAATTAATCTCCAGGTGTGATTAAATTGACAACTCAGTTGCTAATACTCTCAAATATTCTTTGGCTCCCCTTGTGTCGAATCAATAAATTTGGGTTGAATACTCTACCCTCAAAAACTGTTGTGATCCCCTATACTTGTGGGTTATCATTCACAAAGTGGCCAGAGGTGGAGCCCGTGAGGAAGGTGACCGCACAGTCAGCTATCAAGTTCTTGAAAGGATTGGTGTGCCGTTTTGGAGTACCCGCCAGGATCATCACTGACAATGGCACCCAATTCACAAGCCGCGCCTTCATGCAATACGTTCATGCCCTCGGAAGCAAAGTCTCATTTGCCTTTGTTGCCCATCTCAGAAGCAACGGACAAGCTGAGAGGGCAAACGCTGAAGTGTTGCGAGGACTCAAGACAAGAACATTTGATAGGCTGCAGAAGTGCGGCAGGCGATGGATCGACGAGCTGCCAGTGGTTCTTTGGTCCCTCCGTACGACACCAAATCGAGCTACCGGGCAGACTCCCTTCTCCCTAGTCTATGGGGCAGAAGCAGTGATCCCCACGGAACTCATATACGGATCACCTCGAGTGCTTGCCTATGATGAAGTAGCGCAAGAACAACACCGGCGTGACGACGCTGTGCTACTTGAGGAGAACCGTCTCCGGGCTGCTACGTGTGCTGCACGCTACCAGCAAGCCCTGCGTCAATATCACAACCGCATGGTTCATGCCCGGAGCCTTGATGAAGGCGACCTTGTCCTTAGGCGTGTTCAGTCCGCCAAGGGTGCAAACAAGTTGACGCCGAAGTGGGAAGGCCCTTACCGGGTAGTACGAGTCACCAGACCCGGCGCAGTCCATCTGGAGACTGGAGATGGCATTCAGTTGCAAAACTCATGGAACATTGAGCATCTCCGTAAGTTCTACCCGTAAGGCGCGGCTGTCAGGCCCTGCCCGGCAACCACCCTTTTGTTCAAGCCTTGCCGATGTGGCATGTAACCCTTTGTACAAAGCCAGGCGCAGACCCTGAGCAACAGATGAATAAACGAAGCGCTGGGGGTCCCCCGAAACTTGCATGCATGCATAAGCATATCATGAGCATAGCATGATCATGTAGATGAGGTCGCATGTAGCACTGTTTTCATCTGCACTAAGTTGTAGGGTTCTTGCCGTGGACTTGATCCCGAAGAGAAGAAATGAAGACAAGCCTACACAGCGATCCCCGGCAAGCCAAATAGATAATATTCTTCTTATCCATACCTGTTTTGTAAGGTAAAAACTTGTGAATATGAAAACCTCGCTACCTTCGAAACATAGGTGCTCCCATCCTTTGTCCCGAATGTTGCTTCGGACAAGGTGGTCGCAGTTGCCTTTGATGGGGAGGGTTCGACGAGGGGCTGGTCCCTTTTTATAGTTTTATGCCCGGCAGGCCTTGCCCCACGGCAGCAAACTAAGGGTACCGGCAGGATAGTTTGCCGCGGGAAACTTGTTTACTTGAACGTATAGAGGCACCTCACCTCTGCATGGACATGATACATGCACAAGTACCCGGCAAGGCTTGTATTTTTCATTAATATGCTGATAAGCAAGTACAGATCTTATAGAGCACAAACATGGATAAAGAAGATTACATAATTTAGACTAAAGTTTGGCAAGTGCCTACACGTTTTAGACTGAAAAAACATAAGTGCCTCGTAATACCTTTGCTCTGTCCTCCTCCTCCTCAGAATCGCAGGGGGAGACGAAGAAGACGGCGGGAAGACCTGACTGGGATTCGGCTCCTCCCCAGGATTAGGAGGACACCGCTCCTGGGCTGGGAGGAAGGAATCGGAGGGCAGGTGCAGATGGTGGTGCTGCCAGGGCCCAGCCGGCGATGATGGTGCTGCCGACAATCACGCCACGTCGGAGCGGTCATCCCCGCTCTTGACGCGTCGTGGGTTGCCGCCACCCTCCTCGTCGCTGTCGCTCGAAGAGGCACGCCTGCTGTTGCTCAAACCACCGATACGGCGACTAGGGCGGACGCCAAGTGATACGTCTCCGTCGTATCTACTTTTCCTAACGCTTTTCCTCTTGTTTTGGACTCTAATTTGCACGATTTGAATGAAACTAACCCGGACTGACGCTGTTTTCAGCAGAACTACTATGGTGTTGTTTTTGTGCAGAAATAAAAGTTCTCGGATTGGAACGAAATTTCGTGAGGATTTTTTATATAATAAAAGAAAATTTCTGGAGCCAAGAACCACAGGAGGGGGGCACCTGGGTGGGCACAACCCACCAGGGCGCGCCCAGGTGGGTTGTCCCCACCTGGTGGCCCCACAGACTTCAACCCTGATACTATAAAATCACATATTTGGAGAAAAAATCAGGGAGAAAGAATTATCGTGTTTCACGAGATGGAGCCGCCGCCACCTCCTGTTCTTCATCGGGAGGCCAGATCTGGAGTCCGTTTGGGGCTCCGGAGAGGGGGATCTTCGATCTTCGTCATCACCAACCCTTCTCCATCGCCAATTCCATGATGCTCCCCACCGGGAGTGAGTAATTCCTTCGTAGGCTCGCTGGTCAGTGAGGAGTTGGATGAGATTCATCATGTAATCGAGTTAGTTTTGTTAGGGCTTGATCCCTAGTATCCATTATGTTCAGAGATTGATGTTGCTATGACTTTGCCATGCTTAATGCTTGTCACTTTGGGCCCAGGTGCCATGATTTCAGATCTGAACCGTTTATGTTATCACCATTATATCTATGTTCTAGATCCGATCTTGCAAGTTATAGTCACCTACTACGTGTTATGATCCGGCAACCCCGGAGTGACAATAGTCGGGACATTTCCCGGTAATGACCGTAGTTTGAGGAGTTCATGTATTCACTATGTGTTAATGCTTTGTTCCGGTTCTCTAACTAAAGGAGGCCTTAATATCCCTTAGTTTCCAATAGGACCCCGCAACCACGGGAGGGTAGGACAAAAGATGTCATGCAAGTTCTTTCCATAAGCAAGTATGACTATTTACGGAATACATGCCTACATTATATTTATGAAATGGAGCTAGTGCCGTATCGCCCTAGGTTATGAATGTTATATGATTAATATCATCCAACGAATTCACCGATCCAATGCCTACGAATATCTCTCATATTGTTCTTGCTAAGTTACTACTGCTATTGTCACTGTTGCACTTGCTACAAAATCATTGCTATCACTGTTACCGTTACTATTGCTATTGCTACTACTATCAAAACTATCATACTACTTTGCTACTGATCACTTTGCTGCAGATAATTAATCTCCAGGTGTAGTTGAATTGACAACTCAGCTGGTAATACTTGCAAATATTCTTTGGCTCCCCTTGTGTCGAATCAATAAATTTGGGTTGAATACTCTACCCTCAAAAACTGTTGCGATCCCCTATACTTGTGGGTTATCAAGACCTTTTTCTGGCGCCGATGCCGGGGAGCATAGCTATATTTGTTGAGTCACTTGGGATTATTATCAAATTATCACTATGAAGAATCTGAAGGATGCTAAGACTAAGATTTTTCCCTCTAAGACGACGGGAGGTAAGGAAATGCCATCCAGCTCCGCTTTAGATTTATCTTCTGTTATAAGTAGACTTGCAACACCACCACATGCTATCAATTCTGATATGTCGCAAGTTATTGATGATGCTACTTCTGCTATGAATGCTACTCATGATGATGCTAGTACCTTGCTTGATGATGTGCCACTAGGTGAATTTATTGATGAACAACTTGCTAGAACTAATGCTTTTGAGAATGATGAAACTGATGAAATTGTTGAAACTGATGAAGAGCTTGAAACTGAAAATCTTGAAACACCTATTAGACCTAGTTCTCCTAGATATGAATTGCCAAAGGTACCGGAAGGTTATGTTATGGATGAGGAGACAACGAGAGACATTCTTTCTTGTAAGGATAGAGATGATCTGGAAAAATTATTATGCAAGTATAAACAAAAGACTTTGAATGCTAGAATGAAATGTGATCCTAAGTTTGCTACTTCACCTATCCTTGTTGATGATAAGGATTATGAATTCTCTGTCGACCCAAAGTTGATTACTTTGGTTGAATCTGATCCTTTCCATGGTTATGAAACTAAAACTGTTGTGGCACATCTTACTAAGTTGAATGATATAGCCACCCTTTTTGCTCATGATGAGAAGATTCACTATTATTATATTCTCAAATTATTTCCGTTCTCATTAAAGGGTGATGCTAAGGCTTGGTACAATACTCTTGCTCCTGGTTGTGTGCGTAGTCCCCAGGATATGATTTATTACTTCTCTGAAAAATATTTTCCTGCTCATAAGAAACAAGCTGCCTTACAGGAAATATTTAACTTTGCGCAAATTGAAGAAGAGAGTCTCCCACAAGCTTGTGGGAGGCTTCTCCAATTGCTTAATGCTTTGCCCGATCATCCTCTTAAGAAAAATGAAATACTTGATATCTTTTATAATGGACTAACCGATGCTTCTAGGGACTTCCTAGATAGTTGTGCTGGTTGTGTTTTCAGGAAGCGAACTGTTGAACAAGCTGAAGAATTATTGAATAACATATTGAAAAATTATGATGATTGGACTCTTCCCGAACCACCACTCAAACCTACTCCGAAGAAGAGGGGTATCTTATATCTCAGTCCTGAAGATATGCAAGAGGCAAAGAAATCTATGAAGTAAAAAGGTATTAAAGCAGAGAATGTTAAAAATTTACCACCTATCGAAGAAATACATGGGCTTGAAACACCACCACCACCTAAGGTGGTAGAGGTAAATTCTTTACTAAAGTTCGATGAAGGTGATATTCCTTATAATAAACATCCTAGTCAATGCCTTTATGAGTTTGATAATTACATTAGAAAACAAGATCACTTCAATGCAAATGTTATGAGATAATTGAAATACAATTCTGATATGATTGCTCGCTTGAGTGACTTGTTATTTAGAATCTCAAATGATGTTAGAGGTGTAGGAAAGCATGCTTCTATGGTTCAAACTCAATTAGAACAAGTTGCTAAATCTCAAAGAGAGTTGCTTGATGAAATGAATAATAATATCAATGATCATGCTGTTAGAGTAATGACTAGAGGAGGTAGAATGACTCAGGAACCACTTTATCTTGAGGGACACCCAAAAAGAATTGAACAAGACTCTCAAAGAGTTGACACTAATGTACCTAGTCCTTCTAAAAATAAAAGGAAGAAGAAAAATGATAGGACTTTGCATGCCTCTAGTGAACCTGAAGTTGAAAAACCTCCTGATAATGATAATGAAGTCTCTATCTCTGATGCTGAAACTCAATCTGGTAATGAACACTCACCTTCTGATAATGAAAAAGACAATGATGAGGTTCATGAAGACACTCAATCAAATAATAAAGAACCAGATAATGATGTTGAGATAGAACAAGTAGCTGATCTTGATAACCCACAAACCAAGAATAAAAGATATGATAAAAGAGACTTTGTTGCTAGAAAACACGGTAAGGAAAGAGAACCGTGGGTTCAAAAACCTATGCCCTTTCCACCTAAGTCAACCAAAAAGAAAGATGATGAAGAATTTGAACGCTTTGCTGAAATGCTGTGGCTAGTCTTTTTTGCGTACTCGCTTGACTGATATCTTAAAAATGCCTCCTTATGCAAAGTACATGAAAGACATCATCACCAATAAGAGAAAAATACCGGAAGCTAAAATTTCCACCATGCTTGCTAATTATACTTTTAAGGATGGAGTACCTAAAAAACTTGGAGATCCGGGAATACCAACTATACCTTGCTCCATCAAAAGTAATTATTTGAAAACTGCTTTATGTGATTTAGGAGCTGGTGTTAGTGTTATGCCTTTCTCTTTATATAAAAGACTTGATTTGAATAAACTCACACCTACTGAAATATCGTTGCAAATGGCTGATAAATCAACTGCCATACCTATCGGTATTTGTGAGGATGTGCCCGTTGTTGTTGCTAATGTTACTATCTTGACTAACTTTGTTATACTTGAGATGCCCGAGGATGACAACATGTCGATTATCCTCGGTAGATCCTTCTTGAATACTGCAGGGGCTGTTATTGATTGCAATAAAAGCAAGTTCACTTTTCATATCAATGGTAATGAACATACGGTGCACTTTCCGAAGAAACAATTCCAAGTGAATGGTATTAATGTTATTGAAAAATCTCCGACAATCACTATTGGAAGTTTTCAACTACCTCTACCTACTGTTAAAAAGAAATATGAAATGCTTATTGTTGGGGACATTCACATCCCCATTGAGGTAACTTAGTATTTTACAAAAGTTCTTCGGTTTCATGCTAATCGGAAGTGGTTGTTAATAAGACTTGATCAACCTTATTAATGAATCATTTTTGAGAGGTATGAAGTTGATGAATTTAGTGAGCACTACCTTCTGTCCCTACTCTTTCTTTTGTTTTTTTATTAGTTAAATAAAATAAAATGCCATGCCTTGCCTGTTTTCTGAGTTTTTCGTGCAATAAAAAAATTGACCCAGAAATAAAAGTTCTCAGAATGCTCTGAAAATTGAATACGATTTTTTCTGAATATTTAAGAATTTTTAGTGCAAATAACATTAGAGGGAGGTGCTCCAGGTGGTCACAACCCACCTAGGCACGCCCGCACCCCCAGGCATGCCCTGGGGGGTTGTGGTCCCCACGTGGGCCCTCTCACTTATCTTTTCACTCCATATCATCACCTACCTCCAGAAAAATTTCACCATTGCTCTCTCTCTCGTGTTCTTGCTCTCAAACCCGCGGATTTTGATCTCTTTGCTCGAAGCTCCATTTTCGAAACTGTTTTGGGGGATTGTTGCTTGGTATGTGACTCCTCCATTGGTTCAATTAGTTTTTGCTTCAGTGGTTTATATTTAGAATAATTAGTGACTCTTGGTGCTGCTGTAGATGAGCTTGCATGTTGAATTCTTAGAGTTCTAAGTAGTTTGAATGCTTGATATGGCCTCTATGCATCCCTATGAGTAGTTGCTATCAATCTTGTGAAGTTTTGTTGAGAAAATTTTGTGAACTAAATTTTTTAGAATTTTGTTCATAGGAAAAAGATGAGTATCTTTAGGAAGTTTGCTTCCAAGAAGAACTCCAAGGTAGTTATTGGGGAGTCGTCTGACAGTGATCTCCGCACCTGGAGAATGGCGGAGGTACGGCCGTGCGAGTGGCCGCATAGCCCATTCATGGAGGGAGCCGGAATCCGTCAAGAGTTTGCACAATATGCTGCTAATGCCAGCCTCACCGACTTCATCGCAGCTGAGTGTGAACAGTATCATCTCCTTACAAATTCTTTTGTGCAAAGTTTCCATTTTCTGAGTAGGAATAACCCTCCTGAGGTGCAGTTTAATCTTTATGCTGAACCCTATCAGATACCGCTTACTGAATTTTGTGACATATGTTTGATCCCTTCTGATGGGGAAATAAGGGAGCCTAGACCCGCAGAGTTTGATGGTTTTTACCGCACTCTGACAGTGGGGGATGAGAGAGGGGTGTCAGGTGTCACCGCCACTAGTTTACACTTTCCTGCTGTGCATTATTTTGTTCTATTCATTGCGAAGTGTTTGCTTGCTAGAGAGAAGGTAGGTGCACTCAGTGCCCCAGACTTCGCTGCTTTACGCCGTGCACTTTACGGCAACAACACTTATAGCTTGGGGACTATTGTGGCACGTTGCCTCCACATTAACAGATCCAAGGGTAGAATACATGGTGGCATTTATGCTACTCGCTTGGCGAGTCACTTTAACATTCAGATACGCCAGCATGATTATCCTTTACCCAAGGTTTATTTAGATCGCTCGGCTATGGCACACCACCAATTTATTGATGGCGAGAACACTACTAGTGATTTTCCTTACAACCTTGTTTTTAGTGAGGATACTTGTGATATTATTCCGTTGCCTGCACCTGCTTTCTTTGATCCTATTGCCAGGGGCGGATACAGGATTATGCCTGAGGACATTGTCGCCTACCGGAACAACCTGGCTGCGGCACAGGCGGAGCCTCAGGAATGGGACCCTCAGGTGCCCGCTCCCCAGCACTTCAAAATAGGACCCCATGGCTTCTTCGAGTGGTGATTAGCAAGTTAGGCCAAAAGCTTAAGCTTGGGGGAGTACGTAGTTCCACCAACATTATATTCATGTTCACACATTTCATTCCAGTTGTCGGTGTCCACACTTTTTCATTATATTATCCATGCTAGATTTATTTTCCCGCCTTCTTCTTGTGTGTTTAAAAAAAACTTTGAGAAAATACAAAAATATTTCCTGCTTCTTTTTATTTTTTCTTTCTAGTATAATTAGCTATAGTTTTTAAAAAATAAAACCCAAAAAGATTTCCTTGTTCTTCTGTCGCTTGTTGGGAGCTCTCCCTTGTAAATAGTTTTTCTTGTTTTTGTTTTTCATTTCTTAAATTTGCTCTCTTTCAGAAAACCAAAAACTCCAAAAATATTTCAGTGTGTTTCTCTGAATTTCTTTTTATTGAGTCATACCGAGGAGAAGACCACGATGAAAATGTTGAGTGGCTCTCATATGCATTGTTGTTGATCTAACAGAGAACCCATATTATTGTTTTCTTCTTTCTGAATAAAATGTTTGCAGATTCCAGCTTAGTCCATAGCACTCTTGCACTATTATTATTTTCATATCGTTCGGTCGTGCAAGTGAAAGGCAATAATGACGATATTTGATGAACTGGCTATGGCAGAGAGAAACGGGTATGAACTCAACTTGTTCTGTTTTTGTAAATATGTTTAACCTAGTATCCATGATTCAGCTCATTATGATCAAACATGTTTGCAATGACCCTTAGAGATTATAGTTTCTCATGCCATGCTTAAGTAGCTAGGAGTGGATAATGTTTTATCTTGGATGTCAACATTGCGTTAAAATAATTGTGATGTAGTATGATGATATGGTATCCTCCTTTGAATTTTCAAGTGGCTTGACTTGGCACATGTTCATGCATGTAGTTGAATCAAAACCAACATAGCCTATGATATTTATGTTCATGGTGTTCATATTCTACTCATGCTAGTATCCAATGTTACTTATGCATAATGCATGTTCATGACCGTTTTTGCTCTCTAGCTGGCCGCTTCTCAACCTAATTGCTAGCCTTCGCCTGTACTAAGTGGGAATTCTGCTTGTGCATCAAAACCCTAAAACCCAAGTTATTCCAAATGAGTCCACCATACCTACCTATATGCGGTATTACCCTGCCGTCCTAAGTAAATTTGCATGTGCCACCTCTAAAAACTTTAAATAAATATCCTTTTTTGTGTGCCTGGATTGTTCATAGAGCGACAGGAGGTAGTCAGTATCTTCCACGCTAAGCGGGTTATTCTCATGATGAGTGTTTATTTACTCGTCCTTGCACGAGAGGGGCAGTAATAGGGATTCCCAGTCCTGAATTCAAATTTCAAATAATTAAACAAAACTCCCCCAGGAATGTTGTTGGTATGGACGGCACCCGTTGTTTCGGACAAGCCGTGGAGTGTGATTGTTGGTGGAGGGGGAGTAAACCTTTACTTTTATCGGTTGGGAACCGCCACTAATGTGTTTAACATGGAAGATACCGATAACTAATGGTCGCGAAGTAAATAAAAAGGGTGCATTTCTCAAAATTTCATTTACCTCTGTTTTAAAACTTGAGCTTTGGCACCTCTGCAAATCACTGCTTCCCTCTGCGAAGGGACTATCTATTTACTTTTATGTTGTGTCATCACCTTCACAAATAAGCGCCAGAACCTAAGAGCACTATTGTCATCCTCATGCATTGTGTGTAGCTAATGTTGGGTGCATCATGACTGGATCTTTTCTACCATGAATTGCAATGTTTAGTCGCTGTTTGAACTTTGGAGGTGCTCTGCATTTATGTTTTGCGGTCTTAGAAAGGGCTAGCGAGATACCACTATTGTCATATTATATCATGGTTGTTTTGATAAAGTGTTGATGTTTGAGATATCTTATTATTGCTCGCTAGCTGATTATGTCATTGATATGAGTTAATATAATTTTTAAGAGTTATTGTCGACATGGTTAGTTATAATCTTTGCTGAAAACCTGGGTGCTACTTAAGCCTATTTATGTAAACAAGAGCAAAAGAGTTTGTAAAAGTTTTTCTTTTTCACTTTCAGTTTATCAACTGAATTGCTTGAGGACAAGCAAAGGTTTAAGCTTGGGGGGGGGGGGGGGTTGATACGTCTCCATCGTATCTACTTTTCCTAATGCTTTTCCTCTTGTTTTGGACTCTAATTTGCATGATTTGAATGAAACTAACCCGGACTGACGCTGTTTTCAGCAGAACTACCATGGTGTTGTTATTGTGCAGAAATAAAAGTTCTCGGATTGGAACGAAAGTTCGCGAGGATTTTTTATATATTAAAAGAAAATTTATGGAGCCAAGAACCACAGGAGGGAGGCACCTGGGTCGGCACAACCCACCAGGGCGCGCCCCCCCTCCAAGCGCGCCCAGGTGGGTTGTCCCCACCTGGTGGCCCCGCAGACTTCAACCCTGATACTATAAAATCACATATTTGGAGAAAAAAAATCAGGGAGAAAGAATTATAGCGTTTGACGAGACAGAGCCGCCGCCACCTCCTGTTCTTCATCGGGAGGCCAGATCTGGAGTCCGTTTGGGGCTCCGGAGAGGGGGATCTTCGATCTTCGTCATCACCAACCCTTCTCCATCGCCAATTCCATGATGCTCCCCACCGGGAGTGAGTAATTCCTTCGTAGGCTCGCTGGTCGGTGAGGAGTTGGATGAGATTCATCATGTAATCGAGTTAGTTTTGTTAGGGCTTGATCCCTAGTATCCATTATGTTCTGAGATTGATGTTGCTATGACTTTGCCATGCTTAATGCTTGTCACTTTGGGCCCGAGTGCCATGATTTCAGATCTGAACCGTTTATGTTATCACCATTATATCTATGTTCTAGATCCTATCTTGCAAGTTATAGTCACCTACTACGTGTTATGATCCGGCAACCCCGGAGTGACAATAGTCGGGACACTTCCCGGTGATGACCGTAGTTTGAGGAGTTCATGTATTCACTATGTGTTAATGCTTTGTTTCGGTTCTCTATTAAAAGGAGGCCTTAATATCCCTTAGTTTCCAATAGGACCCCGCTGCCACGGGAGGGTAGGATAAAAGATGTCATGCAAGTTCTTTCCATAAGCACTTATGACTATTTACGGAATACATGCCTACATTATATTTATGAACTGGAGCTAGTGCCGTATCGCCCTAGGTTATGACTGTTATATGATGAATATCATCCAACGAATTCATCGATCCAATGTCTACAAATTTCTCTCATATTGTTCTTGCTAAGTTACTACTGCTATTGTCACTGTTGCACTTGCTACAAAATCATTGCTATCACTGTTACCGTTACTTTTGCTGTTGCTACTACTATCAAAACTATCATACTACTTTGCTACTGATCACTTTGCTGCAAATAATTAATCTCTAGGTGTGGTTGAATTGACAACTCAGCTGCTAATACTTGCAAATATTCTTTGGCTCCCCTTGTGTCGAATCAATAAATTTGGGTTGAATACTCTACCCTCGAAAACTGTTGCGATCCCCTATACTTGTGGGTTATCACCAAGCGCTCTGGAGGACCCCACAAAGAGCATGGTCGTCTCTGCCGACCCGAGGCCAGAAGAATACTGTCCCCTTCAGAAGCATGCACAGGCACAAGAATCCCGCCCATGCGCGAAGCAAGTGGTCCCCCGAGGGAGGAGATCTGCCGTAACCAATGATGAACTACCCCCGCGATCTCCTGCGCGTGGCGAGCGGTCTTTTTCGTGGTTTTCCTTCATCGTCATGGGCGAAGAAGGGATAGGCCACGGGCGACTACCACGCTTCGTGCCCACTATGGGCTCCGGTGCGGTGTCAGCTACAAGACCCCTCACCAAGGTTGGTACCACGGGCGGCCCGGCGACGAGCACGACGGAGCCGCTACCTCCGATGCTGCCACCGCGCCGCCCGCGCGTCCACCCAGAGCCTTTCTTACCCACACCAAGCATAGGACCGCACTCCAGGCCGGAAGCTTTGTGTGGGAACGGGAAGGAGACCCTACCTCAACAGAGGCGCAGCCGCACCCTTCTTGGGAAGAAGGGGGAAAAGATGCGTGGAATTAGCCCCTCGCCCGCTTCCCTTTTTATAGAAGAACATGGCTGGGGGCTGACTTCACGCCGCGCAACAGAAGACATGGCCGGGGGGGGGGGGGGGGGCTGATCCCTCGGTAGGTAACCGCCCCTCTCCACCAATTCAAAGAAGACCGAACCCCTGCCATGGCTCTCCCTCCTGCACCACGCGCCTCCATCACCTACCCCACTCAATGCATGCAGCAAACGTGGCAAAGGATAAGGACGTGGTCGGAGGAGTGAATTGGCAGTTACTCCCCCGTGCGTTAAAGTCATTCACGGGCCATTACAAAGGTGGCCCCACTGCAATTGGCATCATGCGACGCGCGGGAAACTGGAAACTGACTCAAACATAGGTTAATGAAGAAGCAAAGAAGATGTCAAAGGACGAGCTACCGCAACCCGCTCGCCTATGTACCAGATGGGGCCTACCCCGACGACGCTCGGCAGCATGTTCAGGCCAGGCCTGGGGGCTCCTGTCGATGCAACAAACCCCCAGGTGTGTTGCCCGGACTGTACACAGGCTCAAGAGCAAGGTTACGACATTCCAGACAAGGCCAAGCAGATGAGATGGCTCTTTGAGAAATCAAAGGATGGATCAAGAAGACCAAGACCTACCAAACAAGCAAGATATCACTAAGGAAAAACCTCCCTTACTGGGCAGGCGAGCCTGGCGGGGTCGAGGTTACTCTGAAGACAAGCCTCAAGACTCCCCAGGCAGGCTTGCCGGGGACACCAAGGGCGGATCACCCCGCCAAGGCTCCATCGCTCCACCTCACAGCAACGCAAGTCACCCATCGGTGCGGTGTCGAGCCCCCAAGTGACTTAGTGGCTATTATTTGGTACGTGGCAGGCCATTTCTGAGGAAGATCATCCCTAAATGACACCCATCCAGGCGACGTGTCGCGCGAATAGGCAAAAAGGTGGCTGAATGGCACGACAAGGCTTGCCAGGCTACGCCACGATGTGACACTAAGTGGCGCATTTAATGCACCCCGTTCTGTCTGCAGAGTTAGGTATGATAGCACTGTGGCTATCTAATCAGTGCATAATGACTGTTTTGCCATTATGGTAACCCCTTGACCTATAAAAGGAGGGCCGTGGCTACCTTAGAAAGAATTCGACCCTTGTACGCTCGTACGAGCGTAGCTACTCTCGCCCTGAGGTGACCTTGCCGGGCTAGAGCGCCGCACCTCCACCACGGTCCTTTCATCAATCCACCAAAGCAGGAGTAGGGTTTTACGCCTCGCGGCGGCCCGAACCTGGGTAAAACTGCCCGTGTCATCGTTGCCGTGCAATGCACTCTTCCCCCTTGCCGAACCACAAGGGGCCGATGGCCCCATAGGTGGCCGTGTGATACCACGACAGGCTGATAACCCACAAGTATAGGGGATCAATTGTAGCATCTTTCGATAAGTAAGAGTGTCGAACCCAACGAGGAGCTAAAGGTAGAATTAATATTCCCTTCAAGTTCCATCGACCACCGATACAACTCTACACGCACTTAATGTTCACTTTACCTCGAACAAGAATAAAACTACTTTGCAGGTGTAAGGATAAGTTTGCAAGGATAAAACTAGATGTACTTAGCAAGAATAAAACTACGAGTAATTTGCAGGATAATAAAAGTTAGTTGTTTAGTAGAAAGCTTTTGTAACACAAGAGAATGATTTGTCCCTAGGCAATCGATAACTAGACCAGTAATCATCATTGCAATTTTATATGAGGGAGAGGCATGAGCTAACATACTTTCTGTACTTGGATCATATCCACTTATGATTGGAACTCAAGCAAGCATCCGCAACTACTAAAGATCATTAAGGTAAAATCCAACCATAGCATTAAGTAACAAGTCCTCTTTACTCCCATATGCAACAACCCCCTTACTCGGGTATAAGCTTCTGCCACTCTTGCCACCCACTATAAGCGAATTATGAATGTATTGCAACACCCTACAATGCTAATCCCACATGCTTACGCGACATGGAGGGCACCATAGGACAACACCAAAATAAAACATACAAGTCAAACCAAGCACGATCATCAATCAACCCATAGGACAAAATGAATCTACTCAAACATCATAGGATGGCAACACATCATTGGATAATAATATGTACCATTAATCACCATGCTTAAGTAGAGATTACAGCGGGGAGAAGAGGTGTTACACCTCTGCATAGAGGGGGAGAGATTTGGTGTTGACGGTAGCGAAGTTGTTGTGTAGATCGCCATCACGATAATTGCCCCGGTGGTGTTCCGGCACCACCGAGAGAGAGGGGGAGAGAGCCCCCCTCATTGTTCTTCTTCCTTGGTCTCCCCCTAGATGGGAGGAGAGTTCCCCTTTGGTCCATGGCCGCCATGGCTCTCAGAGGGTAGGATCCCCTCCGATATTGGATCTCTCTATTTGTTTCTCTTTCGTTTCGTGTTTTTATTTTCTGGCAAAAAACCGTTTTTTAAATTTTCGGAAATCCGTAACTCTGATTGGGCTGAAATTTTAATATGATTTTTTTCCTGATATTAGCTTTCTTGCGGCAAAAGAAGGACTCCAACCGACTTACGAGGGAGTCACAAGGCACCACGGCGCGGCCACCCCTTGGTCGCGCCCTGGTACCTTGTGGTCACCTCTGGCACCGTCTTGCGTTGATTCTTCTTCCCAAAAATCACATATATTCTAAAATAAATCTCCCTAAATTTTTATCGCGTTTGGACTTCGTTTGATATGGATATTCTGTGAAACAAAAAACATGCGACAAACATGAACTGGCACTGGGCACTGGATCAATATGTTAGTCCTAAAAATAATGTAAAATGTTGCCAAAAGTATATGAAAGTTGTAGAATATTGACATGAAACAATCAAAAATTGTAGATACGACGGAGACGTATCTGCATCCCCAAGCTTAATTCCTGGTCGTCCTCAAGTAGGTAAATGATAAAAAGATAATTTTTGATGTGGATTGCTACCTAACATAATCTTGATCATACAATCTAATCATGGCATGAATATTAGGATACGCGTGATTCAAAACAATAGTCTATGGTTTGATATAAAGACATCAATACTCTGGCATACCAACAAACAATCATACCTTTCAGAATATAAATGCTAAAGAACACTATGCCTTGCCCGTCATGCTCAATCATTGATCCAATCATGATGCACACAACATTTAACTATACTCAATGCATAAGAATGACAATAGTGCTCTCCATCTGGTGCTTGAATGAGAAGGTGATGACTCAAAAGTAAAATAACATACAAGTAAATAGATAGGACCTTCGTAGAGGGAAGCATGAATTTGCAGAGGTGCCAGAGCTCGAAGCTTAAATCAGAGATGAATACATTTTGAGAGGTGTACTTTTCCTGTCAACGTAACCATTGAGAGTTCTCAATATCTCCCATGCTAAACACATTATTAGCGGTCCCCAAGCAGAAAGGTAAAACTTACTCCCCCTCAACCATTCAAACACAAGCCATGGCTAGCCAAATCCTCGGGTGCCCTCCATACAATCAACTTTCCGGGGGAGTTTGTTTCATTATAGAATTTTTTTCATAGGACTGGGCATCCCAAATACCAGCCTCTCTCGTGCAATGACAAGTGAATAAACACCCATCGTGAGAGTAACCGGCTTAGCATGGAAGATACTGACTACCCCCTGCCACTCCATGAGTGGTACGGGCACACAAAACAAATACTTATTTGAATGATTAGAGGTGGCACATTCAAATTTACTTGGAACGGCAGAGTAATACCTCATATAGGTCGATATAGTGGACTCATATGGAACAACTTTGGCTTAAGGGTTTGGATGCACAAGCAGAATTCCCACTTAGTACATGCGAATGCTAGCAAATAGATTGAGAAGCGACCAATTAGAGAGCGACAACGGTCATAATCATGCATTGCGAATAATTAACATTGGATACTAGCATGAGTAGGATATAACTTCGTCGCATAACTAGAGACTATACATGCATGCTTCAGGAATCACAAACCTTAACACCGGTATTCTTACTAAACCACAATCATTCACTAGTACCCCCACATATCACTATCTTAATATCGCAAAACTATTGCATGGAATCAAATATATCATATTCAATGATCTACAAGTTTTATGCAGGATTATATGACTAACCATGTGAATGACCAATTTGTGTTGACTCTCTAAACACTACCAAAAAAGACACATCTGTGACATTTTGGGCCGAACAATTTTTTTTCTTCTGTCATGCTTATGACACTTCTATGACGATAATTATGACAAAACCCGGTATCATCATAGATGTGGTGGGCTCCTACTTCTATGACAAAAAATCATGACAGAAAATGGGCTTTTCATCCTGGGCGGGCCGGAGACGCACCTGCATGACATTCTTTGGGCCGTCCATGACAGAAAAAATCATGGTAGAAGCAAGGGCGAGGAAAATTTCGGGGAGTTCCCGGTTATGGTGGGTGGTCGGGCCGAGCGATGCATGGAGGTTTGCGTGTTTTCTCTCGTATACGTACGCGCGTGTGTGCGAGGCGTTGGGCTCTAACTGAACCCGAGCGAGGCATTCACTTACTGAACCCGAGCGATTGCACTAGCTACGTTACTGAACCCGAGTGATCGATCCCTTGGCTGTTAACTGAACCCGAGCGATTCCTTCGCTACTGTTGCTAACTGAAGCCGATCGAACCTGCTACCTCTTGATGAACAGTGAACGTGGGGGTTGGTTGAACGGGTCGAGACGTACGTGGTTGGTGTTGGATGAACAGTTCCCGGTGGGGGTTGGATGAACAGGACCCCGTGGTAGTAGTAGTAGGCCGATGCCGGTGGATGAACATGACCCCGAGAGGAGGCCGCCACAGCCGAGCAGCTGGTTGGGGGTGGATGAACAGGACCCCGTGGAGGGCTGGTTGAACAGTAGCCGGTGGAGGGCTGGATGAACAGTAGCCCATGGATGAACAGTAGCTGGTGGAGGCAGGAGGAAGACGCGGTGGATGAACAGTGTAGGTGGAGGCTGAAGGAAGTCGACGGTGGGTGAACAGTAGCCCGTGGAGTCCCGTTTTGCGGTACGCCACAACCCTCCGATGAACAGGACCCCCGTTTCGACCTTAGGGCTCCAACACAAGTCCGTTTCCTCCATTTTGCAGTACGCCACACCCCTCCCGATGAACAGGACCCCCGTTTCGACCTTAGCGCTCCAACACAAGTCCGTTTCCTCCGTTTTGCGGTATGCCACACCCCTCTTGATGAATAGGACACCCGTTTCGACCGTAGCTGGTCGAACAGAAGGCCGTTTCCTCCGTACTGCGGTATGCCAGACCCCGTTTCGGCTATTCCATCCAAGCCGGTTGGCTCCCATTGAACAGGACGCATTCCGACCTAGTCTGTTGCCTCCCGATGAACAGGACGCTGTTTCTCTGTTCCGACCCAGCCGGTTGGCTGCCCAATGAACAGGACGCCGTTGCTGCCGTCCGTTGCCTCTCCATGTACACTAGCCCTGGCCGTACGTATGCGCGAGTAGGTGTTCGAGACCCCGCCCGTATGTACGTACGTGGCCGTATTTTTTGGCATGTGGATGTACGTACATGTACACGGTTTAGAAGGGACTGCCTGAACTACTACGTCGGGGGCTCTACTACTACACGTGCCGCTGCTTTCTCGGCCACGGTTCATCGTTGCAGAGAGACCGATCGACCAGTATGCACGTACACATTCGCGACCAGAATGACAACGCTACGTATGCTTCGACCAGGTGGGTCCCGACTGTCAGGGAGGATAAGGAGGCACTTCCTTGCATGCGAAGTTATTGATGGTGGGTCCGAGCTTTCAGGGGGAGGATTCATTTTTTTCGCACTTAATATGGAGGCACTTCCTTGCGTGCGAAGATGTAGCTGGTGGGTCCATCTATCAGCCTCACTGTGTACACTACTCTTCCGATGGCTGTCGTTCGTTGACCACGTTGACCACGCCGTGCGGACAGCACCCAGGTGGTGGACGAGGGCGAGGCCTAGGAAGGGAATGACGCTGAGCCAGGGAAGCCAAGGCAGGTGGATGCCCACGCGGAGGGGAGTACGAGGGTTCACTGGTTCGGCTGCGGTGTAAGGTTGCCGTTGCCAGAGAATAACAGGGGGTGTGAGTGAGTAGAGGGAAGGCTTGGCCAGTAGTAGTATGGTCGGGCAGTGAGGCCTGTGCGGTAGCACAGCCGGCCACGGGAGGCTGGAGCAGGCGGTATGGCGGGCGCAGGTTTGGGCGGCTGGAACAAGAAGACCAGAGGTTGAAGACGCAGCTTGGCCGTTGGATTAACATCCAATGGTCAGTGCAGCTAGAATCATTTATTGACTAAGTTGACAAAGCCCTGCGTACGCGTTAACTAAGTAGGCCCACAAGTCAGCCTCCAAATCTGGTAGGTCCCAGCTAGCAGCGGGAATCAATTTTTTTCCGCGTAATATGGTGGCACTTTCTTGCGTGCGAAGATGTTTTCTGGTTTTTTTAATTTCTTCTTTTTCGAGTTATAATAAAAAGAAAACAATTTAGCATCTTTGGTAGAATCTATATTTTCACGAAAAGTATCGTAATAAAGCTGGTGGGTCCCAGCTGTCAGGGAGAGGAAACTTTTTGTTTCCGCGTAATAAAGGAAGCACTTCCTTGCGTGCGAAGATGTAGCTGGTGGGTCAAACCTGTCAGGGGGAGAAATTATTTGTTTTCATATAATACGGGGGCACTTGCTGCGTGCGGCCATGGGCCATGTGGGTCCCTACTGTCAGTCACTCCACGTACATGCCTCTTCCGATGGCTGTCATTTGTTGACAAAGTTGACCATGTCGCGCCGAGAGAACCAATGCAGTGAATGATGGCGAGTCCTAGGAAGGGAATGACCCGGAGCCGGCGAAGACACAGCAGTGGATGCCCACACGGATTGGAGTATGAGGGTTCACTGGTTTGGCTGCGGTGTGAGGCTGCTGTCACCGGAGAAGAACAGGAGGTGTTGGTGAGTAGAGGAATGGCCTGGACGGCGTTTGGGAGTAGGATGGGCCGGCGAAGCCTGCGCGGCAGCACAGCCGGCCACGGGAGGCGGTAGCAGGCGGTACCACCGGCGGTGGTTTGGGCGGCTGAAGCAAGAATATCCGAGATTGAAAAAGCACTACAGCTGTTGGATGGACATCCAACGACCACTGCTGCTAGAATCGTGTCTTAACTATAAGTTGACAAAGCCTTCCGTACGCCTTAGTAGGCCCAAAAGCCTTCCGTATGCGTCACTGACTATAATTCTCAAAAAACAAATAGTAGGCCCACAAGTGAGCATCACATCTGTGGCAGAGAACATATAGCCCATTTGCGATTTGTAATAATATATAGCCCATTTTTGAATTCTAATGGAATTTACTACAACCCATTTAAAGTCTGTTAAAATTAGAGCCCATTTTCTAGCCAGGACAACGATTAATAATTTCAACCAACCGCTCAAAACAAAATTCAACCAAAAATCCCACATTTTGATGGGATCCGAAATATTTTTATCCCGAAATTTTGAGTCAGATTAAATATAATTTCAAAATGAATTTGTATTAGGTAAAAATCTAATGAAATATTGCGCGTGCAATAAGTAATGAAATTGAAATTTTCAAATTCAAAAAATAATATTTTTGAAACTAATTACCTGTTTGGTGCATTTTTGTATATTTACATCCCAGTTTTTATAATTACATCCCATTTATTATTTCTTAAAGCCCATTTTCTTGTTAGGCCTAATGTATCCCTCCTAGGAAAGATTTACAGCCCAGCGGGGCGGAGAATAACAAGTTTGACCTGGGTTGGGTATTCCGCAAAAAAAGTATAGCTGGGCTAGCCATTTTCACCTTGAAAAATTAATATCTGGGCTGGATATTTGGTCGACATAAAATAATAGCCTGGGCTAGACGGGCCACAGCCCGCCCAATTGATACCCTGCTCCTCTGAACAACAACAAAAACATCGCTCAAGAAAAACTACGCTTACACCTAAAAACACAAATACTGCTCGAGCTGCTGGGTCCCAGCTGTCAGCCGCTCCTTGTGCAATTCTCTCGTTTATTGACTATATAGGTTGACAATGGTGTGGGACCATGATGTCAGGAAACCGAGAGGAAGCAAAAAAAATTATAGTTGTATATAATAAGGAGGAACTTGCGTACGTACAACTATGGCCCTGGTGGGTCCCTACTGTCATCCTCTCCAAGTAAAGTCATCTCCTGATTCCTCATGTTCGTTGACCATGTTGACAACGCTCGGCGCCACGGCAAGCGCGACAACTCGAAGGACGACGGAGAGGGCCTCGCGGGCCCTATGGATGGTTTGATACTGCGCCCGCTACTCATTCAAGAAGCCAGGATCATCGGACACCTATGAGCACCTTCGAGAGACCGAGCCAGCATGAAACGGTAAGGCCACGCTTGGGAGCTCTGGATTGTTTCACACCTGTATTAAGATACAGGTGTAATTTACTCGTCACCTGATACAACGCGTAAAATACAGGCATAATGAAACCGACGGCCCGAGGTCTGTAACGAAAACCGGCGAGTTACGCGTGTAATTTGAGAGACCAGTGTATATTTTACCAGTCGAAATCGACCAACCAAGCGCCTCGCCCAAGACCATCTGCTTTCATTTACAAGCGTCAGTTTTTCAAGCGGTTTTGGTTGGAAAACGACGATCCAATCACGGCCTAAGATGATGAGTTGGTCGGAAGATCATATGGTTTCACCTCTAACCTACCCGAGTTGTCGTATAGGCTATGAATGAAACATAAGACGATGAGCTTCTTAAGCACAGAAGCAACAGAAGAGGATGATCTTCTGAACATGCAAATCACTGGCATTAGATCAACATGCAAAACAATATGAAGCATTATTCTCAGGAGGCACGGTGAACAGCTCGTGATGCCGCATGCCACTGCATTCCAAGCTCAACTTTGCAATCAAACTCACAAGGCCTGGCATTACATAGACAACATTCAGAACAAACTCTTAAAATACCTTACATAAGTCAACATTCATGTGACTATGCATCTCAGCAGAGTAAATATTTACTTCTGAACTAAACACAGGAATAGGAAAAAATGATCGACGCTACTCACAGCAAAGGGCGTCCCACTCCAAAATATCAAATGCATGTCTTCTAGCTAACATGAATGAGCAAAATTTGACATGGTTTTCCAATTCCAATATATTAAACTAATGTCTTCTTGCTAACATCAATGATTAAACTTTGACAAGCTTTTCCCATTCAAAATATGTAATGCCTATGATTGTGGAACGGGCAGGGTTTGTCATCAGTTTGCACATTGAAATGGCACATGGAGCCGGATTAACCAGCGTATCTTTTTGTGAAGTTCTACTAAAATCAAACAATGTCTTGTGCAGCACGGTGGATTTCGTATTTATATGTTACAAGAAAACAAAGACACATCAGCACACACATGAATATTGGCCCCAGTGTCAACCCACCAATCGGTGGACTGACAAACTGAAAGTACGGTAAACAAGATTACCATACCCAGATGCCCCATCACTGTTGCTTAGAGTGACATTGGCAGACTTGGAGTCCTGTCCTGGCTTCTTGTACTTGTTTGGGCACTTGTTTGCTCAGTGTTCCTCTGAACCACAAGTAAAGCAGCCATCTCTCTTTTTGTCTTTCTTCTTACCCTTCTTCCTAAAGGTAGTATTCTGCTGGACAGAGTTCTTTCCCTTGAACTTGTGGGAATTCTTCTGCCTTGAAGATGTTGGTAGCTCCATTCAGACGGGCAGGGTTTGTCATCAGTTTGCATATTGAAATGGCACATGGAGCCGGATTAACCAGCATATCTTTTTGTGCAGTTCCACTGAAATCAAACAATGTCTTGCATAGCATGGTGGATTTCGTATTTATATGTTGCAAGGCATTGAACATGTTGGCAGCTCCATTCAAGTAGATAGTCCGGTGGCTCAAGGTGACGACGAATGATTAGAGAACCATTCGATGTATTGTGCATGATGAAGTATTATGGAGGACATGAACCATCTTAACATTTTGTGCAGTTCCACTAAAATCAAGCTGAGCATCCCTGTCTGCATAAATACAGAAAAAGCGTGATGAATATAATAGTGGCACTAGTTGATTAAACATACGCTTACAACTATAATCATCTTCATTATCTTAACAGAAAAAGATAGCAATACAATAACTTCAATTAAACATTTATTCAAAACAATACAACAATATAAGTAGCACAACATAACAAAGCACAATCATGTGGATGAAGGCCGATACTAACCTTGTTTGTTACAGCTGCGTCGGCAACTGACTTGGTCATACCTTTCCTTGTGGAGTGAATTTTGCACTCCATGTGTTGTTGAGTTTCACATGCTCTCTGCAGACTAGTCATGTCACCAGCGTCTACTAATACTCTGTAAAGCTTCTCGATCATTCCTTGTGTAATGTAGCGCAAACAGTGACTGCTTGTTTCTGCAAAGTGGAAAGACCAACTGGGCCCAATAATGCAACAATTTGCCTTAAACACATTGGCTCCTTTTGTGTAGTTCAACTAAAATCAAAGTCGAAATAGAACCGAGCAGAAGTTTTGATATCCCTATATGCAACAATAGGTATAAAGGAAACAATTACTGAGAAATAACGGTTGATGACTTATACTTCCAGAAAAAAAAACATCTACCTTATCTTAATGGGTAACAAAGCAGGAGAGTAGCAATTCTCAAACAGTGTGATTCATTCATATTAACTAAGACATTATCTTAACAATACCTTGTTTCAACATGTATAAAGAACGACAAAGCAGAAAAGTACCATTCCTAAAACAATGCAACTGATTCATATTAACAGAGAC
Organism: Thinopyrum elongatum; assembly: GCA_011799875.1. Lineage (NCBI taxonomy): Eukaryota > Viridiplantae > Streptophyta > Magnoliopsida > Poales > Poaceae > Thinopyrum > Thinopyrum elongatum. The sequence goes on along the minus strand of CM022298.1, from coordinate 617,054,099 downwards.
ATTATCTTAACAATACCTTGATTAAACATGTAGAAAGAACTACAAAGAAGGATAGTACCATTTGTAAAACACTGTAACTGATATATAATTACAGAGACATTATGTCAACAATACATTTCTTAAACATGTACTCCGGCCGATCCCTAACAGAAATGGTACTCCCACCGATCCCTAACAAGTGTTGCAGTTTTGAACTAAGATTCAGTAGTTAATTCTGAGAGTGGCATTAGATTAACAAAAAGCATAAACAGTTCCAGGGGAGAGTGGGCGCAATAGCACCATGTGCTTCCATCTACTTATAAAGGGGGTGATGCAGAGTTTGTTGTAACAAAGCAACAAGCATCATGTTTGGGTTGGTCCCATTTTTGTTCACTTAATGGGAAAAGACAGCAATTCAATAGCATCAATTCAACATTTATTTAAAACAGTACCAATACAAGTAGCACATCATATCAAAGCACACTGCACGATCATGTGGATGAAGGCCGGTACTGACCTTTCATGACGCAGTCAAGATCACCTACGAATCTGCCAACACGAATAGGAAATCCAATCTCGTTTTGTGTAGTTCAACTAAATCTAGCAAAGTCGCCTGTGTGACATTTAAGTTCGCTATAGCAACAAGTTCAATAGATATCCCTGTTTTAACAGAGGCAAAAAAGGAAACAATTACTGGCCAATAAAGGAGGATGAAACATACGGCGACAAAAAGAAGCATCTACCTTATCTTGATGGAAAACAAAGTAGGACAGTAGCATTTCTAAAATGGTTGCATTGATTCATATTAACAGAGACATTCTCTTAAAACAACATTCGTTAAAAAATGTAATTTACTTTTAATAGTGGCATTGCTTCAATTTTCCAGCGGCATTCTTAGATTAACAACAGCAAAATAGTTGTATGGGACATGGGACATGGGACATGCCAGCACCATGTGCGTCCACACGTATAAATGGGTGATGCAGAGTATGTTGCCAAGCAGCATATCTGCGTTGGTCCCATATTTGTTCTCTTTGAACCTTTTTCCTATGTGAGGGCAACAAATCTAGTCCTGCACAAACTACCCGACCCCCCATTTTCTTTCCTTTTTCAACAAAGAGATCGGTTCCTTACAGATGTGTGTACTAGGTTACCCCCTTTTCTCTTTTCGACCAACAAAGCGACAGGATAGCCAGTCTATACTACTTTCCCTCGCTCCTTTCCTCATTGAACCATGTCCTAGATTCAAGCTCAACCCCACCCTCCCTTCTTTCCTCTTTGAACCAAGACCTAGATTCAACTACAGAATTGAAACAGATCCGCATGCTAGAGCAATGACGGTTTCAAAGAAAGTTATACCTTAGGGTCGTCGAGATGTGGCTAGGCGTGCGGCGGGAGGCCGGATCTGCCTACACTACGTACGGCAGCGAGGAAGAAGGGGTCGGAGGCCCTCCCGCACAGGCACTGGGTGAAAGAGAACAGCACAGTCGGCAGTGGATTGCCTCCCTCGTCGAAGGCGAGAGAGAGTGAACGCTGCACCTCCTCCCCTTCCCGGTGCGACGGGATCCGGACGGCTCCTTCACTAGCTGTGAGGGGGGAGAGAGAGAGAGAGACGCAATCTTGTTTAGATCTGATGAAGAGGGTGAGAGATTGTGAATTGAGCAAACCCTAGCAAAGGAACGCTGAGCCTGCAGCATGTATATATATGTAGTGCAGCGAGAGTGTGAAGAGTGCAAACCCTAGCGAACAAGCGCTGAGGCTCCAACTTATATAGTACTCCCTCCGTCCCAAAATTCTTGTCTTAGAATTGTCTAAATACGGATGTATCAAGTCACGTTTTAGTATTAGATACATCCGTATCTAGACAAATCTAAGACAAGAATTTTGGGACGGAGGGAGTACTAATATAGTGGAGTGGTTTTCTTTTTCTCTCCATAACAATCGTTTTAAATTGTGTATGAAACGAAACTCTTTATTTAACGTACCAGTGAAGAAAACTAAGATCAAGTAACGATCCACGCGTCCTGGTCGCACTTCCTGTCATTCACGTGCGTAACACTACCCTCCGTTAGGTGAACAACCACACACGCGCCAAATTATCGGAAAGGTGTGAGAGTGTGTACAAATAAAGAAATTTAATTTCAATTATTTTGTATGTACAGTTTGCCCTCTCTCAATAATTATGGTTTGTTGTGTTAAAGTTTGACTTCAGTCAAATCTAATATGCAGAGTAAATAAAAACGGAGGGGTACTACCTCCATCCGGGTTTTTAGTCCACACCATATTTTTAATCAAAGTCAGACCACATATTTAGTTAAAAGCTGGTCAAATAAAATTACAGGGTAGCTGAAGACAAAGTTGTGAGAAGGCTTAGAAATCAATACAAAACTTTTGCTCTTAGTACCAATGTCGATGCTTCTTCGAGGAAAAATGTGGTTCATATCCAATTGTGTGATAAAATTGCACCAACATAAACGACTGCTCCAAGATGAACTGGTGAAGGATATCGTCTTTGTGGTAACAAGCAAAGAGCACTGATGGAAGACAACCCATTCTTCATTGAGCATCGACCAGCTTCACCAGCCGATGCAGCCATGAGACGCAACCATGAGCATCGATAGCTCATTGTGGTGTGATGCATCATCATTTTTGGCATCATGTTTGGGTCAGGCACCAATGAAGTTTGATAATCCTCACTGTGGTTTGTTTCTTCTTGGTAATCAAGCTTGAGAAAGGAAGAACTGAGCAACAGTGGCCATCCAATTTTGTGCGGTTCCACTAAAAATTGAGGAAGACATGCCCGAGTATGGAGATACGCATCCCTGTTTGCAAAAAAAAAATGATATTTAAGTAGTGTCATTACTTTGTTTTAGCAGTGGAACATGATTAAGAACGGCATCTTAATTGTTAATGCCTCTACATGGGCATTGCTTCATTTTACCAGTGATAGTTTTAGATTAGTAGCAGCAATACGAGCATATGGACAATGACCGCACAACCACCATGTACTTTTTGTCGAAAAAAACATGTATACCTCCACCGATGCATAAATGATAAACCTGGACAACTTTTGGAGTGGCCTTTCCTCTATAATATTAAAAAATAGGTGATGTTGGACCAGCCGACGAACCCTATCTACTATACATGGGGAGCTGGGGAGTAGTGGTATAGAAGAAAACCCGCATGCAGAGTACAATGAAGCATGAAATTCAAAAGAAGTTATACCTCAGGTGGGCGAGATGTGGATTAGGCGGGCGGGATCTGCTGACACGACGGCAGCGAACAAGGGCGCAGAGGACCTTCGTCCGCGCCGGCGCCGGCTCAGAGAGGATGGTGCGCATCGGCTTCCTCCATCGCCGACGGCGACAATGTCAACGCTGGACATCCTCACCTCCCGCAGGGGACGGGATCCGGCCGGATCTATGACCACCGATGAGGAGAGAGATAGAGTGGACACTGTCATCTTGTTTAGATATGAAGAGGGTGAGAGAGCGATTCGCGTGAAACCCTATCAAACAAGAGGCTATATATACAATGGAGTAAAAAAATCTCTCCATAGTAGTGGTTTTAAATAGAATACGCGCGTTCCCGAAAAAAAGAAACGAAAACTGGCGGACAAATCTTTTTTTAACGTACCAAGAAAGAAAACTCGATCAATAACACACCCCCGCTTCCAGGTCGCAGTTTGTATCGCTTACGTGTGGTCCCCAACCCTCCATTATCAAGTGAACAAATTAAAGGGTCAAATTATTACGTACGTAAGCTGCCTCTTCATGTACAAATGCGCTCCATCGTGTACTCGTGGGTATCTCGGAGGCAAAGTGAGTGCGTGTACATTTCTTCTTGTACGTCGTACTCCATTTATCTCACTTCATATCGTTTCCCACTCCTATGATATTCCTATCCTAGGAACAAAATGAGGCGGTACTAAGTTTGTGTGTGTGTAGGGAGAACGAGACATCGATGATGTGTACGAGTAGTCGCGAGAGTCGTCGCGCACACACACATAGACATAGACATGCATATCCGTGTTTACGTAAAATTCCATCTCCATCTCCATCTCCAATCATATTTGTCCAACTGGCGCAATATTTACGTACATCATCTCTTGTTTGCGGGCATCCGGACCGCTGCCACGCCCGCTCCTGACCGCCCTAGCCAACCTGAACCCTCTTCATCACCCGCGCGTGCTTCCCGCCCAAAACGGTCAGTGCCGCATTCATGCCCGGCCAAAGAGGACGCAACCTGTCACTGGCGCCGGCATTGAAGCGGCGCGCCGGCCGAGAGAGCACCGCCCGCGCCACTTCCCGGTGCACGCGACTGCTCCGCCTTCAAACGTCGCCATGGCCGGCCACAACATGCTTGTAAAAATTTCTTAGGAGTCCGTGCTACAGCTAGCTGTCCTCCCCCTCCTCATCAATCTCTTCCAGTAGTGCTAGTACTCCATGGCGCGATCCATCGACAAGCAGACGGGAAAGTTATCGTATACTTGGTTTGTGGTGAGTGGCATGCCGAGCGACCGTGTGGGGTGGAGCCGTGGAGGAGGGTGAGACACGAACGCGACAAACGTGATTTAAACGTTGGTTTTGCTCTATGGCGCGATCCAACGAAATGAAACGTTGGTTTCCAAAAGAATACTGTACTGCATGAGAGAGATAGAGTGATGGTTTGCTTCTTTTGTCCAACTATACCGGGTCTATGTGATTTGGCGGCTCATTGGTCACTATTACTATGGCGGTAGAGCGTCGTAGAGCGCCTACACTCTTATTTATTTATTCTGTGATAAAACTAACTTTCTCCACTCTTACACTGGAGGAGTATGAAACACGACAGCCTAGTGACTACATGGCCCACGTCCCATTATCACCATATTCCTTGGACATCGTGCGACACCTACTGTCCTTTTTTATTTGGGTAGTAGTACATTTTACCACATGACCCACCATACACTCTCACATACTACCTCCGTCCCCTATGTAATTTATGCATGATACTAGTATATGATACTCCCCACTATGAGTAGCCTTATACGCATACAAAAAAGGATCGGAGGGAGTATGAAGCTTTATGATTTTGTTTCATGTATGTATCCTGACTCCAAGGTTGCCCCATTATAACATTCCATCAAATACAAAGGAAAACTAACACGCATGCTGATGCATCTTAATGATTCACAGATCATAGCCAATATTTACTTCACAACTAAAGACAAAAGTTGTGAGAGTGTGTACAAAAAAAACTACTGATGGGGTCTCTACGCCGTAAACCCTAATCCCTAAACAGGATTTAATTTCCTGGCTAGGTAGAACCTATCGAAGGAAAGAAGCCTGGCACCCTCGGATCTGAGCATCCCTGTTGGCAAAGATATTGAAGAAGTGTGATTAGAATAATATTTGTGGCACTAGTTCATGAGACATAAACTCATCACAAATAGAAGCCGGTAGAAGTAGAGAAAGATCCACATGGAGATGGAGCTACGTGGGGAGCTGCGGCAGTGGAGCAAGTCGGCACCGAAAGGAAGTTGTACCTGGGACGTCGGGGTGTAGCTAGAAGGGCGGTTGGGAGGTGGCATCAGCCCATACCGCGGGGACGCCCGATCGGGACACACCGACAATGGGTTTTCTCCCTCACCGCTGTCGACCGGGTCTACGCAGAACATCGTCCCCTTCCCTCAGCAATGGGATCAGGCCGGATCGGTGACCAGCGGTGTGGCCACCGTCGTTCTATGCTTGTGAAGAGAGCAACCCAAGCAAGTAGTCTTGTAGCTTAGGCTCCTGCTAGTGTATATATAGTGGAGTGGTTTTCTTTTTCTCTCCATATCAACCATTTTATATTGTGTACGTGTCATTGAAGAGTGAAATGATGGTTGCTTCGTCCGACTAACTTACTGTGTGATTTGACTGCTCCTGAGTGGCCCCTACATGTACTCCCCCTACGTGTATGACCGTTACTGAGTCTCACTTGTACTTTCCTCTATTTTCTTGCATGACACGTAGACAGGATGCGCATAGAGGAATTTTGTTACTGCACGTTGTTACGTACTACTAGTACCTACTCACTCCTTCCGGTTCAGTACTAGTACTCCCTCCTCGTCTTGGCTTATCGGTCCCCTTTGTACTCAATTCATGGGCTCGTTTTCCTCAAGAAATTGTCTTTACCAACGTATTAATATCGAGAATGCATGCGTGAACAACGAATGATTAAACCTTGCATGCAACATTTTGACAAAGCATTGACTTATGAACATGTGAATGTGAGGAACTACAACCTCGTGCATGCATGCAATAGTCACACATACACATGGACGCAAAAATGCGCGCGACGCCCTAATGCATGCATGTCCGAGCACACGATGGAACACACACGGTCACGCTCAAGTGCTCAACCTACACGTGCATGCACACACATACTCAGCCAGGGTGAGCTAGTGACCGTATAAACATCGAAAAATGTATATATTGACCGCAATGAGCGTATTATGAAGTCCACTGATCGTATTTTTACAAATATACAGTGATAAATAGTGTATTTATCTCGTTTCAAATTAAGCCATATTAACCGGAAAGGAGACAGTATGGACTAGCATTACTTTGTTGTGTCCCGTCAACTTACCGAACGAGGAGAAGCTTGCAGGACGGGAGAAGCTTGCGCGCGGTGGCTCGCAGGACAAGGAGAAACTTTTGACTAATGCAACCTCTCCCTCGCTCAGGTGGTGGACGTGCAACAGTTAATTAGGTGTCAGATTGCCAGAAGCATACACTGTACTAGTACCATTATTGTTCGACTTCCCGAAGAGGCGAACAGCCAAGCTCAAAGTTTACTACTCCGAGTACTAGTATTATGTAGTACTACTAGTACTACTATACAGGTATGTACTACTAGGAACCGCATGGTGGAGCGTCTACACTCTTATTTTATTTTAATCTGTGATAAAGCAATCTTCAACACATTTGGTTCTCTTCGAGGGTTCTCGCATGTGATAATGGAAGTTGATTGCATGGAACACTCAACATAGTTCTCGCTTAATTCTGGCTCCTATCCTGTTAGAAATAGGAGCGCTCAGTAATATTTTCTCTTTTTTGTTATTCCGCATGTAAACAGGTCAGCAAACCTTGCGGCGCATCTTTGTGCGAACCGTGCTTGCTGCACTTTGAATGTGACCGAGAGCTGGCTTGATGAAACACCTCACTTCCTTCTTCTTTTTTTGCGGGGTACCTCGCTTCATAGTGACCAGTCTCTTGGCTGATCGTCGTAAGAGTGCTTATATATGAATAAAGCTCTCTCATTTACCCGCAAAAAAGATTAAGCCATATTAACCGGAAAGGAGGGAGTATGGACTAGCCCTACTTTTTGGTGTGTCCCGTCAACTCGCAGAACAAGGAGAAGCTTGCAGGACAAGGTGAAGCTCGCTTACGCCCTCTCCGTCTACCTCAAGCCTGGTGGCTCACAGGACGAGGAGAAGCTTTTGACTAATGCAACCTACCCTCGCCCAGGTGGTGGACGTGCATCAGTTCATTCGGTGTCAGATTGTCAGAGGCATACACTATAGTACCATCATTGTTCGACTTCCCGAAGAGGCGAAGAGCCAAGCGCAAGGTTTAGTAGTACGAGTAGTACTACTACTATACATGTACTAGGAACGTTATGGTTGAGCGTCTGTACTCTTATTTTATTTTAATCTCTGATAAAGTACACATTTATTCTGGAGAAGTGTGGAAAACGGCAGCCGAATAGTACTATTAAAAAACATCAAATATGTAATGATGATATCGATCAACCATGCTTGAATATATCTTGGCCTCCGTGCGAGCCCGTCTGTGTGTTCTCGCTCCTCGTCTCTCTCAAGGAACGGTGGGTTGGCCATTTTGCCGTCAATTGAGATCGGTTTGCTCACACTCCGGTCCCACATGTCAGTGATATGCCAAAAGGAAGTGCGTTGATCGACAGGCCATACACGTACTTGGTTTTGCACCTTCATACTACTCCCTCCGTCACAGTTTACATCGCGCTTCATTCTCATGCATTTCTCTCCATGCATTTCCACCACCAGAGAGATTTTAGATGCGTTTGGTTTAATGCTCAATTAATTAGGGCATGGTAACCGCAATCAAGTCCACAATTTTCTCTCGATGTAGGTGTGTGGGAGTGGAGTAAGTGCATGCATGTGTGTACCCAGGGTGGAAGCACTGCATGCATGTGTGTACGCATTATTTCCTCTAGTAATAGACGTCGTGCTATAACTACCAATGCTATTTTTCAGGCCGATCGCTAGTCGCCTTGGTCCCAGAGATTGTTGAAGCGCGCTCTATAAACAGTGATGGAGGGAGTAGTGTGAGCGGATTCAAAGAAGAGTGTATTGATGGTTGCTTCTTCCGAGCAACTTATAGTGGGAAAGGTGGGGCTTATGATTTGACTGCTCATTACTCACTATTAGTGCAGCGCAAGGATTGGGCTGAGTCTCCCATGCGGTTGTGCACTACTCCCTCCGTTCCTAAATATTTGTCTTTCTAGAGATTTCAACAAGTGACTACATACAAAGCAAAATGAGTGAATCTATACTCTAAAATATGTCTATATACATCTGTATGTGGTAGTCCATTTGAAATATCTAAAAAGACAAATATTTAGGAATGGAGGAAGTATAATTTGGTGCATGGCACATGGACCCGGATGCTGAAGAGGCTTCTGGCAATGCTATCAAGCTTCCAGCATTTGTTTACATAATTGACGTACTATACAAATAATTTTCCAGCGACATGAAATTGTACAATGCCCTGAGCTTTCAGCTTTTGTTTCATGTGTCTTGCCATCCATGCTCTTTCAGAAAAAATAAAAAACTAACTTCCTTGCTAATGCATCTCAATGATTAGTAGATCAGAGCTAATATTTACATCATAACTGAAGACAAAGTTGTGAGAAGGTGTTAAATTAAAATTGATCCATGCTTTCATTGGCAACAACTTCCCCCCAGCTCTGCCTAAATCAACAAGGCATGTTGGGGAAAAAAGTAGCTGTCAGGAGCATGCAACATTCCGATCATTTTGTGCAGTTCCACTAAAATAGAGCTGAGCGTCCCTATTCCAAAGATATTAAGTGTGATTACAATAATAGAGGACTGTTGATGAAACAATAAACACAAAATAGAAGCCGGTCACCTTTGCAGTCTCTCTTAAGACTAACTAGTTGGAGAAGATTAAGCAAATAGTTGGAGAAGATTAGGGTCGGAGTTGGATGAGGATGATAGAGCAAAACCAATCTCCCTTTGTGTAGTCGCACTGAAATGTAGAGACGTTAACCGTGTGACATTTTAGTAGAACTGCACAAAACACTCCTAAGAAAAAAGTGATTTGTGCAGTTCACCAAAAGGTCGCAATAGCAATGAGGTGAAATGGATAGCCCTGTTTGCAAAAAAGAGGTAGAAAGGAAACAATTACTGGCCAATAACAGTTGATGACACATACGACGACAAAAAAGAAGCATGTTCCTTGTCCTAAGGGAAGATAACAGCACAGTTGTGTTTATCTAAAACAGTGTGAGGACGAGATTGCAATATGGAAAGTACGCCGGATGAGCTACGTTTTGGGCAAAGAACTAGGGAAGATCCACATGCAAGATTTTCCACATGCAATGACGTGGGAAGATGGACAGTGGAGCAAGGCCGGAGGGGATACCTGGGGGTTGTCGGGATGCAACTAGGAGGGCGGCAGCGGGTGGGATCTACCCATACTGCGGTAGCGAGCAAGTGCCATAAGCCCTACCGCGCCGGAGCTTGGTCAGAGAGAACGGCGGGTACCACAGATCGGGACGTGCTGCCTCAGCGCCGTCGAACAGAGAAACGATGCACATCCTCCCTTTCCGCCGGCGGACGGGATGCGGCCCGATTAGTGACCAACAGTGAGAGAGAGAGAGAGGCCACCGCCGCCTTGTGTGAGATACTCTAAAGAGAGACAAACCAGGGCAGGCAGGCTCCATTGTATATAGTGGAGCGAACTACTTTTTTCTTCATAAAAATCATTTTATATTCTGTGTACGTGCCATTGAGCAATATAACTTTATTTAAAAATAACGCGCCAGCACATCAAGTCGAACTTTGTTTCGTGCACGCGTGGTGCATGACCTCCGTAGGTAAACAACCGCTACGCATGCTCAAATTAGCACGTGGGCTGCCATTTCATACAGAAATGAGCTCCACCGTGTAGCCGCGCGGGTGTGGCTGGGCACGAAGCGTGAGCACGTGCACCTATTCTCTTCGTGTACGTACACCACCTACGTGGGTTTGTGTGAGAGAGATACAAACCTAGAGAGGGATAGTGTGTGGGTTCGTGAGTGTTTTTTTCTTGGGGGGGTGCGTGAGAGATAGACAGGGAATATGTGTCGATGATATTTCAAACAAAAAATGTAACATATGCAATGTGTGTGAAACAGAGGCCTGGATATATCATATATATAGAGGGGGCGATCCACGAGAAGAGAGGGAGGTATCATCGGCGTGAGGTATACATAGAATCGAAGAGAGGGATGAAGTGTGTGTGTGTGCGCGCGATCGATAAAGAGTGCCATCGAATTTGTGTGTGCCCATGTTAAAGATATAGGGTGGCTGGCCTACTGGAACGTGAGAGGGGACAGGTGCCTTTTGACTCTGTGGCATGGATACCTACCTACAACGTTCGACTATCGATGTTTGTGTTGGGGGGGGGGGGGGGGGGCAGAGACCTAACTATAGAGGTAGAATGGCTGGTATATGTGTGGAGGAGGAGAGAGACCTACCTTATGTATTGAGGGAGATCGATCGGCATCCATGCATATGTGTAGGAGAGGAATAAGGTTGGGAGAGAGACAGAGCTAGAGTGTCGGAGGGGTTGGTGGTGGAGTTGCTTCTCACAAATGGTGGGAGAGGCCTGCTAGACAAACGGAGGGCACGCGTGCAATATCAATAAGAGAGGGGATGCCTGCCTGTCTGTGCACGTGCGCGTGAGAGACGGGTCAGGAGGCATGCACGAATTATGAGGGGGGACTATATGGCTGTGGTAAGCAGACGTAACTACATAGGAAGATCAATCGTCCTTTGTCGAAGAAAGGGAGAGATATAACTTGTGAGGTACGTCGATCAATGCGTGGGGAAAAAGAGTTATAGTCAACCTAGGTATATGTAGGAAGATCAATCGGTATACATGCATGTATGTGTTAGAAGCAAATAAGACCCGAAGAGAAGGATAGAGAGAGAGAGAGAGAGGGATGTAGCTAGGAGGTGGTGCGAGAGGCCTACTATATCGAGGGGGAAGGAGTGTGCGAGTATTAGATTGATGAAAAGAGGGGCGGGAGTGAGGCATGGACGGTGAGAAGAGAAGAGGGAAATCTTGTGTTTGTGGTAGGCACACCTGGCTAGAGAGGTATATCGATCGGTGTGTGCCGGAAAGAAGGAGCTGGGGGGCCTACACACACCGTGGGTGAACGACCTAAAGTGAAATGACGAATGTGCGCGATGGAGCTAGAGAATGCTGAGGGAGGGTGAGAGGGAGGCGGGCGTGTGCATGCACGAGAGAAAGTTAGCGCTAGCTACAAAGATAAGAGGATTGTGTGGGTGTAAAAGACGAATAGAGATCATAATTCATTATAAAAGTGGATTCGGATATTTGAAGAAGATATCATAGTGTTTTAAACCGACGCATGCATGAATATATATAATGGTGATACGCATGGTGTGGTTATGAACATGTTATACTACATATAATATATAGAACATTTATTTGAATTTGTGATAATGTGTGGCTTTTGCAGCTCAGGGCTAAATACTTGTCATAATGTAGGGGGCGGGGCACTATACTTTGTGTGATAAACAAAGTGTACGTATGAAACATGGTTTAGATTATTAAAATCTAGTTAGTACCTCAAATGTACTATTATTTGGAATCAACATCAAGTGTATTCAAAATTTCGAATTCGAGTTCATATAGTACATATAGTTCATATCTAACTCTATAGTAATCATGTGGTGTGTTGTTAAGATAATACACGACTGATGGTTTAAGTTGGCAACAATCATGATTGTAGATTCTTATTCAAATAGAGAAACGAATTCAAATTTAGTTCGAATTGCAGCGGTAGTATAGACATTTGGAATGCACTAAAATGTTGGTATGAGTAGGTTACATGCATTATACAACCAGCGAAAAAATGTAATTGGACATAACATGGATTCATAGATTTGAATAGCATTTGTACAGTAAAACGAGACAAGACTCTCTCTTTGTGTGGTGCGAATAGTTTTATTTTTTTCATTTTTTTCGTTGACGGAAGTGCGAATTGATTTGGTACGTACAATATTACACGTTAGGCTTGTCCCTAAAATTCAACCCGCGCCTTGTTATATCCCGAAAATTCAGATATCGTGCTCCCAAAACTCGCGCCTTCACAACCCGCGCCTTGCTATCCCGAAATTACAACGCGCGTGAAAACTCCCTCCAGTTGCCAAATCCCGACACGCGAAATCCCCCTTCTAACCCTGAGCCGAAAGGGCCGCTAGTTCAAATCGGTGGGGGTACTTTTGTAACACACCCTACATTTTGGACAAGCGCGTCCCTAAGTCATGGTTCCCCCCTCCCATCACCTCCTTTTCGCCATTCGAAATCCCCATTCGAAATCCCAGGCCGCCATAACCTCTCTGCTCCAGCCGCGAAACCCCACCCTCCTCCGTCCGCCACCCCACCGTTGCCCAGCCGGAGCCTCTTCCCCGACGACGTCGTCCACCGCAACATCCCGACGTCCCTCATACACCTCCCCGGGTGAGGATCCGTCGTCGATCTCGTCGTCCTGCCGGTTCAGCCGCCCCGTCCTCCACCTCCAAGTAGCTGCTCCGGCGATCGCCTCGTCTATCACGGCTGATCCATCCCCACAGTGCCACCTTAACCTGCTCCACCGGAACCGCAACATCCTCACCGACTCCTCAGACGAAGCCGAGGCCTACTCGGTGCCACCAAAGAGGTTGTACACTCATCGCACATCACCTTCTCCTTAACTCGACCTCCCGGTGCCGACGGTGCTCCATCCCGCACCCCCATGGCGCGGCTACCTCGAAGCCGGTGCTGCGGGCGATATCTCCATGGCGGCTATCCCCCAGTGTGAGGCCCCTTCGGCGGCGGCGTCCATACCAGCCGGATCTGCTGCTACTGCTCCGGCTCTCGCTTGCTCGCTCGCTCGCGCTACTGCTTCTGCTCCGGCTCTCGCTCGCTCGCTCGTGTTGCTGCTACTCCGGCTCTTGCTCGCTCGCGCTGCTGCTGCTCCATCTCTCGCTCGGTCATGCTGCTGCTCTGCTCTCCCCCTCGCTCGTGCTGCTGCTCTGCTCTTGCTCTCGCTCGCGCTGCTGATGCTGGTACACGGGCTGCTGCAGCTACACGAGTTGCTGCTCTGGCTCTAGTTCGCGCTGCTCCTCCAAGCACTGCTGCTCTGGCTGCTATCTGCTACTGTGTTCCCCATCGATCGCCTGCTGATTTAGATCACTATTTCTCTACTACTAGTGCTCGAGCGGCCTAAACTACATGTGAAGTGCCTCTCTGCTACCAGTGCGTTCAGTTTCGATAGTAACATTCAGATTCCACAGTAAATTTCAGTTTTGACAGTTAAGTTCAGAGTCAATAGTTTTTTACATCATCTGTTGTAGTCAGGTGTTTTTTTGGTGATGTACATTTTACATCTATCACTTTTTGGTAATGTATTTTACATCATCTATTGGAGATGCTATTAGAATCCCACTTGAGATTAACGATGTCTGTCTTGTACTGCTTCAGCCTCGATGTCTTACGGCTCACCAGAGCTGCTCCAACGATGGAACCATCCATCACAACAGAGCAGTGCCCTGGACATCGTCTACAGATTCCTCAGATCTTCCTCCACACCTTCGACAGCCACCTCTGCTGCAACTTCTTCAGCGACCAACCCAATGATGCTGAGGTCGACACGGCTACGGCAAAGAGGTTGTACACTTGTCATATCACTGATTACTCTACATTCATATTGATCCATTAGGGCTATTTTGGTTCAAAGGAAAAAGTGAAGGAAAAACATAGCAATAGGAAATTTTCGTATGGCACTCTACTATTCAATTATTCATGCATTTTGTTTAAAGGAATGGAGCAAAACATCCACCTGGACCTACTTTTCAAAATCCTATGCATGAAAACAAGGCCAAGTGCATTAGTGGCAGAATAACATTCTAACTGTACACGCTTTTATATGGTTTCACTTTAATTTGGCCATGTTTCTTTGCATTCCTCTGCTCTTCCAATTCCTGTGAACCAAACACCCAAGTTGACAGAAATCCTGTGTTTACAAATGCTCTGTTTCCCATGTGCATTCCTATCCTATTCCGGTGTTTTTCCTATCCCTGCGTTTTTAGAATCCTGCAAGCCAAAGGAGCCCTTACATAATTACTTCAGTTACAGGTAGGTGTCGAAGAAAACTTTGTGTGGTTTGTCCTGCTCCTGCCGCGATGTCGTCCACCTCACCTGAGCTGCTCCATCGACAGAAGCATCCACCAAACCAGACATCACGACTCCTGACCATCTTTCGCCGCCTCAGATCTCCTTCCCTACCACCGGCACCCACCACAACTACATCACCATCATCGACTCAGCAGATGAACCTGAGGTGTACATGGGTCCATAAGAGAGGTTGCACTCTTTTGTTTCTGCTAATGTTATGCACTGCTTAATATTACCTGCTACTTTATCGTCCTGTTCACCTCTTAGACTCCAAGTCAGGTCCAAAGTAATGTTCAAACTTGAGTTTTAAAATTACTTGTGGGGCACATATCGAGGTAGCAATGAATAGTATCTCTGTCTATTACCTGGTTCACCTAGGGTATGCCTATGTTGTTCATCTTGGGTGGGAAACAAATAGTAAAACAATCATCATCTGTCTTTTTATTAAATTAAAGCTATCATCAGCCTGCTATCATTATTTTTGGATCCATCCACTGGTTGTTACCATCACTCTAGATTTCTGCATGCTCTTCTTACATAATCTCACTATATTTTTTTCGTATGCATGTCAGATATTGTACACAGTCATGCTGAACATGTAGAGAAAAAGAGAAGAGTTTTGCGCAGCAATACAATGTCATGCAGACATCGCTCCATGGTGGATTCAATGGCAAACCCTCCCCCCTCACCAGATTGTAATCCAGAGGAAGATATCTATTCTGAGGCGGGTTCAGACGCAGCCGACCACTCCTATTTACCCCCCAAAGTGTTTGCTCTAACTTCGCACGATGATGTTGGTCGTATCATGCATATGTTGCCTTGCAGTGCCTACTTTCGACATCATATATGTCATCTGCTTAGTTTAGACATGTTCTATAATGCCACCTGTTTAGTTTCTATATCATATATGGGAATTATGCAGTCTCATCTCTTTTAGCCAGCCATAATATATGTGAAATATGCAATGCCATCCTGTTTAACCAGGCATCATATATTTGAATGATATCTTGCCCATCCTTTTCTTCATTACATTTCCATTTGTCGGCAATGTTTGTACATTAAACTACTCTTCCTGTGAATCAGCCATTTGAGTGGGTGATGGAAAAATCCGGAGTGAAAACAAGGTCTTCAGAGCAGACAATGCTACCTGTCAAGCAGATCTCTTGCTGGGTCCCGATAGCTCCTCAGAGATGGATTCAGAGACAGATGACCAGTCCTATTCCCCCACCAAGGTGAATGCTCTAACTTGGCATGGTTATACTGCTCATATCATGCATATGGTGTCTTGCATTGCATAGTTTAGACATCATATACACAATATTCAACACCATGTTCTTAGTTCAGACATCATATATGCGAATGCCCTCTGCTTAGCATATAAATCACATATGTGAATTAAATCATGCGATCCTGATTACTTAGATAACATGTATGTGAATTATGTCATGCGAACCTGTTTACTAAAGAAATCATATATGTGAAATTATGTCATGCTATCCTTTTTAGTTAAACAATATACATGTCAACTATTTCATGCCCTCTTTTTCCACACTATCTATTGCATCTGTCTCTCATACAATGTCTGTACATTCAACTATGTTTCATGTTTATTAGCCATTTGAATTGGAGCGGGTGATGGCAGTATCTAGCGGAGTAAAAACACGGTCTTCAAATAAAACAGTGCTACCTCTTGGTGGAGATAGCACCCCGGTTGTACATGCACAAGAACCAGCCCTACCACACATAACTCAGACTCTCACAGATTGTACCCCTACTGCGATGGACAGAGAACCAACTTCACCCAATCTAACCCCAACCCCAGCAGATAGTAACCCAGTTCCTGTTGACACAACACCATCTCCACCACAGAGCTCCCAAACAAGAGCAGTTAGTAAAGCAGCTCTAGTGCCCAAAGCGCCAGTACTACCACGCAAACCCCAACTCCACCAGTTAGTACACCTATTCCTGTGGAGGAAGCACAACCAGCCATTCGTAGTTTAGCATCTATCGCATTTGATGTTGTTAAATCCTATGTGCGTATCTTCCCATCATAGAAATATTATACTGAAGATGAAGGAAAATGCCAGTTGCAGGTCTTTGTCCAGGAGTTATGTGTAAGTAATGTTATTCATGGCAATTACTTTGCTTTGTCCCATACATTCTACCTCCATGATGGTTATAATACAACAAATTTTCCCATTTTTCTCTATAGAGAAGGACCGATTTGGAAACTCAGGATGAGGTAACCTGTGCTAATACCTCTGCTATCTTCAAGAATGCTTGGTGGCAGTATCAGAATTACCTGAAGAAAACGTACTTCACTGGCAAAGAAACTCATCAAATTCCCTTACGTTCTCCAGAGACACATTTACTGGACGATGACTGGGAACGCCTTGTTCTGTACTGGCCCCGAACCAAGAATGTGGTAAGATCTATGAGCTCATTTTTTATTTTTAAGTACTATATGCCTGCGTCTTACTGTACTCTGTTCATGTAGAACAAGTGCTTAAACCTGAAGAACAACTGTTCTCATTTAAGATCCCATTGCTATCATGCATACTGCTTTGCTCTTGTGTCACTGTATTTACTCATACAAACTTATTTTTAAATTGAAGGATCCAATCGAAATTCCAATGGCACAACAGGTATGTTTAAGCATGTTTCTTTAATAGGTTTGCTCTTATAAATAGCTCTGTTGATTTCAATTTCAATTGTGTATATAGTTGACTTCTCATATCATGCACATTACTAGCATCACAACAGAGCCAATAGTGTTGTTGTACATGTAGACCCGTGGTACCCATCTGAAATCTTGTTGTGCCATGTAGTTTCCCACGCTTTGTATTCTTTCAGTGCTGCTTTGTCTTGAACTGATATGATTTGAACCGTGTCTCTATTTTGATTTGGCAAGACAATGCAGTGACCATAGGACATATATATATATATATGTTTCTTTGATGCTTTTATTATGTACTAGTTGGCAATAGAAGACTTGGTAGTTTAATCCTGTCCACCTTACTAATGAACTGGTTCACCGAAATGAGTTTCATATACTAGTACATGCTAAACCTGTTATGTGTCTGCTTGTTTCTTCTTTTAGAATGCTGACAGAATATTGGGGAAGAGTGCCTTATTAAGCAATGGTAAAGGAAGTAATGCAGATAAGGTTCAGGATAGTGAGACATCCTTGTTGGTCTCCAACAAAGCTGATAAAACAGCTAAGGAAAACTATCTTGAAGACAGTGAGACAACCCCAAAGTCCTGTCTTGGTGTAGTGTTCGAGTTACTAGCCACTACTGCTGGCACAAGCTATTCAAACTCAATGTCTGAATCAGTTCGGTTTCTTGAGTCTCAACTACAAGTTGAAAGACATCGATCAGCTGTGCTGCGACAAGAAGCCGAAGGACTACGGAATTCCCTAGAGCATTCAGATGCATACTTTCTGGTGCAACAACAAGCGTTGGAGGATTTTCAGCATGGTGGATACCCAGGATAACGTTTCTTGAGCATGGTGGATACCCAGGATAACGTTTCTTGAGCTCTTCTGAAGTTGTTTCAGTTATGGACTTGTTTTGCTGCCGCGTTTATTTGCACTGGTGGCCAATTTAGACGGCCAGTGTATGTAATATGCTGCTTTGTTCCCTATATTTGCACTGGTGGCGAACTTTGATGCCCAGTGGATGTAATATATGTAATAGCCATAATAGCCTAGCGTTAGTTGCTTGCTTATTTATTTCCTTATTGTCTTGTTTCGTTGTTTGCTTGTAGTCACTGCAGTTCTTTTTCTGCGTTTTTCTAGTGGCCACAATAACCTATTTTTATAACTAGGCCACAATAACCATGGCAACACACGGACTGTTGTAACCATGGTCCTGCTACGTGCTGTAGTGACCATGGGCCTCCTATGGGCAGTAGGATCCATGGGCCTTCTACGGGCCGTAGGATCCATGGGCCTTCTACGGGCCATAGGATCCATGGGCCTTCTACAGGCCGTATAATCGTTTCGCCAAACATGGGCCGTACTATTCATGGACCAATAACGGTCCGCAAAATGGGCCATAAACGGGCTAGAGTAGAAATCGTCTGTTTTAGGGCCCGACCATAACGGGCCGTTAATAGGCCGTATTTGATGACGCTATGAAAACAGCCCAACGGGTTAACGGGCCACAAACGGGCTGACTGTAACCACGGGCTGAATTTGGCCCACAAGCGGAACAGGCCAGTAACGGACCATAAGTAACCGAATTCTGGAAATGAGCCCAAGAATAAATGGGCGCTTAGAAGGCCGAAAGTTAACACGGGCTGGAAACGGCCGACGGAATAATGGGCCGTTAATGGGTATAAAGCGACACACTGTTCATTATGGGCCAATTTCACCTCGGGCCTTTATGGGCCCAAAGTTACAAAGGACCTCGTATGGGCCGAAAGTCGTCATGGGCCATAAATGGGCCGAAAGTTACAACGGGCTGGAATCATATTGGATGGCCCAGATGACGCTACTGGGCCTAATTCGGATAGGCCGTAACGGGCCGTGAGTTAGCAGGCTGTAAATGGGCTATATGCGAACAGGCCATTAACAGGCTTTCCGTGGGCCGGCCCGCTACCTTTTGACCAAGTCAAATGGGCCGGCCTTTTCACCGGAATTGACCTCTGTTGGGCTGTGCCACGTGTCGACGTATCATAGGCGCCTCCGGTCCAATGAGTGGATGACATCTGTCCCAACGGTGAGCCGACACGTGGTTCATCTGGCCATTGAGAATTTTACATGTGGAAAATCCCCATTGGTCCGGGCTGTTAACGGGTTATTGGATTCAAACCGGAACCCGATAGCTTAACGGCGACCCATTACGGTGGATGCCACGTGTTGGTTACCCTTGACGAAAGCACTTCCATGACGCGCCATTTATCGTCATGGAAGTGGACACTTCCGTGATGATAATTTTGGTATTGTCATGGAACACTTCTACGACAACACATGTATGACTATCTTGATTCTGGCATAAAATTGTCATGGATGTACATGCATGACCGAAAATGTGACCTACTGTGACAAACACGTATCATCATGGAAGTGTATTTTTTTGTAGTGAAATAGATATAAGTGAAGCATGAGAGTTTAATTCTTTCTACAAAAGGCCATGCTCTAATAAATATAACTGAAGCTAAAGAGCATTCTACAAATAACGGTTTTCTATATGTAGAGAAACAGGCATCCAAACTTCAAATGATATAAGGGAAGCACATGAAGCATTCTATAAAGCCATACTCAAAAGGTATAAGTGAAGTGCATGAAGCATTCTATAAATCAACCAAGGACTATCTCATTCCAGCATGGTGCATTACTAAAAGAAAAATAAAAAGCACACGATGCTCCAAGAATTTATGCATATCATGTGAATAAAAGAGAAACTGAGATATACCGATAATTGTTGAAGAAAGTTTGGATGCCTTCTGGGGCATCCCCAAGCTTAGACGCTTGAGTCTCCTTGAATATTTACTTGGGGTGCATTTGACATCCCCAAGCTTGAACTCTTGCCTCTCCTTATTCTCCTCATATTGATACCTCCTCGATCTTCGAACACTTCATCCACACAAAACTTAATCGAACTTTTTATTAGAAGGGTTAGTACATATAACATCAAATCCCATCATGTCCTGTTGTAACATTATTGTATAATTATACTCAAACATTACCCACTGTATTCTATCACAATTCTATGGCTCCCAAGTCAATGGGGCTCAACAAGATTTCAAACATAAGCAGACACTATAACAACAATCCGTGAAAACAGGACAGTCTGTAAAGATGCAAATGGTACATATACTTATGTAACTCCAAAAATTCTAAAAAAATTAGGACATAATAAACAGTTTGCATAGAAGTACTGTGTAAATATTTCAGATTTTTTTCCATGTTCCAGTGAACTATGAGAATTCACGCACTACAGCAAAAGTTTCTATTTTTCACAGCACACACCAAACAAGCAATTTAAACATCCTAAAGGTAAATCTTGGGACATTATTTTTATAATACAATGGATTTGTACAAGGGGATAATTTTTTTTGCGAGAAACTTTCATGAAAAATTCTACATTGTTTCCATGAGCATGAACACAAGTGTTCAAGGTCGACCCTCACTTCTTCAATGCATAACCTTCCAATCGCTTCTCTTTTTGAAAAAAAATTAGCTTCTCATTGCTTGTATCTGCGTTGGTATTTCCCCGAAGAGGAGAGGATGATGCAACACAACAATCGTAAGTATTTCCCTCTGTTATGAAACCATGGTTATCAATCCAGTAGGAGAACCAAGCAACACTATGTAAACAACACCTGCACACAAACCACAAAAACTTGCAACCCAACATGTAAGAGGGGTAGTCAATCCCTCCTCGGTATTGAGATAGATTAAATTGTATGAGATTTGATAAATAGATCTAACTAAAACAAAAAATAAAATAAATAAATAAAGGAAAAATACAGCAAGGTATTTTTGGTTTTATATGATAGGAAAATAGACCCGGGGGCCGTAGATTTCACTAGAGGCTTCTCTCGAGAAAATAGCATACGGTGGGTAACAAATTATTGGTGGGCAATTGATAGAAAAGCGAATAATCATGACGATATCCAAGGCAATGATCATGTATATAGGCATCACGTCCAAGATTAGTAGACTGAAACAATTCTGCATCTACCACTATTACTCCACACATCGACCACTATCCAGCATGCATCTAGTGTATTAAGTTCATGGAAAAATGGAGTAATGCAATAAGAACGATGACATGATGTAGACAAGATCTATTCATGTAGTACATGTGTGTCATGCCTCTTTCTGTCACTGAGATTGAGCACTGCAAGATCGAACCCATCACAAAGCACCTCTTCCCATAGCAAGAAAAATCAATCTAGTTGGCTAAACCAAACCAAAGTTTCGGAGAAGAAATACGAGGCTATAAATATCATGCATAAAAGAGTTCAGCAAAGACTCAAATAATATTCATGGATAGAACTGATCATAAACCCACAATTCATCGGATCCCAACAAACACACCACAAAAAGTCATTACATCAAATAGATCTCCAAGAACATCGAGGAGAACATTGTATTGAAGATCAAAAAGAGAGAAGAAGCCATCTAGCTACTACCTACGACCCCGTAGGTCTGTGGTAAACTACTCACGCATCATTGGAGGGGCAACAAGGATGATGAAGAACCCCAACGTGATCATTGACCCCTCTGGCAAAGTGCCAAAAAAGGCCTCTAGATTGGATCTCGTGGTTTTGGAACTTGCGGCGGCAGAAACTGTTTTCTCTCGACTCCTCTAGGGATTTTTGGAATTTTAGAGTATCCATAGAGGTGCATGGTGGTGGAGAAGCTTCTCGTGGTGTCCATTACCCACAAGGGCGCTCCTGGGCATTCTGGCGCGCCCTGGTGCCTAGTGGGCCCTACGGGCCTCCTCCCGTGCACTTCTTTGGCTCCCTGGGTGTCTTCTGTCTAGAAAAAATCTCCAAAAAGTTTCCTGGCATTTAGACTTCGTTTGGTATTGATATCCTGCAAAGTAGAAAACAAGCAGAAAACAACAACTAGCACTAGGCACTATGTCAATAGGTTAGTCTCAAAAAATGATATAAATTTGCTAGTAAATGAGTATAAAACATCCAAGAATGATACTTTAATAGCATGGAACAATAAAAAATTATAGATACGCTGGAGACGTATCAAGTTCCCCTATATATATTTTTTGTTTTAAAACTTTTTAAAAGCACACAACAGAATAAAATGACTCTCTCGGCTGTCTCCAGGCAGCGCTTTCTTTAAGGCCATTAAGCTAGGCATATAGTGCTCAAGTAATTGATCCACCCGGATCCCAAGGTATATCAAAGCCAATTTTAATTAACAATGATTTGTAATTTAGTAGTGAGCACAAAGCAACATATATCATGCAATTACGAAATCGAACTCTCTTCCTATGCATCGGCATGTTATAAAAGAACTATTCATGCACACATAATAAAGGACGATACATAGTATAAACAATTTCTTGCAATTTTATGGTATTGGAAACATAGAGAGGTGGAGATGAAGTTCCTCTCTCATAATAATTGCAAGTAGGAGCATCAAGCACATGCATATTATATCCATTAAAATCATCATGTGTAGTAATAAAATGCAACCCATCAATATAATCTGTAATAAGAGTAAACTTCTGCGATATAGTGTAGTTGGGAGAAATAAAAAAAGATAATAGGACTATCATGTGTGGGTGCAATAGCAACAATTTCATTCTTAACATAAGGAACTATAGCAAGTTCATCTCCATAAGCATCATTCATATTGGCATCATGGCCACAAGCGTTGCAAGCATCAATTTCATCAAAAAGGGATATTTCAAATGAATCAACGGGATCATAGCATTCATCCTTCGGTAAGCATGAAGGGACATTAAAAATGTATGGGATAAAGAGTTACTCTCATCAGAAGGTGGGCACGGGTGATCAATCCGCTCTTCCTCCTTTTGTTCTTCACTCTCCTCCTCATCCTTTTCATCTAATGAGCTCACAGTTTCATCTATTTCTTCTTCCATAGACTCCTGCAAAATATTAGTCTCTTCTTGGACAGCGGAGGCGTCCTCAATATATTCTTTAACATAAGCATTAGAAGCATAGTTTTCATAGCAATATTTAAGTATGGAAATTTTTTTAGATATGTAATGAGTAGTATCATACTTTTCAATCAAAGAAGCAATTTCATATGCACCCTTAAAAGAAACAAATTCTTCAATTTGTTCAATATCATAGTAATTATAAACACCCTTGGCATAAGAAGATAAGATTCCATTATCCTTAAACTCACCATTGGATGGAAAGGTGTTTTTTAGGGTCTTCAGAACAACAAGTAAAATCATGTATTTCGCATAAATTCCAAGCATAACAATGCAAACTATTAATTTGATGCCATAAAAGTTTTCCTTTTTGAGACAAACGGTGTCACACAAAATAAGCATGCTCATCTAATGATTTTCCCTCAACTAAGCTAGTTGGGTTTTCAGCACGAGCACAAATGGATCGAAGATGGTCCAAGTAAAAAGCTTCAGTAGTATGATAGATTTTGGGTGGTTCTTCAACCATTGGGTTAGCAAGTACAACTAATTTTTTCGTATTTTATGTTTCCTACCCATAACTAGAGATAGAAAACAAGAGCACAAAATAAAAACTACCTAGTGATAAAGCAAACAAGCAAACATGAGAATATCAACCCCACGCTATTGCTTCCTGGCAACGACGCTAGAAAAAGGTCTTGATAACCCGCAAGTATAGGGGATCAATTGTAGCCTCTTTCGATAAGTAAGAGTGTTGAACCCAACGAGGAGCTTAAGGTAGAATTAATATTCCCTTCAAGTTCTATCGACCACCGATACAATTCTACGCACACTTAACGTTCGCCTTACATCAAACAAGAATAAAACTACTTTGCAGGTGTAAGGATAAGTTTGCAAAGATAAAACTAGATGTACTTAGCAAGAATAAAACTATGAGTAATTTGCAAGATAATAAAAGTTAGTTGTTTAGTAGAAAGCTTTTGTAACACAAGAGAATGATTTGTCCCTAGGCAATTGATAACTAGACCAGTAATCATCATTGCAATTTTATATGAGGGAGAGGCATGAGCTAACATACTTTCCGTACTTGGATCATATGCACTTATGATTGGAACTCTAGCAAGCATCCACAACTACTGAAGATCATTAAGGTAAAACCCAACCATAGCATTAAGTAACAAGTCCTCTTTACTCCGATACACAACAACCCCCTTACTCGGGTATAAACTTCTGTCACTCTCGCCACCCACTATAAGCGAATTATGAACATATTGCAACACCCTATAGCGGTATTCCCACACTCTTGTGCGACACGAAGGGCACCATAGGATAGCACCAAAATAAATCATACAACTCAAACCAATCACAATCATCAATCAACCCATAGGATAAAACAAATCTACTCAAACATCATAGGATGGCAACACATCATTGGATAATAATATGTAGCATTAAGCACCATCTTTAAGTAGAGATTACAACGGGGAGAAGAGGTGTTACATAGTTGCATAGATGGGGAGAGAGTCGGTGTTGACGGCGGCAAAGTTGTTGGTGTAGATCGCCATCATGATAATTGCCCCGGCGGCGTTCCGGTGCTACCGGGAGAGAGGGGAGAGAGCCACCCTCCTTCTTATTCTTCCTTGGTCTCCCCCTATATGTGAGGAGAGTTTCCCCTCTGGTCTATAGCTTCCATGGCTCCCGGAGGGCAGGAGCCCCTCCGAGATTGGATCTCTCCCTGTTTCTCTTCTATTTTACATTTTTGTTTTCGGGCCGAAAACCGTTTCTTAAATTCTCGGAGATCTGTAACTCTGATTGGGCTGTAATTCTAACAAGATTTTCTCCCCAATATTAGCTTTCTTGCGGCGAAAGAAGGGCTCCAACTGACTTACGAGGGAGTCACAACGCACCACAGCGTGGCTACCCCCTGGCCACACCCTAGTACCTTGTGGCCACCTCAGACACCGTATTGCGTTGATTCTTCTTCCCAAATATCACATATATTCCAAAATAAATCTCCGTAAATTTTTATCATGTTTGGACTTTGTTTAATCTGGATATTCTGCTAAACAAAAAACATGCAAGAAACAGGAACTGGCACTGGGCACTGGATCAATATGTTAGTCCAAATAATAATATAAAATGTTGCCAAAAGTATATGAAAGTTGTGGAATATTGGCATGAAACAATCAAAAAGTATAGATACGACGGAGACGTATCGCGGGCTGATTTGGATCCATATGTTTCATGCTATGGTTAGATTTATTTTAATTCTTCTTTCGTAGTTGTGGATGCTTGCGAGAGGGGGTAATCATAAGTGGGAGGCTTGTTCAAGTAAGAACAGAACCCAAGCACCGGTCCACCCACATATCAAATTATCAAAGTAACGAACACGAATCAACTAAACATGATGAAAGTGGGTAGACGATAATTCCCATGTGTCCTCGAGAGCACTTTGCTTTATATAAGAGAACGTTCTGGCATGTCCTTTTCTATAAAAATGATTCGGCCACCTTGCTGCATCTTTGTTACTATTGCTACTTGTTACTTGCTACGAATTATCTTGCTACAAAACTATCTGTTACCGCTACTTTCAGTACTTGCAGAGAATACTTTGCTGAAAACCGCTTATCATTTCCTTCTGCTCCTCATTGAGTTCTACACTATTACTTGTCGGAAGGACTACGATTGATCCTCTATACTTGTGGGTAATCAAATTGCCATTCCTCTTTTCTTCATACCCTGCTTCAGTCTCCACCATCTTCATCGTCCCGGCCGGCCGCGCTACACACTTACATAAACTCTGCAATCTCGCTTTCTCACAATTTGTATACGTACCGCAGCCATGTCGAACAACAGCGAGGACAACAGTTCCACCAGCAGTCAGGCGCATGATGATAGGTCAACCTCGGAATCATCCCGCTCGTCTTCCATGAGTCATGCGTCAATCCCTGACCTCGATTTTATCCGGATCATGGAAGGGACGCTGCCGCCCGAGTCATCGGACGAAAACCAGATGGACGAGGAGCCGTCGGAGGATGAAGAAGAGGACGGCGATGATGATGATGAGGTATGGTCGAACAAGGAGGAGGACGGCGAGGACATCAACGACGATGATGATGGCGATGATGATGAAAAGCCAACGATCAGCAGCAAGAAGTGTCCTTGCCAAGATGATGTCGCGGGGCCATCCAACAACAACAACAACAAGAAGAAGGACTAAATTAAGTAGACTGTATATCTGTGTTGCCGTTTTCTCATATTAATTTGTTATCTCTATTTCCCTTGTCAATCTCATTGTAGACGGTTAGCAATACGTACTCAACAGAGATCTTTTACATTATCGCCCACCGTTTTGTATGCACTGTCTATAATTATCGCACACAATTCTGACTACCGACCTGTTTGCCAGGTATCACACACATCTTGTTACGCCGAATCATTTGTGTTCTTCTGGATCATTGCAAACAGTTCATCCGACTGAATTATATGCCGTCTATCGCACACACCTTGATATGGCTGACCATTTCGGTTGTTCTGGCCTCATCGCAAATAGTTCGTATGTATCAGTTGTATGCCACGTATCGCACCCGCAACTCTAATCTGAATTGTGTTTGATGTCTTCGCCATCACAAACGGTATGTATTATTGGTGACGGTTTTATTACAACACCGTTTGCGATTAATGCATCACACATAGTTTCGTCAAGGGGTCTCTGATTCATGTGTTGTGTTTGCAGCATCCTGCAGTAGTGTGAGAACTTGCTACAATTGTGGCAATGTGAGTCACTTTGTGGTTGATTGCCCCTATGATAAGAGGGAAGACAATGGTGGCAATCTCATTCGCAAAGACAAGGCCAAGTCCCTGCCCAACAAGAACAACTTCACGAAGAAGGTGCCGCAAAAGGGGTTGGTGGTGCATGAAGAGTACGTCTCCGATGATGATGATGATGCAAGTGGTGAAGTGGTGGCAACGGCATCCGTGGCCATTGCCACTTCTTCTCCAACCTCGGTGTCTCTCTTCGATGCCCCCAACAAGAACCTCATCCCCAAGTGCCTCATGGCAAAAGGCATCAACAAGGTAACCTCCAACATCAAAACTTCCATCACTACTAATCCCTCTTCGTTGGATTGTGTGGATGAACATGAGGAGCTAAAGGTGGATGAGAATGGGTTTGACAAGTTCTTGGGTAAGCTTAAAGGTGAGACTAAGAAGTGATACGTCTCCAACGTATCTATAATTTTTGATTGTTCCATGCTATTATATTATCCATCTTGGATGTTTTATATGCATTTATATGGTATTTTATATTATTTTTGGGACTAACCTATTAACCTAGATCCCAGTGCCAGTTTCTGTTTTTCCCTTGTTTTTGAGTTTTACAGAAAAGGAATATCAAACGGAGTCCAAATGACCTGAAAATTTACGGTGATTTTTTATGGACCAGAAGAAGCCCCCGAAGCAAAGGAGTTGGGCCAGAAGAGCCACAAGGCCTCCACAAGGGTGGAGGGTGCGCACCCCAAGGGCGCGCCCTCCGGTCTTGTGGGCTCCTCATGGACCCCCCTGACTTGTTCTCGACGCCAAAAATTCCGCCGCCGCAAGCCTCTGTAGCCATGAAAAACCAATCGGGAGCCCGTTCCAGCACCCTGCCGGAGGGGGAAATCATCACCGGTGGCCATCTTCATCATCCCGGCGCTCTCCATGATGAGGAGGGAGTAGTTCACCCTCGGGGCTGAGGGTATGTACCAGTAGCTATGTGTTTGATCTCTCTCTCTCTCTCTCTCTCTCTCGTGTTCTTGATTTGGCACGATCTTGATCTACCGCGAGCTTTGCTATTATAGTTGGATCTTATGATGTTTCTCCCCCTCCACCTTCTTGTAATGAATTGAGTTTTCCCTTTGAAGTTATCTTATCGGATTGAGTCTTTAAGGATTTGAGAACACTTGATGTATGTCTTGCATGTGCTTATCTGTGGTGACAATGGGATATTCACGTGATCTACTTGATGTATGTTTTGGTGATCAACTTGCGGGTTCTGTGACCTTGTGAACTTATGCATAGGGGTTGGCACATGTTTTCGTCTTGACTCTCCGGTAGAAACTTTGGGGCACTCTTTGAAGTTCTTTGTGTTGGTTTGAATAGATGAATCTGAGATTGTGTGACGCATATCGTAAAATCAAACCCGCGGATACTTGTGGTGACATTGGAGTATCTAGGTGACATTAGGGTTTTGGTTGATGTGTGTCTTAAGGTGTTATTTTAGTACGAACTCTAGGGCTGTTTGTGACACATATAGGAATAGCCCAATAGATCGATCAGAAAGAATAACTTTGAGGTGGTTTCGTACCCTACAATAATCTCTTTGTTTGTTCTCCGCTATTAGTGACTTTGGAGTGACTCTTTGTTGAACGTTGAGGGATTGTTATATGATCTAATTATGTTATCATTGTTGAGAGAACTTGCACTAGTGAAAGTATGAACCCTAGGCCTTGTTTCCAAGCATTGCAATACCGTTTTTGCTCACTTTTGTTACTAGTTACCTTGCTGTTTTTATATTTTCAGATTACAAAAACCTATATCTACTATCCATATTACACTTGTATCACCATCTCTTCGCCGAACTAGTGCACCTATACAATTTACCATTGTATTGGGTGTGTTGGGGACACAAGAGACTCTTTGTTATTTGGTTGCAGGGTTGTTTGAGAGAGACCATCTTCATCCTACGCCTCCCACGGGTTGATAAACCTTAGGTCATCCACTTGAGGGAAATTTGCTACTGTCCTACAAAACTCTGCGCTTGGAGGCCCAACACGAGTCTACAAGAAGAAGGTTGCGTAGTAGACATCAAGAAGCACTTTGTTGCTCTCTTGGAACAACTAGGTGAGGCCAATGATATCACTGAGTCTCATGAGGAGACCATCACTAAGATGGAGGGCATAGCCGCAACTATGCCGTTGAGATAGCGGATCTTTCCATTGCCCTTGAGGAAGAGCGAGGTCTTCGTGTGGCTCTTGAGGAGTCACAAAACGTTGATCTTGGTAAATTAAGGAAAGATCATGATCATGCACTTGTTATTGCTTGTGTGCTTAAATTCAAGAAGGTTGAACTTGGGGTTGGCCATGCAAGACTGTAGGAAGAGTTTGAGTTACTTGACAACGCTCACAAGGCCTTGAAGAGTGCTCATGCCTCTCTCAAAGTGTCTCATGATCAACTCCAAGTGAAGCTAACCAAGGAGATAGCCACTTGTCCTCCTTTTGTACTTATTGATAATGCCCATGCTACTAACCCTTGTTGTGAGCATGTGCACCTTGTGGAGAAGAATGCTAAGTTGAAAGAGCAACTCGAGAAGGGCCTTGTGACATGCATACAAGGTGAGAAGAACCTCAATGACCTTTTGAGCAATCAAAAGGAAGTTGTGGCAAAGGAGGGACTTGGAGTTTGTACCCAAGTCAAAGAAGAAAAAGAAGAGAAAGACCAAGCAATCTCTACATCTTAAGGAGGTATTTCTCAAGGAGGGAGAGGGTGCTCATGATAAGAAGAAGGACAAGGTTGCGGGTGGTAATTCCAAGAAGGGTAAGACCACTCCTCCCAACAAAGTCGGCGACTTTAACCCTTCTTATGTTTTATGTCATGCTAGTGATGGGCATGTTTATGCCAAATTTGTTGGTTCTTCTTATGAGTACATTGAATGGTCTATTTGGGTTCCTAAGACCCTTGTTGCTAACATCAAAGGACCCATTAAAAATGGGTACCTAAATCCAAGCATTGATCTCTTGTAGGAGTTTGCTTCTGGTGGGGTGTCATGGTTGCTCGATAGTGGAGCAACAAATTATATGACTGGGAGCGAGGACTTCATGGTGGACATGCAACCAAGCCCATCTATGCCCATCCATGTCCAATTCGGTGATGCTTCAACATTTAAGGTATTGGGTCTTGGCAAGGTTGTCATTTCTCAAGATTTATCTATTGAGAAAGTCATGCTTGTTGAGACCCTTGCATATAATTTACTTTCCGTTCATCAACTTGCACTCATGGGCTTTGAAACATTCTTTGATCTTGATATTGTGACCCTTTTGTGGAGCAAGAATCTTAAATTAGCCTTTGTTGGGCATGTCGAGAACGGTCTCTATGTGGTTAACTTTTTGGAGCGACCCACTAAGACCATGACTTGCCTAATGGCTAAAGTTGACGTGAGGTGGCTTTGGCATCGACATTTAGCCCACATCAATATGAGATCTCTACAAAGTCTCCTCAAAGGGGATCACATTCGTGGACTAACAAATGTTAGTTTTGCCAAAGACCGTGCTTGCAGTGCTTGTATTGAAGGAAAGTTACATGAGACAGCTCACTGACTCACGACTATTATCTACTCGAAGAGGCCCTTGAAGTTCCTTCACATGGATCTCTTTGGTCCTCCATCTTTTGATAGTCTTGGGGGAAGAAAATATTGCTTGGTGATTGTCGATGATTATTCAAGATACACATGGGTATACTTCTTCAAGAGGAAGAGTCAGACCCAAAACCGTCATTGACTTTGCAAATGAAGCTCAACGTCAACATGATGCAAACATATTGATGATTAGAAGTGACAACGACACCGAGTTCAAGAACTACACCTTGGATGAGTTCCTTAGTAATGAGGGGATCAAGCACCAATACTCCGCACCATATACCCCTCAACAAAATGGTGTTGCAAAGAGGAAGAATCAGACGTTGATGCACGCGGCAAGAACCATGATGGTGGGATTCAAATCTCCGTACAACTTTTGGGCCAGAGACATCAACACCGCTTGTCATGCATCTAATCGTCTCTACCTCCGCAAAGGCTTGAACCAGACTCCATATGAGATACTTACCGGTAACAAGCCCAATCTCAAGTACTTCCGGGTGTTTGGGTGTAAGTGTTTCATTCTCAAGAAAGGTGTTCGTTCATCTAAATTTGAACCTAGAGCTCAAGATGGTGCTCAAGTTGATCAAGATGATGCTCCTCAAATGCCCATTGAAGAGCTATTGGAGTGCCGTGCCGCCAAGATTTCTTCTACACTCAAACGTCAAGAACATTTAATGGAGAATGTCCTTAGAAGCTTAAGGAGAGGGGTAACAACTCGTAAACAATTAACAAACTTTTCTGAACATCACGCATTTGTTTCTGGTATTGAACCCCAAAAGTTACATGTGGCACTCGAGGACTTGGATTGGCTTGAAGCCATGCATGATGAACTCAACAACTTCGAGCGCAAGAATGTGTGGCAATTGGTGCCAAGGCCAAAGGAGAACCATAGCGTCATTGGAATCAAGTGGATCTTCAAGAACAAGCAAGATGCGAACGGTGTTGTCATTCGAAACAAGGTAAGATTGGTAGCTCAAGGCTATTCCCAAGTCGAGGGTATCGACTACGGTGAAACCTTTGCTCCCGTTGCACGCCTTGAATCTATTCGCATGTTGCTTGCATATGCATCTCATCATGAATTTAAATTGCAACAAATGGATGTGAAGAGTGCATTTCTTAACGGTCCTCTTAATGAGTTGGTATATGTCGAACAACCCCCGGGGTTCGAGCATCCCAATTTCCCCAATCATGTATACAAGCTCAATAAGGCACTCTATGGCCTAAAGCAAGCCCCACGTGTGTGCGTATGAGCACCTTACCGAGTTGTTGCAAGATCATGGGTTTGAAATTGGGAAAATCGATGCCACTCTTTTTACTAAGAGGGTTAAAGCGGATTTGTTCATACGCCAACTATATGTTGATGATATTATTTTTGGTTCTCCTAACAAAGCTTTCAATGATGAGTTTGCCGCACTCGTGACCAAGAATTTTGAGATGTCCATGATGGGAGAGTTGAAGTTCTTTCTCGAGTTTGAAGCCAAACAAAGAAGAGAATGAACTTTCATCAACAAAGCCAAATACACCCAAGACATGCTCAAGAGGTTCAAGCTAGAAGATGTCAAGCCAGCCAAGACTCCAATGCCAACCAAGTGCCAACTTGACATTGATCCCAATGGTAAAGCAGTGGATCCAAAGGTATATCGTTCCATGATTGGATCATTGCTTTACCTTTGTGCATCTAGGCCGGATATCATGTTGAGTGTGGGAATGTGTGCCCGGTTTCAAGCCGCACCTAAGGAAAGTCACTATGTGGCGATCAAGTGAATCTTTCAATATTTGGCTCATACCCCAAACTTTGGCTTATGGCACCCCAAGGTATCAAGCTTTGATCTCATGGGATATTCGGACTCGTATTGGGCGGGAGACCGTGTGGGTGGGAAGTCAACTTCCTGAGGGTGCCAATTCCTTGGTCGCTCTTTGGAAGTTGGTCTTCAAAGAAGCAAAATTGTGTACCTCTCTCCACCACCGAGGCCGAGTATGTAGCCGTAGCAAGTTGTTGTGCACAATTGCTATGGATGTGGCAAACTTTAAAGGATTACGGTGTCACTTGTGACAAAGTGCCTCTTCTATGTGACAATGAAAGTGCTATCAAGATCTCCTACAATCCGGTGCAACATAGCAAGACAAAGCATATTGAGATTCATCATCATTTCATCTGGGATCACATCAAGCATGGAGAGATTGATATTATCTATGTCAACACTCAAGAGCAACTAGCGTATATTTTTCACGAAGCCTTTGGATGAAGCAAGATTTCGCGAGTTAAGGCATGAGCTAAATATCATTGATTCGAGCAATGTGGCTTCAAACTAGGCACACCCCACTGCATTCTGTTGGAAATATGCCCTAGAGGCAATAATGTTGTATTATTATATTTCCATATTCATAGTTAAGAGTTTATATTTCATGCTATAACTGCTATGATCCTGGAATATGCAATTCAGTGGAAAACTCATATGCACGTTGATACGTCCATTTTGCATCATGTTTTCCTACTGTTATTTATAGTGTTTTTATGCTTTATAACACTTTATGGACTAATTCTAATGCCTTTTCTCTCATAATATGCAAGGTTTACACAAAGAGGGAGAATATCGGCAGCTGGAATTCTGGACCTGAAAAAGCTATGTCAGAGATACCTATTATGCACATCTCCAAATGAGGTGAAATTTTGAAGAGAATTATTTTGGAATATATAATAAATAATGGAGAAAATAACTACTAGTGGGGGGCTGCGAGGTGGCCACAAGGCACCAGGGCGCGCCAGCCCCCCTAGGCGCGCCCTGGTGGGTAGTGGGCACCCTGGCCCACCTCTAGTGCCCATCTTCTAGTATATAAGGTCTTTTGACCTAGAAAAAAAATAAGGAGAGGACTTTCGGGACGGAGCACCGCCGTCTCGAGGCGGAACTTGGGCAGAAGCACTTTTGCCCTCCGGCGGAGCGATTCCGCCGGGGGAACTTCCTTCCCGGAGGGTGAAATCGAAGCCATCGTCATCACCAACAACCCTCTCATCTTTGGGAGGCCAATCTTCATCAACATCTTCAACAACACCATCTCATCTCAAACCCTAGTTCATCTCTTGTGTTCAACCTTTGTATCAAAACCTTAGATTGGTACCTGTGGGTGACTAGTAGTGTTGATTACTTCTTGTAGTTGATGCTAGCCAGTTTATTTGGTGGAAGATTATATGTTCAGATCCATTATGCTATTTAATATCCCTCTGATCTTGAGCATGAATATTATTTGTGAGTAGTTGCCTTTGTTCTTAAGGCCACGGGAGAAGTCATGTTGCAAGTAATCATGTGAATTTGATATTCGTTCGATATTTTGATGATATGTATGTTGTGATTCCCTTAGTGGTGTTATGTGAACATCGACTACATGATACTTCACCATCTTTGGGCCTAAGGGAATGCATTGTGGAGTAGTTATTAGATGATGTGTTGCTAGAGTGATAGAAGCTCAAACCCTAGTTTATGCGTTATTCCATAAGGGACTGATTTGGATCCATATGTTTAATGCTATGGTTAGATTGTTATCTTAATTGTTCTTTTGTAGTTGTGGATGCTTGCGAGGGGGTTAATCAGAAGTGGGAGGCTTGTTCAAGTAAGAACAGCACCCAAGCACCGGTCCACCCACATATCAAATTATCAAAGTAGTGACCGCGAATCAAACCAACATGATGAACGTGACTAGATGAAATTCCTGTGTGCCCTCAAGAATGCTTTACTTATTATAAGAGACCGTTCCAGCCTGTCCTTTGCTACAAAAAGGATTGGGCTACCTTGCTGCACTTTATTTACTGTTACCGTTACTTGCTGATACGTCCATTTTGCATCATGTTTTCCTACTGTTATTTATAATGTTTTTATGCATAATAATGCTTTTGGGAGTAATTCTAATGCCTTTTCTCTCATAATTTGCAAGGTTTACACAAAGAGGGAGAATACCGGCAGCTGGAATTCTGGACCTAAAAAAAGAACGTCAGAGCTACCTATTCTGCACAACTCCAAATAAGCTGAAACTTCATGGAGATTTTCATGGATTATTTAAGAATTATTGGAGCAAATAACTACCAGAGGGGGCCCACCAGGTGGGCACAACCCACCTAGGCGTGCCAGGGAGCCCAGGCTGCCCTGGTGGGTTGTGCCCTCCTTGGCCCACCTCCGGTGCCCCTCTTCTGGTATATAAGTCATTTGACCTAGAAAAAATAAGGGGAGGACTACCGGGACGAAGCGTCGCCGTCTCGAGGCGGAACTTGGGCAGGAGCACTTTTGCCCTCCGGCGGAGCGATTCTGTCGGGGGAACTTCCATCCCGGAGGGGGAAATCATCGTCATCATCATCACCAATAACTCTACCATCTTGGGGAGGGCAATCTCCTTCAACATCTTCAACAGCACCATCTGCTCTCAAACCCTAGTTCATCTCTTGTGTTCAATCTTTGTACCGGAACCTTAGATTGGTACTTGTGGGTGACTAGTAGTGTTGATTACACCTTGTAGTTGATTACTATATGGTTTATTTGGTGGAAGATTATATGTTCAGATCCATTATGCTATTCAATACCCCTATGATCTTGAGCATGATTATTATTTGTGAGTAGTTACTTTTGTTATTGAGGTCACGGGAGAAGTCATGTTGCAAGTAATCATGTGAACTTGATATGTGTTCGATATTTTGATGATATGTATGTTGTGATTCCCTTAGTGGTGTCATGTGAACATCGACTACATGACACTTCACCATATTTGGGCCTAAGGGAATGCATTGTGGAGTAGTTATTAGATGATGGGTTGCTAGAGTGATAGAAGCTTAAACCCTAGTTTATACGCTATTTCGTAAGGGAATGATTTGGATCCAAAAGTTTAATGCTATGGTTAGATTTTATCTTAATACTTTTCTCGTAGTTGCGGATGCTTGCGAGGGGGTTAATCATAAGTAGGAGGTTTGTTCAAGTAAGAACAACACCTAAGTACCGGTCCACCCACATATCAAATTATGAAAGTAGTGAACACGAATCAAACCAACATGATGAAAGTGACTTGATGAAATTCCCGTGTACCCTCAAGAACACTTTGCTTATCATAAGAAACCGTTTGGCCTGTTCTTTGCCCCAAAAGGATTGGACTATCTTGCTGCACTTTTGTTACCGTTATCATTACTTGCTTGTTACAAATTATCTTGCTATCAAACTATCTGTTACCGACAATTTCAGTGCTTGCAGACATTACCTTGCTGAAACCCCCCCCCCCTGTACACTCGGATTTATAGCGGGCCGGCCCACTTCCTTCTACTGGTCTGCTTTTCCTGTTTTTAAAGACACAAAAAGGTGCGAACCCCATTCGTTCGTTCAAGTAGCGAACGCACAAACCAGTTGGATCAGATGACCCATTTGGTACTATCCTTTTTTGTCTGTTCTTTATACAAATGCAAAAATGGCAACTGTTTTCCCTGTTTCCTTTCCTTTTTCTTTTCTTTTTTTTCTACCTTTTTCTCTTAAATTCGTGCACTTTTTCAAAGGCGACGAAATTTTTGCAAAATCAGTAAAAAGAATCATATCGATGAACTTTTTTTCAAATTCGATGAACTTTTTTCAAATCGATTTACTTTTTTTTCAAAGTTGATGAAGTTTTTTTCAAACTCGATGATCTTTTTGTCAAATTCGATGAATTGTTTTTCAAATTCGATGAACTCTTTCAAAAACAATGAACTTTTTTTTAAAACGATGATTTTTTTTTTCAAAATCGACAAGTTTCTTTTCGAAATCGCTGAACTTTTTTTCAAATGGATGATCTTTTTCTTTCAAAATGAATGAACTTTTTTGATGGAGTTTCGCAAAAAAAAACTTTTTGAGGGAGCTCCATCGAGAGCGAAGGTACCTGTGCGCGATCGACATATATTTTTTTTCTTTTCGAGCGAGTGCGAATCGAGGTGATTGATGCTGTGCTTTTTAAATGGGCCGGCCTAATTGTTCATGCGTGTAGGCGCCAGCAACACGATCGGGCACGGAGAGCGCTGGCGAGGAGGTCTCATTTTTTTGGGGTTGAAACACGGAACAGAAATCTCTTCGCGCGCACATCCCAGACCTTGTGTCATATAGGAGTGCGACGCACAGGGTTCAGACAACTGGGCCGGCCCACCAGGCGCAATGCAATTTTGTTTAACGCGCGACCTAAAAATCCCAAAAAAGGAGTGACCTAGCGAACTTGAACTCAAAACCTAGCGTACCTGAACTCCGCTGCTTGCCAATGGAACAGATAACTCTTGGTGAATGTTGCCAAGTGCAAAATATTTAATAACACACTGCAGTGTAGAGATTCGGAAACATTTCTGATTATTTTCAAAAACTGCCAAAAAATTTGAAATCTCAAATATTAAGAAAAATACAAATTACATTTAAAATTATAGTTTTCAAAAAAAAATGTGAACTGTAATTCTGAACATTTTTTGAAATCATAAATAAAATTGGAAATCCCCCCAAAAAATTAAAGTGCAAATACTTTTTGAATATTCTCAACATTCCCTAAAAACATGAGCAATTTTTGAAATGAAGATTTTTTTAAAAAGTGAACATTAATTTTAAAGGGAACAAATTTTGAAAACATGAACAAACTTTTAAAATTGCTGAACATTTTTTGTATTTTCGAACATTTATTGAATTTTGTGAAGAAAATATGAAATTCTGATTTTTTTTTAAAATGTGAGCATTTAAAAATAAATATTTTTGGAAAATGTGAACAATATTTTGAATTCTAGAACAATTTTGGAAAGATCTATAGAAAAATTAAATTCTGAATATTTTTGTATTAATGAAAAAGAAGTGGAAAAATGAAATAGAAAAACCGAGAGTAAAATAAAAATAAAAATAGAAATGAAAAATAAGAATATAAGAAGAAGATATAAAACTTTTTTTAACTTCCAGGTAGTTGCTATGTGTGCAAACCCGCACACCGTGCATGGGCACCCGTGGGAAGGATGTGCTCTCTTCCAGCACAAGAAGAAACAAAACTATATTCTGTGTAGCCGCTCGTCTCGTGTTCATCACCGCGCTCACACCGGGTCGACGCCAATTTCAGTGAGCTCATTGTGCCACCATGCCCTTCCTCCTTATGGTTGACATTGTACATCGGAACATTGTAATTATATTTTGATATCATTATTATTTTTCTTTAGAAAACAAGACAATATATGAGCAATAAATAATTTTTTTCTTGAAACGATAGGATTCCTGCGTTCATTAAAAAAAGTTGCTCTGTTAATCGGAGAAAACCAAGCGAAAACCAAATTGCCCGGTTAATTATGAAGAGGCGGGAAAAACCAACACAACCGATGAGCGACACACAGAATATACCCCACCGCACACTACTCCAAAGAGAGCCTCATTGAGATATCAGGTATGCGTCGTCGTCATCACTACTCCCCTAGAGGCGTCCTCGCCATCCCTGAACTCTGAGCAAAACTTCTACTCC
Source organism: Thinopyrum elongatum (assembly GCA_011799875.1). Taxonomy (NCBI): domain Eukaryota; kingdom Viridiplantae; phylum Streptophyta; class Magnoliopsida; order Poales; family Poaceae; genus Thinopyrum; species Thinopyrum elongatum. The sequence continues at coordinate 617,016,183 of CM022298.1, read as the reverse complement.
ACCGTAGGTGATCATTGACCCAATCCACACTGTATAGGCCGTGTGGAAATGTATGAAGATCTGTGCCAGAACTCAGTCGCCTATGACTAGACATCGCAACTCCGACTCTGACAGAGAATCATGGAGAAGAACTATAGGCACGACTAGTGCCGCATAAGACCATTGAACAAACCACCTGATTCCGTCATCGTATGCCATCGAGACCCCACCACCACAACTTCGACTTCACAGCAACAAACAAGCCGTCGGAGAAGAGCCGACTACGCCCCAACCATAGCCACATCTCCGATATTGCTCCCCTCATCACCGTTGCCACAGAAAGTCTCAACGCCAACACCGGCGTCTTCCACTGACCCCGCTCGCCAATACCCAGCTCCAAAGAAAAAGCCCCATGGGAGGGGGGATATGACACCAAGGTGCCGCCATCGTCTGATAAATCCAAGCTAAACTGGGAGCTAATGCTTAGGGATATTCCCCACGATGAGACCCGGCACTAGTGTGGCTCGGTTTTCGAGCTTACAGTCTCGAAGAGTCACACCGCTTCCGGGGACGCCCGCTCCCTGAAGAAGAAGTCCGCGGCCACCGCCGCCACACATGCTTTTCCCGGCGTCGCACCACGGCAGCGGTGAGGGGGGAAAACGGTGGAGGAGGCGGTTGTCTGTGGAGCGACGCGGGCTCTGATGTGTGCTTCTTAATGGCATATGTGCAAAAAATAATAACAGAGCGAGTGTATGACCACTGGCCCATCCATTCTTTTAATTAAAGTGTATTTGTTTTTTAAAAGTCAAATGAATGCATGTTTGACCATGTTTTTAGAAAAAAATATCAATATCCACAGCATGAAATTTATATCAGTATGTAATAGAAATAAATTGTCATTTTTCTAAATGATTAAAATTAAGTTTTCCTGCATTTCGTTTGGAGGAAATTATTTTGGCCCTTGGCGCTCCTATTTTTCTTTTGCCCGCTAGAAAATATCTCCCCGTATATATTCTCTCTCACCCACGCCGCCATCTCCCCACTTATCTCCTTCTTCAACCTCCAAATCCATTTAATGGGATCCCTCCCTGGCCGATGATGTGCATCGCCTCCACACAGGAGCGGCGATCGATTCCTTTGGTGGTGGACTGAGGGAGACTCGGTGGGCGGCGAGCGATTGGATGCGGCGGAGGTTGGGGGACAGAGACCGGCCGGCGGTTGCCTCGGGGGTGGCGGGGGCGGCGATTGGGCGGCAGATCGGAGGAAGCATCTGCTGCGATGAACAGCTTCGTCTTCAACCTACAGGTGGAATATGCAAAGCAAGCACGGAAGTACATCCGTGCCGCCTAGGGTAGCTACCCCAGATTCGTCGTTCCCCTGCACATTGTGATCTGATCACACAAGCTATGGTACGGAAAATCCCCAAATTCTTCTAGTATCTCATACTTATGTAGCAAATTGATTTCCTGCTTAATCGCTGTAAATTTTAGTTGTTCAACTCTGCAAACTACAGGTGCTCTGCTTCGTGGTATCCTGGTAGGAGTCATATCAATAGAAAAATCTTCTGAACATTGGGCGTACATACAGTTTGCATGTTCGCTCAGTTTGATTGCTTCTCGGTTGGGTTGCGTGTTGTTTACAGATCATGGGGAGAGATGAAAAACTACCAGCCTGGACGGCGCTCGTCGTGTTTGGCATACAACCTGTTGCGTGGCAATGACGGCTTTGCGGGGCGGTAGTGTTGGCGCCGGGCGCCGGTGACCACCTTTGGCTCCGCTCCTTTTCACCGTTTTGCCATCCGTCCTCGCGCGCAGCCCTTGCGACAAAACTCTAGACATCGGGCGGGGATTGGTGACCATCGACATTGTTGCCTTGGAGCTACCAGCGCACGATTCCGCCTCTAACGTTTCATGCCCGAGTGCTATTTATTGGACTCACTCCACTTGATCTCAAGTGATGCGATCATACAGGTCTGTCTAGCCGCCTCCCTTGTCTGTTTGTAGTTGCTGCTTTCTGGCAAGTACAAATTGGTCTAGCCACAGCCCACAGCCGCACCTGTCCCCCTACATTCAAACAAATGGAATTAAGTTTCGAAGTTAGTAGAAAACTGATAACATGTTGAGAATTTTCACATCACACAACCAAGTAAAATCCGATAGACATGGGACACGAAAATGGCGCATCCATGTTTTGATTGCATTCGTGTATTCAACAATCACATAGCATTTATGTTTCACCCAAAAAAAAGATCACAGAACATATTTTACTTGAAATTTCTTCATTACCTTATTGAATTAGAGAATAGAACAATAATGTATCTTTTGTTATGAGCATGATTGCATGAATAGTACATCTAGTTCAGCAAAAAAAAAAGGATCGGGAGAAAATATTTGATAGTTGGAAACCAACTATATCAGTTATAATATTCAAATATGCTAATTATTTGCCTAGTGAAATGCTCACTATATATATATTCAGAAGTATAACAGAGTTATATAGGTGTTACTCTGCTGATTTGGCTCTGCTTCTCCTTTTTGCAAAGAGGATTTTCTTCTTTCTGCTATCTGGCAGTTCTTATCTAATAATGGCTATCATTTGCCATTGATAATATTATCTCGTAGTTTAATTCTGCCTATAGCACAGGATTTGATTTCATTCAGCGTCCATTATTTAGCTACTTCAACATCCTACTAGCTTGCTATCTCTAAGGAGAAACATAAATGTCCAATGATGTTGTCATTCCTGACACTGAAAAATGGTCATGTTTTTCATGCCCAATAGGTGTTACCTTTGATAAAGCATGCAAATCATTTACCATCTCTTTGTCCATTTCAGGGGAGAGCATTTCAAAGGAATCATGGACTGGAGGTGTAAGGTTAGATGGCAAACTATTTTGCTCACGCAGTTTGATGACAAAATTCATGAAGTCCTCTTCCCTGTTTATTTGGTTCATGATTAATGTTTTTTTTGAACTTCCAAATGTTGGCTAGCAATTGATATACTATGATCAAACATGTCATAATGCATTGATTTATGGTCACTGTTACATTTGATAATTTATAATCACATAAATGAACTTAAATTGTTCCGGGCCTGGCATGTTAGCATTGGTTTACATTATAGTACAATGAATATACGAAGGAAACAATGTCACAAGATCACTCAGCACTATAAGCCGGCACAACAAAACATGCATGCGCTTCTTGTTTACATGCCGAGTACTTCATTTGTTTGCATCATGCATGCATGTTTAGCTTTCAAAATAAATTATTATGTTGTAACAAAACCTTAATCTAAGCAGACTGAAAGTATGTGTAGAATAAGGCTACTTAGTGCACTCCTAGTACATGATATCGGGACTCCTGGAAATTATCATTCTTGAGCTGATTATGTGTCTCCATTCACACCTCTTCCTATTAAATTGCAGAATGTTCATACTGAAAATAGCAATGCAGCCAAGTTAGGTGGTCTTCACCAAGTCACTAAGCAGGTACATATATGCTGGGTATCCAAACAGTTGTATAATTGTAGTTGGTCTAATTCTCTATGAAATTGTCCTTCTTTGCGTAAAGTGAAATCTTCCCAGTTTTATGAATAACAATGTTTCATTTCTTGCAAAACTGGGATAAAACTGAAGTCTTGTTCTTTTCAGTCAATTTGAGAAGCAAAAACAAACCCGTGACTAATGGAATTTTAGGGGGTAAAGATAGAACATATGTGGTTGAAGGAAACATGCTTGGAGAGCAGTACTCCCTCCGTCCGAAAAAGCTTGTCCCTCAAATGAGCACCAAGTTAGTGCTAGATACATCCATTTGAGGGACAACCTTGGGACAAGCTTTTTCGGATGGAGGGAGTATGTTGCAGTCTCTATCCGTGGCTCTACAAATCTAGGAGATGTGAACTGGTTAGACCATATGAAAAATTCCAACCAGTAGGAGATGTTGGTTATGTTTTTGCTTGGCCTTGCTCACATGTAAGTATGTTTCCATACAAGCATCGAGTGTGATCCACATTTAAGATACTTTAGTGATAAAAAATCTTTGTGGCTTTTAGGTACAAAAAACTAAGCCAACCATTCAAACGAAGCATTTGTATGATACACTTCTTATAATTTATCAAAGAACATCTTATCTTGCACTTGTCTAAAACATTGTTCATTTTCATTTTCAGGGCGGTTGAGGATTTCAAAAGAGAGTGCATTAAGGGAGCCAGGAGTAATTGGGTAGTTGAGGATTTGAAAAGGGAGTGCACTGAAGGAGCCAAGATTAGTTGATGAACCAGTCTGTGAATGAACAAGTATTGTGGCTCATGTTATATTTTAGCTTAATGAGAACCATAGTTCTAAACTATAGGATATTTTCTTATTTATTTGCATGCTCTGTATGAATGTCTGTTAATATTAAGTTGTGAACTTTGGTGTAAATATCTATGCGGGCTAATTATTCCACTCAGCTTGCCTTTTTTTTTGAGGGGAACTCAGCTTGTCAATTTTGATAACGCGATGTTTGCAAATGCAATCTGTGACGTGGAATGGTGCCTTCATATAATGATATTATTTGATTAATCTGCATGTGCATCCATGTCATGATAAAATGGTCGAATTTGAAATGATGAAATACAAATTCAAAATAAATCAAACCATATTTAAAGTAAAATATTCCATTTGTATCGAGTCGCTTATGTATATTTAAAGATAAATATAACATCTCTACACAACGTGTATAAGTACCGGGCCCATGATGAACGTATTTACTGAAGCGCCTCAATGGTATCGAGACGCAAATGAAACGTGTCTATGTGAGTAGAGACGTGATATGAGTGTGTCTATCATAACGTCTCTACCTGTGTAGACACGATGTTGAACGTTCCTATATAGCGTCCCATGTCATGTAAAGACGCTTCACAAGCATGTCTACATGGTTTGAGACGGTCCGTGGGAAGACGCTCCAAAGACGCTTTACTAAAATGACTACAGTTGCCTAGAGGTGAAATACCACGTCCCTAGGTATGAAATTTGACGTCTCTACTGGCAGTTTTTGTTGTAGTGGATATAGGCTATGTGATGATATTGGATCTTGGAACTAGAATCGATTGAAATTGGAATTTCACCAAAAAAATTATCCTATGCATCTAGTTCATCGTGATCGGAATTACATATATAATTTTTGGCCTCATGAAGGAGAAAGTATCACTCTAGCTTGGGGGAGGCTTAAGTCAATGCTATATTCATGCCCCAATCATGAGCTCTTGAGAGAAATTATTGTTCAGAATTTTTACGCCCGGCTTTCTCGTGATGATCAATCCATGCTCGACACTTCTTGTACTGGTTCTTTTATGAAGAAGACTATTGAATTCAGGTGGGATCTTTTAGAAAGAAATAAATGCAACTCTGAAGATTGGGAACTCGATGAAGGTAAAGAGTCAGGTATAAAGCTCAAGTTTGATTGTGTTAAATCTTTTATGATTACAGATGCTTTTCAAAAGTTTAGCAGTAACTATGGACTTGACTCTGAGATAGTAGCTTCTTTCTGTGAATCATTTGCTACTCATGTTGATCTCCCTAAGGAGAAGTGGTTTAAATATCACCCACCTATTAAAGAAGAAATTAAAGAACTCGACATAGCTAAAGATGAAACTATCATTTACAATGTTGATCCAGTTGTGCCTACTGTTTATATTGAAAAACCACCTTTCCCTGTAAGGACAAAGGAACATGCTAAGGTTTCAACCATGGTCAATAAAAGCGATATTAGACCACCTAAACCTGCTGAACAAATTAAAGTAGAATCTAGTGTTGCTATGGTTAAAGATCTCTTGGTAGAAAATATAGATGTACATGTTATTTACTTCTGTGATGAAGCTGCTAGAATTGCCAAACCCGAGGAAAAAGATAAACATAGACCCGTTGTTGGCATGCCTGTTGTCTCAGTCAAAATAAGAGATCATTGTTATCATGGTTTATGTGATTTAGGTGCTAGCGTGACTACTATTCCTTTTACCTTATACCAAGAAATTATGAATGACATAGCACCCACTAAAATAGAAGACATAGATGTTACTATTAAACTTGCCAATAGAGACACCATCACACCACTTGGGATTGTTAGAGATGTTGAAGTCTTGTGTGGGAAAATAAAATACCCTACTGATTTTCTAGTTCTTGGTTCCCCACAAGATGACTTCTGTCCCATTATCTTTGGTAGACCTTTCTTGAACACTGTCAATGCCACTATAGATTGTCTTAAACAAACTATCAGTGTTAGCTTTGGTGAGGAGTCTCATGAATTTAATTTCTCCAAGTTTAGTAGGAAACATCATAAGAAAGATTTACCTAATAAAGATGAACTAATTGGTCTTGCTGCTATTGCCGTGCCTCCTACTGATCCACTAGAACAATATTTGCTAGACCATGAAAATGATATGCATATGCATGAAAGAAATGAGATAGATAAAATTTTCTTTGAACAACGACCTCTGCTCAAACATAATTTGCCTATTGAAACTCTAGGAGGTCCTCCTCCTCCTAAAGGTGATCCTGTGTTTGAATTAAAACAATTGCCTGACACTTTGAAATATGCTTATCTTGATGAGAAAAAGATATATCCTGTTATTATTAGTGCTAATCTTTCAGAACATGAAGAAGAAAGATTATTAAAAATTCTGAAGAAGCACCGAGCTACTATTGGATATACTCTTGATGATCTTAAAGGCATTTATCCCACTGTATGTCAACACAAGATTAATATGGAACCTAATGCTAAACCCGTTATGGATCACCAACGTAGTTTGAATCCTAAAATGAAAGAAGTGGTAAGAACTGAAATATTAAAGCTTCTGGAAGCAGGTATAATCTATCCCATAGCTGATAGTAGATGGGTAAGTCCCGTTCATTGTGTCCCTAAGAAAGTAGGTATTACTGTTGTTCCTAATGATACAAATGAACTTATTCCACAAAGAATTGTTACCGGCTATAGAATGGTAATTGATTTTAGAAAATTAAATAAAGCAACTAGAAAAGATCATTACCCTTTTCCTTTTATTGATCAAATGCTAGAAATATTATCAAATCAAACACACTTTTGCATTCTTGATGGATATTCTGGTTTTTCTCAGATACCTATTTCACAACCTGATCAAGAGAAAACCACCTTTACTTGCCCTTTTGGAACTTGTGCTTATAGACATATGCCTTTTGGTTTATGCAATGCACCTGCTACCTTTCAAAGATGTATGAATGCTATATTCTCTGATTTTTGTGAAAAGATTGTTGAGGTTTTCATGGATGATTTTTCTGTATATGGATCTTCTTTTGATGATTGCTTAAGCAACCTTGAGCGAGTTTAGCAGAGATGTAAGCAAACTAATCTTGTCTTGAATTGGGAGAAGTGCCACTTTATGGTTAATGAAGGTACTGTCTTGGGGCATAAAATTTCTGAACGAGCTATTGCGGTGGACAAAGCTAAAGTTGATGCAATTGAGAAAATGCCATGTCCTAAAGATATCAAAGGTATTCGTAGTTTCCTCGGTCATGCTGGTTTCTATAGGAGGTTTATTAAAGACTTCTCTAAAATTTCTAGGCCTCTTACAAATCTTTTACAAAAGGATGTTCCATTTGTTTTTGATGATGATTGTGTAGAAGCCTTTGAAATACTTAAGAAAGCCTTAACTTCTGCACCAGTTGTTCAACCACCTGATTAGAACTTGCCTTTTGAAATTATGTGTGATGCTAGTGATTATGCTGTTGGTGTTGTTCTAGGACAAAGAGTTGATAAGGAACTAAATGTTATTCATTATGCTAGCAAAACTCTAGACAGTGCCCAAAAAAATTATGCTACTACTGAAAAAGAATTTTTAGCAGTTGTGTTTGCTTGTGACAAATTTAGATCTTACATTGTTGATTCCAAAGTAATTGTTCACCCTGATCATGCTGCTATAAAATATCTCATGGAAAAGAAAGATGCTAAACCTAGACTCATTAGGTGGGTTCTCTTGCTACAAGAATTTGATCTACATATCACTGATAGGAAAGGAGCTGAGAACCCCGTAGCTGATAACTTGTCTAGGTTAGAGAATATCCTTGATGACCCACTACCCATTGATGATAGCTTTACTGATGAACAATTAGCTGCAATAAATGTTTCTCATAATATTCCTTGGTATGCTGACTATGCTAATTATATTGTTGCTAAATACATACCACCTAGTTTCACATACCAACAAAATAAAAAATTCTTCTATGATTTAAGACATTACTTTTGGGATGACCCACATCTTTACAAAGAAGGAGTAGATGGTATTATTAGACATTGTGTACCTGCGCATGAACAGGAACAAATCCTACGGAAATGTCACTCCGAAGCTTATGGAGGGCATCATGAGGGAGATAGAACTGCTCATAAGGTATTGCAATCTGGTTTCTATTGGCCTACTCACTTCAAGGATGCCCGTAAGTTTGTTTTATCCTGTGATGAATGCCAACAAATTGGTAATATCAGGAAGCATCAAGAAATGCCTATGAATTATTCACTTGCAGTTGAACCATTTGATGTTTGGGGTTTTGAATACATGGGACCTCTTCCTTCCTCTAATGGGTATACACATATTTTGGTTGCTGTTGATTATGTTACTAAGTGGGTAGAAGCTATTCCAACTAGTAGTGCTGATCACAACACCTCTATTAAAATGCTTAAGGAAGTTATTTTCCCAAGGTTTGGAGTCCCTAGATATTAGTGACTGATGGTGGTTCACACTTTATTCATGGTGCTTTCCGTAAAATGCTTGCTAAGTATGATGTTAACCGTAGAATTGCATCACCCTATCATCCTTAGTCTAGTGGTCAAGTTGAACTTAGCAATAGAGAAATAAAATCAATTTTACAAAAAACTGTTAATAGGTCCCGAAAGAATGGGTCTAAGAAATTAGATGATGCACTTTGGGCCTACAGAACAGCTTATAAAAATCCGATGGGTATGTCTCCCTATAAAATGGTTTATGGAAAAGATTGTCATTTGCCTCTTGAGTTAGAACATAAAGCATATTGGGCAATCAAAGAACTCAACTATGATTTCAAACTTGCCGGTGAAAAGAGGTTATTTGATATTAGCTCGTTAGACGAATGGAGAACCCAAGCTTACGAAAATGCCAACTTATTTAAAGAAAAAGTTAAAATATGGCATGACAAAAGGATCCAAAAGCGGGAATTCAAAGTCGGAGAATATGTTCTTTTGTACAACTCTCGTTTTAGATTCTTTGCAGGAAAGCTTCTCTCTAAATGGGAAGGACCTTATGTCATCAAAGAATTTTATCGCTCTGGAGCTATCAAAATCAATAATGCCAAAGGTACTAACCCGAAGGTGGTCAATGGTCAAAGAATTAAACAGTATATCTCAGGTATGCCTATTAATGTTGAAAGCAATATTACTCAAACCATGACACCGGAGGAACACATAAAAGAAACCTTCCGGAACACTCCAGAATAACTAAAAAGAGGAGGTACGTGATACGGTAAGTAAACGGACTCCGAAAAATCCACAAAAATATTTTCTGTCAGTTTTGGAATATATAAAAAATTAGGAAAATAAGAAACAACCAGGAAGGCAACCCTGGTGGGCACAAGACACCAGGGCACGCCTGGCATGCCAGGCGTGCCCAGGTGGGTTGTGCCCACCTCGGTTACCTTTCGGACTCCGTTTTTCTCTCGTTTGCTTGTTTCCCAAGATAGAAAATCTTTATATACCCCCCGAACCTATTGACCACCGTATCACGGAGAAATCTTCTGTTCTTCTTTCTTGCTGTTTTCTGACAGATCTAGATCGCCATGGCCACTTCGAGCTCCTCCAAGGACAAGTTCTTCAAGAACATCATCAACCCGTATCTGCGGGAGGTGATGCAGCACCCTCAAGCCATTGAGATGTGTGAGGGGGTGCTCCACATCCGGGACGTCTAGGGCCCCAAGGGGACGGGGACCATGGAGGCCAGGATTGAAGCTATGGAGCAAGAGGTCATCAAGTGCAAAGGGATGGTGGAACGTGGACTCAATGCCAATCACCTCATGATCGCGGATTATACCCGTGATCTCAAGGTGGAGGGTAAATCCATGAAGGACATCGTCTTCACCTTCAGCGAGTAAATCAACTTTCTGCAAAGCCAAATCTATGATCTCCAAAACCAAGTCTTTGAACATGAGGCAAGGTTTAAAGGTATGAGTTTGGCTGCCAGTTGCAGGACTCGCGAGACTCACTCCTCCTCTTATGATGGCGAGCCTTTGCCATGGAAACCTAAAGATAAGCCCGCTACTACCTCATCACCACCACCTTCTTCATCACCAAAGGAGACTTGAGTATTGGGTATGGGCACTCCCCTTGGCTTCTGCCAAGATTGGGGGAGGTGCCCCGGTATCGTATCACCACCACTATCTTTGCTTTCATCTATTTTAGCTCGATCTTTAGTTTTCCTATGATTTAGTTGAATAAAAGTTTAGTTCGATCCTTTCTTTTTGAGTGTTTGCTTAGTGATCTATCTATCAATGTAATCATGTGCGAGATATATAATAAAGTTTAGTTTGTGTTTTGCTTCTTTACTTTAATGTTTCAATATAAGAAAGGAAAATAATAAAAAGATCATATGCTAATCTTATGGTAAGTAATGACATCACATAAGGAAAAGTATAAGTGGTAAAATTTGTTGGAGATTGACAAACATAGCATTAATCAATGATGCAATTCATGAAAGAATTAATAAGGGAAGAGAAGATTCACATGCAAATACACTATCTTGGACATCTTTTATGATTGTGAGCCCCCATTAAATATTTTGTGTCAAAATAGTTGACGTTGGACAAGGAAAAAACGTAATGATTTATGTTTGTTCATATTCACATAGAAGTTATATTGTCATAGATCCTTTAACATGTGGTGCTTGCTCAATATCTTTTCTAGCCAAAAAATTCCGCACTAAGTAGAGATACTACTTGTGCATCCAAAACCCTTTACCCAAATCTTATTTTGAGAGTCCACCATACCTACCTATGGATTGAGTAAGATCCTTCAAGTAAGTTGTCATCGGTGCAATAAGGCAATAAAAATTGCTTCTAAATGTGTTAGATCATTTAGTGTAAGAGAAAATTGAGCGTTGCACGAGCTTGTGATGGCAAAATAATAAAAGCGATAGACTGCATAATAAAGGTTGTCATCATAAGGGGCAATGTAACGTGACGTTCTTTTGCATTAAGGGATTTGGCGTACAAACAAATAAGCGCATGACAACCTCTGCTTCCCTCTGCAAAGGGCCTGTCTTTTACTTTTATGCATTTACTTTTATGAAGAGTCAAAGTTTTCTTCCCTATCCCTTTTTATTTACTCCTTTTGCAAGCATCATGTGGTGAGGAAAGATCTAGGCACATATATCCAGTTGGATATGGGTAGGCATGAGTTATTATTGTTGACATCACCCTTGAGGTGAATACGTTGGGAGGCGAAGCTATAAGCCCCTATCTTTCTATGTGTACGGTTGAAACTTTTTGTTCATGGGTACGCTGTGAGTGTTAGCAATCATAGAAGACTAAAAGATGGTTGGGTATGTGGACTTGCCTAAAGTCTCCGATACGTGACCCTTCCTAAAAATATGATGAATTGTAGTTGCAAAGTTGATTGAGAACATAGTTTGTTAATTTTCAATAGAGTTTATGCTTTATACTTCAATGTTGTGATGAATTGTTACTTGCTCATGATAAGTTATATGATAAAAGTTATATGATAAAAGTTGTTTGAGAAAGTTTTATGTTAAAGTTCCTTGCTGTTATAATAATATGTGTGATGCTTCTATGTTCGTATTTTGTTTTTATCGACACCTCTCTCTCTAAGCATGTGGACATGTTTTTCGATTTCGGTTTTTCACTTGGAGACAAGCGAGGTCTAAGCTTGGGGGAGTTGATACATCCATTTTGCATCATGTTTTACTACTGTTATTTATAATGTTTTTATGCATAATAATGCTTTTGGGAGTAATTCTAATGCTTTTTCTCTCATAATTTGCAAGGTTTACACAAAGAGGGAGAATACCGGCAGCTGGAATTCTGGACGTGAAAAAGTACATCAGAGCTACCTATTCTGCACAACACCAAATAAGTTGAAACTTCATGGAGATGTTTTATGGATTATTTAAGAATTATTGGAGCAAATAACTACCAGAGGGGGCCCACCAGGTGGGCACAACCTACCTGGACGCGCCAGGGAGCCTAGGTGCGCCCTGGTGGGTTGTGCCCTCCTCGGCCCACCTCCGGTGCCCCTCTTCTGTTATATAAGTCATTTTGACCTAGAAAAAAAATAAGGGTAGGACTTTCGGGACGAAGCGCCACCGTCTCGAGGCGGAACTTGGGTAGGAGCACTTTTGCCCTCCGGCGGAGCGATTCCGTCGGGGGAACTTCCCTCCCGGAGGGGGAAATCATCGTCATCATCATCACCAACAACTCTCCCATCTTGGGGAGGGCAATCTCCATCAACATCTTCAACAACACCATCTCCTCTCAAACCCTAGTTCATCTCTTGTGTTCAATCTTTGTACCGGAACCTTAGAATGGTACTTGTGGCTGACTAGTAGTGTTGATTACATCATGTAGTTGATTACTACATGGTTTATTTGGTGGAAGATTATATGTTCAGATCCATTATGCTATTTAATACCCCTCTGATCTTGATCATGATTATTATTTGTGAGTAGTTACTTTTGTTCTTGAGGTCACGGGAGAAGTCATGTTGCAAGTAATCATGTGAACTTGATATGTGTTCGATATTTTGATGATATGTATGTTGTGATTCCTTTAGTGGTGTCATGTGAACGTCGACTACATGACACTTCACCATATTTGGGCCTAAGGGAATGCATTGTGGATTAGTTATTAGATGATGGGTTGCTAGAGTGACAGAAGCTTAAACCCGAGTTTATGCGCTATTTCGTAAGGGAATGATTTGGATCCAAAAGTTTAATGTTATGGTTTGATTTTATCTTAATACTTTTCTCGTAGTTGCGGATGCTTGCGAGGGGGTTAATCATAAGTACGAGGTTTGTTCAAGTAAGAACAGCACCTAAGCACAGGTCCACCCACATATCAAATTATCAAAGTAGCGAACACGAATCAAACCAACTTGATGAAAGTGACATGATGAAATTCCTGTGTACCCTCAAGAACACTTTGCTTATCATAAGAAATCGTTTGGCCTGTCCTTTGCCCCAAAAGGATTGGGCTATATTGCTGCACTTTTGTTACCGTTATTGTTACTTGCTTGTTACAAATTATCTTGCTATCAAACTATCTGTTACCGACAATTTCAGTGCTTGCAGATATTACCTTGCTGAAAACCACTTGTCATTTCCTTCTACTCCTCGTTGGGCTTGACACTCTTACTTATTGAAAGGACTATGATAGATCCCATATACTTGTGGGTCATCAAGGCTCTTTTCTGGCGCCGTTGCCGGGGAGTGAAGTGCTCTTGGTAAGGAAAAATTATTACTACGTGCTCAAATTTATTGTCACTTGTTACTATGGAGAACAATCCTTTGAGAGGTTTGTTCGGGGTATCTTCACCTCGACCGGAACCACAATTAGTTATCCCTCAACCTACTGCACCTAACGAAAATATTGGTTATGAAATTCCTTTGGGTATGATAGAACAACTGCTAGCTAATCCTTATGCAGGAGATGGAACTGAACATCCTGATATGCACTTGATATATGTAGATGAAATTTGTGGATTATTTAAGCTTGCAGGTTTACCTGGAGATGAAGCTAAGAAGAAGGCTTTCCCTTTATCTTTGAAGGGAAAAGCATTGGCATAGTATAGGCTATGTGATGATATTGGATCTTGGAACTGGAATCGATTGAAATTGGAATTTCACCAAAAAAAATTATCCTATGCATCTAGTTCATCGTGATCAGAATTACATATATAATTTTTGGCCTCGTGAAGGAGAAAGTATCGCTCTAGCTTGGGGGAGGCTTAAGTCAATGCCATATTCATGCCCCAATCATGAGCTCTCGAGAGAAATTATTGTTCAGAATTTTTACGCTCGGCTTTCTCGTGATGATCAATCCATGCTCGGCACTTCTTGTACTGGTTCTTTTATGAAGAAGACTATTGAATTCAGGTGGGATCTTTTAGAAAGAATTAAATGCAACTCTGAAGAATGGGAACTCGACGAAGGTAAAGAGTCAGGTATAAAGCTCAAGTTTGATTGTGTTAAATCTTTTATGAATACCGATGCTTTTCAAAAGTTTAGCACTAAAGATGGACTTTACTCTGAGATAGTAGCTTCTTTCTGTGAATCATTTGCTAATCATATTGATCTCCCTAAGGAGAAGTGGTTTAAATATCACCCACCTATTAAAGAAGAAATTAAAGAACCCGACATAGCTAAAGATGAAACTATCATTTACAATGTTGATCCAGTTGTGCCTACTGCTTATATTGAAAAATCACCTTTCCCTGTTAGGATAAAGCAACATGCTAAGGTTTCAACCGTGGTCAATAAAAGCCATATTAGAGCAACTAAACCTGCCGAACAAATTAAAGTAGAACCTAGTGTTGCTATGGTTAAAGATCTCTTGGTATAAAATATAGATGGGCATGTTATTTACTTCTGTGATGAAGATGCTAGAATTGCCAAACCCAAGGAAAAAGATAAACATAGACTCATTGTTGGCATGCCTGTTGTCTCGGTCAAAATAGGAGATCATTGTTATCATGGTTTATGTGATTTAGGTGCTAGCGTGAGTGCTATTCCTTTTACCTTATACCAAGAAATTATGAATGACATAGCACCCGCTGAAATAGAAGACATAGATGTTACTATTAAACTTGCCAATAGAGACACCATCACACCACTTGGGATTGTTAGAGATATTGAAGTCTTGTGTGGGAAAATAAAATACCCTACTGATTTTCTAGTTCTTGGTTCCCCACAAGAAGACTTCTGTCCCATTATCTTTGGTAGACCTTTCTTGAACACTATCAATGCCACTATATATTGGCTTAAACAAACTGTCAGTGTTAGCTTTGGTGAGGAGTCTCATGAATTTAATTTCTTCAAGTTTAGTAGGAAACATCATAAAAAAGATTTACCTAATAAAGATGAAACAATTGGTCTTGCTGCTATTGCCGTGCCTCCTACTGATCCACTTGAACAATATTTGTTAGACCATGAAAATGATATGCATATGCATGAAAGAAATGAGATAGATAAAATTTTCTTTGAACAATGACCTCTGCTCAAACATAATTTGCCTATTGAAACTCTAGGAGGTCCTCCTCCTCCTAAAGGTGATCCTGTGTTTGAATTAAAACAATTTCCTGACACTTTGAAATATGCTTATCTTGATGAGAAAAAGATATATCATGTTATTATTAGTGCTAACCTTTCAGAACATGAAGATGAAAGATTCTTGAAAATTCTGAAGAAGCACCGAGCTGCTATTGGATGTACTCTTGATGATCTTAAGGGCATTAGTCCCACTCTACGTCAGCACAAGATTAATATTGAACCTGATGCTAAACCCGTTGTGGATCACCAACGATGTTTGAATCCTAAAATGAAGGAAGTGGTAAGAACTGAAATATTAAAGCTTCTGGAAGCAGGTATAGTCTTTCCCATAGCTGATAGTAGATGGTAAGTCCCATTCATTGTGTCCCTAAGAAAGGAGGTATTACTGTTGTTCCTAATGATAAAAATGAACTTATTCCACAAAGAATTGTTACCGGCTATAGAATGGTAATTGATTTTAGAAAATTAAATAAAGCAACTAGAAAAGATCATTACCCTTTTCCTTTTATTGATCAAATGCTAGAAAGATTATCAAAGCACACACACTTTTGCTTTCTTGATGAATATTCTGGTTTTTCTCAGATACCTGTTTCACAACCTGATCAAGAGATAACCACCTTTACTTGCCCTTTTGGAACTTATGCTTATAGACCTATGCCTTTTGGTTTATGCAATGCACCTGCTACCTTTCAAAGATGTATGACTACTATATTCTCTGATTTTTATGAAAAGATTGTTGAGGTTTTCATGGATGATTTTTCTGTATATGGATCTTCTTTTGATTAATGCTTAAGCAACCTTGATCGAGTTTTGCAGAGATGTGAGCAAACTAATCTTGTCTTGAATTGGGAGAAGTGCCACTTTATGGTTAATGAAGGTATTGTCTTGGGGCATAAAATTTCTGAATGAGGTATTGAGGTGGATAAAGCTAAAGTTGATGCAATTGAGAAAATGCCATGTCCTAAACATATCAAAGGTATTCATAGTTTCCTCGGTCATGCTGGTTTCTATAGGAGGTTTATTAAAGACTTCTCTAAAATTTCTAGGCCTCTTACAAATCTTTTACAAAATGATGTTCCATTTGTTTTTGATGATGATTATGTAGAAGACTTTGAAACATTTAAGAAAGCCTTAACTTCTGCACCTATTGTTCAACCACCTGATTGGAACTTGCCTTTTGAAATTATGTGTGATGCTAGTGATTATGCTGTTGGTGCTGTTCTAGGACAAAGAGTTGGTAAGAAACTAAAAGTTATTCATTATGCTAGCAAAACTCTAGACAGTGCCCAAAGAAATTATGCTACTACTGAAAAGGAATTTTTAGAAGTTGTGTTTGCTTGTGACAAATTTAGATCTTACATTGTTAATTCCAAAGTAATTGTTCACACTGATCATGCTGCTATAAAATATCTCATGGAAAATAAAGATGCTAAACCTAGACTCATTAGGTGGGTTCTCTTGCTACAAGAATTTGATCTACATATCACTGATAGGAAAGGAGCTGAGAACCCCGTAGCTGATAACTTGTCTAGGTTAGAGAATATCCTTGATGACCCACTACCCATTGATGATAGCTTTCATGATGAACAATTAGCTGCAATAAATGTTTCTCATAATACTCCTTGGTATGCTGACTATGCTAATTATATTGTTGCTAAATACATACCACCTAGTTTCACATACCAAAAAAAAGAAAAAAATCTTCTATGATTTAAGACATTAGTTTTGGGATGACCCACATCTTTACAAAGAAGGAGTAGATGGTATTATTAGACATTTTGTACTTGAGCATGAACAGGAACAAATCCTACGGAAATGTCACTCCGAAGCTTATGGAGGGCATCATGCGGGAGATAGAACTGCTCATAAGGTATTGCAATCTGGTTTCTATTGGCCTACTCTCTTCAAGGATGCCCCTAAGTTTGTTTTATCCTGTGATGAATGCCAATGAATTGGTAATATCGGTAAGCGTCAAGAAATGCCAATGAATTATTCACTTGCAGTTGAACCATTTGATGTTTGGGGTTTTGATTACATGGGACCTTTTCCTTCCTCTAATGGGTATACACATAGTTTGGTTGCTGTTGATTATGTTACTAAGTGGGTAGAAGCTATTCCAACTAGTAGTGCTGATCACAACACCTCTATTAAAATGCTTAAGGAAGTTATTTTCCCAAGGTTTGGAGTCCTTAGATATTTAATGACTGATGGTGGTTCACACTTTATTGATGGTGCTTTCCGTAAAATGCTTGCTAAGTATGATGTTAACCATAGAATTGCATCACCCTATCATCCTCAATCTAGTGGTCAAGTTGAACTTAGCAATAGAGAAATAAAATTAATTCTACAAAAAACTATTAATAGGTCCCGAAAGAACTGGTCTAAGAAATTAGATGATGCACTTTGGGCCTACAGAACAGCTTATAAAAATCCTATTGTTATGTCTCCCTATAAAATAGTTAATGGAAAAGCTTGTCATTTGCCTCTTGAGTTAGACCATAAAACATATTGGGCAATCAAAGAACTCAACTATGATTTCAAACTTGCCGGTGGAAAGAGGTTATTTGATATTAGCTCGTTAGATGAATGGAGAACCCAAGCTTACGAAAATGCCAAGTTATTTAAAGAAAAAGTTAAAAGATGGCATGACAAAAGGATCCAAAAGCGGGAATTCAAAGTCAGAGAATATGTTCTTTTGTACAACTCTCGTTTTAGATTCTTTGCAGGAAATCTTCTCTCTAAATGGGAAGGACCTGATGTCATCGAAGAAGTTTATCGCTCTGGAGCTATTAAAATAAATAATGCCGAAGGTACTAACCCGAAGGTGGTCAATGGTCAAAGAATTAAACACTATATCTCAGGTATGCCTATTAAAGTTGAAAGAAATATTATTCAAACCATGACACCGGAGGAACACATAAAAGAAACCTTCTGGAACACTCCAGAATAACTAAAAAGACTAGGTATGTGATAGGGTAAGTAAACGGACTCCGAAAAATCCGCAAAAATATTTTCTGTCAGTTTTGGAATATAACAAAAATTAGGAAAATAAGAAACAACCAGGAAGGCAACCATGGTGGGCACAAGACACCAGGGCGCGCCTGGCATGCCAGGCATGCCCCGGTGGGTTGTGCCCACCTCGGTTACCTTCCGGACTCCATTTTTCTCTTGTTTGCTTGTTTTGCAAGATAAAAAATCTTTATATACCCCCCAAACCTATTGACCACCGTATCACGGAGAAATCTTATGTTCTTCTTTCTTGTTGTTTTTTTGACAGATCTAGATAGCCATGGCCGCTTCGAGCTCCTCCAAGGACAAGTTCTTCGAGAACGTCATCAACTCGTTCCTACAGGAGGTGATGCAGCACCCTCAAGCCATTGAGATGCGTGAGGGGGTGCTCCACATCCGGGACGTCCAGGGCCCCAAGGGGACGGGGACCGTGGAGGCCAGGCTTCAAGATATGGAGCAGGAGGTCTTCAAGTGCAAAGGGATGGTGGAACATGGACTTAATGCCAATCACCTCATGATCGCGGATTATACCCGTGATCTCAAGGTGGAGGGTAAATCCATGAAGGACATCGTCTTCACCTTCAGCGAGCAAATCAACTTTCTGCATAGCCAAATCTATGATCTCCAAAACCAAGTCTTTGAATATGAGGCAAGGTTTAAAGGTATGAGTTTGGCTGCCAATTGCAGGTCTCGCGAGACTCACTCCTACTCTTATGATGGCGAGCCTTTGCCATGGAAACCTGAAGATAAGCCCGCTACTACCTCATCACCACCACCTTCTTCATCACCAAAGGAGACTTGAGTATCAGGTATGGGTACTCCCCTTGGCTTCTGCCAAGCTTGGGGGAGGTGCCCCGATATCGTATCACCACCACTATCTTTGCTTTCATCTATTTTAGTTCGATCTTTAGTTTTCCTATGATTTAGTTGAATAAAAGTTTAGTTCAATCCTTTCTTTTCGAGTCTTTGCTTAGTGATCTATCTATCAATGTAATCGTGTGCGAGATATATAATAAAGTTTAGTTTGTGTTTTGCTTCTTTACTTTAATGTTTCAATAAAAGAAAGGAAAATAATAAAAAGATCATATGCTAATCTTATGGTAAGTAATGACATCACATAAGGAAAAGTATAAGTGGTAAAATTTGTTGGAGATTGACAAACATAGCATTAGTCAATGATGTAATTCATGGAAGAATTAATAAGGGAAGAGAAGATTCACATGCAAATACACTATCTTGGACATCTTTTATGATTGTGAGCCCCCATTAAATATTTTGTGTCAAAATAGTTGACGTTGGACAAGGAAGACAACATAATGATTTATGTTTGTTCATATTCACATAGAAGTTATATTGTCATAGATCCTTTAACATGTGGTGCTTGCTCAATATCTTTTCTAGCCAAAAATTCCACACTAAGTAGAGATACTACATGTGCATCCAAAACCCTTTACCCAAATCTTATTTTGAGAGTCCACCATACCTACCTATGGATTGAGTAAGATCCTTCAAGTAAGTTGTCATCGGTGCAATAAGGCAATAAAAATTTCTTCTAAATGTGTTAGATCATTTAGTGTAAGAGAAAATTGAGCGTTGCACGAACTTGTGATGGCAAAATAATAAAAGAGATAGACTGCATAATAAAGGTTGTCATCATAAGGGGCAATGTAACATGATGTTCTTTTGCATTAAGGGATTTGGCATACAAACAAATAAGCGCATGACAACCTCTGCTTCCCTCTGTGAAGGGCCTGTCTTTTACTTTTATGCATTTACTTTTATGAAGAGTCAAAGTTTTCTTCCCTATCCCTTTTTATTTACTCCTTTTGCAAGCATCATGTGGTGAGGAAAGATCTAGGCACATATATCCAGTTGGATATGGGTAGGCATGAGTTATTATTGTTGACATCACCCTTGAGGTGAATACGTTGGGAGGCGAAGCTATAAGCCCCTATCTTTCTATGTGTACGGTTGAAACTTTTTGTTCATGGGTACGCTGTGAGTGTTAGCAATCATAGAAGACTAAAAGATGGTTGGGTATGTGGACTTGCCTAAAGGCTCCGATACATGACCCTTCCTAAAAATATGATGAATTATAGTTGCATAGTTGATTGAGAACATAGTTTGTTAATTTTCAATAGAGTTTATGCTTTATACTTCAATGTTGTGATGAATTGTTACTTGCTCATGATAAGTTATATGATAAAAGTTGTTTGAGAAAGTTTTATGTTAAAGTTCCTTGCTGTTATAATAATATGCATGATGCTTCTATGTTCGTATTTTGTTTTTATCGACACGTCTCTCTCTAAGCATGTGGACATGATTTTCGATTTCGGTTTTTCGCTTGGGGACAAGCGAGGTCTAAGCTTGGGGGAGTTGATACGTCCATTTTGCATCATGTTTTACTACTGTTATTTATAATGTTTTTATGCATAATAATGCATTTGGGAGTAATTCTAATGCCTTTCACTCATAATTTGTAAGGTTTACACAAAGAGGGAGAATATCGGCAGCTGGAATTCTAGACCTGAAAAAGCACGTCAGAGCTACCTATTCTGCACAACTCCAAATAAGCTGAAATTTCATAGAGATTTTTTATGGATTATTTAAGAATTATTGGAGCAAATAACTACCATAGGGGGCCCAGCAGGTGGGTAGAACCCACCTGGGCGCGCAAGGGAGCCCAGGCGCGCCCTGGTGGGTTGTGCCCTCCCCGGCCCACCTCCGGTGCCCCTCTTCTTGTATGTAAGTCATTTTGACCTGGAAAAAAAATAAGGGGAGGACTTTCGGAATGAAGCGCCGCCGTCTTGAGGCGGAACTTGGGCAGGAGCACTTTTGCCCTCCGGCGGAGCGATTCCGTTGGGGGAACTTCCCTCCCGGAGGGGGAAATCATCGTCATCATCATCACCAACAACTCTCCCATCTTAGGGAGGGCAATATCCATCAACATCTTCAACAACTCCATCTCCTCTCAAACCCTAGTTCATCTCTTGTGTTCAATCTTTGTACCGAAACCTTAGATTGGTACTTGTGGGTGACTAGTAGTGTTGATTACACCTTGTAGTTGATTACTATATGGTTTATTTGGTGGAATATTATATGTTCAGATCCATTATGCTATTTAATAACCCTATGATCTTGAGCATGATTATTATTTGTGAGTAGTTACTTTTGTTCTTGAGGTCACGGGAGAAGTCATGTTGCAAGTAATCATGTGAAATTTATATGTGTTCGATATTTTGATCATATGTATGTTGTGATTCCCTTAGTGGTGTCATGTGAACGTTGACTGCATGACACTTCACCATATTTGGGCCTAAGGGAATGCATTGTGGAGTAGTTATTAGATGATGGGTTGCTAGAGTGACAGAAGCTTAAACCCTAGTTTATGTGCTATTTCGTAAGGGAATGATTTGGATCCAAAAGTTTAATGCTATGGTTAAAGTTTATCTTAATACTTTTCTCGTAGTTGCAGATGCTTGCGAGGGGGTTAATCATAAGTAGGAGGTTTGTTCAAGTAAGAACAGCACCTAAGCACCGGTCCACCCACATATCAAATTATCAAAGTAGCGAACACGAATCAAACGAACATGATGAAAGTGACATGGTGAGATTCCCGTGTACCCTCAAGAACACTTTGCTTATCATAAGAAACCGTTTGGCCTATCCTTTGCCCTAAAAGGATTGGGCTATCTTGCGGCACTTTTGTTACCGTTATCATTACTTGCTTGTGACAAATTATCTTACTATCAAACTATCTGTTACCCACAAGTTCAGTGCTTGCAGACATTACCTTGCTGAAAACCACTTGTCATTTCCTTCTGCTCCTTGTTGGGTTCTTCACTCTTACTTATTGAAAGAACTATGATAGATCCCATATACTTGTGGGTCATCACTTGCTCGTTACAAATTATATTACTATTAAACTACTTGTTACCGACAATTTCAGTGCTTGCAGAAATTACCTTGCCGAAAACCGCTTGTCATTTCCTTCTGCTCCTCGTTGGGTTCGACACTCTTACTTATCAAAAGGACTAAGATTGATCCCCTATACTTGTGAGTAATCAAGACTCTTTTCTGGCGCCATTGCCGGGGAGTGAAGCACTCTTGGTAAGTGGAAATAGGTAAGGAAAAATGTATATTACGTGCTGAAATTTATTGTCACTTGTTACTATGGAAAACAATTCTTTGAGGGCTTTGTTCGGGGTATCTTCACCTTGACCGAAAAAACAAAGAGTTGCCCCTCAACCTACTTCACCTACTAAAAATATTAGTTATGAAATTCCTTTGAGTATGATAGAGCAACTGCTAGCTAATCCTTATGCAGGAGATGGAACGTAGCATCCCGATATGCATTTGATACGTGTGGATGAAATTTATGGATTATTTAAGCTTGCAGGTTTACCCAGAGATTAAGTTAAGAAGAAGGTTTTCCCTTTATCTTTGGGGGGAAAAGCATTGAAATGGTATAGGCTATGCCATGATATTGGATCTTGGAACTGGAATCGATTGAAATTGGAATTTCACCAAAAAAATTATCCTATGCATCTAGTTCATCGTGATCGGAATTATATATATAATTTTTGGCCTCGTGATGGAGAAAGTATCGCTCTAGCTTGGGGGAGGCTTAAGACAATGTTATATTCATGCCCCAACCATGAGCTCTGAAGAGAAATTATCATTTAGAATTTGTATGCTCGGCTTTCTCCTAATGATCAATCCATGCTCGATACTTCTTGTGGTGGTTCTTTTATGAAGAAGTCTATTGAATTCAGGTGGGATCTTTTAGAAAGAATTAAACGCAACTCTGAAGATTGGGAACTCGACGAAGGTAAATAGTGAGGTATTAAGCTTGAGTTTGATTGTGTTAAATCTTTTGTGAATACCGATGCTTTTCACAAGTTTAGCACTAAATATGGGCTTGACTCTGAGATAGTAGCCTCTTTTTGTGAATCATTTGCTACTCATGTTGAACTCCCTAAGGAGAAGTGGTTTAAATATCATCCCCCTATTAAAGAAGAAATTAAAGAACCGGTAATAGTAAAATATGAAACTATCATTTACAATGTTGATCCAGTAGTTCCTACTGCTTATATTGAAAAACCACCTTTCCCTGTTAGGATAAAGGAACATGCTAAGGTATCAACAGTGGTTCACAAAAGTAATATTAAAGCACCTAAACCCTCTGAACAAATTAAAGTAGAACCTAGTGTTTCTATGGTTAAAGACCTCTTGGTCGATAATATTGATGGATATGTTATTTATTTCTGTGATGAAGCTGCTAGAATTGCTAAACCCGACACTATAGATAAGAATAGACCTGTTGTTGGCATGCCTGCCGTCTCAGTTAAAATTGGAGATCATTGCTATCATGGTTTATGTGATTTAGGTGCTAGTGTGAGTGCTATCTCTTTTACTTTATACCAAAAAATTATGAATGATATAGCACCCGCTGAAATAGAAGACATAGATGTTACTATTAAACTTGCTAATAGAGATACCATCACACCACTTGGGATTGTTAGAGATGTTGAAATCTTGTGTGGGAAAATAAAATACCCTATTGATTTTCTAGTTCTTGGTTCCCCACAAGATGACTTTTGTCCCATAATTTTTGGTAGACCTTTCTTTGAACACTGTCAATGCTAAGATAGATTGTGAGAAAGAAACTGCCAGTGTTAGTTTTGGTGATGTGTCTCATGAGTTTAATTTTTCTAAGTTTCATAGACAACCTCATGATAAAGAGTTACCTAGTAAGTATGAAATAATTGGTCTTGCTTCTATTGCCGTACCTCCTACTGATCCTTTAGAACAAGGGACAATTCCATTTCTGCCCCTAACTGGAACCCACTACTCAAATTTACCCCTAATTTTAATGTGTGCTCAAATTTGCCCCTCTACCGTTAGTTACCCTTATAGAAATGCCCTTCTGCGCCATTACCGTCCGGTCAAACAGCTTTGACCATCTCGAAAAAAAAGCAAAAAAAATCTGAAATTTTGAGGGATTGAAGGTACTCAGGTTCGCAAGGTGCGTGCAAAATTTCATGTTGTTTGGGCATTCTAGGAGCTCATGGCAAAGGAAAAACAGTAAATATGTACGTGTATGAACAATAAATTCAAAAAAATAGCAAGAAAATTCAAAAAAAATGAATTTTTTTGGCATCCAAGATGCTCAGGTGCGCAAGGTGTGTGCAAAATTTTGTTGTGTTTGGACATCGTAGGAGCTCGTGGAGAAAAAACAAAATTTGTCTCAGAAAAAAACTTGTAAAAAATACACTATTTTGGTTTTTTTTTGTGAGAGCTCCTCGCATGTCATTTGATAACAAAATTTTGCACACACCTTGCGCACCCGAGCATCTTGGATGCCAAAAAATTTCATATGTTTTTTAATTTTCTTGCTATTTTTTTGAATTTACTATTCAATGATGTACAAATTTATTGTTTTCCTTTGCCACGAGGTCCTGGTATGTCTAAATAGCACAAAAATTTGCACGCACCTTGCGCACATGAGTACCTTCGATCCCTCAAAATTTCAGATTTTTTTGATTTTTTTTGGTATTTTTGTCGAGATGGTCAAAGCTGTTTGACCGGACGGTAACGGCGCAGAAGGGCATTTCTATAAGGGCAACTAACGACAGAGGGGCAAATTTGAGCACACATTGAAATTAGGGGCAAATTTGAGTAGTGGGTTCCAGTTAGGGGCAAAAATAGAATTGTCCCTTAGAACAATACTTGCTGGACCATGAGAATGATATGCACTTGCATGAAAGAAATGAAATATATAAAATATTCTTTGAACAACAGCCTATCCTTAAACACAATTTGCCTATTGAAACTCTAGGAGGTCCTCCTCCACCTAAAGGTGATCCTGTGTTTGAATTAAAACAATTGACTGACACTCTGAAGTATGCTTATCTTGATGAGAAAAAGATATTTCCTGTTATTATTAGTGCTAACCTTTCAGAACATGAAGAAGAGAGATTATTAATTTTTTTGAGGAAGCACTGTGCTACTATTGGATATACTCTTGATGATCTTAAGGGCATTAGTCCCACTCTGTGTCAACACAAGATTAATATGGAACCTGATGCTAAACCCATTGTTGATCACCAACGACAATTGAATCCTAAGATGAAGGAAGTGGTAAGAATTGCAATACTAAAGCTTCTGGAAGCAGGTATAATCTATCCCATAGCTGATAGTAGATGGGTAAGTCATCTTCATTGTGTCTCTAAGAAGAGAGGTATTACTGTTGTTCCTAATGATAAAAATGAACTTATTCCACAAAGAATCATTACTGGCTATAGAATGGTAATTGATTTTAGGAAATTAAACAAAGCTACTAGAAAAGATCATTACCCTTTTCCTTTTATTGATCAAATGCTAGAAAGATTATCTAAGAACACACACTTTTGTTTTCTTGATGGATATTCTGGCTTCTCTCAAATACCTGTTTCACAACCTGATCAAGAGAAAACCACTTTTACTTGCCCTTTTGGAACTTATGTTTATAGATGTATGCCCTTTGGTTTATGTAATGCACCTGCTACCTTTCAAATATGTATGACCGCTATATTCTCTGATTTTTGTGAAAAGATTGTTGAGGTTTTCATGGATGATTTCTCCGTTTACGGAACTTCTTTTGATGATTGCTTAAGCAACCTTGATCGAGTTTTGCAGAGATGTGAACAAACTAATCTTGTCTTGAATTGGGAGAAGTGCCACTTTATGGTTAATGAAGGCATTGTTATGGGGCATAAAATTTCTGAATGAGGTATTGAAGTGGATAAAGCTAAAGTGGATGCAATTGAGAAAATGCCATGTCCTAAAGACATTAAAGGTATTCGTAGTTTCCTCGGCCATGCTGGTCTCTATAGGAGGTTCATTAAAGACTTCTCTAAAATTTGTAGGCCTCTTACTAAACTTTTACAAAAGGATGTTCCATTTGTTTTTGATGATGATTGTGTAGAATCCTTTGAAACACTTAAGAAAGCCTTAACTTTTGCACCTATTGTTCAACCACCTGATTAGAACTTGCCTTTTGAAATTATGTGTGATGCTAGTGATTATGCTGCTGGTGCTGTTCTAGGACAAAGAGTCGATAAGAAATTAAATGTTATCCATTATGCTAGTAAAACTCTAGACTGCCCAAAGAAATTATGCTACTACTGAGAAAGAATTTTTAGCAATTGTGTTTGCTTGTGATAAATTCAGATCTTCCATTGTTGATTCCAACACCGATCATGCTGCTATAAAATATCTTATGAAAAAGAAAGATGGTAAACCTAGACTCATTAGGTGGGTTCTCTTGCTATAAGAATTTGACTTACATATCACTGATAGGAAAGGAGCTGAGAACCCCGTAGCTGATAAGTTGTCTAGGTTAGAAAATATTCTTGATGACCCACTACCTATTGATGATAGCTTCCTTGATGAACAACTAGCTGTAATAAATGCTTTTCATAACACTCCTTGGTATGCTGAATATGCTAATTATATCGTTGCTAAATTTATACCACCTAGTTTCACGTACCAACAAAAGAAAAAAAATTCTTCTATGACTTAAGGCATTACTTTTGGGATGACCCACATCGTTATAAAGAGGGAGTAGATGGTATTATTAGACATTGTTTACCTGAGCATGAACAGGAACAAATCCTACGGAAGTGTCACTCCGAATCCTACGGGGGACATCATGCAGGAGATAGAACTGCGCATAAGGTATTACAATCTGGTTTTTATTGGCCTATTCTTTTCAACGATGCCCGTAAGTTTTTCTTGTCTTGTGATGAATTTCAAAGAATTGGTAATATCGGTAAGCGTCAGGAAATGCCTATGAATTATTCACTTGTTGTTGAACCTTTTGATGTTTGGGGCTTTGATTATATGGGACCTTTTCCTTCCTCTAATGGGTATACACATATTTTGGTTGCTGTTGGTTATCTCACTAAGTGGGTAGAAGCTATTCCAACTAGCAGTGCTGATCATAACACCTCCATTAAAATGCTTAAAGAAGTTATTTTTGTAAGGTTTGGAGTCCCTAGATATTTAATGACTGATGGTGGTTCACATTTTATTCATGGTACTTTCCGTAAAATGCTTGCTAAATATGATGTCAACCATTAAATTGCATCACCCTATCACCCTCAATCTAGTGGTCAAGTTGAACTTAGCAATAGAGAAATAAAATTAGTATTAAAAAAACTGTCAATAGGTCCCAAAAGAATTGGTCTAAGAAACTAGATGATGCAATTTGGGTCTATAGAACAGCTTATAAAAAATACTTTGGGTATGTCTCCATATAAAATGGTTTATGGAAAAGCTTGTCATTTGCCTCTTGAATTAGAACATAAAGCATATTGGGAAATTAATGAACTCAACTATGACTTCAAACTTGCCGGTGAAAAGAGGTTATTTGATATTAGTTCACTAGATGAATGGAGAACCCAAGCTTATGAAAATGCCAAACTATTTAAAGAAAAAGTTAAAAGATGGCATGACAAAAGAATCCAAAAGCGGGAATTCAAAGTTGGTGAATATGTTCTATTGTACAATTCTCGTGTTAGATTTTTTGCAGGAAAACTTCTTCGAAATGGGAAGGACCATATATCATCCAAGAAGTTTATCGCTCTGGAGCTATCAAAATTAATAATGTCGAAGGTACCAACCCGAAGGTGTCAATGGACAAAGAATTAAACACTATATTTCAGGTATGTCTATTAATGTTGAAACTAACATTATCCAAACCATGACACCGGAGGAGCACATAAAAGTAACCTTCCAGAACACTCCAGAACCCTGAAAAGGAAGAGGTATGTGATACGGTAAGTAAACGGACTCCGAAAAATCCGCAAAAATATTTTGTGTCAGTTTTGGAATATTAGAAAAAATAGAAAAATAAGAAACAACCGGGAAGGCAACCCAAGTGCCCACAAGACACCAGGGCACTCCTGCCCCACCTGGCGCGCCTTGGTGGGTAGTGGGCCCCTTGGGCACCTTCTCGAATCCGTTTTTCTTCTGTATACTTGGTTCCCAAGATAAAAATATCTTTATATATACTCCCGGACGATTGACCATAGTATCGCAGAGAAATTCTCTGTTCTTGTTTCGTGTTGTTTTTCGAACAGATCTTGATAGCCATGGCTGCCCCAAGCTCCTCCAAGGACAAGTTCTTCGAGAAAGTCATCAACCCCTACCTACCGGAGGTGTTGAGGCACCCTCAAGCCATTGAGATGCGTGAGGGGGTGCTTCGCATCTGAAACGTTCAAGGCCCCAAGAGGACGGGAAACGTGGAGGCCAGGCTCGAGGTAGTGGAACAGGAGAACTTCAAGTGCCAGGGGATGGTGGAGCGTGGACTCAGTGCCAATCACCTCATGATTACGAAATTCACCCGTGATCACAAGGTGGATGGCCGTTCTATGAAGGACATCATCTTCACCTTCAACAAGCAAATCAATTTTCTGCAAAGCCAAATCTATGATCTTCAAAATCAAGTCTATGAGTATGAAGCAAGATTCAAAGGTATGAGTTTAGCTGCCAGTTGCAGGACTCAAGAGACTCGTGCGTCCTCTTATGATGGTGAACCGCTGCCATGGAAGCCAGAGGACAAGTTTGCTACCACCTCGTCACCACCACCATCATCATCATCACCAAAGAAGGAGACCTGAGTACACGGGTATGGGCACTCCCCTTGGCTTGTGCCATGCTTGGGGGAGATGCCCCGATATCATATCACCATTACTTTTATTGCCTTTACCTATCTTAGTTTGATCTTTAGTTATTTCATGATTTAGTTGAATAAAAGTTTAGTATGATCTATTTTTGAGTGCTAGTTTCATGATCTATCTATCTATGTAATTGAGTGACAGTTATATAATAAAGTTTAGTTTGAGTTTTTGCTTCTTTACTTTTCTGTTCCAGTCAAAATAAAGGAAATAATGAAAAAGATCGTATGCTAATCTTATGGTAAGTAATTACATCACATAAAGAATAGTATAAGTGGTAAAATTTAATGGAAGTTGACAAACATAGCATTGGTCAATGACGCAATTCATGAAAGAATTAATAAGGGAAGAGAAGATTCACATGCAAATTGTTGGTGTAACAAAACTGCAAGTATGTTGCCCAGACCGTACATAGGTGCAATGGTCAGGATACAATAGCGCCAAGCTCCCAAGACGAAACCAAGCCAGAGAGAGAGCTCTTTGAGGAATCAAAGGGCGGATCAAGAAGACAAAGATGAGCCAAGGGAACAAGATGTCATTGAGAAAAGACCTCCCTTACCGGGCAGGCGAGCCTGGTCAGGTCAAGGCCTCACCAAGAACAAGTCCCAAGATTTCCCCGGCAGGCTTGCCGGGGCCGCCAAGGGCAATTATCCCCGCCAAGACTCCACCGCTCCACCGCACAATGACGCAAGTCACTTATCAGTATGGTGTCGAGCCCCCAAGTGATTAAGTGGCTATCATTTGGCACGTGGTAGCCATTCGGAAGGGAGATTCCCTCTATATGACACCCGTCCAGAGGCATGTCATGCAAACAGGTAGAAGATGGTTAAGCGGCATGGCAGGCTTGCCAGGCTGCATCCTCAGCATGACACCTAGCAGTGCATTTAATGCACTTTGTTCTAACTACCAGAGTTAGGTATGATAGCACTGTTGGCTATCTAATCAGTAGATAATGGCTGTTTTGCCACTGTGGTAACCCCTTAGCCTATAAAAGGAGGGCCATGGCAACCTAAAAAAGGATTCAGACCCTTGTACACTCATACGCGCGTAGCTGCTCTCCCCGAGGCAACCTTGCCGGGCTTGAGCGCTGCGTGACCACCACGGTCCTCTCTTCAATCCACCAAAGCAGGAGTAGGGTTTTACGCTTCTCAGCGGCCCGAACCTAGGTAAAAACCACCAGCGTTACCACTGTCGTGCTCTTCCATGGCTTCCGCTCTTTGTGCTACGTGATCTCCCCCCTGCCAAACCACAAGGGGCTGATGGCCCCATAGGTGATCGTGTTCCACCACGACATCTTTGGCGCGCCAGGTAGGCGGAACGCTCGCGCGAACCCGAGGTTGTGAACAACGCATGAATCTTCGTCATCGTCTTCTTCATAATTAGCTACATCGTCCATGGCGTCCAAGAAAAAGTCCGGCGCGACAGCTCACCCTTCCACCTCGAAGGCCCCTTCGCATGCAGCCACCGATACTATGGGTGCTGCATCGGCGTTGGGGGACACGGACGCCGTAGGGAACGTGACCGGTGCAGGCGGCGCTGTCATCGTTACCCCTGCGTCCGAAGCGGGAGCAGAAGACGCCGGGGGAGGGCGGCATCAACAGCATCCCGATGGCTATGTTCCCCAAGGCGCGAGCAAGGAGAATGCTCAATGGCCAACTCCCCACCGCGCTGGAGGGCGCAGCCGCAGCGACAACGCCCGCTCTGGTGCAAGTCACGACCCCCTGGCCGTCCCTACTACAGGCGCAGCTACGAGGCACACGCCTTCCCCAGGGCAGGGGCAACCAAGACAAAGTGCCAAACAGGGTCGTCAACCCCCAGGCGCACCCTTCTCGCCACCGTACCGCCGTTGCGGCTGGCTCGCGGCGACTAGAACACGGTTCCGCCACTACTGGTACCATACGGAGTTGAGCGACATCGCGGTGTGCGTCGTCATCTATGCCAAGCACTGCTTCGGAAGGCATGGCGCGAGTGTGGCACCCCGGCTTAGAGAACCGGACTATCAATGTTTCCAGCCCAGAGACCATGTCTTCTGGAAACACACAACAACTTGATATAGAACAGAACTGAACTTTATTGATAAACTCGAAGTACAAGCTCATATTTTACATCGATAGCGAGGCCAAGAGCACCCTTGGTGCTGTGACAGTATCTACATTATTTATGCAACATAGTAGGGCCTCGATACTACTCGGTACTTCTACGGCGTAGCAGAACATAGCGGTACTCCTTCCATAGGGACATTGCTGTGGACACAGCCTAGTAGCATGAGCCATCGGGACCTCCGTCCTCGACTTCTCCTGCATCTGGCATGATATGCCAGGTGAGTACTTTGAATGTACTCGCAAGCTCACAACAACCAAGTAATGCAGCAAAGAATAGCATGGCAAATAGCATGTTGGATTTTTTTAAAAGGTTCACTTACTGTCTCCGGTTATTAACTTACTATCTTCCGGGTTGTCCCACAACCCTTGGAATACTCACCGAGTACTTTCATTCTCAAGACGAGTTCTTCCATCATTACTATCACTGTTACGGTTGACCACCTAGTGAGGTCTGTACGGGCTGTCCAATACCGTGGATGCGGCTATTCGAATAGATTTGACACTCTGCAGAGGTTGCACACTTTACCCACACCATGGAGCACTGACCTCGTGATCCCATTCGGGTGGACTAGCGTTGCTCCAACAAAACTTGCCTGACCCGTGACCCTCCCATCGTATCACCGGCAATCATTCTCCCCCGGAGTCAAGCCCTGGGTGACCCCTGTGTCACCTCGTGACACCTGCCACCGTCGTGGCCCAACTAAACTGTCCCAAACGGGGATGCCGACACAAAACTCAATTGGGCTCACAGGGTTATCACCGTCTACCTGATCAGGGCAGCACGCACGCATAACCCTCCCTAGATGGCGGTACCGGTGAAAGAGCACGGAGCCACACCAAGTCAAGACCGTCCCATACCGGCAAATGTGGTTGCATGAAAAATCCCGGACAGGTGACTCAAGATCAACCGTCTACCATCACTTAGCAAGTATAGTCACAATATCTCAAGTTATTATCCACCAATTATTTAACTTAATTTGCCATGAATTATTATATAGCAAATGAACGGAAATAATTGATTTAAAGATGCAATGCTATTGATATGCTCATGAAATGGATGTCATGGCTTGCCTTGCTCTGTTGGGTTGCCCAAGAACTCCTGGTCTTCAATTTCACCAAAGTTTCCCTCTGAAAGCATTTTTAAATAGCATTTGAAAATGTCACATAACACTGTTTTAATCACTAGAAATTCTATGAGTGTAAGAAAAATACCAAATTTTACCAGCAATTAAAGGGGTTCAAGACAAATCAAATGCAAAAAGAATCAAGTGATTTGGACTTAGGAGTAAAAAGTTATCGCTGGTCAAAGTATTGGTCAGAATTGAAATAAACAAAAAATAAAAAATAAAACAGAAAACTCCCAGCGGCCACGTCGAAGGCGTAAAGGCCGAAGGCACCTTCACTTACCCCTTCGCGCGCGTGCTGCTGGGCCGCTAACGGGTGGGGCCGGCCTGGTTTAAAATAGAGAAAGGGGGGGACCGAGGGCATGGCGGCTCACCGGCGGTGATCCTCCGGCGTAGGGGCAGCGGCAGGGCTAGGAGACGGTGGGAATCGACCGGGCAGTCGACGGCAGTTCCCCCTGTACTCGTAGCTCCTCCGGAGGTGGTCGGACAGCGTCACCCCCTTCTTCTCCGGCGGCTACGGGCTTCGGTGGACGTCGGCGATGGTGATTCCGGCAGCGTCTTGGCTAGGTGAGGGGTTGGGGAGGACCAGGGGAACTCGCTGGTCTTGACTGAGGTCTCAGGTGGAGCTAGGGTGCTGTGGGGCTGGCTGGCGAGGGAGGTGGATCAGGCGGCGGAGCTGCGATCGGAGCTGAGGGAGACAAGCTCACGGCTCTCCTTGGAGCGCTCAGGGCCTGCTTGAGTGGTGGTGGGGTGAGGTGATGAGGAGAGGAGAGGCTGGCGGGGCCTTTTATAGGCAGGGCGGAGCTCGGGCGAACTCTCTGGATCGGGCAGCGCCGTGGCAGGTCGCCGGAGCTAGGACGATGCGCTGGCTGTCGCCGCGCGGGGCGAGGAGACGAGTGAGCTCAAAGGAGTAAATGCGCGAGGGGACGAGTCGCCGGGAAGCCTCTAGCCACCTCACCTCTTGTACAGCTATTGTGCCGCCCGTGGCGCACGGTGGCCGTATCCGGCGAGGTCAAATTCGGCTAGGAAGAAGGGCCTAGGGGGTTCAGGAGTGGCTACGTGGGTGGCTGGGAGCTAGTCGGCGCAAATGGACACCGTACGGCGACGCGGGCGTCGGCCTCTGACGAGACCCGAGCCTGCCAGCACCCAGAGCGTGGGCGCAGGCACGCCAAAGCCATGCTCACCACGGGCATTGGCACCTGAAGGCCACGTACGTCTGGCACACCGTGTCCCTAGCGTTGACCTGACCTCAAATGGGTGCAACCAGTCTCAGGATTGGATCAGGTTGAGTGAGGTTCGAAGAACTGAGCCAAAACAGCTTCTGGCTAAGATCTTGGGAGGGATCTGGAGAA
This sequence comes from Thinopyrum elongatum, assembly GCA_011799875.1. Classification (NCBI taxonomy): domain Eukaryota; kingdom Viridiplantae; phylum Streptophyta; class Magnoliopsida; order Poales; family Poaceae; genus Thinopyrum; species Thinopyrum elongatum. Next base: position 616,982,578 of record CM022298.1, on the reverse strand, counting down.
GCATTGGGTTGGGCATGGAGCCAATGGAGATGTCTAGAGTCATCTGGGTTGGAAGGACTACAAGCTGGTTAAATTTGAGAGAGTTTGGACCATTTTTGAACATAGTTCCTGTGTAAACCACATTCTGGTCCAGAAACTTGCTCTGCTTGGTTCACTCACATAGTTGATCTGGTGAAGCTAAACTTTGGTGTAGGAGAGTCATTTGGTGATTAGGAGATGTCATAAAAATTTCAGCTCAAGACGAAACCTCTAGATGGTACTTCCTTCACAGAGGTTCAAAATGAGCAGAAACTTGGCAGAATTTTGCTGCTAAAAATTTGGATTGGCCATGATGATATTTTTAGATATTGTGGCTAGATAGGGTCCCCAGTCCCTTAGGGAATTTATCTAGGGAGTTTATGATTTAGGGAAATAAGGGTTGCTTCACAAATGGACATTTCTGGCCAGAAAGAAAATAGTTATTCTGACCATTATTTAATATTGGGAAATGAAATATTTTTGAGGATTATAAGATTGTATGATGATGAGAAGATGTGGCAAAAATTTGGAACTCTTCTGATCATCAAAACTATAGGTTGCTTCACAACCCATAGTGATGCCATAGCCTCCCAAGGAATAAAATGAATTATTTGGAAAAGATCAAATATTGTAATTTGATCCAGGAGGGATGTGACAGAGTTTAGCAGACTGGTGATGGTTTTGGGTCAAGAGGTTCAAGGATTCGTAAGTCCAAAGCCACTTGAAAAGATTCCAAATCATCCAAAATTCAAATAAAACTAAAAAGATTTAGAAAAGAAAAAGTTGTCAAAATTAGGGTGTCAGAAACCTACCCCCCTTAGGATGAATCTCGTCCTCGAGATTCAGTTGCTTAGGGAACAAGTACGGGTATGCGGATCTTAGAAAGTCTTCCCTTTCCCAAGTAGACTCTTCCTTAGTGTGGTGTTCCCACAGTACCTTGTAAAACCTGATCACCTTACTCCGGGTAGTTCTTTCCATCTCATCCAAGATTCTGACAGGTTTCTCCTCATAAGTCAGATCTTTAGCCAGTTCTAACTCACTCATATCTGCTTGCTTGATTGGTGGTGCAATGCACTTTCTCAGTTGTGATATGTGGAACACATCGTGAACGTCAGCCAACTCCGGTGGTAGCTCCAACTGATATGCTACCCTGCCCTTCCTTGCAACAACTGGAAAAGGACCGATGTATCTTGATGCAAGTTTTCCTCGGGTATGAAACCTCTTTATTCCCTTCATAGGGGTTACTCGGAGGTAAGCATATTCTCCGGGCTCAAAGGTTACTTCTCAGTGTTTTGGATCATAGTAACTCTTTTGACGGGACTTGGCTGCCCGAAGACGCTCCTGAATATCCTTCACTTGCCTCTCGGCCTTGAGCATCAAGTCCGTGCCAAAGATACAGCTGTCTCCTGTCTGAGACCAGTTTAATGGGGCGTGGCACTTCCGTCCATACAGTGCTTCAAACGGTGACATCTTGAGACTTGACTGATAGCTGTTGTTGTAGGAGAATTCTGCATAGGGTAGGCTATCCTCCCATTTGGGTCCATTCGTGAGAGCACATGATCGAAGCATATCCTCTAGTGTCTGATTTACTCATTCAGTCTGTCCATCTATCTAAGGGTGATACGCTGTGCTATGCTTCAGCACGGTTCCCAAGGCTTGGTGTAATCGTAGCCAGAATGCTGAGGTGAATAGGGAGCCTCTATCCGAGGTGATAGACTTGGGTACTCCATGAAGGCTGACTATCCGGGACATGTAGAGTTGTGCGAGCTGGTTTGCATTAAAAGTGGTCTTTACCGGAATAAAGTGAGCCACTTTCAAGAGTATATCCACGATGACCTAGATAGCATCATGACCTCTTGTTGATTTGGGTAGTCCAACAATGAAGTCCATGCATATGTCATCCCACTTCCACTTGGGAACTGGTAAGGGTTGCAGTAGCCCAGCGGGTTTCTGGTGTTCTGTCTTGACTTTATTGCAAACATCACAGCAGGCGACATAGTACGCTATATCCCTTTGCATTCCTGGCCACCAGAAGGTTTCTTTTAGGTCTTGATACATCTTTGTGCCTCCTGGGTGGATGCAGTAAGCGGACTCATGATCTTCCTTGAGTATTTGCTGTCTTAGGTTGTCCTGATCGGGTACGCATATCCGCTTCTCAAACCATAAGGTGCCTTGGTCATCCACACGAAAAGACTTAGCCTTCCCTTGCTGTGTCAACTTCTTGATTTCTTGTATCCCCATATCTGGTTCTTGCGCTTTCTTAATTTCTTCCATAAGGGTTGGGGTAATTTCTAAGGTATCCGGATTAACTGGGCCGCATAACACCATATTGAGTTTGACAAACTCTTGTTGCAACCTGGGGTGAATACTTGCGGTCAGTAAGTTCACAGTGCCTGGTTTTCTACTGAGAGCATCGGCAACCACGTTGGCCTTTCCTGGATGATAATTTATCCCCAGATCATAATCTTTGACCAATTCTAGCCATCTTCTCTGTCTGAGGTTTAAGTCAGGCTGAGTGAAAATATACTTGAGACTCTTATGGTCCGTGTATATTTCACAGCGCTGCCCAATGAGGTAATGCCTCCAGATCTTTAAGGCATGAACCACTGCTGCTTGTTCCAGATCATGCGTGGGATAGTTCTCTTCATGAGGTCGTAGCTGCCGGGATGCATATGCTACAACCTTGCCTTCTTGCATTAACACGCAGCCGATTCCACGCCTGGATGCGTCGCAGTATATGTCAAAGCTCTTGTGGATGTCTGGGAGAACTAAGATAGGGGCCGTGGTTAGCCTTGTCTTCAGCTCTAAAAAACTGCTTTCGCATTCCGTTGTCCAGACAAATCGTTGATTTTTCTTCAGCAGTTCTGTCAGTGGCTTGGCTATCTTAGAGAAGCCTTCTATGAAGCGACGGTAATAGCCTGCCAAACCCAGGAAACTGCGGACTTCAGTAACTGAGGCTAGTGTCTTCCAGTTCAAAGCCGTAGTTACTTTGCTGGGTCGATGGCTACTCCTTGTTCTGACATAACGTGTCCCAGAAAGCCCACCTCCTTGAGCCAGAATTCACATTTGCTGAACTTGGCATACAGATGATGGGTCCTTAATCTTTCCAAGATGGCACGAAGGTGTTGTTTGTGCTCTTCTTCATCCTTGGAATATATCAGGATGTCATCAATGAACACCACTACAAATTTGTCCAGGAAGTCCATGAGACCTTGTTCATCATGCTCATGAAATAGGCTGGAGCGTTCGTTAGTCCAAACGCCATGACCGTGAACTCATACAGACCATACCGGGTAGTGAAAGCCGTTTTGGGGATATCCTCTTTTCTAATTTTTAGCTGATGATATCCCGTTCGGAGGTCAATCTTGGAGAATACCTGTGCTCCATTTAGTTGGTCAAACAAATCATCAATACGAGGGAGTGGGTACTTATTCTTGATAGTGACCTCATTCAGCTGGCGATAGTCTACGCACATTCGTAGACTTCCATCTTTCTTCTTGACAAATAGTACGGGTGCTCCCCATGGCGAGACACTTGGACGAATGTACCATTTCTGTTGTAGTTCATCCAACTGCTTCTTTAATTCTACCAACTCCGGGCCTGGCATACGATAGTATTTCTTGTAAATCGGAGCGGTTCCGGGAATCACCTCAATTGCAAATTCTAACTCCCGATCAGGTGGCATTCCTGGTAGTTCCTCAGGAAATACATCCGGGAATTCACAAACTACCGGAATCAAGTTCATATCCGTACTGGTAGCTTGGTATGCCATTCCCTTTCTTGACATCATTTTGCTGGCAAGAAATGTGACTGTTTGTCCTGCCGGGTTAACTAGTGTCACTGTCCTGGTAGCGCAGTTAATGCACACCTGACGTGGTGTCAACCAGTCCATCCCCAGTATTATATCCAATCCAGGGGATTCAATGGCAACAAGTGTAGCTGGAAATTTCACTCCATGTATCGAGATTTCCAAGCCTTTATAAATCAGATTTGTCCTGAGCAGGGAGCCAGGGTATTGTACCACCATGATTTTATCCATGAGCGAAGGGGAAAATTTGTGCAAGGTGGCAAAACTCCGTGAAATAAACGAATGGGAAGCTCCAGAATCGAATAAAATTACTGCGGGTATGTCGTTAACAGAAAACATACCGAGGACTATGTCTGGGGCTTCGCATGCTTCTTCGGTGGAGATATGGTGGACGGCGGCGTCCAATGGTGTTGACCTGTGGCTTGAAGTCGGATGGGGGCTTCCCGTTTCTGGCGGGGCACTGCTTGGAGTAGTGTCCGCCTTGGCCATAATTGAAACAAGTGTTGTTGCGGCGGCAGTCCTCCAACACGTGCTGTTTGCCAAAGGTCTTGTCCTGGCTGACCGTCTTATTGTTGTTGTTGCCATTGTTCCATGCGGACTTGTATTCAGATGGGCCCGTCTGCCAAATATGTGGCTTCTGCGCAAATTGCTCCCGGTTGTCCTTCTTGGGTTCAAACTTCCGCTTGCGATCGTCATAGCCAGACTTGTGTTCATGCTCTGCTATGAAAGCCTTGTTTACCAAAGTCTGGAAGTCCGGATAATCCAACATACAAAGCTGACAGCGAAGGGCATGATTCAGTCCTCCAAGGAATCGGTCTATTTTCCTTTCTTTGGTGGATATGTCATGGGCGGAGTACCGTGCCAGATTATTGAACTTGTGCAGATACTCTCCCACGAACATATTACCTTGCGTGAGAGCAAGAAATTCCCTTTGCTTCACCTTCGTTATGCCTGTAGGGATATGATACTTGCGGAATGCCTCCTTGAACTTCTCCCAAGAAATATCTTCTCCAGAAGGCCATGCCATCTTAGTATTGTCCCACCATATAGCTGCTGGCCCTTCAAGGTAATGAGTGACAAAAGGAACCTTGTCTACCTCTTCACAGCGAGCTATATCCAGCTTCTTTTCCATGGTCCTTAGCCAATCATCAGCCTCCATTGGGTCCACAGCTTGACCAAAACTAGGTGGCTTAGTACGCTGAAGGTCAGATAACTTGGAATGTGTCCCATTGTTGTTATTCTGGCCCACTATAGTCTGCATACTCTTTAAGAATTCCATGAGATCCTGGTTTCTTTTCTCCTCAAACATCCTCATGATCTGTTCAGTAGTCGGTGCCTGAGGTGGTGGTGGTAAATCTTCCAGTGGTTGTCCTGCTTGTCTGGCGGATCGACAAACGGGGGTTCCATCGCCGCCTTGGCTACTACTTCTCTTCATCCTAAATTTGTTCCCATTGCAAAATATCAAATCGATGAGCAACATCCATAGGGGAAAACACAGTAATATGGCACCAAAAGAGAGGTTACGAAAAAAAGTCGAATAAGTAAACAACATAATTATACAAGATAACCCAACATCATACATGGCAAGCTAGTAGGGGGTAATATCATGTCTAAACTACTCATATGGCAGTTGACATATGCAAAGATGCATGCATTAAACTCAAGCCTCCACTCTAGTTGTGCGGGTGGCACGAACACTGCCAAACTGTAGACTCCTCGTCATCTGATCCTGAGTCAGAATCAGAACTGATGATGTGGATCGCATCCTCCGGATTAAAGGAAACACGACGACGCTGCTGAGAGGGTTCTCCTTCCGGGGAGGTAGGAGCACGATGTCTCAGCATCGGAGCAGCTGGGGTAGCTAGGAGCGAGGCCCACTCTACCGAGGTCTCACGTCGGCTACCAGAGGAAAAGCCTGGTGAGATAGTGGAACTGGAGGGAGCATCAAACGTACGAGGAGGTGGAACTGGCGGTGGATGCACAGGTGGAAATATAGGATGAGGCAAAGATGATGCGATAGACACCGCTGCAAGTGCCCCTTGGACACGAGACAGCTCCTCGGCCAAGGAAACAATCATGTGGTAACTGGCGTTCAGATAACGAGATAGAACACCAGCAGCACGATCACTCGCCGGGTCAACAGGTGCAAAAAGGACTCGCCCTGTCGTAGGCGACAGGGTGGGGTAGTGAAAGAAACCTGGATGAGTCTGCATCTCGACCTCGTGGAAGCGCAAGTCAGTGAGAGCCTCCATCGCGGTAAACTGGATCACCAGCTCCGGAGTTGAAGCCGTTCCGCCCTTAGAAGAGCGAGAATAGCTACCAATGTCCGAGCTCGCGGTCATAAAAGCCTCCGCGTGATACTCATATACCGACTCAGCAAGCTGCTCTTGGAACACCTGGTATACTGGATCTTCGCCGTTGGGATACATCCAAAGCCAGACGCCACGGAGCAGTACAGGAAAGGTGAACGGTGCTGGCTCATGATGGTAGTGGTATGGAACTAGTGCCATCTACACTCACAATGCCAACGGTTAGTAAAACAATGAATCATGATGCATGCCATACAACAATCAAATGCAGCAAACAAGGTGCATACTCAAACCCTTCACTAATCGTGGTTTCTAGCGCAGGATAACTAGGGTGTCCTACAGTCAGCCTGGCTCTGATACCAAGCGGTGTGGCACCCCGGCTCAGAGAACCGGACTACCAATGTTTCCAGCCCAGAGACCATGTCTTCTGGAAACACACAACAACTTGATATAGAATAGAACTGAACTTTATTGATAAACTCAAAGTACAAGCTCATATTTTACATCGATAGCGAGGCCAAGAGCACCCTTGGTGCTGTGACAATATGTACATTATTTATGCAACATAGTAGGGCCTCAATACTACTCGGTACTTCTACGGCGTAGCGGAACACAGCGGTACTCCTTCTACAGGGACACTGCTGTGGACACAGCCTAGTAGCATGAGCCATCGGGACCTCCGTCCTCGGCTTCTCCTGCATCTGGCATGATACGCCAGGTGAGTACTTTGAATATACTCAATGGCTCACAACAACCAAGTAATGCAGCAAACAATAGCATGGCAAATAGCATGTTGGATTTTTTTTTAAAAGGTTCACTTACTGTCTCTGGTTATTAACTTACTCTCTTCCGGGTTGTCCCATAACCCTTGGAATACTCACCGAGTACTTTCTTTCTCAAGACGAGTTCTTCCATCATTACTATCACTGTTACGGTTGACCACTTAGTGAGGTCTGGACGGGCTGTCCAATACCGTGGACGCGGCTATTCGAATAGATTTGACACTCTGCAGGGGTTGCACACTTTACCCACACCATGGAGCACTGACCTCGTGATCCCATTCGGGTGGACCAGCGTTGCTCCAACAAAACTTGCCTGACCCGTGACCCTCCCATCATATCACCGGCAATCATTCTCCCCCGAAGTCAAGCCCTGGGTGGCCCCTGTGTCACCTCGTGACACCTGCCACCATCGTGGCTCAACTAAACTATCCCTAACGGGGACGCCGGCACATAACTCAACTGGGCTCACAGGGTTATCGCCGTCTACCTGATCAGGGCAGCACGCACGCATAACCCTCCCTAGATGGCGGTACCGGTGAAAGAGCACGGAGCCAGACCAAGTCAAGACCGTCCCATACCGGCAAGTGTGGTTGCACGAAAAAGCCCGGACAGGTGACTCAAGATCAACCGTCTACCATCACTTAGCAAGTATAGTCACAATAACTCAAGTTATTATCCACCAAGTATTTAACTTAATTTGCCATGAATTGTTATATAGCAAATGAATGGAAATAATTGATTTAAAGATGCAATGCTATTGATATGCTCCTGAAATGGATGTCATGGCTTGCCTTGCTCTGTTGGGTTTCCCAAGAACTCCTGGTCTTCAATTTCACCAAAGTTTCCCTCTGAAAGCATTTTTAAATAGCATTTGAAAATGTCACATAACACTGTTTTAATCACTAGAAATTTTGTGAGTGTAAGAAAAATACCAAATTTTACCAGCAATTAAAGGGGTTCAAGACAAATCAAATGCAAAAAGAATCAAGTGATTTGGACTTAGGAGTAAAAAGTTATCGCTGGTCAAAGTATTGGTCAGAATTGAAATAAACAGAAAATAAAAAATAAAACAGAAAACTCCTAGCGGACACGTCGAAGGCGTAAAGGCCGAAGGCGCCTTCACTTACCCCTTCGCACGCGCGCTGCTGGGCCAATGACGGGTGGGGCCGGCCTGGTTTAAAACAGAGAGAAAGAGGGGGACCGAGGGCATGGCGGCTCACCGGCGGTGATCCTCCGGCGTAGGGGCAGCGGCAGGGCTAGGAGACGGTGGGAATCGATCGGGCAGTCGATGGCGGTTCCCCCTGTACCCGTAGCTCCTCCGAAGGTGGTCAGACGGCATCACGCTCTTCTTCTCCGGCGGCTGCGGGCTTTGGTGGACGTCGGCGATGGCTAGGTAAGGGGTTGGGGAGGACCAGGGGAACTCGCTGGTCTCGACTGATGTCTCAGGTGGAGCTAGGGTGCTGTGGGGCTGGCTGGCGAGGGAGGTGGATCAGGCGGCAGAGCTGCGATCGGAGCTGAGGGAGACGAGCTCCTGACTCTCCTTGGAGTGCTCAGGGCCTGCTTGAGTGGTGGTGGGGTGAGGTGATGAGGAGAGGAGAGGCGGGCGGGGCCTCTTATAGGCAGGGCGGAGCTCGGGCAAACTCTCTCGATCGGGCAGCGCCGTGGCAGGTCGCCGGAGCGAGGACATTGCGCTTGCTGTTGCCGTGCGGGGCGAGGAGACGAGTGAGCTCAGAGGAGTAAATGCGCGAGGGGACGAGTCGCCGGGAAGCCTCCAGCCACCTCACCTCTCGTACAGCTACTGTGCCGCCCGTGGCGCACGGTGGCCATATCCGGCGACGGCAAATCCAGCGAGGAAGAAGGGCCTAGGGGGTTCAGGAGTGGCTACGTGGGTGGCTGGGAGCTAGTCGGCGCAAATGGACACCGTACGACGACGCGGGCATCGGCCTCCGACGAGACCCGAGCCTGCTGGCACCCAGAGCGCGGGCGCAGGCATGCCAAAGCCGTGCTCACCACGGGCATTGGCACCTGGAGGCCACGTACGTCTGGCACACCGTGTCCCTAGCGTCGACCTGACCTCAAATGGGTGCAACCAGTCTCAGGATAGGATCAGGTTGAGTGAGGTTCGAAGAACTAAGCCAAAACAGCTTCTGGCTAAGATCTCGGGAGGGATCTGGAGAAGCATTGGGTTGGGAATGGAGCCAATGGAGATGTCTAGAGTCATCTGGGTTGGAAGGACTACAAGCTGGTTAAATTTGAGAGAGTTTGGACCATTTTTTAACATAGTTCCTATGTAAACCACATTCTGTTCCAGAAACTTGCTCTGCCTGGTTCACTCACATAGTTGATCTGGTGAAGCTAAACTTTGGTGTAGGAGAGTCATTTGGTGATTAGGGTATGTCATAAAAATTTCAGCTCAAGAGGAAACCTCTAGATGGTACTTCCTTCACAGAGGTTCAAAATGAGCAGAAACTTGGCAGAATTTTGCTGCTAAAAATTTGGATTGGCCATGATGATATTTTTAGATATTGTGGCTAGATAGGGTCCCCAGTCCCTTAGGGAATTTATCTGGGGAGTTTATGAGTTAGGGAAATAAGGGTTGCTTCACAAATGGACATTTCTGGCCAGAAAGAAAATAGTTATTCTGACCATTATTTAATATTGGGAAATGAAATATTTTTGAGGATTATAAGATTGTATGATGATGAGAAGATGTGGCAAAAATTTGGAACTCTTCTGATCATCAAAACTATAGGTTGCTTCACAACCCATAGTGATGCCATTGCCTCCCAACGAATAAAATGAATTATTTGGAAAAGATCAAATATTGAAATTTGATCTAGGAGGGATGTGACAGAGTTTAGCAGATTGGTGATGGTTTTGAGTCAAGAGGTTCAAGGATTCGTAAGTCCAAAGCCACTTGAAAAGATTCAAAATCATCCAAAATTCAAATAAAACCAAAAAGATTTAGAAAAGAAAAAGTTATCAAAATCAGGGTGTCACAGCGAGCCCAACTCCTGTTGAGATTCCCGCCAGTGGCCGATCAGATGGATGAGTGGAGAGCCACCATTCAGAGTTTGATCGGTTTTGCTGAAGCGGAAGGATCACATCGGACAGGCCCACCACGGCGCCCGCAAGCAACAACCACGGTCTGAGCTGCTGACCGTGTCAACGGGGCCACTCCAACGGTGCAATCCCCCCTCGACAGCCAGCGTAGAGGCTACAACCCGAACCGCGTGACCAGGAGCCCAACGAGGCATCAATGGCTTCATCTGATCCTCGGGCCCGTCGAGATCAGCGGCAGGTCCTGGAAGATCGGCGGAGGGAATACATGCGCGTCACTATAGAACAACGCCGCGAAACCCGCCGCCAATCAGATAGGCGCAATGGCCCAAACATCGATGAACCCGCGCCCAGTGAAGGTGGATACTTGCCTTTCGAGGTTGGGTGCCCTGCCTACACTCGCGAGCTGCGGCAAGTCCGTTGGCCATCTGCGCGTGTTTTCAAACCAGAGATACCAGAAAAGTATGATGGAAGGCTGAACCCGACAGAGTTCTTGGGCATCTACACCATCGCTATTCAAGCCTACAGAGGAAGAGATGAGAAGGTGTTCGCCAATTACTTCCCTTTGGCACTCAAGCCGAACATGAGGTCATGGCAGATGCACCTGCCGGAGAATTCCATTTTGTCATGGGCTGACCTGTGCAATGAGTTTGTTGGTGCCTTCACGGGCAGCCATCAAGAACCAGGATGGCCCAGCAATTTGCAGCTCCTTCCACAAAATGAAGGGGACATTTTGCGGAAGTACATGCAGATGTTTAGCCGGGTGCACAGGAACATTCCAGATATCCACCCGGCAGATGTGATTGCCGCGTTCCAGTCCAACGTGCGCAACAGGAGGATACGTTCCAAGATGAACGTCCGGTTGCCCAAGACTGTGAATGAGCTGTACACCTTGGCGGATAAGTCTGCCCGTACAGAGGAAGGGAGGAGGCTCCCCGGAGAAGAGGATGGCATCGAAGTTGACTCAGAAGATGACGATGATGCCACTAACCCGAAGAGGAAGAATAAAAAGCGCAACAAGAAGCGCAAGGAAAAGGCAGTACTGGCTGTTGAGGGTTCTGGCACTCCTAGTACCGGCAAGAAGGCTAGGACCGAAGCCCCCGGCAAGGAAGTTCCCGCGTGCACTGATTTCCACGAGGCTGCGGCTGCCGAAAAGGCTGGGAAAGCTGATGGACCGTACTGCAATATCCACCGGACCAAGGGCCATGATCTCCAAGAGTGTCACCAAGTTGAGCAACTTGTCAAGAAGCAGAAAGCTGAGTATGAGAAGCGTGACAAGGAAAGAGACCAAGAAGGTGCTGGCGGGAAGGGCCAAGGCGGCAGAGGAGGCCGCCGCGGCAAGATTCCCCAGCATCTAGAAAAATCTGCTAGAGGCCGTGAGAAGGAAGGTGATGACGAAAGTGATGAAGGGGATGAAGAGGAAACCAGTGAGCAAGAGTTCCAGAAAGCCACTGAGGCCCTGTGCATTGATGGAGGCGCATCTTTGCACTCCTCTCACCGCCAGCTTAAATAGTGGGCGCGTGAGGTCAATGTCATAGAGCCAGCGGCAGACTCCCGAAAACCACTCAAATGGTCCCAGACGCCCATCATGTTTGACGAAGAGGATCACCCCGACCGCACCACTGCGGTAGGGTGCTTGCGATTGTTGGTTTCACCAACAATCCCAACCTCAAGGTCACAAAGATGTTGGTTGATGGCGGGGCAGGGTTGAATCCAATTTCCCCCAAGGTACTCAGCAAGTTGCAAATATCAGATGAAGAGCTCAAGGTTACTGGCATGTTTCAAGAAATCAACCCCGGCAGGAGTCATCCTAAGGGAAAGATCACACTGCCGGTGACGTTTGGAGGAGAATTGAACTACCGGACCGAGAAGATTGTGTTCGACGTGGTCGAGCTTCCTTTGCCGTATAATGGGATTCTTGGCCGTCCAGCTCTCGCAAAATTCATGGCAGCATCTCACTATGCCTATAATACTCTGAAGATGCCAGGGCCGATGGGCGTCATCTCCATCCCGTCGGACAAGAAGGACGGAGTCATATGCGTGGATAAGATGTACCGGGATGTAGTCACTGCCGAGGCCACAGAAGCTGCAGTTCCCGCCAAGGAAAGCAAAAGAGGAACGAAAGCTAGCAGGGATACGGGCAAATAATCCGGGAAGCGCACCTCTTCGGAGTGCGCTGTGCCCGTCGACGATTTGCCGGAGAGTTCCACTAGCAAGTGATCCAAAGTTGCCTCACCTACTGTGAAGAAGGTCTCGGCAGGGCTGGGTGGCGCTGATGGTACGTTCACCATCAGCTCCACCCTCGATGACAAATAGGAAAGCGCGCTTGTTGCCTTCATGCGAGCGAATGTTGATGTGTTTGCTTGGCAACCATCTGACATCCCCGGTGTTCCCAGGGAGGTAATCGAGCACCACCTTGCTGTCTGCCCTCAAGCTTGGCCCGTAAAGCAGAAGGTCAGGAAACAAGCTTTGGGGCGGCAAAAATTCATTGCCGAAGAGATCAAGAAGTTTGAATCAGCTGGTTTGGTCAGGGGAGTGTTGCATCCAACATGGTTGACGAACCCGGTGGTGGTGCGCAAGGCGAATGGGAAATGGAGGCTTTGCATAGACTTCACAGATCTAAACAAGGCATGCCCGAAGGACCCTTCCCCTTGCCGCGTATCGACCAGATTGTGGATTCCACTTCCGGGTGTGATCTGCTTTCCTTCTTCGATGCATACTCTGGATACCATCAGATATTTATGTCTAAGGAAGATGAGGAGAAGACCGCGTTCATAACCCCATGTGGCACGTACTGCTTTGTGCGGATGCCCTTTGGGTTAAAGAGCGTTGGGTCCAGTTTCGCAGGGGCAGTGCAAATTGGGTTTGAGTCTTAGTTGCACAGGAATATTGAGGCTTACATGGATGATATAGTGGTCAAAACCAAGGACAGATCAACGCTCATTCAGGACCTGGAAGAGACCTTTGCAAACCTGCGCAAGATCAACTTGAAGTTGAACCCTAAGGAGTGTGTGTTCGGATTTCCCTCCGTCAAGCTACCTCGCTTCTTTGTGCCTCACCGGGGGATAGAGGCCAGCCCCGACAAGATCAGAGCGATCGAGCAAATTCAAGCACCCAAGACAGTCAAGGATGTGAGGCGTTTAACTAGATGTGTTGCCGCGCTGAGTAGGTTCATTTCCAAGTCTGCCGAGCACGCCCTGCCATTCTTGAAAATTCTGAAGAAGGTCGGGCCCACAAAGTGGACCCTGGAGGCAGAAGCAGCATTGCGGGACTTAAAAACCTATCTTTCCTCTGCTCCCACCTTGGTCGCTCTTAAACAACAAGAGCCATTTCTACTATATTTGGCGGCAACCAATCAAGTGGTTAGTGCAACGCTGGTGGCGCAGCAAGAAGTAGATGAAGGAGCAGCCGCAGCTACTGTCCTCCCCGGAGAAGGAAGTGAACCAGTCGTGGCAAGGTTGGGTACGGATCAGGAGAAAGAAGAGCAGAGTGGTGAAGGCAATTCCAGGGCCACGGCAAAGAAGAAGGTGGTGCAATGACCAGTTTACTTTGTTAGCTCCCTATTGCAGGGGGCTAGGTCAAGGTACTCTGGAGTGCAGAAATTGATATTCGGCCTCATCCTGGCCTCAAGGAAACTGCGCCACTACTTCCAAGCCCACGAGATCACAGTTGTCACCCGTTTCCCTTTGCAACGCATACTGAGGAACCCTGAGGCCACCGGCAGAATAGTTGAATGGGCATTAGAGTTGACAAGTTTTGGTCTGAAGTATGAAAGTACCTCAACCATTCAGAGCAGGGCACTAGCGGAGTTCATTGCAGAATGGACACCTACTCCTGTCGGCGTACGACACCTATGGGATCACGTGGATCCCTTTTATGGTTCGGCAGGGAGAAAGGCGTACACAAAGAGCAGATCCAACGATCAACGCAAGGGATGTTTACCCAGATTCGGGCCGCTGAGGAGCGTAAAACCCTACTCCTGCTTTGGTTTATTATGGGTATTTGAGCCCAAGCTCCAGGAGCGCTTGCGGTGAACAGTATGTTCGAGCAGCAGCTACGCATGCAGAATGGGCTAGAGAGTTCTCTCCCCTGTAGCTATGCCTTGGGCCTTCTTTTATACGTCCAAGGGGTCACCAACAGTGGCGTACAGTACATACAAGAGGTGTAAAGTTGCTACAGTGTTTACATGTTTATCACTGACGACTTAGGACAAACGCATTAAATGCTCCATTTAGGTGTCCGTTTAGGTGTCCCTTACTTTCTTGGGGACGGAAAAAGGGCCCATCCCATCAGCACCGCTTAAGTCCGTCCACCGCTAGTGCCATGACACGCATCCAGGAGGACAAAACCCAAATGGCAGGCTGGTCGCTGCGCTGGAGCGATGGCAGGGTGGCGGGATCTTGCCGGGTGCGAGTCTTGCCGGGGCTTCGCAAGCCATCCCGGCAAGTATCTTGCCGGGGACCCGGCCTTCGGGCTTCTGTCTTCTAATCACCAGCTTGAATGCCTCCTTGATAGTCTTGCATCCGCTCCCAGCTGTTCACCCGGCAGGCCTTGCCGCTGGTATGGCTACAACCGTCTGTGCACAAGTATGGGGTACTAAGGGACCCAAGCTTTAGTACACCGACAGGAGCCCCCGGGCCTAGGCCATACATGGGTGCGAGGTGTTGTTGGGCTAGGCCCAAACAGTGCACGGGCACGCGTGGCAGGAGTTAGCTATTGTAATTACCTTGTTTACCGCGCTTCCCCTAGATGCATATTGAATGCGCGACGCGGGATACATGCGCGGAACAACCACAGTAGCAGCGCGCTCGTAAAAGCGCATTCACATTGATTTAGAAAAGAGGCAGCCCCATGCCTTCCCCATAAAAGGGAATCCGCAGAGGCGCTGTTCATTTACCTCCCATCTTTTCTAATCTAGAAACCGCCGTCGTCTTCTTCCTCGAGCTCGAAACAGAGTCTCTTCTATCCATCTGCCGCCTCCACACCCTCATCGTCCTCGGCCTCTGCTTCCACAGTCGCCATGCCGCACAAAGCGAGCAAGGGCAAAGAGGTGAAAGCCGTGGACTGGGATGCAGAGGTGGAGAAGATCGATCTGGTGAAGATGCGGAAGGAACATGTCGTCTTCGCCCCGACGCTCGACGCGAGGGCCCTGATGGATCGGTACAAGTGCATGTGGGGGAGGGAGACGAGGGCTCACCCTGCTACTCGCGTGTGCCCAGCTTCCTCCGAGGGTGGCCCAGATAAATTCCCTTTCTTCGCCGCCTACTTTTATTGCGGGCTCTGCCCTCCGTTTTCTGATTTCTTCATCGACATCATGTACACATACGGCTTCCGTCTCTTGGATTTCACGCTAAATGCCGTGACATGCATATCAGTCTTCGCCCATCTCTGTGAAAATTTCGCTGGAGTAGTCCCCAGCACAGCCCTCTTTCGCCACTATTTCATTCCCCGTATCGAAAAAGGAGACGCCCTTTCTGGTTCTATCACCTGGATTCCAAGGGCATGGAATAAAGAGATATACCCAGACGGGCTCTTCCGTAAGAAGTGGGAAGAATGGCGGGCCGAATGGTGCTGGATTAAGGAAGAAGATCCTCAGCCTTTCTATTTGCCCCGACAAACGAAAGTGGTCCGCGGCAATGACTGGAGTGCTCTCGATCCCCAAGATGAGAAGCTCACAATTGCGATTACCAGGATCCACCGTCTCAGGGTTGCCGGGCTCATAATAGAAATGGTTGGCGCTGATTTCCTTTGCCGACGCATCGCCCCTCTGCATAACAAAGGGAGACCAGCTTGGGAGTTTCAGAATGCAGCAGATATCATGAGGCTACGTCCTAGTCTGAATAACAACTTGACAGTCCTGCAGCACACAGCTCTCTGCCACAAACTGTTCAGGCCCGACGGGAAATATTAGTTGCCGACGAGCGTAATTCCTCTGTGCAACAACTCCGCTTTGATCTCAATCATCGCCATGATGCCAGTGTGCAATGCTCACGGCCTTGACGGAACTTGGGTCGAGCCATCTGCAGAGCGTGCATAGGAGTTCTTTGACAATTTTTCGAAGAGAGCCATCCGGGAAGAGACAAACCTCATCTGCCCCACAACTGATGAAGAAGTGGTGTACATCGCCAGCTGGGCGGAAGAAGTGAATCTCGCCGCGGAGGCCAGTAGCGTTGGTTTCACGGTAGGGGAAACCATTAAAGAAGAAGTGATGTCAGAGGAAGACCCCGCCGAGCAAGGTGAGACTGTCGAGGAGCAGAGTGGCACAGTCGCCGGGAGCCCTTCCGTCGAAGACGCAACGGAGGAGCAGCTGCACGAGGAGCCCCCAGCTCCAGGGAAGAAGAAGCGTGTTCTTCGGAATGCCGTCTCTGGCGTCCCAACACGTCAGCCTTCCTCAAGCGGTGAGGTTCCCGGCAAGGCTGCGCAGCGGCAAGAAGCTCAACAGAAACCCACGCAATGTACGAGACGCACGACCACGACAACAATTGGAGTGGCGGGGGTATCTCATACGACAGCACCAACAGCCGGAGCAGCAGGATCACATCAACCTACCGCTTCTGCCATAGCCAAGCGACCCAGGACCCCTCCTCCACTCTCTCGCACGGACACTGTAATGGAGGCCGACTTCGACATCTCCGCTTTTAGCCCGGAAAGAGAAGAGTAAGGGTCCAGTCGCATCTTGTAACTTCTGAGTTCCTGGTTTTGCTTAACTCATTTGTCTTGCTTTGGCCTGTCTCCACAGAGATATGAAAACATTGGCGCAAAGGATGGCGAAGAAGGCTAAGACTTCGACGGGCGATGAGCCTTCGGCAAGCACCGTAGGCACACCAGAGCTCATCGTCATCAGCCCGGAGCACAGCCCTCAACACAGCCCTCAACTCAGCCCCTAGCGTGAGTCCGCTACTCATTTTCCACTGGCGAGCGTTGAGATGTTTATCTTTGCTACTGACATCTCCGGGCTTGCAGGAGAAGAACGGCAACAAGGAGAGCCATCAGAGGTTTTCCCCGACGTGTTGCCTCCGTCAACCATGCCGCCCAGGGATGAATCTCCGGCAAGGGCTTCCACTGGCGAGCCCATTCGTGTTGAAGAGGAGCCGACAAGCACGGGCACTGGCAGTCCTACATCTGCAAACAATGTTGCCGGGAAAGGAGAAAACACCCCTCAACAGCTCGACACAGGTAAACCAATTGCCTTTAAGTACTTGTCATTCTTTCTTTATTTTAGTTTTCTTGAACTCCAACCTTGGTCTTACCCTGCTTTCTTTTCCCGGCCTTCAGATCTTCCCTCGATGGAACAAATGGATGTTGATACTGTCATCGAGGAGACTGTCAAGGATACTACCGCCGATGCCGACAGAGTCGCTACTGACGAGCCCGCCAAGGTTGCACAGGAGGAAACCACCAAGGGGTCTGCTGAGAGGGTCGGCAAGGAGTCCGGCGACCATACTAACGGCATTCCTGCCGCAGGAGTGCCTGGCGCTACACCGGTCATGGAGCCTCCAGTTGCCGGCGAGGCGGTTGTCAAAGACCAACCGTCAACATCTGAAGCCCCTCCATCAAGCAGATACCTTAAGGTTGGCGACAACCTGTTTGTCAGCATACCAGGGACGGCAAGCACTGGGGTGTCAACTGAAGAGGAAATTTTCGATGAAGACGTCATCGCCGTTGCTAGACTCAAGATCGTTGATGAGCCATGCGCCAGTAGCAGCAAGTCCAAGGAAGAACAACTCCTCCAAACCATGAGCAGCAATTTTCAAAAGCTCCAGGCGCTTCACCGCACCTGAAAGGAGAAATTGGACTCCAGGGTAGCAGTTATTGAAGCAGCGGAGGCAGATTTCCAGAAGCGTGTCGAGGAAACACAAGTCTGGTATGCCGAGGCTTTCCAGGAGCTGACGGCTGGCCGGGAACAACTAAATCAATGTTGGAGTGAGTTCCTCTTAAAGCAGTCCGGCGCCGAGAAGGCACAGGAAGAGGCCGCGCAGTGGGCTGCTGCAGAGGAAGCTCGCTTAACAGAACGCCGTGTCGGGCTTGATGCTCATGAAGAGGACCTTGCTGTTCGTGAGGAGGTGCTTGCCGCCAAGCTCCACAGCAAAGACGAGGAGATCGAAAACCTTGTCGCGCAGTGAACCCAGGAGCTGGAGCAGAAACACAAAGAGACACTCAAAGCTCTGGCCATAAACCATGCCGGCAAGTTAAAGGAAGTCGTCGATGCCGCTGAAGCTGCAGGGGCCACCAAGGACGAGCTGGGTGACAAAGTGAAGAGGTCGAAGGCGGATCTCTAGGATCATGGCAAGGAGATCTCGACGCTCAAAGCCGACAGAGAGAAAACTCTCTACAGCTTGGCGGAGATGCAAACCACCATATCCGACAAGATAAAAAAACTCACCTCTGCCAATGAATCCATCACTGATCTGAAACTGAAGCTGACAATGCTGGAGAAGTCCCTGGAGGACGGCAAGGCTCGCGAGAAGGCCTTGATCATGGACCTTCGGAACGAGAAGGATCTGCTCAAGAGTGTCGCTGCCACTTATAATGATTTTTAGAAAGGAGTGAAGATTTGGACTGAGCGCCTTGTTGACGTCGCGGAAAGGCTTGTAGCAAAACTGTCCAGCATGGGCCTGCAGAACTTCAACTACTCTTCCGACGATAGGATGTCTCCGAGCGCCAAGCAGACCATGTTCTTCAAGAGCGTCGTCGACGCCCTGAAGCTGCTCCATTCTGAACGAGCAACCCACCTGGCCAACGAATCCCGCAAACTCTGCTGGGCCGTCCTCCTCAAGGTGCTCGTCAAAGTGGTGCACAAGAACCCTGGCATCATCTTACCAACATTCTTGATAGCTTGCCAAAGAATATAGACTTAAAGGCACTCGAAGAGCTTGTCGCACCCATCGTCGACAAAGTGAGCCAAGTCAAGAGGGTCGAAGGCCAGCGCAGGGACTAGCCACTTTGCTTCTTTTTGTCGCCACCATTTCATGCCAAAGACAGTTTCATCTTAAGTTAGAATTGCGGCGACTATCAATGTAATATAACTTGCTATGTTTCATATGTATGCACGCTATTTCTCTTGTCTGATTTCTTTATGTATGGTACATGCCCTACGCTTATTGGAAACTTGCCGGCACGCGCAACCTTGCCGCGAGAGCTTTGAGGAACGGATCCTTAGCAGCCTGCTGGAGGTGTCGCTACCGGCAAGATACCTTGACATTTTCAGTGCAACCACTTAAGCTATTGAGTGGACTTGAAAGAAAGTAAGGGCGCAAACGATCACGACAAGGTTCCTTCACGTGCAGGTTTTCCATACAAAAGCCGAAATCATTCAAGGAAAATAACTTTATAGAAAATTTACTTAAAGTCTCGCAACTTAGATTTTTGTTGCCGTACTCCTTCCTGCAAGATGTCAACTTTGAACGTCGCCTCTTGGTGTCCATACCATCACTCCCCCTGGCAAATTTGCGCGCGAGGGAACCTTCTATCCTTCGAGAAAAAAAAGAAAGAAGAGAAGATAGGGATATGGAACCTTGGCGGTTCGTTAACGCTTACCGGAAGCAAGTGTAATACAATACCTCAGACAAGCATGCATATTGATTAACATGAAAATCTACAGGAATTGTAAAACATTTAAACTTATTCAACTATGCATAGGGTCTGCGCCTGGCTTTGTACAAAGGATCATATGCCTTGCCGGCAAAACTTGTACAAAAGGTGGTTGCCGGGAGACCCGACAACTGCACCTTATGGATAGAACTTACGAAGATGTTCAATATTCTAGGAATTGCTCACTGGAATGACATTTTCGGTCTCCAGGCAGACTGCGCCAGGCCTGGTGATTGTACTACCCGATAAGGGCCTTCCCACTTCGGCGTCAACTTGTTAGAATTCTTGGCCGACTGAACGTGCCGAAGAACAAGGTCACCTTCCTCAAGACTTCGGGGCATGAACCTTGCGGCTATGGTAGTGGCGCAAGGCTTGCTGGTAGCGTGCAGCTCGCACAACAGCCTAAAGATGATCTTCCTCATGGAGCATAGCATCATCTTGCCGCAACTGCTCTTGCTCAAGCTCATCATAAGCGAGCACTCGAGGTGACCCGTATATGAGTTCCGTGGGGAGAACTGCTTCTGCCCCGTATACTTGGGAGAAGGGTGTCTGGCCAGTGGCTCGATTTGGTGTCATTCTGATTGACCAAAGAACCACCGGCAGCTCATCAATCAAGCGCCTTCCGCACTTGCTTAGCTTGTCAAAAGTCCTTGTTTTGAGACCTCGCAACACTTCAGCATTTGCCCTTTCTGCTTGGCCGTTGCTCCTCGGATGAGCAACACAAGCAAATCAGATTTTGCCACCAAGGTCTTGGACGTACTGCATGAAGGTGTGGCTCGTGAACTGTGTGCCGTTGTCAGTGATGATTCTGTTTGGCACACCAAAATGGCAAACTAGTCCTTTGAAGAACTTGATGGCTGATTGTGCTGTCACCTTTCTCACTGCTTCCACTTCCGGCCACTTTGTAAACTTGTCGATTGTGATGTACAAGTACTCAAAGCCCCTGGTAGCACAGGGAAAAGGGCCCAATATGTCGAGCCCCCAGACCGAAAATGGCTAGGAAAGAGGGATTGTCTAAAAAGCTTGAGCTGGCTGATGCAATTTCTTTGAATGGAACTGGCACGCTTCACACTTGGTTACTAGTGCAGTTGCATCCTGGAGAGCAGTGGGACAAAAGAAACCTTGCCGGAATGCCTTACCAACAAGAGCCCTTGAGCCTATGTGGGAGCCACATATGCCTCCATGTATCTCTGCCAACAGCTCCAGTCCATCTTCCCGAGGAATGCACTTCAATTTCACACCGTTTGGTCTCTTTCTGTACAGGACATTGTCCACGAAATGGTACATATTAGACCAACGGGCTACTTTCTCCGCTTCTTCCTGTCCTTCGGGGAGTTCTCCTGTCTGGAGGAACTGGTCAATGTGCTGTGCCCATGTTGGAGTCTGAGGCTCGACAGCAAGGACTAAAGGCATGTCTTCTGCCGCGGGAGCGCTTGTCTCTACGGCATGGGCTCGAGGCCCTGCCGGAGCCTGTTGCTCCCCGGCAAGCTTGACGTTGTTCTCGGCAACTTCCTTGCCGGCGGCTTCTGGGAGCTCTGCGGGAAAGTACTGGATGGAACCCAGCCTCCTTCGTTTACCTTGCCTCCCTGATGGTGTTATGGATGGCTGAGTCAATCGGAGCACAAAAGTACCTGATTCCACAGGTAATTTGAGGGCAGCACGTTTTGATAGGTCATCAGCAATGTTGTTCTCTATTCGAGGAACATGTTCTGTTTGCAGACCGTTAAAGTGTTCCTCCAATTTCCTCACTTCATCTACGTATGCTTCCATCAACGGGCTCTGATAGTCTTTGTTAACTTGCTTGACAACAAGCTGTGAATCACCTCTGATGATGAGCTTCTTAATTCCAAGGTCCGCCGCGATCCTAAGACCGACAAGCAGCCCTTCATATTCTGCAGTGTTGTTTGTTGATCTATCCTGGGGAAAGTGCATCTGAATTACATATTTGAGGTGCTCTCCGGTGGGTGCGACAAGCAGCACGCCAGCACCGGCTCCTTGCAGCGAGAAAACTCCGTCAAAATACATAATCCATTCTCGATTTGTTTCCTTGCTGGGGAGAGTTGTCCCTTGACTTTCTTCGTCTGGCGTTCGGGTCCATTCTGCAATGAACTCCGCCAAGGCTCTGCTCTGAATTGTTGAAGTGCTCTCGAATTTGAGACCAAAGCTTGACAGCTGCAACACCCACTCCACAATCCTGCCAGTCGCATCTGGATTTTGTAAAATCCACTGCAACGGGAAGCGAGTGACAAAAGTGATCTCATGTGCTTGGAAATAATGGCGCAGCTTCCTCGAGGCCATAAGGAGGCTGAAGAGCAACTTCTGCACGCTAGAGTATCTTGACCAAGCCCCCTGCAAAAGGGAGCTGACAAAATAAACTGGGCGCTGCACCATCTTCTTCCTCTGTGTTGCTTCATTCGATTTCGCAGATCCTGCCTTGTCGGCACCAGACTCTACCGAGGAGAATCCCAGCTCATCGTTTGGCGGTCTTACTGCCACCGCTGCTTCCTCGTCAACTTCTCTCTGTGCCACTAACGCAACACTAACCACTTGATTTGTCGCCGCTAGATATAGCAGCAACGGCTCCTGTGGTTTAGGTGCGACTAGTGTCGGCGGAGAGGAGAGGTACCTCTTCAAATCCTGCAGCTGCCTCTGCTTCCGAAGTCCATTTCATTGGACCTGCCTTTTGCAAGATTTTGAAAAAAGGCAGGGCGCGCTCAGCAGATTTGGAGATGAACCTGCTCAGAGCAGCAATGCATCCGGCAAGTCAACGCACATCTTTGACGCGTCTCGGTGCTTCAATCTGCTCAATTGCCTTGATCTTGTCGGGATTTTCCTCGATCCCACGCTGAGATACAAAGAACCCGAGAAGCTTGCCGGATGGAACACCAAACATACACTTCTTAGGATTGAGCTTCAGATTGATCTTGCGCAAATTTGCAAATGTCTCTTATAAATCTTGTATGAGCGTTGCTTTGTCCTTGGTTTTAACCACTATGTCATCCATATAGGCTTCCATATTTCTATGTAGCTGAGGCTCAAAACTGATCTGGACCGCTCTTGCAAATGTTGAACCAGCACTTTTCAACCTGAAAGGCATACGTAAGAAACAATATGTACCACACGGGGTGATAAATTCGGTTTTCTCTTTGTCTTCCTTTGCCATGAAAATCTGATGGAACCCTGAATAGGCGTCGAGAAATGACAACAAATCGCAGCCGGTAGTGGAGTCCACAATCTAGTCGATGCGCGGCAAGGGGAAAGGATCTTTTGGACATGCTTTATTGATATCTGTATAGTCGATACATAGCCTCCATTTTCCATTCGCCTTGCGCACTACAACTGGATTGGCCAACCATGTTGGATGGAGCACTCCTCTGATCAAACCTGCCGCTTCCAACTTCCTGATTTCTTCGGCAATAAATTCTTGCCGTTCCAAAGCTTGCTTCCTAACTTTCTGCTTGACGGGCCGCACATCAGGACAGACAGGAAGATGGTGCTCAATTACTTCCCTGGGAACACCGGGGATATCAGATGGTTGCCATGCAAACACATCAACATTCGCCCGCAGGAATGTAATGAGCACGCTTTCCTATTTGTCATCGAGGGTGGAACTTATGGTAAAAGTTCCTCCCGTACCATCCTCCTTGATGGGCACCTTCTTAGTTTCTGGTGGAGCTGCCTCGGATTTCTTGCTCTTGCCGGTGGAGCTCTCCGGCACATCCTCAACTGGAGCGCAACACTTCAAGGAGGTGCGCTTGTCGGAGTGTGTGCTAGAGGTCTTGCCGGTCTTCCTCCCCCCGGGAGCTTCAGCGGCAGGAGTAAGTGCCTTGGCAGCAGATGCTGCAACTGCCTCCCGGTAGAGTTGGTCGGTGCAGATAAGCGCATCCTTCTTGTCGGAGTTGATAGTGATGACGCTCATCGGCCCGGGCATCTTCAGTACATTATAAGCGTAGTGCGATGCCACCATGAATTTGGCCAGCGCTGGACGGCCAAGAATCCCGTTATATGGCAACGGAATCTTGGCGACGTCGAAAATGATCTTTTCTGTTCTGTAGTTCAGCTCACTACCAAATGTTACCAGCAGTGTGATCTTGCCCTTCGGCCAGCTCCTTCTTGGATTGATCCCTTGAAACGTGCCCATTACCTTGAGATCTTCATCAGGAATTTGCAACCTCTTGATTACACTAGGCGAGATCAAGTTCAAACCGGCCCCACTGTCAACTAACATTTTTGTCACCTTGAGGTTGCGAATCGTTGGTGAGACCAACAATGGCAAACACCCGACCGCGGTTGTGCGATCAGGGTGATCCTCAGCGTAAAAAATGATAGGTGGGTTGGACCATTTCAATGGTTTCCGGGCATCGACTGACGGCTCTATCGCATTAATCTCGCGTGCCCACTGTTTAAGTTGGTGGTGAGAAGAATGCAATGAGGCACCTCCGTCAATGCACATAGCTTCTGTAGCTTTTTGGAACTCGTGCTCGCTGGACTAGCCGTCCCCTGCGCTGTCATCGTCACCCCCCTCTTCCTTGTCGCGGCCTCGAGCGGGCCTCTCCTTCTATTGCTTGGCCTTGCCGCGGCGACCTCCTTGGCCACCGCGTTTCTTGCTAGACCCTTCAGCACCATCCTGGGCCCTCTCCTTATCTCGCCTTTCATACTCAGCTTTCTGCCTCTCGACAAGATGCTCAACTTGCCGGCAATTTTCGAGATCATGGCCCTTGGTGCGATGGATCTTGTAGTACTGCTTGTCGGAGCTCTCCGGCAAGAGGCACACCCGACAACCTCCTTGCCGGGGCCATCAACCTTGATCTTCTTGGCAGTGCTGGGGTTGCCGAATTCCTCGACGGGAAGCACGGCCTTGCCCTTGCGCTTCTTATTACGCCTTCGGCCTTTCTTCATCGAGGCGACAGTGTCTTCGCCTTCAGATTCGATTCCTGCGCTAGCATCTTCGCTGGGGAATCTCCTTCCCTCTTTAGCTCGAGCACATTTGTCAGCTAGAGCATAGAGCTCGGCAACATCCCTGACTTTGTTCATCGCCAGCTCTTCCTGCATCTTGTGGTTGCGCACATTCTGATGAAACGCACTAATAACAGCGGTAGGATGAACGTCTGGGTTGTTGTGCTGTATACGGCTGAATCTCTATATGTACTTGCGTAAGGGCTCGCCCTCTTTCTGGTGGATGAGATGCAAATCACTTTCCTGGCCAGGAGCTTGGTGGCCTCCGGTAAAGGCGCCAACAAACTCATGACACAAATCTGCCCAAGAGGAAATGGAATTCTCCGGCAGATGCATCAACCACGACCTGACGTTGGGCTTAAGTACCAACGGGAAGTAATTGGCGAATACCTTGTCGTCTCGAGCCCTGGCAGCCTGCACCGCAATGGTGTAGATGCTCAGGAACTCCGACGGGTGAGTCTTGCCGTCGTATTTCTCCGGGACCTCCGGGTTGAACTTTCGGGAGTTGGGCCACTGGACTCGCCGCAGCTTACGGGTAAACACTGGACAACCCACCTCATAAGGTAAGTTGCCAAAATCCCCTAGCGTAGGCTTGTCCATAGTGGGTCCCACGCATCTGTCGGATTGACGGTGCGCTTCCTGTCACCACTCGATGGTAGTTCAAGCGTCTTCCCTGCTTCGCTCCCGAAGATCTTGACGTTGATCGCGGTGAACTCGCTGATCAGACGACGCCATGGAATCGTCATCACAGATGTCGATCCGTTGAGTTAGCGACCGCTGTTGCCATGGAGGAGAGTGCACCATAGCTGTACCACCTCCAGTCCTTTTGCCATCGGCACGCATCGGCTCGATGGACCGCCGCCGCGAAGGCCCCGCCTGCTGCGGCCCATCTCCATTAGCAAAGCCGATGAGGCTCTGAATAGCACCTCTCCATTCTTCGAGCTTCTCCGCAGCGGGAGGGAAATCCAGGAGTAGCTGCGCTCGTGCCAACGCTTCTGTTGGTGTAGGCGGCGGTGAGAGGTGCGAGGAACGTGAGGTGCTCTGACTCCTAACCGTGTTAGAAGGAGCTCCATCACGGTCTCGCGGCCGCGCCGCACTTCCACCGGCACTTTGGCGGGCATGCTGGCCCCGCGCATCTCGGGAATGATGTGCAGGGGTCTTTCCTTGGGGACGCCTGGAACCACCAACGTCACGGCGCTGTTCATCGCGCACGACCTGAGAAGGCCGCAGCTCATGCGCTGGCGTGGGTGTCTTGGAAGGTGCCATCCCGTCCTTGGAGTTCGCTGCGCCACCCGTAGGCAGCACGGCTCCGTCCTTAGACCTAGTGGCGTGCGGGTTGTTGTCGCTGCTGCGAACAACGCCGCTCGCCTAGCTTTGATCGCCAGAATGTCGTCGAGGCTCAATACCTCCACTTCCTCCACCTGCGCCCACGCCGTCGCCCGTCCGTGTAGGTACGGGCAGACCGGACACAGATGGATCAACTGCCATGAAACCCTTCTTCTTGGGACCCATGGTGACGAAGATGATGAAGAAACTGACGCGCTGATCACTAGATCAGGTTCGCGCAACCTTTTTCCCCTACCTGGCGCGCCAAAGTTGTCGTCGTACGACACCTATGGGATCGCGTGGATCCCTTTTATGGTTCGGCAGGGAGAAAGGCGTACACAAAGAGCAGATCCAACGATTAACGCGAGGGATTTTTACCCAGGTCCGGGCCACTGAGGAGCGTAAAACCCTACTCCTGCTTTGGTTTATTGTGGTGTTTAAGCCCAAGCTCCAGGAGCGCTTGCGGTGAACAGTATGTTCGAGCAGCAGCTACGCATGCAGAATGGGCCAGAGAGTTCTCTCCCCTATAGCTACGCCTTGGGCCTCCTTTTATACGTCCAAGGGGTCACCAATAGTGGCGTACAGTACATACAAGAGGTGTAAAGTTGCTACAGTGTTTACATGTTTATCACTGACGACTTAGGAAAAATGCATTAAATGCTCCATTTAGGTGTCCCTTACTTTCTTGGGGACGGAAAAAGGGCCCATCCCATCAGCACCGCTTAAGTCCATCCACCGCTAGTGCCATGACATGCATCCAGGAGGACAAAACCCAAATGGCAGGCTGGTCGCTGCGCTGGAGCGGTGGCAGGTTGGCGGGATCTTGCCGGGTGCGAGTCTTGCCGGGGCTTCGCAAGCCATCCCGGCAAGTATCTTACCGGGGACCCGGCCTTCGGGCTTCTGTCTTCTAACCACTGGCTTGAAAGCCTCCTTGATAGTCTTGCATCCGCTCCGAGCTGTTCTCCCGGTAGGCCTTGCCGCTGGTATGGCTACAACCGTCTGTGCACAAGTATGGGGTACTAAGGGACCCAAGCTTTAGTACACCAACAACGCTAGATGAAGAGACACCGGAAACAGTTATCCCGGCAGGGAGGCACCCCAAGAGTGGATCATGTACTTTGATGGTGCTTTCTCTTTACAAGGTGTGGGGGCTGGCGTGCTCTTCGTCGCGCCCATCGGAGAGCACCTCAAGTATGTGGTCCGAATGCATTTTCCCTGGGAAAAAGCTACCAACAACACTGTAGAATATGAAGGGCTCCTTGCCGGGCTCAGGATTGCCGTAGAGTTGGGAATCAAGAAGTTGATCATCCATGGAGATTCGCAGTTTGTGGTAAGACAGGTTAACAAGGATTATTAGAGTCCATTGATGGAGGCATACGTTGAAGAAGTGAGAAAGTTGGAGGAACTCTTTGATGGATTGCAAACAGAGCATGTGCCACATGCGGAAAACAACACTGCTGGTTATTTGTCAAAGTGTGCCGCACAAAAGCTCCCTGTGAAACTAGGGACCTTTGTCCTCCATCTGACACAACCATCAGTATCTCCTTTTATGATGGCTAGGAAAAGGAGGAAGTTGGACTCCGGCAAGCCTTTACCAGCAGGGCCTCCAGAGGTCCCCGGTAGAGAAGCTGTCGGGAACAACTCCACTTCGCTTGGTGAGCTGCACTCTTCCGCAGGACCACAGGTCCTTGTGGTCGAGGTAGGTGCTCCCACGAGTGAGGAGGTGCCATTTGTCCTTGTTTTCGAGCCTCAAGCTCCAACATGGGCACGACACATAGTCCACTACCTCCATACTGGAGAACTTCCCAAAGAGCAAGAAGAAGCTGAAAGAGTAGCCCAGAGGGCCAGTATGTATAAGTTTGTTGATGACACATTGTACAGAAGGAGGCCCAACGGTGTGAAATTAAAGTGCATTTGCCGGGAAGAGGGAAAGGAACTGTTGACAGAGATACACAAAGGCATGTGCGGCTCCCATATTGGATCAAGAGCCTTGGTTGGAAAAGCTTTCCGGCAAGGTTTCTACTGGCCCACGGCCCTCCAAGATGCAATTGAGCTACTCACCAGATGTGAAGCCTGCCAGTTTCACTCCAAGAATATCCATCAACCTTCTCAAGCTCTCCAGATGATCCCTTTGTCATGGCCATTTTTGGTCTGGGGGCTCGACATCTTGGGCCCCTTCCCCCGTGCTACCGGGGGCTTTGAATTCTTGTACGTTGCAATCAACAAGTTTACAAAGTGGCCGGAAGTGGAGCCTGTGAGGAAGGTGACCGCACAATCAGCTATCAAGTTCTTGAAAAGATTGGTGTACCGTTTTGGAGTACCCGCCAGAGTCATCACTGACAATGGCACCCAATTCACAAGCCGCGCCTTCATGCAAAATGTTCAAACCCTCGGAAGCAAGGTTTCATTCACCTCTGTTGCTCATCCTCGGAGCAATGGACAAGCTGAGAGGATGAACGCTGAAGTGCTGCGTGGGCTCAAGACAAGGACTTTTGATAAGCTACAAAAGTGCGGTAGACGCTTGATCGACGAGCTGCCGGTGGTTCTTTGGTCACTCCGTACGACACCAAATCGAGCTACCAGCGAGACTCCCTTCTCCCTAGTCTATGGGGCATAAGCAGTGCTCCCCATGAAACTCATATATGAGTCACCTCGAGTATTTGCCTACGATGAAGTAGAGCAAGTGCAGCACCGGCATGACGATGCCGTGCTCCTTGAGGAGAACCGTCTCCGGGCCGCTATGTGTGTTGCACGCTACCAGCAAGCCCTGCGCCGCTATCACAGCCACAGGGTCCATGCCCGAAGCCTTGAGGAAGGCGACCTTGTCCTTAGGCGTGTTCAGTCCGCCAAGGGTTCCAACAAGTTGACGCCGAAGTGGGAAGGCCCTTACCGGGTAGTACGAGTCACCAGACCTGGCGCAGTCCGTCTGGAGACCGAAGATGGCATCAAAATGCAAAACTCATGGAATATTGAGCATCTTTTCAAGTTCTACCCGTAAGGCGCGGCTATCGGGCCCTGCCCTGGCAGCCACCCTTTTGTACAAGCCTTGCCGATGCGCATGTAACCCTTTGTACAAAGCCAGGTGCAGACCCTGAGCATAGATAATAAAACAAAGTGCTGGCGCCCTAAAAACATGCATGCATGATTAGCTTAGCATAAACTTGCCATGGTCATTTAGATGAGGTCATATGCTGCTATGTTTTCCCCTGCACTAACTATAGGGCTCTTGCCGCGGACTTGATCCTAGAAAGAAGGGACGGAAAACAAGCTTACATATCGACCCCCGACAAGCCAAACAGATAAGTTTCTTTTTATCCATACATGTCTCTGTAAGAAGAAAACTTGTGCAAAGAGAAGCCTTGTCACCTTCAAAACATTTGTGCTCCCATCCTTTGATCCGAACGTTGTTTCTGTCAAGATGGTTGTAGTGGCATTTGACAGAGAAGGATCGACAAGGAGCCGGTTCCCTTCCGTAGTTTTAAGCCCGACAGGAGGCAACAACGGAGGGCACCGACAACATAGCTTGCCGGGAAAACTTGTTTACTTAAAAGTATAGAGGCGTTCCTCCTCTTCATGGATAGGATACATGCACAAGTACCCGGCAAGGCTTGTCTTTTTCATTAATATGCGAATAAACAAGTACAAACCTTACAGAGCACAAACATGGATAGAAGAGATTACATATTTAAGACTAAGATTTGGCGAGCACCTACATCCTTTGAAATATAAAAAGGGCAGATGCCTCGTAATGCCTTTATTGCCCTCCTTCTCCCAGGGTTCGTCTCGAGTGCGAAAAGGGTGAAAGGAGCACCTAGGCAAGGTGCGCACGGTAGAAGGCACCAAAAGAGCTTACCTTGGTAGCCACCGGAAGAGGCTGGTGATGATGGTGCCGGGGCGGGGAAGAATCGAAGAATGGAGCAACAAGCAGGCAGTACGAGACGATGGTGTCGGTGCCATCGTACTCCGACCTGACAACATGCCACCTGCCTTCCTCGTCTCCTCCAGTTTCCTCCTTGTCACCGTCGCTCCGGGAAGACGCCGGGCCCCTGGCCCACCACTTCCCCCGGAGAGGCTGCTCATGGTGGTGGTGGTGCCCAAGGCGCGTTGAGGACACCGCCCCCACCTTGGCGGGCAGGAGGGCAACACCATCTTCAACATCACCCCTGACCTCGCCGGAGAGGGCAGCGCTGGGATCACTAAAGATCACGAGCACAGCGCCACAGGCGGGCCCCAGAAGCCATGAAGGCTCCACCAATAGGCCTTCAAGCTCCAGCAGCTTGCGGCAGAAGCGACACCCCTGCCCCGGGCGGATAGCTCGTGTGGAGGGTGCGAGCACTCTGCCATTACGGAACAGCGTGGCACCTTCCATACCGGAGTGTATGCGGCGGTCATGGGCGTGCTGCCACCAGCTGTGACTACCCCAACCACAGCCACCGCGTCTCCCACGGCCGCGGACCAGACTCACTCCCCGAGTATCAACACGAACCTTCGGGATCATCACTCCCAAGCTGAGGCCTGGAGCCAGGCCCCAGCCTCTTTCCCTTAGCATAAAGGAAAAGAAGGCAAGCAGGAAGAAGAAGATGCGAGGATGAATGCCTCCGTTCCCCCTCGTGCTCCCTTTTATAGACGGGCTGGGACCGGGGGCTGGTGCTCCGCCTCCCCCCTGGGGGCTCCTTCAAATCCGACCTGTCTATGCCACCAACGGCAGCTGGACTTGTTGACCGCCCTCTTGCACCAATCCGGGACGGTTGGGTATCTACCACGACGCTCTTTCCTGCGCCATGCACATCCGTTACATACCCCATGTGATGCATGCAGTGTACGTGGAGGAAGGGACAAGCGTGGTGGGAAGAGTGGAATGGCGGTTACCTCCCCGTGAATAAAAGTCATTCATGGGCCATTACAGAGATGGCCCCATCTCGTTTGGTGATGCGCACGGGAAAACCAGAAACTGACTCAAGCACAGGTTAATGAAGAAGCAAGGAAAATATCAAGAAGGGAGCCACCGCAAGCGCCTTGCCTATGTACCTAATAGGGCCTACCCCAATGGTGCTCGACAACATGTTCGGGCCAGGCACGGGGGCTCCTGTCAGTGCAACAAACCTGCATGTATGTTTCCCAGACCGTACACAGGCGCAATGGCGAGGATACAACAGCGCCAAGCTCCCAAGACGAAACCAAGCCAAAGAGATAGCTCTTTGAGGAATCAAAC
Organism: Thinopyrum elongatum; assembly: GCA_011799875.1. Taxonomy (NCBI): domain Eukaryota; kingdom Viridiplantae; phylum Streptophyta; class Magnoliopsida; order Poales; family Poaceae; genus Thinopyrum; species Thinopyrum elongatum. The sequence goes on along the minus strand of CM022298.1, from coordinate 616,951,516 downwards.
GACGGATCAAGAAGACCAAGACGAGCCAAGGGAACAAGATGTCACAGAGAAAAGACCTCCCTTACCGGGCTGGCGAGCCTGGCCAGGTTGAGGCCTCACCAAGAACAAGTCCCAAGATTTCCCCGGCAGGCTTGCCAGGGCCGCCAAGGGCAAATATCCCCGCCAAGACTCCACCGCTCCACCGCACAGTGACGCACGTCACTTATCAGTGTGGTGTCGAGCCCCCAAGTGATTAAGTGGCTGTCATTTGGCACGTGGCAGCCATTCAGAAGGGAGATTCCCTCTATATGACACCCGTCCAGAGGCGTGTCATGCAGACAGGTAGAAGATGGTTAAGCGGCACGGCAGGCTTGCCGGGCTGCATCCTTAGCGTGACACCTAGTAGTGCATTTAATGCACTGCCATAGTTAGGTCTGATAGCACTGTTGGCTATCTAATCAGTAGATAATAACTGTTTTTCCACTGTGGTAACCCCTTAGCCTATAAAAGGAGGGCCATGGCAACCTAAAAAAGGATTCAGACCCTTGTACACTCATACGCGCGTAGCTGCTCTCCCCAAGGCGTGCTCTCCCCGAGGCGACCTTGCCGGGCTTGAGCGCTGTGTGACCACCATGGTCCTCTCTTCAATCCACCAAAGCAGGAGTAGGGTTTTACGCTTCTCAGCGACCCGAACCTGGGTAAAAACCACCAGCGTCACCACTATCGTGCTGTTCCATGGCTACCACTCTTTGTGCTACATGATCTCCCCCCTGCCGAACCACAAGGGGCCGATGGCCCCATAGGTAATCGTGTTCCACCACGACAAAATATACTATCTTGGACATCTTTTATGATTGTGAGCCCCCATTAAATATTTTATGCCAAATTGTTGACGTTGGAAAAGGAAGACAACATAATGATTTATGTTTGTTCATATTCACATAGAAGTTATATTGTCATAGATCCTCCAACATATGGTGCTTGCTCAATATCTTTGCTAGCCAAACATCCACACTATGTAGAGATACTACTTGTGCATCCAAAACCTTAAACCCAAATCCATGTTTTGCGAGTCCACCATACCTACCTATGGATTGAGTAAGATCCTTCAAGTAAGTTGTCATCGGTGCAAAAAGGCAATAAAAATTGCTCTTAAATGTGTTTGATCTTTTAATGTAAGGGAAAATTAGAGTTGTATGAACTTGTGATGGCAAAGTAATAAAAGTGATGGATTGCACAATAAAGGTTGCTATCATAAGGGGCAATATAACATGATGTTCTTTTGCATTAAGGGATTGTGCATACAAAACCAAAAAGCGCATGACAACCTCTACTTCCCTCTGCGAAGGGCCTATCTTTTACTTTTATGCAAGAGTCAAAGTATTTTCCTCTATTCCTTTTTATTTTATCTTTGGCAAGCATCATGCGGTGGGGAAAGATCTAGGCACATATATCCAGTTGGATATGGGTGAGCATGAGTTATTATTGTTGACATCACCCTTGAGGTGAATAAGTTGGGAGGCGAACACTACAAAAAAACCACTTCCATGATAATGCGTGTTTATCACAGTAGGTCATGTTTTCTGTCATGCATGTACATCCATGGTGATTTTATGACAGAATCAAGATAGTCATACCTGTGCTATCGTAGAAGTGTTCCATGACAATACCAAAATTATCACCATGGAAGTGTCCACTTCCATGACGATAAATGGCCCGTCACAGAAGTGTTTTCGTCAAGGGTAACCAACATGTGGCATCCACCGTAACGGGTCGCCGTTAAGCTATCGGGTTCCGGTTTGGGTCCGATAACCCATTAATAGCCTGGACCAATGGGGATTTTCCACGTGTAAAATTCTCATTCGCCGGAGGAACCACGTGTCAGCTCCGCATTGGGACAGATGTCATCCACTCATTGGATGAGAGGCGCCTATGATACGTTGACACGTGGCAAGGCCCAACAGTGGCCCATTCAGGTGAAAAGGCCAGCCCGTTTGACTTGGTCAAAAGGTAGCGGGCTGGCCCACGGAAAGCCTATTAACGGCTTATTCGCATATAGCCCATTTACAGCCCGCTAACTGACGGCCCGTTATGGCCTATCCGAATTAGGCCCAATAGCGGCATCTGGGCTGTCCAATATGATTCCAGCCCGTTGTAACTTCCGGCCCATGTATGGCCCATGACGTCTTTCAGCCCATATGAGGCCCTCTGTAACCCTGGGCCCATTAACGGCCCGTGGTGAAACTGGCCCATCATGAACATTATATCGCTTTATACCCATTAATGGCCCGTTATTCCATTGGGCCATTTCCAACTCTTGTTATCTTTCAGCCTTCTAAGGGCCCATTTATTCTCGGGCTCATTTCCAGCATTCGAATACTTACAGTCCGTTACTGGCCTGTTTCGCTTGTGGGCCAAATTCAGCTCGTGGCTACAATCGGCCCGTTTGTGGCCCGTTAATCCGTTGGGCCGTTTTCATAGCATCATCAAATACGGCCCACTAACGACCTGTAATGTCTGTTGATAAAATGAAGCCCGTTAAACATATCGGCCTCTTAATGGCCCATTATGGTCGGCCCATAAACAGACGATTCCCATTGTAGCCCGTTTACGACCCATATTGCGGTCTGTTATTGGTCCATGAATAGTACGACCCATGTTTTGCCAATGGATGATACGGACCATAGAAGGCCCATTGATTCTACGGCACTTAGAAGGCCCATGGATCCTTCGGCCCGTAGGAGGCCCATGGTCACTACCGCAGGTAGCAGGAACATGGTTACAACGGTCCGTATGTTGCCCATGGTTATTGTGGCCTAGTTTAAAAAAATAGGTTATTGTGACAATAAGGAAATAAATAAGTAAGCAACTTACGCTAGGCTATTACGGCTATTACACATATTACATCCACTGTGCACCAAAGCTCGCCACCAGTGCAAATATAGGGAACAAAGCAGCATATTACAAACACTGAGCGTCTAAATTGGCCACCAGTGCAAATAAACGCGGCAGCAAAACAAGTCCATAACTGAAACAACTTCAGAAGAGCTCAAGAAACATTATCCTGGGTATCCACCATGCTGGCAATAAGCTTAGCAAGCTTATTAGCTTTCTCCTGTTTGGTGCTAAAATCCTCCAATGATTGTTGTTGCACCAGAAAGTATGCATCTGCATTCTCGAGGGACTTCCTCAATCCTTCGTCTTCTTGTCGCAGAATAGCTGATCGATGTCTTTCAGCTTGTAGTTGAGACTCAAGAAACCGAACTGATTCAGATAGTGAGTTCGAAGAGTTTGTGCCAGCGGTAGTGGCCAGTAACTCGAACACTACATCAAGACAGGACTTTGGAGTTGTCTCACTATCTTCAAGATAGTTTTCCTTAGCTATTTTATCAGCTTTGTTGGAGACCAACAAGGATGTCTTACTATCCTGAACCTTATCTGCATTACTTCCTTTACCATTGCTTAATAAGGTACTCTTCCCCAATATTCTGTAAGCATTCTAAAAGAAGAAACAAGCAGACACATAACAGGTTTAGCATGTAGTATATGAAACTCATTTCGGTGAACCAGTTCAGTAGTAAGGTGGACAGGATTAAACTACCAACTCTTCTATTGCCAAGTAGTACATTATAAAAGCATCAAACAAACATATATCTATGTCCTATGGTCACTGCATTGTCTTGCAAAATGAAAATAGAGACATGGTTCAAATCATATCAGTTCAAGACAAAGCCGCATTGAAAGAATACAAGTGTGGGAAACTACATGGCACAACAAGATTTCAGATGTGTACCACGGGTATACATGTACAACAACACTATTGGCTATATTGTGATGCTAGTAATGTGCATGATATGAGAAGTCAACTGTATACATAATTGAAATTGAAATCAACAGAGCAATTTAGAAGAGCAAACCTATTAAAGAAACATGTTTAAACATACCTGTTGTGCCATTGGAGTTTCGATTGGATTTTTCAATTTAAAAATAAGTTTGTATGAGTAAATACAGTGATACAAGAGCAAAGCAGTATGCACCATAGCAATGGAATCTTGAATGAAAACAGTTGTTCTTCAGGTTTAAGAACTTGTTCTACACGAACAGAGTACAGTAAGACGCACGCATATAGTACTTCAAAATAAAAAATGAGCTCATAGACCTTACCACATTCTTGGTTCGGGACCAGTACAGAACAAGGCGTTCCCAGTCATCGTCCCATAAATGTGTCTCAGGAGAAACTAAGGGAATTTGATGAATTTCTTTGCTAGTGAAGTACGTTTTCTTCAGGTAATTCTGATACTGCCACCAAGCATTCTTGAAGATAGCAGAGGTATTAGCACAGGTTACCTCATCATGAGTTTCCAAATCGGTCCTTCTCTATAGAGAAAAATGGGAATATTTGATGTATTATAACCATCATGGAGGTAGAATGTATGGGAGAAAGCAAAGTAATTGCCATGAATAACATTACTTACACATAACTCCTGGACGAACACCTGCAACTGACTTTTTCCTTCATCTTCAGTATAATATTTCCATGATGGGAAGATACACACATATGATTTAACATCAAATGTGATAGATGCTAAACTACAAATGGTTGGTTATTTTTCGTCCACAGGAATAGGTTGTACTCCATGCATGTGTCCAAGCCATGACACCAATATGTTTGAAAATTAGTTCCAATTTACTGCACATGGAATTAACTCACACACAAGTACACAAATATGATTTTTCAAACCGTCATGGTTAGCCGCTGCATGTAGATGTAGTTCAAATTTGGATTACGGTCATTAAATGGCTAGAAAATCACTTAAATGTCTTAAAAAGGTCAAATGACCCCTGAAATATTCCAAATTTTTACATGACAGTTGTATTAGTGCACGTTAACTGTAGAATTTTTTTAAGCCCATAAGAGGAAGCTATCGTCGATTCGTCATCAAACATGCATTGTTCCCTCTCGAAAGCACGAGCCTTCTAGTGAGTTCCTCCGGTTTGTGAGGGGTGTCTGTCCAAACTTTCGTCAAACAGGCCAATTTTTTTACAACATCATCTTGGTGGCATGACATTACGTCAAGCAAGGTTTCATGTGTTTCTGATCATTTTTTAATTTTTTAGAATTTAAATGGCATGGCACTCCATGCATGTGTCCAGGCCGTGACACCAATATTTTTGAAAATTCCTTCCAATTTACTGCACATGGAATTAACTCGCAAACAAGTAAACAAAAATATGATTTTTCAAACCGTTATGGTTAGCCGTTGCATGTAGATGTAGTTCAAATTTGAATTATGGTCATTAAATCGCTAGAAAATCACATAAATGTCCGAAAAAGGTCAAATGACCCCTAGAATTTTCCAATTTTTACATGACAGTTGTATTAGTGCACGTTAAATGTAGAAAAAATTTGAAGGCTGTAAGAGGAAGTTATATCCCGTTCGTCATCAAACATGCATTGTTCCCTCTCGGAACCACGAGCCTTCTAGTGAGTTGCTCCGGTTTGTGAGGGGTGTCTGTCCGAACTTTCGTCAAACAAGCCAATTTTTTTACCACATCATCTTGGTGGCATGACATTATGTCAAGCAAGGTTTCATGTGTTTCTGATAATTTTTTAGAATTTAAATGGCATGGCACTCCATGCATGTGTCCAGGCCGTGACACCAATATGTTTGAAAATTCCTTCCAATTTACTGCACATGGAATTAACTTGCACACAAGTACGCAAAAATATGATTTTTCAAACCGTTATGGTTAGCCGTTGCATGTAGATGTAGTTCAAATTTGAATTATGGTCATTAAATCACTAGAAAATCACTTAAATGACTTAAAAAGGTCAAATGACCCCTAGAATTTTCCAATTTTTCACATGACTGTTGTATTAGTGCATGTTAAATGTAGAAAAAATTTGAAGGCTGTAAGAGGAAGTTATCTCCCGTTCGTCATCAAACATGCATTGTTCCCTCTCGGAACCACGAGCTTTCTAGTGAGTTGCTCCGGTTTGTGAGGGGTGTGCGTCCAAACTATCGTCAAACATGCCAATTTTTTTACCACATCATCTTGGTGGCATGACATAACATCAAGCAAGGTTTCATGTGTTTCTTATCATTTTTTAATTTTTTGGAATTTAAATGGCATGGCACTCCATGCATGCATGTGTCTGGGCCGTGACACCAATATGTTAGAAAATTCCTTCCAATTTAGTGCACATGGAATTAACTCGCACACAAGTACAAAAATATGATTTTTCAAACCGTTATGGTTAGCCGTTGCATGTATATGTAGTTCAAATTTGAATTGTGGTCATTAAATGGCTAGAAAATCACTTAAATGTCTTAAAAATGTCAAAATACCCCTAGAATTTTCCAATTTTTCACATGACAGTTGTATTAGTGCACGTTAAATGTAGAAAAAAATTGAAGGCCGTAAGAGGAAGCTATCTCCCGTTCATCATCAAACATGCATTGTTCCTTCTCGGAATCAGCCTTCTAGTGAGTTGCTCCGGTTTATGAGGGGTGTGTGTCCAAACTTTCGTCAAATATGCCAAAAAATTTACCACATCATCTTGGTGACATGACATTACATCAAGCAAGGTTTCATGTGTTTCTGATCAATTTTTAATTTTTTGGAATTTGAATGCCATGGCACTCCATGCATGTGTCCAGGCCGTGACACCAATATGTTTGAAAATTCCTTCCAATTTACTGCACATGGAATTAACTCACACACAAGTACACAAATATGTTTTTTCAAACCGTTATGGTTAGCCGTTGCATGTAGATGTAGTTCCAATTTGAATTATGGTCATTAAATGGCTAGAAAATCACTTAAATGTCTTAAAAAGGTCAAATGATCCCTAGAATTTTCCAATTTTTCACATGACAGTTGTATTAGTGCATGTTAAATGTAGAAAAAATTTGAAGGCCATAAGAGGAAGCTATCTCCTGTTCATCATCAAACATGCATTGTTCCCTCTCTGAACCACGAGCCTTCTGGTGAATTGCTCCGGTTTGTGAGGGGTGTGTGTCCAAACTTTCGTCAAACATGCCAAATTTTTTACCACATTATCTTGGTGGCGTGACATGACATCAAGAAAGGTTTCATATGTTTCTGATCATTTTTATTTTTTTGGAATTTAAATGCCATGACACTCTATGCATCTGTCCAGGCCGTGACTCCAATATGTTTGAAAATTCCTTCCAATTTACTGCACATGGAATTAACTCACACACAAGTACACAAATATGATTTTTGAAACCGTTATGGTTAGCCGTTGCATGTTGATGTAGTTCAAATTTCAATTACGGTCATTAAATGGTTAGAAAATCACTTAAATGTCTTAAAAAGGTTAAATGACCCCTAGAATTTTCCAAATTTTCACATGACAGTTGTATTAGTGCACGTTAAATGTAGAAAAAAATTGAAGGCCGTAAGAGGAAGCTATCTCCCATTCATCATCAAACATGCATTGTTCCCTCTCGGAACCACGAGCCTTCTAGTGAGTTGCTCCGGTTTGTGAGGGGTGTGTGTCCAAACTTTCGTCAAACATGCCAAATTTTTTACCACAGCATCTTGGTGGCATGACATTACATCAAGCAAGGTTTCATGTGTTTCAGATCATTTTTTAATTTTTGGGAATTTAAATGCCATGGCACTCCATACATATGTCCAGGCCATGACACCAATATGTTTGAAAATTCCTTCCAATTTACTGCATATGGAATTAACTCGCACACAAGTACACAAATATGTTTTTTCAAACCATTATGGTTAGCCGTTGCATGTAGATGTAGTTCAAATTTGAATTACGGTCAGTAAATGGCTAGAAAATCACTTAAAATGTCTTAAAAGGTCAAAAGACCCCTGAAATTTTACAATTTTTGACATGATAGTTGTATTAGTACTACAAATTTTCTCGTACATTCAAAACACCATGCGTTGCCACTTTACTCCAAATTCGTCTTTCACAGCTAATAAAAAATATCAACAACATCACACACATTTTTTTGTAGGAACCATTTGCGATGAAAATTTGTGGGTCTATTTAAGTCTTCCTCCTTAAGCTTCGCCGGCTCCTTTGCTCCAGTGCCGGCAACCTCCGAATCCACGAATCCCGATCCCCATTCCCGCAACCCCTTCTTGCAAAGATGGCACCGTGGAAATGCTTCGTGAGGGCCCGTACAGTGGCTACGTCCTCCCCGAGCGCCACCGCCTGCACCGAAAGCGCGGCTGCCTACGCCGAGGGTGCTGCCACATCCGCATTGAGCGTGGCCGCATCCACCGAGGGGGCGTCTGCGACAGCCGACAGGGCAGCAGCAGCAGCCGAGGCGGCTGCAGCAGCTGCTGTGACAGTGGTTGTAAACGCCGAGATCACTCGAGCTGCCGTCCGTGCCGCCGATGTTGCCCTGGTCCTGGTCGAGGCCATCCACGCCAAGATCGAGGACGCACAAGCCAAGATATTCCAGGCCCCCTCAGAATCCAGCATGCAACCCACATCCGAGAAGGCGGCAATGGCCATGGAGCACCTGCTTCCTCATGAGATCGCCAAGCGGGAGCTGGAGATGCAGGAGGCGGCGGAGATCGAGAAGCGCCGGGAGGTGGAGTTGCGCGTGGCCGAGGTCGAGGTAGAGAAGTGTATGTCCATTGAGGAATCGGCGGTGGAGTACCAACGCGAGATCTGGCGTAGCCACTACTACGAGTACTACAACCTTGTGGGTGGTGCCAAGGACGAGGACGCGGTCGACTTCAGCAGGGGGGACGCGGAGTCCACCAACGGCGGCATGTCGCCAGGACAAGTCATCGACGTCTCATCTCACACCGGCGACGCATAGGCCGGCGCGGCGGCGGCTTTGGTAAAATTATGCGTACTTAGGTTTTGGTTTTAATGCGGGTCTTTTGTTAGAATAATGTTCAGGTCAACTAGCTCTGTTTAATTACTAAAATTGCTCGATTCAGTAAGTGTGGTCTGTGTGTTGTACGCTCTTTTGTGTGCCCAAATTAGCAAGCGATGTTAAATTATGCAATGACGTGGATGAGGATAGTACCCAGGGAAATTTCCACCAAATTTTGAATTATCAAACTCATCTCATGCACGTAAAGCAGAAGAATCATTTGCGATGCACACAATCATTCAAAGTGAATGGTGTCCGGCGGCACCGCGCGCAAAGATTCCCTCCACATTTCAAAATTTTTGGCCTACCGCCGAAATATCTACACCCACCCCCCTCCCCACCCCCTTTTCTCCCCGACCACAATTCACATTTCCCTTGTTTCCTCCTTCCTTCCTTCCAAAGCTATAGCGGCTTCCTTGCTTGCTTCCTCGCTCTCGCCGTCTCGCATCCTACCGCTGGGGTCGCCATGGTCTTCTTCAATGACCTCTCCAGCAGTTCCTCCTCCGACGATGAATTTTTTAGCACCCGGGTATGCATCTCTTCTCTCTCTCGGGTTATGACTTGGAATGAAGGGTTTTAACCCGACGGTCGATTTGAGTCATTTCTTCCTCTTGTAGCTTCCTAGGACCATCAGTTGCAATGAATGGAGCGGGGTGTCTGAAGATCTGCCTCCTCGTTGTCACCATTAATCTCCATGCGTGAAGCTAGTTGCGTTTGAATCTGTGGACAGTGGGAGGAAGTTTCTGGCATGTGCAGAGAAGGTTAGACCCACTTTCATTGTTACAAATCATTTGTTAGATGTGATTCAGACACTGTCACTGTGCTATGTTATTCTGGATGTTAAGACAGTGTCACATTTTGTACCTAGTATCTAAAAATGTTTCCATCTCATCAGCGGTGCCATTAGAAAATTATTTGGCACCGCTTCTGCAGTTTGTGCAGCCAACTTTGGTCCACACATCCGAGCAGCCAAGCAGTAAAATACTAAATCTTTATGGCATGACGGAACTGGGCATCGGAGCAACTAGGTGCTCCGGAGTCCGGGTCCCTGATTTTTTCCCGCTGCATTGGCTCGCCAGTGCAGGGCACCGGTGCCAAATGTAGCAACAGTTGTCTTTACACCGGTTTTGGCATACATAGTGGACAACCTTAGTGCTATTAGTTCTATGTTACTAAATTTGTGCTTGTACACACCTGTTAGTATCAATTTGCTGTCATCCAAACACTGTCACTATGCTGTTGCAGTTATATTTAGCTTCCTCATAAAATGTTCAATTTGTTATTTATAGTACATGACTAAGAACTTGTAGTGTTGTTGTAGTTAATTATAGCTTCTGATGTTTCAGAATTTGGTTGTTGTCTCAGTAGCAATTAATTCATTTGCACATTGATCTTTTTGAGAAGATATGTCATAATTAACCTGTTTCTTCAGTTTTTCAAAATATGTATTTGGTGATTTTCTATGTTGCTAGAAACCCATTTCCCCTACAATTGTTACTGATATACTTTTAAATATTATAGGATGAATGGAAGTGTTCTTACCTGGAGTGGGTTGATCAAGAGTGGCCACAGTCTTGGAAGATATGCCTAGCAAAGCTCTGGAGCATGTATGAGGAAGAGAACAGAGGTAGGCTTAGAGAAAGTGTTGTCAACGCTGAAGAATATTTGAAGATGCGGGATAAAAAGAGGAAGATGGAGAATGAGCTCAGATTTTTTTAAATTAGACTTTGCTAAGATGGTGTTGGCGAAGGAGGAGGCACTTTCCCAGTTGGCCAGTGCAAAATAGGTTCTTACTAAACTGAAAGCAGAGGTCGATAAGACGAGCCTGGATGATCTCGATTAGGGAAATGAATATATTGTTCTAATATTGTTCTTATGAAGGTGAACTAGCTATATGTTGTACTGTTTTGTTTTCAGGTAGCAATCGTACTGTGATGTTAAAATATATTTATGTGCCTGATATGAAATTGGCAAACAGTTGTTCGATATGAAATGTGAATTTGCGTAATACTGGAATTATTAATTGTAAACTAATAAACCTGCTAAATGGGTCATGGAACTTTGCAAATGGTTCTAGCAGTAAAATTGCTTGTGATGGATAGCCCAATGCCATACAGTTTTCTTCATCAAATCGTGTGTGATGTAGTTGAATAAAAGCAAACGGTTAACCAAGGCAGAGCGTGTGTGATAGTTACACCAATCACACACGAGGCTATACATAAAACTGTGTGGGATGTATATACGAACAGAAACATTTCCCCTGGATTGGCTGTGTGGGATGTACATACGAATGGAAACGTTTTCCCTGGATTAACTGTGTGGGATGTACATAAAAATGGAAACGTATTCCTTGGATTGACTGTGTGGAATGTACATAACAAACAGAAACGTTTGTTTGGGACTGACTGTGTGGGATCTACTTACGACCGGAACCGATTGGACCTGTATAACTGTATTTGATCGCTCGCCGGTCGCACACGACCTCCTTTTGCCGAGTGTGTGTGACTGGAGGGCCTATCCCCGACGGTTTCTAGGTCGTGTGGGAAGGACCCCCCTATCGCAGTCACTCACTAGGTGACGGTTCAAAACGCCATCGCGGAAAGGGGTTAAAAACCATTTGTATAGCACCTCGCTGTACCAGTGACTGCTCTTGTTTGGGAGCTCTGTGGTGGAGATGGTGCTGTGCCAACTGGAACTTGGTTACTATCTGCTGGGGTTGGGGTTAGATTGGGTGAAGCTGGTTCTTTGTCCATCGGAGTAGGGGTACAATCTGCGAGAGTCTGGGTTATGTGTGGTAGGGTTGGTTCTTGTGCATGTACAACCGGGGTGCTATCTCCACCAAGAGGTAGCACTATTTTATTTGAAGACCGTGTTTTTACTCCACTAGATACTGCCATCACCCCCTCCATTTCAAATGGCTGATAAACAAGAAAAGTAGTTGAATGTACAGACCTTGTATGAGAGACAGATGCAATAGATAGTGTGGAAAAAAGAGGGCATGAAATAGTTCACATATATATTGTTTAACTAAAAAGGATAGCATGACATAATTTCACATATATAATGCCTATCTAAACTGGATAGCATAGCATGACATAATTCAAAGATATGATGACTAACTAAACAGGATGGCATGAGATAATTATATGATGTCTTTAGTAAACAGGTTCGCATGACATAATTCACATACATGTTATCTAAGTAATCAGGATCGCCTGATATAATTCACACATGTGATATATATACTAAGCATAGGGCATTCGCAGATCTGATTTCCGAACTAAGAACATGGTGTTGAATATTGTGTATATGATGTCTAAACTATGCAATGCAAGACACCATATGCATGATATGAGCAGTATAATCGTGCCAAGTTAGAGCATACACCTTGGTGGGGGAATAGGATTGGTCATCTATCTCTGAATCCATCTCTGAGGAGCTATCGGGACCCAGCAAGAGATCTGCTTCAACAGGTAGCACTGTCTTGTCTGAAGACCTTGTTTTCACTCGAGATTTTTCCATCACCCACTCAAATGGCTGTTTCACAGGAAGAGTAGTTGAATGTACAAACATTGTCGACAAAGGGAAATGTAATGAAGAAAAGGATTGGCAAGATATAATTCAAATATATGATGTCTGGTTAAACAGGATGGCATTGCATATTTCACATATATTATGGCTGGCTAAAAGGATGAGATTGCATATTTCACATATATGATATAGAAACTAAATAGGTGGCATTACAGAACATGTCTAAACTAAGCAGATGACATATATGATGTCGAAAGTAGGTACTGCAAGGCAACATATGCATGATATGACCAACATCATCATGCCAAGTTAGAGCAAACACCTCGGGGGGTAAATAGGAGTGGTCAGCTCCGTCTGAATCAGCCTCAGAACAGATATCTTCCTCTAGATTACAATCTGGAGGGGGGAGGGTTTGCCATTGCACCCACCATGGAGCAATGTCTGCATGACATTGTATTGCCGCACAAAACTCTTCTCTTTTTTCTCTACATGTTCAGCATGACTGTGTACAATATCTGACATGCATACAAAAAAAATATAGTGAGATTATGTAAGGAGAGCATGCAGAAATTTAGAGTGATGGTAACAACCAGTGGATAGATCCAAAAATAATGATAGCAGGCTGATGATAGCTTTAATTTAATAAAAAGACAAATGATGATTGCTTTACTATTTGTTTCCCACCCAAGACGAAAGACATAGACATACCCTAGGTGAACCAGATAATAGACAGAGATACTATTCATTGCTGCCTCGATATGTGCCCGACAATCATTTTAAAACTCAAGTTTGAACATTAATTTGGACCAGACTTGGAGTCTAAGAGGTGAACAGGATGATAAAGTAGCAGGTAATATTAAGCAATGCATAACATAAGCAGAAACAAAAGAGTGCGACCTCTCTTGTGGACCCGTGTACTCCTCAGGTTCATCCGCTGAGTCGATGATGGTGATGCAGTTGCGGTGGGTGCCGGCCGCAGGGAAGGAGATCTGAGGCAGCAAAAGATGGTCAGGAGTCGTGATGTTTGGTATGGTGGATGCTTCTGTCAATGGAGCAGCTCAGGTGAGGTGGACGACATCGCGGCAGGAGCAGGACAAACCACACAAAGTTTTCTTCGACAACTATCTGTAACTAAAGTGATTCTGTAAGGGCTCCTTTGGCTTACAGGATTCTAAAAATACAGGGATAGGAAAAACACCGGAATAGGATAGGAATGCACGTGGGAAACAGATCATTTGTAAACATAGCACTTCTGTCAACTTGGGTGTTTGGTTCAGAGGTATTGGAAGAGCAGAGGAATGCAAAGAAACATGGCCAAATTAAAGTGAAACCATATGAAAGTGTGTATAGTTAGAATGTTACTCTGCCACTAATGCACTTAGTCTTGTTTTCATGCATAGGATTTTGAGAAGTAAGTCCAGGTGGATGTTTTGCTCCATTCCTTTCAACCAAATGCATGAATAATTGAATAGTAGAGTACCATAGGAAAATTTCCTATTGCTATGTTTTTCCTTCACTTTTTTCTTTGAACCGAAATAGCCCTAATGGATCGACATGAATGTAGAGCAATAAGTGATGCGACAAGTGTACAACCTCTTAGGAGTAGCCGTGTCGACCTCAGCATCATTGGGTTGGTCGCTGAAGAAGTTGCAGCGGAGGTGGCTGTCAGAGGTGTGGAGGAAGATCTCATGCGTCTGTAGACAGCGTCCAGGGTATTACTATGCTATGATGGATGGTTTCATTGTTGGAACAGCTCCGGCGAGCCATAAGACGTCGAGGCTGAAGCAGTACAAGATAGACATCCTTAATCTCAAGTGGGATTCTAATAGCATCTCCAATAGATGATGTAAATTACATTACCAAAGAGTGGTAGATGTAAAATTTACATCACCAAAAAACACCTGACTACAACAGATGAGGTAAAAACTGTTGACTCTGAACTTAACTGTGGAATCTGAATGTTACTGTCGAAACTGAACGCACTGGTAGCAGAGAGGCACTTCACATGTAGTTTAGGCCGCTCGAGCACTAGTAGTAGAGAAACAGTGATCTAAACCAACAGACGATCGACAGGGAACACAGTAGCAGATAGCAGCTAAAGCAGCAACGCGAACTTGAGCCAGAGCAGCAACTCGTGCAGCTGCAGCAGCCCGTGTACCAGCATCAGCAGCGCGAGCGAGAGCAAAAGCAGAGCATCAGCACAAGCGAGGGGAAGAGCAGAGCAGCAGAGCAGCAGCGTGAGCGAGAGCTGGAGCAACAGCAGCAACACGAGCGAGAGCCAGAGCAGCAGCAGCAGCAGCAGCAGTAGCAGCGCGAGCTAGCGAGAGCCAGAGCAGCAGCAGCAGCTCCAGCTAGTATGGACGCCGCCGCCGAGGGAGCCTCGCACTGGGGGAGAGCCGCCATGGAGATGTCACTGGCGGCGCCGACTACAAGGTAGACGCGCCATGGGGGAGCGGGATCGAGCACGGGCGCCGCTGGAAGGTCGAGTTAAGGATAAGGTGCGATGCGATGAGTGTACAACCTCTTTGGTGGCACCGAGTAGGCCTCGGCTTCGTCCAAGGAGTCGGTGAGGATGCTGCGGTTTCGGTGGAGCAGGTTAAGGCAGTGCTGTGGGGATGGAGTAGCCGCGGTAGACGAGGCGATCGTCGGAGCAGTTCCTTGGAGGTGGAGGATGGGGCTGCTGAATCGGCGGGACGACGAGGTCAACGATGGATCCTCATCCGAGGCGGTGGACGAGGGACGTCGAGTTGTTGCGGCGGACAACGTCATCGGGGAAGAGGCTCCGGCTGGGCAGCGACGGGGTGGTGGACGGCGGAGGGTGGGGTTTCACGGCTGGAGCAGAGAGGTTATGGCGGCTTGGGTTTTCGAATGGCGAAAAGGAGGTGATGGGAGGGGGGAACCATGACTTAGGGACGCGCTTGTCCAAAATGTAGGGTGTGTTACGAAAGTACCCCGATCGATTTGAACTAGCGGCCCTTTCGACTCAGGGTTAGAAGGGGGATTTCGCGTGTCGGGATTTGGCAGCTGGAGGGAGTTTTCGGGCGCGTTGTAATTTTGCGATAGCAAAGCGCGGGTTGTGAAGGCGCGAGTTTTCGGAGCACAAAGAGACAAAGCGATATCTGAATTTTTGGGATAACAAGGCGCAGGGTTGAAATTTCGGGACAAGCCTAACATGTAATAATGTACGTACCAAATCAATTCGCACTTCCCTCGATGAAAAAACAAGAACAAAAACTATTCGCACCACACAAAGGGAGAGTCTTGTCCCGTTTTACTGTACAAATTCTATTCAAAACTATGGATCCATGTTATGTCCAATTAAATTTTTTCGCAACTTGTATAATACATGTAACCTACTCATACGAACATTTTAGTGCATTCCAAATGTATATACTACCGCTGCAATTCGAACTAAATTTGAATCCATTTCTCTATTTGAATAAGAATCTACAATCATGATTTTTGCCAGGTTAAACCATCATCTGTATATTATGTTAACAACACACCACATGATTACTATAGAGTTAGATATAAACTATGTGTACTATATGAACTCGAATTCAAAATTTTGAATCCACTTGATGTTGATTCCAAATAATAGTACATTTGAAGTGCTAGCTAGATGTTCGTAGTCTAAACCATGTTTCATATGTATACTGTGTTTATCACACAATGTATAGTGCCCCGCCCCCTACATTATCACAAGTATTTAGCCATGAGCTGCAAAATGCCACACATTATCACAAATTCAAATAAATTGTTATATAGTATAACATGTTCATAACCACACCATGTGTATCACCATTATAACCATACATGTGTGGGATTAGAACACTATGATCTCTTATTCAAATATCTGAATCCACTTCTATAAAAAATATGATCTCTGTTAGTCTTTTACACCCACACAATCCTCTTCTCTTTGTAGCTAGTGCTAACTTTCTCTCGTGCATGCACCCGCCCGCCTCCCTCTCACCCTCCCTCGGCATTCTATCCATCGCGCACATTCGTTATTTCTCTTTAGGTCATTCACCCATGGTGTGTGTAGGCCCTCCAACGCCTTCTTTCCGGCGCACACCGATCGATATACCTCTCTAGCCAGGCGTGCCTACCACAAACACACGCTTTCCCTCTTCTCTGCTCCTCCTCCATGCCCCCTCTGTCTAATATGGTTCCACGTACATGCACACTCCTGCCCCTCATTTCATCGATCTCATACTCACACACTCCTCCCCCCTCGATATAGTAGGCCTCTTGCACCACCTCCTAGCCGCATCCCTCTCTCTCTCTCTCTCTATCCGTCTCTCCGGGCCTTATTTGCTTCTAACACATGCAAGCATGTGTACCGATCGATCTTCCTATGTATAGCTAGGTCGACTATAACTCTTTTTCCCCACACACTAATCGACGTACCTCACAAGTTATGTCTCTCCCTTTGTCCGACACACGACGATTGATCATCCTATGTAGTTATGTCTGCTTACCACATCCATATCGTCCCCCCTCATCATCCGTGCATGCCTCCCGACCCGTCTCTCACACGCACGTGCACGGACAGGCAGGCATCCCCTCTCTTATTGATATTGCAGTCGTACCCTTCGTTTGTCTAGCAGGCCTCTCCGACCATTTGTGAGAAGCAACTCCACCACCAACCCTCCGACACTCTAGCTCTGTCTATCTCCCAACATTATTCCTCTCCTACACATATGCATGGATGCCACTCGATCTCCCTCAATCCATAGCTAGGTCCCTCTCCTTCTCCACACATATACCAGTCAATCTACCTCTCTATAGTTAGGTCTCTGCCCCCCTGCCCGCCCCCCACCCCCACACCGATAGTCAAACGCTGTAGGTAGGTATCCATGCCATAGAGACAAGCCGCACCTCTCCCCTCTCATGTTCCAGTAGGCCGCCCGGCCACCCTATATCTTTGACATGGGCACACACCAATTCGATGGCACTCTTTATCGATCGCGCACCCACACACTTAATCCCTCTCTTCGATTCTATCGATATCTCACGCCGATGATCCCTCCACTCTCTTCTCATGGATCGGCCCCTCTATATATGATATATCCAGGCCTCTGTTTCACACACATTGCATATGTTACTTCGCACGTGATGACCCACAAGTATAGGGGATCAATCGTAGTCCTTTCGATAAGTAAGAGTGTCGAACCCAACGAGGAGTAGATGGAAATGACAAGTGGTTTTCAGCAAGGTATTTTCTGCAAGCACTGAAATAGTCGGTGACAAGTAGTTTGATAGCAAGATAATTTGTGACGAGCAAGTAACGGTAATGGTAAATAAAGTGAAGCAAGGTAGCCCAATCCTTTTGTGGCAAAGGACAGGCCAAAACGGTCTCTTATGATAAGCAAAGCATTCTTGAGGGTACACGGGAATTTCACCATATCACTTTCATCATGTTGGTTTGATTCATGTTCGCTACTTTGATAATTTGATATGTGGGTGGACTGGTGCTTAGGTGCTGTTCTTACTTGAACAAACCTCCTACTTATGATTAACCCACTCGCAAGCATCTGCAACTATGAGAAAAGTATTAAGATAAAATCTAACCATAGCATTAAACTTTCGGATCCAAATCGGTCCCTTACGAAGTAGCGCATAAACTAGGGTTTAAGCTTCTGTCACTCTAGCAACCCATCATCTAATAACTACTCCACAATGCATTCCCTTAGTCCCAAATATGGTGAAGTGCCATGTAGTTGACGTTCACATGACACCACTAAGGGAATCACAACATACATATCATCAAAATATCGAACACATATCAAGTTCACATGATTACTTTCAACATGACTTCTCCCATGACCTCAAGAACAAAAGTAACTACTCACAAATAATAATCATGCTCAAGATCAGAGGGGTATTAAATAGCATAATGGATCTGAACATATAATCTTCCACCAAATAAACCATATAGTAATCAACTACAAGATGTAATCAACACTACTAGTCACCCACAGGTACCAATCTAAGAGTCCGGTACAAAGATTGAACACAAGAGATGAACTCGGGTTTGAGAGTAGATGGTGCTATTGAAGATGTTGATGGAGATTGCCCTCCCAAAGATGAGAGGGTTATTGGTGATGATGATGGCGATGATTTCCCCCTCCGGGAGGGAAGTTCCCCCGGTGGAATCACTCCGCTGGAGGGCAAAAGTGCTCCTGCCCAAGTTCCGCCTCGAGACGGCGGCACTTCATCCCGAAAGTCCCCCTTGTTTTTTTCTAGGTCAAAATGACCTATATACCAGAAGATTGGCACCGGAGGTGGGCCGTGCTAGGCACAACCCACCAGGGCACCCCTGGGGGCCCAAGCGCGCCCTGGTGTCTTGTGCTCACCAGGGTGGCCCCCTGCAGTAGTTATTTGCTCCAATATTTTTTATATATTCCAAAATAATTCTTCGTAAATTTTTAGCTCATTTGGAGATGTGCAGAATAGGTAACTATGACGTAGCTTTTTCAGGTCCAAAATTCCAGCTGCTGGCATTCCCCCTCTTTGTGTAAACCTTGCATATTATGAGAGAAAAGGCATTAGAGTTACACCAAAAAGCATTATTATGCGTAAAAACATTATAAATAACAGTAAGAAAACATGATGGAAAATCGACGTATCAACTCCCCCAAGCTTAGACCTCGCTTTTCCTCAAGGGAAAAACCAAAATCGAAAACATGCCCACATGCTTAGAGAGAGAGAGAGAGGTGTCGATAAAAACAAAATACGGACATAGAAGCATCATGTTTATTATTATAACAGCAAAGAACTTTAACATAAAACTTTATCACATAACTTTTATCATATAACTTCTCATGAACAAGTAACATTTCATCACAACATGGAAGTATAAAGCATAAATCTTATTGAAAACCAACAAACTATGTTCTCAGTCAACTTTGCAAGTACAATTCATCATATTTTCTGGAAGGGTCACGTATCGGAGCCTTTAGGCAAGTCCACATACTCAACCATCATTTAACCTTCTATGATTGCTAACACTCATAGCATACCCACGAACAAAAAGTTTCAACCAGACACATAGAAAGATAGGGGATTATAGGTTCGCCTCCCAACTTATTCACCTCAAGGGTGATGTCAACAATAATAACTCATGCTCACTCATATCCAACTGGATATTTGTGCCTAGATCTTTCCTCACCACATGATGCTTGCAAAAAGAGAAAATAAAAAGGAATAGGGAAGAATACTTTGACTCTTACATAAAAGTAAATGCATAAAAGTAAAAGATAGGCCCTTCGCAGAGGGAATCAGTGGTTGCCGTGCGCTTTTTGTTTGTATGCCAAATCTCTTAATGCAAAAGAACGTCACGTTATATTGCCCCTTATGATAGCAACTTTTATTATGTAGTTCGTCGCTTTTCTTACTTTGCCATCACAAGTTCGTACAACGCTCAATTTTCTCTTACACTAAATGATCCAACACATTTGGAAGCAATTTTTATTGCCTTATTGCACCAATGACAACTTACTTGAAGGATCTTACTCAATCCATAGGTAGGTATGGTGGACTCTCAAAATAAGATTTTGGGTTTAAGGGTTTTGGATGCACAAGTAGTATCTCTACTTAGTGCGGAGTTTTTGGCTAGTAAAGATATTGAGGAAGCACCACATGTTGAAGGATCTATGACAATTTAACTTCTATGTGAATATGAACAAACATAAATCATTACGTTGTCTTCCTTGTCCAACGTCAACAATTTTGACACATAATATTTAATGGGGGCTCACAATCATAAAAGATGCCGAAGATAGTGTATTTGCATGTGAATCTTCTCTTTCCTTATTAATTCTTTCATGAATTGCACCATTGACCAATGCTATGCAATGTTGGGGATATCGCTTATCGGGAACTTATCGGTCGACCCATGATAAGGGGTAAATCAGCCATTTTATCGGCATATCCGCCAATTTATCGCCATATCGGCTGATTTATCGGCCGATTTATCTTATCGGTCAGACAACGGTAAGCGATAAATCGGCCGATTTATCGGAATATCGGAAGATATCTTGAACAGTGATGCTATGTTTGTCAATCTTCAATAAATTTTACCACTTATACTTTTCCTTATGTGATGTCATTACTTACCATAAGATTAGCATGTGATCTTTTTCATTTATTTTCCTTTCTTTTTATTGGAACAAAAGTGTAAAGAAACAAAACTCAAACTACTCTTTATTATATATCTCGCACACGATTACATAGATAGATCACTAAGCAAGCACTCGAAAAGAAAGGATCGAACTAAACTTTTATTCAACTAAATCATAGGATAACTAAAGATCAAACTAAAATAGATAAAGGCAAAGATAGTGGTGGTGATACATTACCGGGGCACCTCCCCCAAGCTTGGCACACGCCAAGGGGAGTGCCCATACCATGAACTCAAGTCTCCTTTGTTGGCGAAGATGATGATGGTGTTGGTGATGAAGTATGAGTGTTCCTCAGCTTACGCTTGAGGATGGAATTTTCCTCCCTCAAGTCATCGATCTCCTACTCAATCTTTAATATCTTTTTGCATAATTCCTGTTTATTTTCCTGCAAGAGATAAAAAGGTATAAACTAGATCTTAGGTTTCTTTGCTTTATTAGGGAGACTTGACTTCTTAAATTCCACGTGCATGTCCCCAGGTTGGGGTAATGGAACTTCATCTTCATCTGAGCTTGTCTCTTCTTTCCCTTTCGGATCATAGTCTTCTTCTTCCTCCGTGGTCCAACCATAATGTTCCACATCTCCATAAACCTTGGGGTTTGCAATGTAATCAGCAACATAGCTCTCACCCTCCGAGTTCTGAGACGACATATTTTCACATCTGCCAGAAAAATAGCACTAAGGAAGAATAGAATATTTCTCCGTGATACGGTGGTCAATACGTTCGGGGGGGGGTATATACAGATTTTTTATCTTGGGAAACAAGAAAACGAGAGGAAAACGGAATCGGGAAGGTTCCCGAGGTGGGCACAACCCACCTGGGCGCGCCAGGCAAGCCAGACGCACCCTGGTGTCTTGTGCCCTCCTCGGTTGCCTTCCTGGTTGTTTCTTATTTTCCTAATTTTTGTAATATTCCAAAACTGACAAAAAATATTTTTGCGGATTTTTCGGAGTCCGTTTACTTACCGTATCACGTACCTCCTCGTTTTTAGTCTTCTAGAGTGTTCCGGAAGGTTTCTGCTATGTGTTCCTCTGGTGTAATGGTTTGAATAATATTGCTTTCAACATTAATAGGCGTACCTGAGATATAGTGTTTACTTCTTTGCCCATTAACCACCTTCGGGTTAGTACCTTTGGCATTATTAATTTTGATAGCTCTAGAGCGATAAACCTCCTCGATAATATATGGTCCTTCCCATTTAGAGAGAAGTTTTCCTGCAAAGAATCTAAAACGAGAGTTGTACAAAAGAACGTATTCTCCAACTTTGAATTCCGCTTTTGGATTCTTTTGTCATGCCATCTTTTAACTTTTTCTTTAAATAATTTGGCATTTTCATAAGCTTGGGTTCTCCATTCATCTAATGAGCTAATATCAAATAACCTCTTTTCACCGGCAAGTTTGAAATCATAGTTGAGTTCTTTAATTGCCCAATATGCTTTATGTTCTAACTCAAGAGGGAAATGCCAAGCTTTTCCATAAACCATTTTGTAGGGAGACATACCCATAGGGTTTTTATATGCTGTTCTGTAGGCCCAAAGTGCATCATCCAATTTCTTAGACCAATTCTTTCATGACCTGTTGACAGTTTTTTGTAATATTAGTTAATTTCTCTATTGCTAAGTTCAACTTGACCACTAGATTGAGGATGATAGGGTGATGCAATTCTATGGTTAACATCATATTTAGCAAGCATTTTACGGAAAGCACCATGAATAAAGTGTGAACCACCATCAGTCAGTAAATATCCACTACTGGGATCAGCTTCTTTGCCGTCTGCCATGGCGGACGGCAAAGGCATACATGCCGGACGGCAAAATGATTTGCCGCCAGCCAGCGGACGGCAAACAGTCCGGCTGAACGAGAGCCAGCAAAGGCCTACTTTGCCGTCTGCTTCTTGGAAACGGACGGCAAAGTATTGTGCCGTCCGCCGTCGGAGGCCAGCAGACGGCAAAGATCATGGACGGCAGTGGGGTGGGGTGAGAGCCGTTAGGGGTTTAACGGTGCTCTTTGCCGTCTGTTGACAGACGGCAAAGAGCTTAGCTCGGCCAGCACTGAGAAGCTGCCACGTGGCCAGCTATGCCGTCCGCCAGCAGACGGCAAAGATGTTTGAATCTTTGCCATCTGCTGGGGGACGGCATAGCTGGCCCTTTTTGCCAGTCCTATTTGGCACTTTGCCGTCTGCTAGCAGACGGCAAAGTGACCAAAATAGGCAACCAGTGTTCCTAGTTTCTATAGGTGGCTGCCACGTGTCCTCTTTGCCGTCTGCTAGCGGATGGCAAAGAGCTTTGTCGTCCGCTAGCGGATGGCAAAGAGCTTTGTCGTCCGCTAGCGGACGGCAAAGAGGCTATATATCCCCTGTTTTTATTTGAATCCATTTAATTTGACAGGATTTCACACACAGATATACACGCATACATATCCAACATATAACAGCATGTCCAACAACATATTTCATCAAATCCAACATATATATCCAACAACATAGTTCAACAAAGTCCAACATATCCATATATACATACATAACCAGAAACAAGTTTCCAACAACATATCCATATAGACATACATATCCAAACAAGTTTTCATAAACAAAAGGAAGCATCAGAAAAATAGTACACTCCATGAATCCAAGCTTCCTCATGTAAAGCAAATCTGCAAATTGGGAAAGATGTAAGTTAGAAGAAGAAGAAGAAGACTAGCTAGAAGAAAAGGAAGAGGAGGAAAAGAAGAAGAAGAAGAATTTATCTTCTCTTTCTTTCTCTCCTCTCCTATTATTTATCTTCTTCTTTTCTAACTAATGTAGGCAAAAATGCCATTTTTGGGCTAAGGTAGGTTAAAATGCTAAGTGTGTAGGTCAATTTAGAGCTAAGCTAGGCAAATAGGTCATTTTGGAGCTAACATAGGTTAAATGGATCATATTGGAGCTAACCTAGCTAAACTTGGTCATTTTTGAGCTAACCTAGCTAATTATGCCATTTTTGACCTAACTAAGCTTATTGTGTCATTTTAGAGGACAACAAGCTAAGTATATGACATTTATGAGGTTAGCAAGGTTATTATGCCATTTACGAATAAAAACAAGTAAGAGGAGGAAAAGAAGAAGAAGAAAAAGAAGAAGAATAAGAAAAGAAGAAGAAGAAGAAGAACTTCTTCTTCTTCTTCTTCTTTTCTTCCTATTCCTTCTTTCCTTCCTCTTCCTTGATTTTCTTCATCTTATTATGTCATTTGTGGACTAAATAGGCTAAATCATGTCAAAAATGGACTAAACAGGCTAAATAAGAAGAAAAATACCGTTATCACGGAGGTGTAGGAATGGTCGGGGCTGCGCTAGTGGCAGACGAAGGTGAAGGACCGGTCGGGGCTCCGCCATTGGCAGACGCAGAATGCTTGGTCGATGCTTGTCGGGAGCCATGCTGCACCAAAGATCATTTCCAATAATGTCTCGTTAGCATGATGCAAACTGAAATGTGAATACTAGTAACTAACGACCATTCAAATCAAACTCACCGTGGTCGCCGGAGCAATCTGGGGCATCGGCGGAGGGGGCTGACCGTTTTTCTCGCACATGGTCTACACATTTGGTTCTCACGAGTCAGTCATATTAGTTAGTAATGCGAACATTACGTGCATGATTGGGCTAATATGCACGAGAAACGTACCACGATGAGCTCGTATAGGGCCCGGTTAGACGCCTCGTTCCGGTTCCTCTCCTCCTCCAACAGCTTAGCCATCCTCTCCTCCAACTCCCTCTCCCTCTCCGCCGCCTCCCTTTTTGCCTCCTCCAAAAGCGCCTGGGTGTTCAATCTCTCTTTCTCAACCAAGGCCTGCAACACACCACTCCTCGTTAGCATTGTAATCATCGATGGACGCACATGCAATGTAATGGAGGAAAGGTGACAGAGTCCGTATAACTAACCGCCATGGCGAGCTCCGTGGGCCGTGCACGAGGCGTTATCTCAGGATCAGAGCTACTCTGCCGCTTCTTGATCTGCGGGAGAGTCCTAGGACAACGTATCAGTCCATCACCAATGGCTACAGAGCCATGGGACCTCCCACCACCAGATATCATCACCAGCTCTGTATCAAAAGGATCCTGGCTCAGGTTAAAGTCCTCCCCTTTCCTCGCCTTCCCCTCGTATCTGTACTTCACAAGCTTGTGGTGGGAGGAGATGTTGGTGAAGCTCTCTGGATGATCTAGGTCAGACTCCGTGAATGGCTTGGCCTTCTTGTACGGGGCCATATGGGCCATGCCATAGAGGTCGAACAGATTTGGCACAGGCTTCTTGTGGTGGTGCGCCTGAGAGAGAGGAACAAAATATTAGTTAAGGGCTCAAGCTAGCTTGAAGAATGATATTGCTATGTAAATAGGTCATTTTGGAGCTAAGTAAGGTTATTATGTCATTTTCGAGGAAAATAAGCTAAGTTTAGGTCATTTTCGAGGTAACCAAGATTATTATGCCATTTTTGACCAAAGTATGCTAATTATGTCATTATTGAGCTATCCAAGGTAGTTATGCCATTTTTTAGCTAACTAAAGCATATTTAGGGATTCTATAGAGCTATCTAAGGTTATAATGTCATTTTAGAGCTAATTATGTCATGAATGACTAGATAAGATTAGTTTAGGTCGTATTGAGCTTCGAAGGTAGTTATGCCATTTTTTAAACTAACTAAAGCATATTAAGTCATTTTATAGGGCTATCTAAGGTTATTTGTTATTTAGAGCTAAATATGTCATAAATGAACTAGCTAAGATTAGTTTAGGTCATTATTTAGCTATCCTAAGTAGTTATCCATTTTTAACTAAAGCATATTTAGTTATTTTATAGAGCTATCTAAGGTTATTATGTCATTTTAGAGCTCATTATGTCATAAATGAACTATCCAAGGTAGTTATGCCATTTTTTAACTAACTAAGCATATTAAGTCATTTTGGAAGGGATAAATGCTAGCATGAAGAATGAAACATGTAGCAAACCACATACCCAGTTATCCCCGTACTCAAACAGGTTGGAGCTCCCTTGATGGTGTGGCACACCTTCCATTTGGTCGGCTTATCCTTGGCCCTATGGTGTTCGACTAGCCATTGGGGAGAGCACCACGCATCCACCAACGCCTCCCAACAGTCCATCTTATCCACAAACCATCTCGGGGGCACCTAAGTGAGTCAAGAGAAATTTCAGCGCTACGCCTACGAATCAAATCAAGAAAACTAAGTTCAAGGCCTTAAGAATAGGTAATTACCTGCATGTACTTCTCCTTACTCAGAAACTTGCCGCGACACTTCTTCTTGGCCCTCCTAATACCCTTCGAGGCATAGTAGTCTCGAACGGCCTGCACCCGAGCCTCGTGCCATAAGTTCTGAAGTAGGCGCTTGCACTCGGTTTCGACAACCATAGACGTGGCCTCCTGCTCTCCCTCTGAAACCCTGTAGAAGGTCTGCAATCAAACAAGACAACACTGATTAGTACAATCACTAGGTAGTGTTGATTTTTAATTCTGTAAAGGAGAAATTACCCAAAACCGACAGAACACAATGTCGGCCACCGTCTCGCACAAGACACCGGCGACCATCTCCTCCGGCGGGGCCGGGGCAACCGAGTACAGCTCCCAGCTCAGTGCTAGCTGTGGAACCTGACCCTCACCAGGCAACGTGACCCACCCAGGGAAGTCCTCCCGGCAAAGCACACCAAGGACCTGGTTGGGCCTTCGAACACCACGGGGGTGTACCCAGCCCCTGCAGTATGAAAAGGCCAACGCATTAGATATTAATTTGAAGGAACATGAAGGCAAAAGGTTAAAAAATAGTAAATGCACTTACTTCAACCCTTTAGGCGCAATCAACCACCTCTGGTCGGGGGTCGTCGGCACGGGCGGGAGCTTTGTACAGCCACGCTTTGTAGACCTTCTTGCCCTTCTCAACCAGCTCGTCGTTGCTGTAGCTATCATATGAAAAGGTGTCCTCACTACCATCAATAGGGCCACAAGCCTCCGGAGTCCCGTGGGAAGAAGACTGTGTGATCGGAGTCTTCTGGGACGAAGACTCCGTGATCGGAGTCTTCTGGGACGAAGACTCTGGGACCGGACTCACGTGGGGCGAAAGATCGGCGACACGAGTCTGGTGGGACGAAGGATCGGCGACCCGAGTCTGGTGGGGCGAAGGATCGGCGGCCGGAGGCTCATGGACTGGAGTCCGAGATGGGTCCACGTCAGACGGAGCAGTCCTGTGGTCGGGTGAATCAGCTGAGGGTGGCGGCGAGGAAGGCATAGCAGCCTTCCTACCTCTCCCGCTGCCACGTCCACCTCTAGCAGCCTTCCTCGTCCTCCCCCGACCTCTCCCAGCCGAAGAAGAAGCGCCCGCCGCAACTGTCTGCATACTGTCTAGCAGTGCTCTCCGGAGGGGTTGGGCTGGAATAATGGAACCACCCCTCCCAGTAGGGCTCACAGGAGGCTCGGGGCGCTCTGGACCCTTGCCCACCATCCTGTCAACACAAGCAATGACAAAAAGTAAATGAATTTAGTACAACATAAAAAATTTGAATACCTGACATGAACATAATAATATGTATATAATTTAAGTGTATCATCACCATGAACATAATAAAAAATTGAATACCTCACATTACTAATATTACTCTGAATCGTCTATATATGCTCCGAGATAATTAAATGCATCATCATCATCACTATCAGTGACGTGCTCATCATCATCATCAATAAATGCATCAACATGTGGAAGGCCTCCTTTACGTAATCGTTCAAGCATTGACAGGTCATCTGCAGCAGTAACTTCTTCTTGTTCCGGCTCTTCTTTTTCCGGCTCAGGGGTGAAGTCGGATTCACTATCATTGTCTACTTCAATGTTCTGGGGTGGAGTAGAGAGGTTCTTGAAACGTTTTTTGGAAAGACGTGTTTCTTGGAAGAATTCTCCTTCGTCATATGTGTCTTGGTTAATGTGAGGTTCATAATCCTCTTCATTGGGGGGAGGTGGTCTAACACGTGGCGGCACTTCATAAACGACATCCCAAGCACTGAGATTTGGATCACTTTGACAGGCCCACGGTAGATAGAAAACTTGGGTTGCCTGTTGAGCCGTAATATAGACATCGGGAACATTCAAATGGGTGCTTTGTTTGATTTCGAATAGCCCTATATGTTCATGAGTCCTTCTAGTCTCCCTCGGCTGGAACCAATAACATCTGAAGACTACGACGTTTGGTGGGTTTTCACCATAGAATTGAAGTTCATAAATTGCTTCAACTCTTCCATAATACTCGATATCTCCTTCACCGATAGCAGAGACACAACAATTTGTAGACTTTCGGTCGGCCATAGATAGCTCTTTGCCATAGGTACGAAAGCGATACCCGTTGATGTCGTATTTGTCAAATGAACGAACCTTATAGTCAAAACCATTAGCTACTTGTCTCAATTCGGCATCCATAATCTCTGAATTAGCCTACAAGTTTAATACGAAAGGATTGTTGCATTAGTCACAAATTAGCCAAAGAAATGAAATGGTATAATGGAAATTACCGTTTTTTTGAACCAAGAGATGAAACCGGGATATTCGCCTCCTTGCTTTGCCAGAAGCTCATACTCTTCGACGGAATCCTTTTGGATCACCGCTCCATACGAGAATATGGCGACGTATCAACTACATCAAATATCCAAGAATAAGAGCAGTTCAAAGGAATTAGAAGTTGCGAAACAATGTACCGAGATCTTACTCGATGTACGGCCGCACTTCTGTTAGGTTGTTGAAGAGATACAGCGAAATGGTCCGCCATTCTTCAACATCCAACGATACTGGTTTCCAACCACTGGCTGGTGCGAGATTCCCTTTGAATAGGCTGAGGTTGGATCGACCCTTTTTAGGGTCATCAGCATTGTACCGAGGCTTCGGATTATGCAAATGACGATTTTTGGCTTCGTAGTGTGCTGTCACGAAGTTTGCCGCCTCCTCAGTGATTAATGCCTCGGCCATCGATGCTTCAATTCTACGTTTATTTTTACATTTTGCTCGAAGCGTCTTCTGCATCCTCTCAATTGAGTAGCACCAACGATTTTGCACGGCCCCCCCAATCGTGCCTCTGTCAGGAGATGCAAAATCAAGTGTTGCATTGGATTAAAGAAGCTTGGCGGAAAGATCATCTCTAACTTGCAGATCAACTCTGGCGCCAACTGTTCCATTTCTTCTAGGAGGCCAGGCGATAGTTCTTTCGCACAAAGAACCTGGAAGAAATAGCTCAGCTCTGCCAGTACTAGCCATTCATCCTCAGGGATGAAGCCACGCAACATCACCGGCATTATCCGCTCAATCCATATGTGCCAATCATGACTTTTTAGACCAAATATTTTCAATTTTTCAAGACTCGCTCCCCTCTTTAGATTTGTTGCATACCCATCGGGGAACATCAACTGCATTTTCACCCACAAAATAATTTCCTTCATAGCTGGCCTTCCATGATTGAACCATGCCTTTGGCTTCGTCCCGTTCCACTTTCCTTTCGGTTCTTGCATGTTTTGTAACGGTCTATCACATAGCTCCTCTTGATCGACTCTAGCCTTAGTATTATCCTTTGATTTCCCCTCTATGCCGAACAATGTACCAAAAATGGCTTCGGCGATATTCTTTTCAGTGTGCATCACGTTAATGTTGTGTGGGCAAAGGAGGTCTTTGAAGTAAGGCAGATCCCAGAAGCATGTCTTGTGAGTCCAGGCATGTTCCTTATTATACCCCTTGAAATACCCTGGACGCTCTGGATCTGGCTCGAGAGCGTTTAACTGATCTAGGGTCTGTTGGCCTGTCAACGCAGGTGGTGCAGAGTGTTTGACAACTCTACCTTTGATGAAGTTCTTCTTGTCTTTCCTAAACTTATGGCGAGGATCTAGAAACGGTCTAAGGAAGTCGAAGCAAGTATACTTGTGCCCTGCCGTCAGCCAACGAAACTCAAGAGCTCCCTTCCATGTGGGGCACGGGAACCTTCCATGCACACACCAGCCAACGAATAGCGCATACGCCGGCAAGTCATGCGTCGAGTACATGTACCAGGCACGCATTATGAAGTTCTGTTTGCTAAAGGTGTCGTATGTCTTGAACCCATTATCCCAAGCTTCTTGAAATTCGTCCTTAAGCGGCTGCATGTACACATTCATATTCTTCCCCGGATAGTTGGGCCCTAGAATTATCAACGTCAGGAAAATGTTCTTTCTTTGCATAATCTGCCCGGGGGGGGGGGAGATTGAGTGGAATGACAAACACGGGCCAACAACTGTATTGGGCTGCCGTCTGACCAAACACACTGAACCCATCCGTGCTGACGGCGACTCGAGGATGCCTTGGATCTGCCGTTCTTTCCTTATGTAATGCATCGAAGCGCTTCCACGCTTCACCATCCGATGTGTGCACCATCATCACATTCCCATCTGCATCTAGTTCGGTTCTTTTGCCCGTTTTGTGCCATGTCATCTGTCTGGCTGTCTCTTTGACCATGAAAAGTCGTTGAAGTCTTGGTACGATTGGCATATACCGAAGAACATTAACGGGTATTTTGGTCTGCGTCTTCTTACCCATACTGTTGTCTACCACAACATACCTGGAAGACTTACAAATGGGACAATAGTTCAAGTCCTCATACTGAAGCCTAAATAAGACACATCCTTTCTCACAGGCATGTATCTTCTCATAGGGCATCTTAAGAGCACGGAGGATTTTGTCTGACTGGTACAGGTTTGGAGGTAGCACATGGCCTTTGGGTAGAAATCGTCCGAATACTGTCATCATCGCGTCGTAGCATTCTCTGCCCAAGTTGAATTGAGCCTTCAAAGCCATTATTTTTGAGATGGCATCCAGCTGACAAAGCTCAGTGTGCTCGTGGAGAGGACATTTTGAGGACTCCAACATTTCAGTGAAGGCCTTTGCAGATTCCTCCATCTCCTCGTCCGAGTCCCGAGCATCGTCAAAGTCTTGCACCATGTCTTCCATCCCGGTACCATGCTCGTCGGTGCGTCGACGAACCACCTCGGCTCTGGCATGTTGGGCAGACTCACCATGTAATGTCCAGACCCTGTAACCAGGCGTAAAACCAAACTTCTGCAGGTCTTTACTCATTTCAAGCTCGTCCCTCATTTTATAGTTGTCGCACCGGACACAGGGGCACCAGCTTAATTTCTGGCCATTTGCAAATGCGGCTCTAACAAACCCCTTGGTTTTTGTTAACCATTCCTCGGTCCAAACTTTCTGACTAGTGTAACCGGTGTACATCCACGCATGATCACTCATATTGACTTCCTACTGGACACACAAGAAATATATACATAATTAAGCAAACCATATCCATCAGTTAATGGAGTTTGTCAGTTTTATTACGTCCATGCAACCTACACGCTAATAGGTAAAGATATGTCCTAATCCCACCCGAGTATGTGTAGATTGGGTTCGTTTTCCCATGCTCTGCTCCGGATCCGACGCAAAATTTCGGCAGCACCTCCCCGCTGTTCTCCTGATACATGTCTCGGCAATAAGCAGAGAGGATGTGTACCCGGAGAACAACAGGGAGGCATTGACGAAATTCTGCATCGGATCCGGAGCAGAGCATATGGGAAAACGAACCCAATCTACACATACTCGGGCTGTCCATGGATAACATTGGACAATTCGAAAGAATCACGATTATAAATATGCAAATGCATGCATATTTATAGATGTAACCCTTTCGAACGGGAGACGCATAGTGGTTACGCATACTGATGATTGACACCTATAGCTAGCAAGTTTCATTGGCACGAAGACCGGAACAGAGCAAATGAAGGGGGAGGAGATGTCATTTGTGCTCACCAATGAACACAGGGGCGGAGCTCGTCGAACGCACAAGGAGGTCGTCAAACAGCACACCCTCACAGCGACGAAACAACTGCACATTTAAATACACCCGATCAACACAAATATATATGATGTTTTGCATAACAAAATCAAAAAATATACGACCTAACTCATAATTCACAAATATATGACCCCGTTGGGGTCGAGGTCGGGGTCGGGGTCGGGGTGTGGTGTGGTGTGTGGTGTAAGGGTGTAGGTGTGGTGTATGGGTGTGTGGGGTAGGGGGAAGGGGTAGGGTAGGGGTGAAGGGGTGTAGTGTAGGGGTAGGGCCTGGTCTGTAAGGAGCGCTGTGTGTAGGGGTAGGGGGGTAGGGGAGTGGGTAGGGTTTTTTGGTGTAGGGGTGGTGTAAGGGGGTAGGGCGGCCTAGTGGATTTGTAAGCGGTGAGCAGGCGGGTGTGACCTTTACCCTAGCTACTTCTGTTTTACCCGCGGGGGTAACTGGGGTTTGGGTACGGGGGATTAGCCCCCCTGTAGTATACGTCATTTAGTTTTCAGTGCAGAGGCAGGGTCTGAATGTGCATTAGGGAGTCAATTCAAGTATGAGATGCTTGTTATTGACGTATGTAGCCGGTGTGGAGATTAGTTTGCGTTTAAGTGTAAGTATGAGAGTTATTTTAGGGCGTAGGTGCGGCGGGAAGAATAAGTGGAGACAGAGTTGGGAGGAGTATAGGCGAATAAGGAATGCTGCAAGAGGTATAAGGGAATCAAAGAAGACAGAATAATATGAGTATTATGATGCGGATTATTCTAGGATGGATAGATAGAGGGGATGATTATGGGGCGGGTAGTATAGGGATGTGAGGCGGCTTAGTTCTATCTTCTTCTTACCTTCTTCGTATGAGTGTATTATGTGCTTAGTTTATGCTCTCCGCTCCTTCTTCCTCCCTCCTCCTCCTTCACTCTTCTTCTAAACTAAAACTAAAACTAATCTAAAATAAACTAAACTAAAATAAACTAAAACTAAAACTAAACTAAACTGAAACTAAAATAAACTAAAAAACAACACTAAAACTATAAACATAACTAAAACAGAAACTGAACTAAAAGAAAACTAAAAAATAAACTAAAAAAAAAGGGGGAAGAAACTCACCTGCAGGGGATCGCCGTGGAGGAGGCGCGGGGCGGCCGGTGGATGGGACAGTGGAGAGGTGGAGGAAGGGGGACGGTGGGAGGGGATGGAGCAGGCGGAGGCCGGAGCGGGGAGGGGGAGGGAGAGAGGGGAGGGGGGGGGGGTGGAAGGGGGCAAAGTGGCAGACGTGGAGGGGAGCGGGGGGCGGGGGGGCGGTGGAGGTCGGGCGCCGCAGGGGAGGGGTGCGGGGAGAGGGGTGAGGGGGAGACGGGCAAGGGGGCGGCGTGGTGGGTAGGGGGAGACTGGGGAGAGGGGAGGGGGGGGTGGGGGTGGGGCGTGCGGTGGGGTGGATGGGGGGGGCGGCGGCGGGTGGTTGGGGGCGTCGGTGGGTGGCTGGTGGCGGGGGCGGCGGCGGGTGGCGGTGGTCGTCGGGGAGAGAAGACAAAAACAGAGGGGGTGCTCGGCCGTTAGTTAGGTCAACTCTTTGCCGTCCGCGCTCCTTTGCCGTCTGCTAGCAGACGGTAAAGAGGGGGGCCGTTAGGTTTTTCCTAAGCAGCTCGTTAGTGGGCCCACCTCTCTCTTTGCCGTCCGCCAGCTGACGGCAAAGATTCTTTGCCGTCCGCTAGTAGACGGCAAAGAAATGGCTGATGGCAAAGAAGGTCTTTGCCATCAGCCATTTCTTTGCCGTCCGTTTTATGTAAGCGGATGGCAAAGACCTTCTTTGCTGTCAGCCAGCAGACGGCAAAGAATTGGCAGACGGCAAATAAGCTAATTCCAGTAGAGATCTAGGGACTCCAAACCTCGGGAAAATAACTTCTTTAAGCATTTTAATGGAAGTGTTATGATCAGCACTACTAGTTGGAATAGCTTCTACCCACTTAGTAACATAATTAACAGCAACCAAAATATGTGTATACCAATTGGAGGAAGGAAAAGGTCCCATATAATCAAATCCCCAAACATCAAATGGCTCAACAGCAAGTGAATAATTCATAGGCATTTCTTGACTCTTACCAATATTACCAATTCTTTGACATTCATCACAAGATAAAACAAACTTACGGGCATCCTTGAAGAGAGTAGGTTAATAAAAACCAGATTGCAATACCTTATGAGCAGTTCTATCTCCCGCATGATGCCCTCCATAAGCATCGGAGTGATACTTCCATAGGATTTGTTCCTGTTCATGCTCAGGTACACAACGTCTAATAATACCATCTACTCCTTCTTTATAAAGATGTGGGTCATCCCAAAATTAATTTCTTAAATCATAGAATAAGTTTTACTTTTGTTGGTATGTGAAACTAGGTGGTATGTATTTAGCAACAATATAATTAGCATAGTCAGCATACCAAGGAGTATTATGAGAAACATTTATTGCAGCTAATTGTTCATCAGGAAAACTATCATCAATAGGTAGTGGGTCATCAAGAAAATTCTCTAACCTAGACAAGTTAGCAGCTACGGGGTTCTCAGCTCCCTTTCTATCATTAATATGTAAATCAAATTCTTGTAGCAAAAGAACCCACCTAATGAGACTAGGTTTAGCATCTTTCTTTTCCATAAGATATTTAATAGCAGCATGATCAGTGTGAACAATTACTTTGGAATCAACAATATAAGATCTGAATTTGTCACAAGCAAACACAACTGCTAAAAATTCTTTTTCAGTAGTAGCATAATTTCTTTGGGCACTATCTAGAGTTTTGCTAGCATAATGAATAACATTTAATTTCTTATCAACTCTTTGTCCTAGAACAACACCAACATCATAATCACTAGCATCACACATAATTTCAAAATGCAAGTTCCAATCAGGTGGTTGAACAATAGGTGCATAAGTTAAGGCTTTCTTAAGTGTTTCAAAGGATTCTACACAATCATCATCAAAAACAAATGGAACATCCTTTTGTAAAAGATTTGTAAGAGGCCTAGAAATTTTAGAGAAGTCTTTAATAAACCTCCTATAGAATCCAGCAGGACCAAGGAAACTATGAATTCCTTTAATATCTTTAGGACATGACATTTTCTCAATTGCATCAACTTTAATTAGCTTTATCCACATCAATACCTCGTTCTGAAATTGTATGCCCCAAGACAATACCTTCATTAACCATGAAGTGACACTTCTCCCAATTCAAGAGAAGATTAGTTTGCTCACATCTCTGCAAAACTCGATCAAGGTTGCTCAAGCAATCATCAAAAGAAGTTCCATAAACAGAAAAATCATGCATGAAAACCTCAACAATCTTTTCACAAAAATCAGAGAATATAGCAGTCATACATCTTTGAAAGGTAGCAGGTGCATTGCAAAAACCGAATGGCATACATCTATAAGCATAAGTTCCAAAAGGGCAAGTAAGGTTGTTTTCTCTTGATCAGGATGTGACACGGGTATTTGAGAAAAACCAGAATATCCATCAAGGAAGCAAAAGTGTGTGTGCTTAGATAATCTTTCCAACATTTGATCAATAAAAGGCAGAGGGTAATGATCTTTTCTAGTTGCTTTATTTAATTTTCTAAAATCAATTATCATTCCATAGCCAGTAACAATTCTTTGTGGAATAAGTTCATTTCTATCATTAGGAACAACAGTAATGCCTCCCTTCTTGGGGACACAATGAACGGGACTTACCCATCTACTATCATCTATGGGATAGATTATACCTGCTTCCAGAAGCTTTAATATTTCAGTTCTTACCACTTCTTTCATCTTAGGATTAAAACGTCGTTGATGATCAACAACGGGTTTAGCATCATGTTCCATATTAATCTTGTGCTGACAGAGAGTGGGACTAATGCCCTTAAGATCATCAAGAGTATATCTAATGGCAGCATAGTGCTTCTTCAGAATTTTCAATAATCTTTCTTCTTCATGTTTTGAAAGGTTAGCACTAATAATAACAGGATATATCTTTTTCTCATCAAGATAAGCATGTTTCAAAGTGTCAGGCAATTGCTTCAATTCAACCACAGGATCACCTTTAGGTGGAGGAGGACCTCCTAAAGTTTCAACAGGCAAATTATGTTTGAGCAGAGGTCGTTGTTCAAAGATTTTTTTTATCTATTTCATTTCTTTCATGCATATGCATATCATTTTCATGGTCTAGCAAAATTGTTCTAGTGGATCAGTAGGAGGCACGGCAATAGAAGCAAGACCAATTATTTCATCCTTACTAGGTAATTCTTTCTTATGTGGTTGTCTACTAAACTTGGAGAAATTAAACTCATGATACTCATTACCAAAGCTAACACCGATAATTTGTTTTTCACAATCTATTTTAGCATTCACGGTGTTCAGGAAAGGTCTACCAAAGATAATGGGACAACAATCGTCTTGTGGGGAACCAAGAACTAGAAAATCAGTAGGGTACTTTTTTTCCCACACAAGACTTCAACATCTCTAACAATCCCAAGTGGTGTGATGGTGTCTCTATTAGCAAGTTTAATAGTAACATCTATGTCTTGTATTTCAGCGGGTGCTATGTCATTCATAATTTCTTGGTATAAGTTAAAAGGAATAGCACTCGTGCTAGCACCTAAATCACATAAACCATGATAACAATGATCTAATATTTTAACTGAGACAACAGGCAGGCCAACAACAGGTCTATGTTTATCTTTTTCATCGGGTTTGGCAATTCTAGCAGCATCATCGCAAAAGTAAATAACATGCCCATCAATATTTTCTGCCAGGAGATCTTTAACCATAGCAACACTAGGTTCTACTTTAATTTGTTCAGCAAGTTTAGGTGCTCTAATATTACTTTTGTGAACCACAGTTGAAACCTTAGCATGTTCCTTTATCCTAACAGGGAAAGGTGATTTTTCAATATAAGCAGTAGGCACAACTGGATCAACATTGTAAATAATAGTTTCATATTTAACTATGACCGGTTCTTTAATTTCTTCTTTAATGGTGGGGTGATATTTAAACCACTTCTCCCTAGGGAGATCAACATGAGTAGCAAAGGATTCACAAAAAGAGGCTACTATCTCAGAGTCAAGTCCATATTTAGCGCTAAACTTGTGAAAAGCATCGGTATTCATAAAAGACTTAACACAATCAAATTCAAGATTAATACCTGACTCTTTACCTTCGTCGAGTTCCCAATCTTCAGAGTTGTGTTTAATTGTTTCTAAAAGATCCCACCTGAATTCAATAGTCCTCTTCATAAAAGAACCAGTACAAGAAGTATCGAGCATGAATCGATCATCTTGAGAAAGCCGAGCATAAAAATTCTGAATAATAATTTCTCTAGAGAGCTCATGATTGGGGCATGAATATAACATTGATTTAAGCCTCCCCCAAGCAAGAGCGATACTTTCTCCTTCACGAGGCCAAAAAATATATATATAATTCTGATCACGATGAACTAGATGCATAGGATAATTTTTTTGGTGAAATTCCAATTTCATTCGATTCCAGTTCCAAGATCCAATATCATCGCATAGCCTATACCATGTCAATGCTTTTCCTTTCAAAGATAAAGGGAAACCTCCTGCTTAGCTTCATCTCCGGATAAACCTGCAAGCTTAAATAATCCACAAATTTCATCCACATATATCAAGTGCATATCAGGATGTTCAGTTCCATCTCCTGCATAAGGATTATCTAGCAGTTGTTCTATCATACCCGAAGGAATTTCATAACCAATATTTTCAGTAGGTGCAGTAGGTTGAGGGGCAACTAATTGTGCTTCCGGTGGAGGTGAAGATACCCTGAACAAACCCCTCCAAGGATGGTTCTCCATAGTAACAAGTGACAATAAATTTCAGCACGTAGTAATAATTTTTTCCTTACCAAGAGCGCTTCACTCCCCGGCAACAGCGCCAGAAAAGAGTCTTGATGACCCACAAGTATAGGGGATCAATCGTAGTCCTATTGATAAGTAAGAGTGTCGAACCCAACGAGTTGCAGAAGGAAATGACAAGTGGTTTTGAGCAAGGTATTTTCTGCAAGCACTGAAATAGTCGGTAACAAGTAGTTTGATAGCAAGATAATTTGTGATGAGCAAGTTACGGTTACGGTAAATAAAGTGCAGCAAGGTAGCCCAATACT
This sequence comes from Thinopyrum elongatum, assembly GCA_011799875.1. Classification (NCBI taxonomy): domain Eukaryota; kingdom Viridiplantae; phylum Streptophyta; class Magnoliopsida; order Poales; family Poaceae; genus Thinopyrum; species Thinopyrum elongatum. The sequence continues at coordinate 616,913,917 of CM022298.1, read as the reverse complement.
TTTGTGGGAAAGGACAGGCCAAAACGGTCCCTTATGATAAGTAAAGCGTTCTTGAGGGTACACGGGAATTTCACCATATCACTTTCATCATGTTGGTTTGATTCATGTTCGCTACTTTGATAATTTGATATGTGGGTGGACCGGTGCTTAGGTGTTGTTCTTACTTGAACAAACCTCCTACTTATGATTAACCCCCTCACAAGCATCCGCAACTACGAGAAAAGTATTAAGATAAAATCTAACCATAGCATTAAACTTTTGGATCCAAATCGGTCCCTTACGAAGTAGCGCAGAAACTAGGGTTTAAGCTTCTGTCACTCTAGCAACCCATCATCTAATAACTACTCCACAATGCATTCCCTTAGGCCCAAATATGATGAAGTGCCATGTAGTCGACGTTCACATGACACCACTAAGTGAATCACAACATACATATCATCAAAATATTGAACACATATCAAGTTCACATGATTACTTGCAACATGACTTCTCCCGTGACCTCAAGAACAAAGGTAACTACTCACAAATAATAATCATGCTCAAGATCAGAGGGGTATTAAATAGCATAATGGATCTGAACATATAATCTTCCACCAAATAAACCATATAGTAATCAACTACAAGATGTATTCAACACCACTAGTCACCCACAGGTACCAATCTTAGGTTTTGGTACAAAGATTGAACACAAGAGATGAACTAGGGTTTGATAGGAGATGGTGCTGTTGAAGATGTTGATGAAGATTTCCCTCCCAAAGATGAGAGGATTGTTGGTGATGACGATGGCGATGATTTCCCCTCCGGGAGGGAATTTCCCCCGGTGGAATCGCTCCGCCGGAGGGTAAAGGTGCTGCTGCCCAAGTTCCGCCTCGAGACGGCGGCGCTTCTTGAAAGTCCCCCCTTGATTTTTTTTTCTAGGTTAAAATGACCTATATAGCAGAAGATGGGCACCGGAGGTGGGCCGTGCTGGGCACAACCCACCAGGGCGCTCCTGGGGGCCCTGGCATGCCCTGGTGTCTTGTGCTCACCAGGGTGGCCCCCTCCGGTAGTTATTTGCTCCAGTATTTTTTATATATTCCAAAATAATTCTCCGTAAATTTTCAGCTCATTTGGAGATGTGCAGAATAGGTAACTCTGGCATAGCTTTTTTAGGTCCAGAATTCCAGCTGCCGGCATTCCCCCTCTTTGTGTAAACCTTGAATATTATGAGAGAAAAGGTATTAGAATTATTCCAAAAAGCAATATTATGCATAAAAACATTATAAATAACAGTAAGAAAACATGATGCAAAATGGACGTATCAGCACGCACCATCTCTGTCACACACACCCACGTACGTGGGGTACTTGCACGTAGAGAAGAGGTGCATGCACGACGCACATACTCAGGTCTCGTTCCCGGCCACACCTGTGCGGCTACACGGTGGAGCTCATTTCTATATGAAAAGGCAGCCCACGTGATAATTTGACGCGTGTAGCGGTTGTTTACTTGAAGGAGGGTCGTGTACCATGCTTACACGAAACAAAGTTTGACTTGATGCGTTAGTATTAAATAAAGTTATATTCCTCAATGGCACGTACAGAATATAAAACGATTGTCATCGAGAAAAAAGAAATCCGCTCCACTATATACAATGGAGCCTGCCTGCCGGGGTTTGTATCTCTTTACACTATATCTCACAAAAGGCGGCAGTGGCCTCTCTCTCTCTCACCGTTGGTCATTGATCCGGCCGCATCCCATCCGCCGGCGAAAAGGGAGGATGTGTATCGTTTCTCCATTCGACGGCATCGAGGCAGCATGTCCCGATCTGCGGTACCCGTCGTTCTCTCTGACCAAGCTCCGACGCGGTAGGGCCTTTGCCACTTGCTAGCTGCCGCAGTATGGGCAGTTCTCGGCCGCCGGCGCCCTCCTAGTTACATCCCGACGACCCTCAGGTGCAGCTTCCTCCGGCCTTGCTCCATTGTCCATCTTCCCACGTTGCTGCATGTGGAAAATCCTGCATGTGGATCTTTTTTAGTTCTTTGCTTAAAACGTATCTCGGTAGGCGTACTTTCCATCTTGCAATCTCCTCCTCACACCATTTTTTATAAACCACCATGCTGCTATCTTTCCCTTACGACATGGAATATGCTTCTTTTTTGTCGGCGTATGTGTCTTCAACTGTTATTGGGCAGTAATTGTTTCATTTCTACCTCCTTTTGCAAACATGGCTATCCATTTCACGTCGTTGCTATTGCGACCTTTTGGTGAACTGCATAAATCACTTTTTTTCTTAAGCATGTTTTGTGTAGTTCTGCCAAAATGTCACACGGGCAATGTTTTTACAATTCTGTGGGACTGCAGAAAGGGGGATTGGTTTTGCTATCCTCCTCATCCAACTCCGAGCCTAATCTTCTCCAACAAGTAGTTAGTCTTAAAGAGAGATTGCAGAGGTGATCGACTTCTATTTGTGTGTGTTATCTTTCATCATCTAGTTCCACTATTATTGTAATCACACTGACTGAATATCTTTGCAGACAGGGATGGTCAACTCGATTTTAGTGGAACTGCACCAAATGATCGGATTGTGATGTCCTCCATACACCTTTTTCTTGGCTACAGAGTTGCGTGAAACTCGCTACCAACCAATGAACACCGTGGCCAGTAAATGGAGCCATGACTACAGACAACATCGATCAATTATATATTTTTCTTTATTTTTACACCTTCTCACAACTTTGTCTTCAGTTGTGATGTGAATATTGGCGCTGATCTGCGAATCATTGAGATGCATTAGCAGCCATGGTAGTTTCATTTGTATTTGATGGAATGTTGTAACGAGACAATCTTGAGGCAAGAGGACACATGAATCCTAAGTTGAAACCTTTTTTTTCGAGAACCAAAGTTGAAACCTTCATAGCATTACAGTACAATTTCATTATGCTGGAAAATTATGCGTACATATAAACAAATCCTGTAAGATTGATAGCAATCCCAGAAACCATTCAACTTCGTTTCGCCGACATGTGGGACATCCTTCATCTGGCTCCACCTGCCATGCACCAATATTGAGTGCACAATTGCAGGGGAGATTCATCTCGGTCGTTGCACTGCAGTAATAATTACTAGTGAGCAGTCAAATCACTGAGCCCCACCTTCGCCACAGTAAGTCGCTCGGACAAAGCAACCACCATTTCACTCTTCGTTGAATCCGCTGGTACTCCAGTATTCCCAGCGTAATAAGTTTCTCGGACGAAGCAACCATCACTTCACCTTTCCCACAGTAAGTACTACCTCCTTTTTTTCTTTCTAGAAACCACCACACGCGAATATTGGGCCCTATATATATACGTATGGATGAAGGGAGTAGTACTAATGGCAACGCATGCATGCGTGAGGAGTACTACAGTAAACAAGAACGGCCCTGTTTGGATACTCTAACTTAGCTAGAGGTTACAGTTAGTTTCTAGCTTATGACTAACCCTGAACTAACTCTAACCAAAGAGGTGTTTGGATGATAGGGTTAGATTTACAATAAATGCACTAGGAGAACTAGCTCCACTTAGCACCTCTTGGGTGGGATAGTTTTTTGGGTGGGTTAGATGCAACTAGCTCAAACTAGCCCTCATGTTTGGATACTTTAGGGCTATTTGTGCCCAAACCAGCTCAAACTAACTCTAACCCATGGATCCAAATAGGGCCAACGTTTTACATGCATTGGTTAATTATATCTTAATCATGGCACTTAACAATTTAATGCACAAAACAAGAATGGCTGACGGGATTAGCAGAAAGCAAAGCGCCTTTTTAGCGGGGATTTGCATCATTCTATGAAGGTGCAAAACCAAGTGTTACTACTACACCATACAAGTTCAAAACGAAAAACTGGACCCACTCACGGCATGGCGCACCTGTCTCGTTTGGTCCATCGGTCAAAGCGCTTCCTCTTCTTGGCATAACAATAGAGTACAGTAATTTTTTTAGAAGGCTCTTGGCATGTCGCTAACATGTGGGAGCGAGTGTGAGTTAACCGACCTCAATAGATGGCAAAATCGCCAGCCCGCCGCACTTTGAGAGAGACGAGAAGCGATACGGGCTAGTGGATTACTAGAGCTAGCTATCACACGGAGGCCAAGAAATATGGTGATAGCATGATGTGGGCCATGTATGATGTAACTACACTGGGCCGTCGTGTTTCGGACTCTTCCAGTCTACTAGGATGTGGAGAAGATTGGGTTGATTTTATATCAGTGAATATAAAACATTAAGAGTCCAGATGCTCCACCGCGAGGTTCCTTGCTCCTTCTCGGTCGTCAAAAAGCGTTTTTCTTCGTTTTGCCGACACATGGGACATCCAGCATCTAGGTCCATGTGTCATGCAAGAAAATGGAGTTAAGTAGTAGGAGAGAATTACCAACGGTCAAGAATGTTGGTGGAGTACGTGCACGAATCACCTGAAAAAAGGAATACGAGCACGAAGAGAAGAGGTGCAGGCACCGACGCAGGTACTCTTTGCCTCTTTCCCTAATACTCACGCGCGGGTACATGGTGAGCTCATTTCTGTATGAAGAGGCAGCTCACATGATAATTTGGCGAGTGTAGTAGTTGTTCATGGGAACCACACATGAACGAATCAAAGTTCGACCATGACGCGGTGGCGCGTTATTTATAAATTAAGTTATTCTATTCGATGGCACGTACGCAACATTATTTTCTCAATGGAACGTGAATCGTGCATGCACTGAATGACGGAGCACGGGATGGTATCCATGGACATGGTCGGCCCTTTTTGGAGACTACACTACTTTGATGTGTCCCGTTAACTCGCAAACGAGAAGAAGCTTTGCTTACTATGACCTCTCCCTCGCTCACGAGCGCGCGCGGTGGCTCGTAGGTTGAGGAGAAGCTTTTGCTTTACGATAGTGTGCTTATACAGGTAGTGGATGTGCAGTAGTTCATTCAGTGTCAGATTGCCAGAAGTATATATACTGTAGTACCATCATCATTGTTCGACTTCCGGAAGAGGCGAAGAGGCAAGCGCAAGGTCACCTACTCACAGTATAACCAGCCGTTTTTGCACAAATTTTTTTACGCACAATCTGAGTGGATTGCTCCAGTGGTCATCACACGTGAGCCAATTGATTCGCACCCTTCCATGCTCCATTTTGTCTTGCGTTACTTCCTCTGTCCAGCACGCTGACAAGTGGGCCCCATGCTCATGTATGCCAACATGGTAGTCAGCTATCATGCCCTTCCGGTGCCACATCAACGAATCCACTAGAAACAAGTCTAGACTTGTTCGGCTCAACCGCCTCCCTAGGTGTTTGGAGAGGAATTGGCCGGCGTGAGGCGGTTCTATAGGTGGGCAGGCGGCAAAAAACAGGGGAAAACACGGGAACCAGCTAGACGAGGGAGGGAAGCTTCTACATTCCCGGGGACGTGGCATTGGCCATTGGGCGGCAACAGGCGGTCATCCGGGTACGCCATAAAGGACGCGAAGAGGCATCCTATATCAGCAAGGACCAGCTTCCCTACCGATAGCTCATCTAACAGGACTTCCAAGTTAACTGTGCTGAGGCTCGAGTAGTCATTAGATGGGTGCCCAGATGGGAAGTGGCATCGATGTTAAATTAACTGATCGGATGGGTCACTGTAAAAATTTAATTGTCTTAAATGTATATAGTGCTCCGTCCTATTAGTTGAATTAACCTTGAGGTCCCTGTTTTTGTAATTTTAGACATTTTTTGTTTTTTGAACACATGTTAATTGAAGGTCTATCGCGTTACTTTTTCTTTTTTGAACACATGTTAATTGGCTTGAAAGAAGGTCTACCGCGTTACTTTTTGTTTTTTGAACACATGTTAGTTGGCTTGAAAGAAGGTATGTCGCGTTACTTCGACATGTATCCAAAAAAAGTGATATGACTTCTGTCAACTTATGTTAATTCAAGGTCTATCGCGTTACTTTTTGTTTTTTGAACACATGTTAATTGGCCTGAAAGAAGGTCTATCGTGTTAATTTTTGTTTTTTGAACACATCTTAAGTGGCTTGAAAGAAGGTCTATCGCGTTACTTTTTGTTTTTTGAACACATGTTAATTGGCTTGAAAGAAGGTCTATCGCATTACTTTTTGTTTTTTGAACACATGTTAATTGGCTTTAAAGAAGGTCTATCGCATTACTTTTTGTTTTTTGAACACATGTTAATTGGCTTGAAAGAAGGTCTATGCATTACTTTACGACATGTATCCAAAAAAAGTGATATGACTTCTGTCAACTTATAAGTCATGTTTGTCAAATTAACCTCTGGGCCTTGCAGGAGTGCTGCAATGTGTCAGCGTCAATTGCAAGATGAGCCAGCAAGCTAGTAGTAGAGTTGCCAACATGCTCAAAGTGCACGTAATATTGAGTAGAAAGAAGCATGCCCAGGAAATTAATGCGTGCTTAGGGAGGCCCTTTCTTCAAAGAGCAAGTATAATAAGGTACAGTTAGCAGGCTATAAGGACGAGGAGCGAGAAGTGATACGGGCTGCTGGATATACTATAACTAGGTGTCGCACGGAGGCCGAAGAATATGGTGAATGCGTGAGGTGGACCATGTATGATGTGTTTCGGACAATTTTGGTTACTAATAAATTGCACATGCTTTGCACGTCAATTATCATACAGAAACATATACCTAATTAAAATACACATGCCAAACCTATATATGTTTTTTCCCAATGATATAGAGATGTTGTTACACCTTATTACATGTTTTTTATTATTTAATTGCAGGTAACATTACAACCAACTTACGAAAATAATGGAAATTGGTTTTACGTGTTTATAATGGTATTATCAGTGGACTGCCTTGTAGGATAAATGATGAGGTGGATGAGAGAGACCATAAGAAAATGCATGTCTTCTCTTGATTAATAGATGATCTCTTAGCAACAATATGTCTCACCAAATATTTAGAAATATCGCGTTATCAAAGATAAGACTAAAAATAACCCACTACAACATATTTTGATGTCTCCTCTAGATTACGTGACAGGCTTAAGATAAAACTGTCTTATCAAGCACTGTGCATGCTCTAAATAGTAACAAATTAACATTTGGGTAGTCAATAATAACATGTGAGATTATGAATATATCTTTTTGCAAATATATCAGAACAAAATGTTCTTTTTCTTTTGCCGCTAAAAAAGAATGTTCAATGTAACTGATTAGCTCCATGCTGGTTTTGACTACTTTAATTTAAAAATGAACCACGTGTTTTCTTTGGTAACACGAAATTAGTAACTAAATGGAGATTGGACACCATGTCCTGCCACGTACGTAAGTCCAGCAAGAAAAATTTATTCACGTACAGGGCAGTTGTACTTCTTAAAGAAAAGTAAAGAAAAGAAATGGGGAAGCTGACTACGATAGCATGTCAAGTTGTCACTCGCAAAAAAAACATGTGAAGTTGGGAACCCACATGTTGGATGAGCATGTGCCCTGCAAGTCTCCACGGCTTCGCATGAATGTTCAGGATGGTTCACCAGATAGCGCGGTAGTTTCTGCGGTGCAGCAGGATGTGCAAGGTGGCAACAATCTGAGGGCGAAAGAGTTGATCCAATGGCTGGTTTTGTTTGGATTTGCCAACTATTGACCGTTCGATAGAGTGAATCAATGGCTTACATTCAAAGTTATTGTCACACTATAGAATGGTATAGAAATGTGGAGAGATTTGGTTGATTTTATATCGCTGAATAATATAAAATATTATGAGTGCAGACGCTCCACCGCGAGGTTCCTTGCTCCTTCTCGGTCGTCAGGAATCTATGTTCTTCCACTCTCTTTTTTTGACGTGAGCTTTGTTCATCCTTTTGCCAACACGTGGGACATCTAGCATCAAGGTGCACGTGTCATGCAAGAAAATGGAGACAAGCAGTGCGTACATGAGTGGTGCACTTCGGTGGCACGTACTACGCAATATTTTTCGTCCTTGATGGCATGTGAATCGTGCATGTACTCAATGACGGAGCACGGGATGGTAGCCATGGACATGGTCAGCCCTTTTTTGGAGAGAGTACTAAATAACTTTGATGTGTCCTATGAACTCGCAGAACGACGAGAAGCTTTGCTTACTAAGCCCTCTCCCTCACCCACACCCACACGCGCGTGGTGGCTCGCAGCACGAGGAGAAGCTTTTGCTTACAATAGTGGGCTTTATACAAACGGTGGACGTGCAGCAATTCATTCGGTGTCAGATTGCCAGAAGTATATGTACTGTAGTACCGTCATCATTGTTCAACTTCCGAAAGAGGCGAAGAGCCAAGTGCAAGGTCACCTACTCACCTTTAGTATACAATACTATAGCCAAAGTTGTGCCACCTTTTTAGAGCATGGTTAATAATATAGGCGGATCTTGCAGCAGCACATCATTTAGAGCAAGTACTCCCTCTGTTTCTTTTTTTCATTCGTAGGAACTTAAAACGCAGGGAATAGGAAAAATAAAGGATTGGAGTGGCATGTCCACTTGAATCCCATAGCATTAGCACAATGTTTGACATAGGAAAAACAAAGGAAGTGAAAAAAAAGTTGGAGTGGATGCTAGATTGCCAATGAACACATGATTTCATAGGAAAAATTCCTATAGCATTCTATCCTATGAATCAAACGACCAATGTAGGAAAATTATGAGGGGGGTCTCTCCAACAGTGTTCCTCGGCTCGCACCTAGCATCACGGGGGTCGAACTTGGAGTCATTCATCTGGTACACATGGCATCTCAGATCTGGACACAAGGTGACATAAACTGTCAAGGTCCATTTTAAGGATAATGTTGTGCTCAAAGCCGGACGTACACGGTCAAGGTCCACGGTCAAGGGGGTCAGGGCGGACACGACCTCTCACTGCGTCCGCCATTGAAGCGGCGCGCCGGCCCAGGGCGCCACCCACTGCACTCCCGGCTATACCCACTTCCTCGCCGCATTCGAACACCTACATTTAAACCCGCGTGGAATGCGAGAAACCCACTCCGGCCACACGTCCGTTCAGGAGCGGGACGCCGGCCAAGATCCTCCTTCCACCATTTTCTCCACTCTTTCGGCGGCATCCGACGAGCAGCAAGAGAAGTTCTCTGGAATAAAAGCCATCTGGGTGGCTCGCCGAGCCCGACAGTTATGAGTGAGGCAGCTCGCTGCTCCACCTACCTTGCCTAGCCCGACGGAGCCAGTTGCCGCCATAAGCCAGCGCGTGGTTCCGCAGCTGGCCGCTCCAATCCAGCTCGAGGAAGAGTGTCGAGTTGCTCCACGCCGGCTTGTCAGGGAGCACGGCGGCACCAGCATCATCGCTGCCCTCGACGTCGCCGCATCATACAGCGCCTCCAGTGCCTGCGACTACGCCATCCGCGTTGACACGCGCGTTGCCACGCCATGTAGGCAGAGAAAGAAGCCGCCGCGGATGTCAACGAGGTGACGTGGCTACGTGGCTATGCGGATGTCGATGAGGTGACGGCCAGCATGTCCCCAGCTGATGCCATCATCGAGGAGAAGTAGAACACGGGAGGCCGCCGCCGATTGTATCCCATGAAGGCCACCGCCGAGGCGACACCGGCATAAATAGCCGGTGTCTTGCACGATTCTTCTTCAGCCGGATGCTGGAGGAGGACAAAGGGATCGGTCGGCAACCATTCAGATTAGGTATATTAATTCTACCTTTAGCTCCGGACTAGCCCCGCTTATTTAATGTAAATGTAATGAAATCCGTCATGTTTATATGAAATCCGGTCGTGTTTACACGAATTTGCATCCACGTTCGCGCTCTCGGGCGAGCACTCTCCGTCGCTGGAGTGGGACGACGGACTCCATCTCTGACAACACTGCAAAGTGCGTCACCACTGTTGTGATGGCCAGGACGCGGGTACACTCATGATGGAGCGCATTTGCACACGAAAAGGCAGGTAACGTGACAATTTGAGACATCTAGTTGTCCACTTAATGTGGGGTCTGGGATCAAATGTCAGCCATACCAAGTGCGACCTGAACGCGGTGGCGCGATTATTGATCGAGCTTATTTTGACTTGTACGTGAAAAGATGGCTCCATGCGTATTCAATCTAAAACGATCGCTACGGAGAGAAAAACAATTACTACTCCACTTCGGGACATGCTTGCTAGTGTTGCTCTCTTCTTCTCACTTCTCACCCTCTCCAGATCTAAACAAGATGGCGGTGTCCACTCTCTTTGTCTCTCTCTCTCTCTTCTCTCCGATTTTCATAGATCCAGCCGGATCCCTTCCACTGGTGGTCGTCGGTGGCGAGGGAGGGAGCCGACATGCGCCATCTTCTCTGACCTGCCACCGGCGTGGGAGGTCCTCCGCACCCTTGATCCCCGCCGTCGTGTTGGCAGATCCCGCCGCCTGCCTCGCCACATCCCGCCGACCGAAGGTATAACTTCTTTTAGAACCGGCCTTGTTCTAATGGCCCAGCTCCCCATGTCGCTGCATCCCTTTTTTCATCAAGTTAGGATTGCTCCCCACGTCACTGCATCCTGCATTGGATATTCTTCTAATATTACAAAGCTCCCCATGTAGCTAGCTCCGTCGGCTTGTCGAACACTCAAACACCACCTAAATTTTTACTATTAGAGGAAAAAAGGTACTGCAGATACTGGCTAATGAACCGATCTCTTGGTTGGAAAGGAAAATAAATATGCTGCCCTGACCGGTCTCTTGGGCGAAAAAGGACAGAAAGTGGGGGGGGGTGTTGGGCTGAAAATGCAACCGAGAATGAGCACGTCTAGATTTCCCATGGTCACATAGGAAAGGTCACTAACAAGAACAAAAATTGCACTAATCCAGACATGTCGTGCATGTTTGCTGCACTCGGCAACACCTCTGCCTCACCACTTTATGCCTCGGTGGATGTAAAACTTGCTTGTGCCTCCCATGTCCCTATGCCCTTACTGTTGTTGTTAATCTAACATCACAGGTAAAATGAAACAATGCCACTGTTAATGTGATGTCGCTGTTAAGTAATGCCGATGTCAATCTATTGCCATTAATAAACTGAATCAATGCCACCACCGTTCTATGAAATTCTTCTGTCTTGATTTATTTCTCATAAAGAGTGTTTTGGGCCGTTACACTAGGTAAAATGACCAACGCGAGATGAAATAAGCTTACTCGTACATTGACTTGCTGATTGCAGTGTGGAATAAGCCTGTCATGTGTGGAGGAGCAAACAAGCACTGCAGCCGCACCGTCAACGCAAGATAAAAGAGACCGAGTCATTGATGGCCTGGCCGGCGAGTAGGGCTCGTGCAAATAGCGGTGCATTATTTTAGTGGAACTGCACAAAAAAGATATTGGGGTTACTCGGACAAATTTTCTACAGCCACACGGAAGGAATTGCGCTCATCGATTGCATAGAATTTCCTCCGTGCCATCATAGGAGATCCCAAGGTGGAAATCAACTAACCACCTATAAAAAATTATGCATAATCTTTCTCACGTAGGTCAGTATCCCCTTCGTCCAGATGATCATGTTTTGTCATGCCGAGCTATTGATATGTGCTACTGTTTTGCGACACCATTTAACTACAACGCTTTCCTATCTTTTCGCATTCAGGACAGTGAAGATGATTTCAGTGGAACTGCACAAAATGGTCTGATGTTGAGTGATCTCTATTGCCTCCTCTGTTTGCTGCAATGTGTCAGGGTAAATTGCAAGATGAGCCATCAAGCTAGCTATGGAGTTTTCAACATGCTCAAAGTGCACGCAACATTGAGCAGAAAGAAGCATGCCCAGGAAATTAATGTGTGCGTAGGGAGGCCCTTTGCTCAGAGAAGCATCGATCATTTTTTCTTTATTTCTACACCTTCTCACATCTTTGTCTTGGTTATAGTCTTGTGAATCATTTAGATGTGTAAACACGCTCAACTTAAGTGCTTGTGAATGTCAGCTAGTATGCATATTGTACCTTGTGAAGCTTAGTTTAGTGTGAATGTTGACTAGCGTGTCAACCTTTACAATCTATATTGTGGGCCTGTTATTTGACCCCTCATTTTGCCGCGCTACGACCAGTGTGAGTGTCTGCATGCAGTACCGCATCCTCTAATTTGGTGGATGCCAAGTCGGCCCGAGAAGGAGCTATAACTTCTTTTTTTTTCAAGTTGAAAAATGTTACCGATGAGGAGCCATAAGCTGGAGGCGTCTCTTTTTTTCTTTCGAATGGGCAATAAGCTAGAGAGCTGGAGAGTGTCTCTAATGGGCTGCCTCTAGTGTTAAGGCTGTCCAGTACAAAACACAGGCAGCTGACTAGGCCGATACAAAAGCCTATCCATCTTAAAGGCCATTTGTTTTTGTTTTTTGCGAGGAAAAACCCATATTTCTTGAAGAGGGGCGATCCCAGAAAAACCCTCCTTCCTCCTCGCCTCCACTTATACTGCAGCTCGCTGGACTCTCCCGCTTCCGTCGCCCCCCAATTCCACCTGCTCCCCATCTTCCTCACTCGTACAGAAAACCCCTGCTCACCTTCTTCCTCACTCATACAGAAAACGCCTGCTCCTCTTCTTCCTCGCTCCTACAGAAAACCCTAGCCCTCCTTCTTCTCCACTCGCACTGCCACTAGGCTCGTCTCTCGCTACTCTGCTCAAACCCGTGAGCTCGGTGCGATGCCCGCAAGGAAAATGGAGTTGGCTGGCCCCAGTGCCAAGAAGATGAGGCTCCCACCAGCGGCGACGCCAGTTGTACATCCCGCACCCGGCAGCGTGGGGAGAAGCGGCAACCCACCCACCAGATCTGAGGAACCCATAGAATCTCGGGTGGACCACATCAGCGATCTCCCGGACGTCATCCTTGGGGAGATCATCTCGCTTCTCCCCACCAAGGATTGCTGCCGCACCCAAGTCCTCTCAACTCGGTGGCGCCCTCTATGGCACGCCACGCCCCTTAATCTCGACTATCGTCAGCTATCTGTCATTCATGATTTTCAACTCCTTAGAGCCATCATCTCCTCCCACCAGGGCCCCGTTCAATGCCTCTGCATCCCGACACGCTACCTGCTGTCCATATCCTGCACGGTGGACGCCTGGCTGACATCCACTGAATTCAAAAAACTGCAGCAGCTTGAGTTCTACCATTACTATGAAAAATACATACCGCGACCCGAACGCCATGTATTTGTGCCCACACCACCGTTGTCCATATCGTGGTTTTCCTCCTCTCTCCAAACCCTCACCATAGCCCGGTGCCATCTACCAGACAATCTGTTACTAATGATTCGACTCCCACTGCTAAAAAGACTTTCGCTTGTGGTGGTTGATCTGTCGGAGGCCTCACTACACATCATCATCCACTCCAGTTGCCTTGCCCTAGAGCGCTTGCTGCTTGTTTTCGGATTAGAAATCCATATCCATTGTCTCCAAATAAAGTCGGCTCACCTTAAAAGCGTTGGAATTTGTTGCAAAGGACAACAGCTCATCATCGAATATGCCCCTTCACTAAAAAGGTTTCTCCTTGATAATTGTTACAAACCTTCGCAAATAACTGTCGTCTCTGCACCTAAACTTGAGACCTTGGGTGTAATTCGTGATCTGTTTAAACATCACGACATGGTGTTTGGCTCCACACTTATTCAGGTACTGTATATTATCATCTACACTTTTGTAATCACAAGTTGCATTTTTCATCTGTGCGCATAAGTTTTATATCGCTTGGAGTACACTTTGGATACTAATATTATGTTATATGCTCAATGAAGAGTTCGTCCATCGATAGCATATCAATGGTGTTGGATTCTGTCAAGATCTTATATATCAGAGTGTTCAGTATTGATCTGAACAAAATTATTGGCTTGCTGCGATGCTTTCCATGTCTAGAGAATTTGTACATAAAAGTGATTATTTCATGCACATTGAAAGCCCATATATATTGTACTAGAATTACCATTCAGCTGTCGCTCTTTCGACACTCTCTTTTTTTAGACCTTAACTGTTTTCAATCTTCATCTCTATTTAGGCACTAACTATTGGAGAAAAACATATAACCAATCGGTGGCGTAATAAGCACCGGGATTTTCTCAGTTCTCATGACATTCGTTTGAGGACAATAATGATGGAAGGATATGCATCCAACCAGGCAAACAGAAGCTTGGTCACATTCTTCCTATTGAATGCGAGGTTACTATTGTCAGTGAGGCTTAAGTTTTTCAACAAGAAATTTCTGACGGATGGATATGTTGAACAGCAAAAAAACAAGTTTCAGGTGGACAAATGGGCTTCAGAACGCGCTCGGCTTCTATTTACAACTTGTGGTCATATTCCAGTAAACTTTTTGGCACAGGATGTCGATTGTATGGATCAGACCGATCCATTTGTTTGTGACTGCCAAAAATAGTGGTTGGGTTAGATGTTATTGCCATGTTCAGTCTGGGTATTGTCTAAACCTGATGAACAATTAATCCTTGAGCTTTTGTACCGTTTGTAAGCTTGAGTTAGATGCTGTTGCCCTTTTCAACTCGGCTATGACTGTCATATTTTTTTTGAGGGGTTACTGTCATTTTTTCTTTGAAACAGCACAAATGGCTTGCCATCTCCTTTATTAAAGAGAGAAATATTGTAACAATAGGGACCCAGCAGCTCGCCTAGTTGTAGAGACGGAGCAGGTATCAACTGTGCTGTGCGGGGGCTGTGGCCCGTCTAGCCCAGGATTTTATTTAAGCACATGACGAGCGCAGTTGATATCTTTTTTCTTTCTGAAAATGGCTAGCCCAGTTCTATTTTATTTTGGACAATACCCAACCCAGGCCTACCTGCTTTTCTCAGCCCTGCTGGGCTGCAAATCTTTAAAGACAAGGAGGGATGTATTCGGCTTCCCCAGAAAATGGGCTATAAGTAGTAAGAAATGGGCTGTAAATTTTAAGAACACAGAAAACCGGCAACTAGATTCAAATTTTGTTTTTTGGGATTTCAAGATTTTAAATTTCATTGTTATTTTTGCGTGGAAAATTTTGTTCTATTTTAATTTGAAATAAAATTATTTTATAATTATTTTCATGTGACTCAAAATTTCATGATTAAAAGAGTTCGGACCCCACCAAAATATGCAAAATTTTGTTGACTTTTTTAGCAGTGGCCAACAAAAATAATATGGGCTTCAAAATATCCTTAAGAATTAGCAAATGGGCTATAAATTATTAAAAATAATGGAAAATGGGTTGTATGTTGTTTTCCACAGATTTGGAGGCTGACTTGTGGGCCTACTAGGTTCACGATGACACTGTCCTAAATTTTTTTTGGCGCTTACGCAAGGCTTTGTCAACTTAGTGAACACAGAGCAGTGACTTTTGAATGTCCATCCAACCGCCGTCATGCTTCTTCAATCCCTGATCTTCCTACTCTAGTAGCCCAAACCAACACCGGCGGGACTGCCTGCTCCCTCCTTCCGTGGCCGGCTATGCTGCCGCGTAGGCCTCACTGGCCCACCCTACTCCCACCACTGGATAGGCCATCCCTCTAGCCACCCGCACCTCCTGTTATTTTCCGGCGACGGCAGCCTCACCCCGCAACCGACCAGTCAGCCCTCGTACTCGCCTCAGCGTGGGCATCCACTGCTTTGGCTTCGCCGGCTCCGGGTTGTTCCCTTCCTGGGCCTCGCCGTCCTCCACCGCGTTGGTGCTCTCGGCGCGGCATGGTCAACATGGTCAACAAACGACATCCATCGGAAGAGGGATGTAAGTGGAGAGGCTGACAGTAGGGAACCACACAAGCAAGTGCCTCCTTATTACACAAAAAAATCATTGCTCCTACTGACAGCTGGGACCCACGGCAAAATCTTCGCATGGAAGGAAGTGCCTCCTTATTATGCGAATAAACTATTCCTCCCGATGACAACTGGGACCCAGCAGATTTGATGGCTGACTTGTGGGCCTACTAACCTGACGCATTCGCAGGGCTTTGTCAACTTAGTCAACAAATGATTCTAGAAGCTGGACCGTTGGATGTTAATCCAACAGTCGTGCTGCTTCTTCAACCTCTGATCTTCTTGCTCCAGCCGCCCAAACCAGTGCCGGCGGGACCGCCTGCTCCTGCCTCCCATGGGCGGCAGTGCTGCCACGCAGGCCTCACCGCCCCACCCTAACCCCACTGCCGGCCAGGCCTTCCCTATAATCACCCACACCCCGTGTTATTCTTCGGCGACGGCAGCCTCACACCGCGGCGGAACCAGTGAACTCTCGTACTCCCCTCCGCATGGGCATCTGATGTCGCTTGAACTATGTCGGTATTTCCCGAAAGAGGAAGGGATGATGCAGCACAGCTACGGTAGGTATTTCCCTCGGTTATGAAACCAAGGTATCAATCCAGTAGGAGAACCAAGCAACACTATGTAAACGGTACCTGCACACAAAGAACAAATACTTGCAACCCGACGATTAGGAGGGGTTGTCAATCCCTCAATGGGTAACGGTGCCAGAAATTGTCACGTGGACTGGAGAAAAATTATGATAGACTGGATAAATAGATCTCGCGGAAACGCGAGATAAAATAAATAACAAAAAATTGCAGCAAGGTATTTTTGGGTTTTTGGAATTATAGATCTGAAAATAAAAGTGGCAAATAATAGATCGGAAAGCAAATATGATAAAGAATAGAGCCGGGGGTCGTAGATTTCAATAGTGGCTTCTCTCGAAAAAAATAGCATACGGCGGGTAAACAAATTACTGTTGGGCAATTGATTGAACTTCAAATAATTATGACGATATCCAGGCAATGATCATTATATTGGCATCACGTCCAAGATTAGTAGACCGACTCCTGCCTGCATCTACTACTATTACTCCACACATCGACCGCTATCCAGCATGCATCTAGTGTATTAAGTTCATGGAGAAACGGAGTAATGCAATAAGAACGATGACATGATCTAGACAAGATCTATTCATGTAGGAATAGACCCCATCTTGTTATCCTTAATAGCAACGATACATACGTGTCATGTCCCCTTCTGTCACTGGGATTGAGCACCATAAGATCGAACCCATCACAAAGCACCTCTTCCTATGGCAAGAAAAATTGATCTAGTTGGCCTAACTAAACCAAATATTCGAAGAAGAAATACGAGGCTATAAGAAATCATGCATATAAGAGATCAAAGAAACTCAAATAACTTTCATGGATAAAAATAGATCTGATCATAAACTCAAAGTTCAGCGGATCCCAACAAACACACTGCAAAAAAGTTACATCAAATAGATCTCCAAGAGACCATTGTATTGAGAATCAAAAGAGAGAGAGGAAGCCATCTAGCTACTAACTACGAACCCAAAGGTCTACAATGAACTACTCACGCATCATCGGAGAGGCACCAATGAGGATGATGAACCCCTCCGTGATTGTGTCTAGATTGGATCTGGTGTTTCTGGAACTTGCGGCCGCTGGAATTGTGTTTCGTCGACTCCCCTAGGGTTTTTGGAATATTGGGGTATTTATAGAGAAAAGAGGCGGTGCGAGAGGCCACCGAGGTGGGCACAACCCACCAGGGCACGCCTGGGCCCCCAGGCACGCCCAGGTGGGTTGTGCCCCCTCGGGGCACCCCTCTGGTACTTCTTTGGCCCAAGTTGTTCCTTCTGGTCCAGAAAAAATCTCCAAAAAGTTTCGCTGCATTTGGACTCCGTTTGGTATTGATTTTGTGCGAAGTAAAAAACAAGCAAAAAACAACAACTGGCACTGGGCACTATGTTAATAGGTTAGTCCCAAAAAATGATATAAAGTTGCTATAAAATGATTGTAAAACATCCAAGAATGATAATATAACAGCATGGAACAAGCAAAAATTATAGATACGTTGGAGACGTATCAGCATCCCCAAGCTGAATTCCTACTCGTCCTCGAGTAGGTAAATGATAAAAACAGAATTTTTGATGTGGAATGTTGCCTAACATGTTCATCACATTTTCTTTTTTCTTGTAGCATGGACATTTGGACTTTTATATGATTCAAATCAATAGTCTAGTTTTGACTTGAAGATTTCAATACTCAAGCATATCAACAAGCAGCCATGTCTTTCAAAATATCAACACTAAAGCAAGTTATCCCTAGCCCATTATGCTCAATCATTGATCCATTCATGAAACACACTCACATATTAGCTATACCCAATGCTCAAGTACGATCATAGTGCCCCTTAGTTGTTGCTTTATAAGAGCAGATGGAGACTCAAATAAAAGAAAAATTGCATAAAGTAAATAAAAAGCCCCTTCGCAGAGGGAAGTAGGGATTTGTAGAGGTGTCAGAGCTCAAAGCGAAAAAGATAGAGATAAAACATTTTGGGTGGCATGCTTTTCCTGTCAACGAAAATGATCGAGTAGTTCCCAATACTTTCCATGCTAGATATATCATAGGCGGTTCCCAAACAGAAAATAAAGTTTATTCCTTTTTCCACCATACTTTCACATTCGACGGCTAGCCGTATCCACGGGTGCCGTCCATACCAACACTTTCCAAGGAATTTGCTATTTAACAACATAAAGTAAATTCATTTTTTCATTTCGGGACTGGGCATCCCTAATACCTTTGCCGTACTCTCGTGCAATGACAAGTGAATACACACTCATCTTGGGAATAACACATCTAGCATGGAAAAATATCAGCCACCCCCTACCGTCTCATGAGCGGTATGAGCACACAAAAAGGAAATTTATTTTGAAAATTAGAGATGGCACATACAAATTTGCTTAGAATGGCACGAAAATACCGCATATAGGTAGGTATAGTGGACTCATATGGCAAAACTGGGTTTAAGGATTTTGGATGCACAAGTAGTATTCCTACTTAGTACAAGTGAAGGCTAGCAAAAAGATTGAGAAGCATCCAACCAAGAAACGAAAAATCTCATAAGCGAGCATTAAGCATAACTAACACCGAATAATGCACCACAAGTAGGATGTAATTTCATTGCATTACTATTGACTTTCATGCTTGCATAGGGAATCACAAACTTTAACACCAATATTCTTACTAAAGCACAATTAATCATCAACATGACTCACATATTATATTGTCATATGGCAAAACTATTGCAAGGAATCAAGTTTATTTTGTCCAATGATCTTCATGAAAGTTTTTATTATGTCCCTCTTGAATATCTATCACTTTGGGACTAATTTCATATGTTGCTTTTGATAGCTCAAACAAATCTAAGTGAAGAACATGAGCATAAAATTTTCTTCTCCCAAAATAATATAAGTGAAGCATGAGAGAATTTCTTCAAAATTACCAACTCTCAAATAAATCTAAGTGAAGCATAAGAGTATTTCTTCAAAAATATTAAAGCACACCGTGCTAAAAAAAGATATAAGTGAAGCACTAGAGCAATTCCATAGCTCAAAAAATTTAAGTGAAGCATATAGAGAAATTCTAAAAAATCATAGCTTAATTTTGGCTCTCTCAAATAGGTGTGTTAAGCAAGGATAGATGACACAAATTAAAAAGCAAAACAAGCAAAGACTCATGTAGCACAAGACGCTCCAAGCAAAACTCATGATATGTGACGAATAAAAATATAGCTCCAAGTAAAATACTGATGGTCGTTAGAAGAAAGAGGGGATGCCACTCGGGGGCATCCCCAAGATTAGGCTCTTCTTACTCCTTACTCCTTCATCCATCGTGATCTCACCCAAAACTTGAAAACTTCAATCACACAAAACTCAACAGAACCTTCGTGAGATCCATTAGTATAAGAAAACCAATCTTTACTTTAAGAACTGTAGAAACCCATTCAAATTTTGTTATTGCATTATATCTACTGTACTATAACTTTAACATGGCTTATACCCCCCGATACAAACCATAGATTCATCGAAATAAGCACACAATGCAAAGAAAACAGAATCTGTCAAAAACAGAACAGTCTGTAAAGATGCGAATTGTTCTCCTACTTCTGTAACTCCACAAATTCTGAAAAATTAGGAAAACAGAGGCAATTTTTATATCAATATTTTTTAAAACACTCAGAATTTTTCGTGGCATCTGTGATCTTAGACAATTATTTTACTGGACGCAAAAGTTTCTGTTTTCCAACAAGATCAAATCAACTATCACCAAAGCTATCCCAAAGGCTATACTTGGCACAAACACTAATTAAAACATAAAAAACACAACCATAACAGAGGCATAATTATGCAAAGACTCAAGAATAGAAATAAAAAGGCAAAAATAAATTTTATTCATTGGGTTGCCTCCCAACAAGCGCTATCGTTTTACGCCCCTAGCTAGGCATAAAGCATAGATTCAAGTATTGTCATTTTTATTTCTAGATCCATAGGATGCCCTCATGATTGATTCATATGGTGGCTTGATTCTTTTTCTAGGGAAGTGTTCCATACCCTTCCTTAGTGGAAATTGAAATTTAATATTGCCTTCTTTCATATCAATCACGACACCAATTGTACGTAAAAACGGTCTACCAAGTATAATTGGGCAAGACGGATTGCAATCAATATCAAGAACAATAAAATCTATGGGCACATAATTCCTATTTGCAAGAATAATAAAATCATTAATTCTTCCCAAAGGCTTTTTAATAGTGGAATCCGCCAAGTGCAAGTTTAAAGAACACTCTTCAATATTGGTAAGACCAAGAACATCACATAAAGATTTCGGAATTGTGGAAACGCTAGCACCCAATCACATAAAGCAAAACACACATAATTTTTTATCTTGACTTTGATGGTGGATTCCCATTCATCATGTAATTTTCTAGGAATTGAGATCTCTAATTCCAATTTTTCTTCAAAAGCTTTCATCATCGCATCAACAATATGTTTAGTAAAAGCTTTATTTTGTTCATAGGCATGGGGTGAATTTATCATGGATTGCAACAAAGAAATACAATCAATCAAAGAGCAAATAACATAATTAAAGTCTTTGTAATCCAAAAGAGTGGGCACATCACTAGTTAAAGTTTTGACCTCTCCAAACCCACTTTTATCAATTTTTTCATCAAGATTTTCACCCTCCAAATTATCGGGACACCTTCTAGCTAAAGTTGACTATTATTTAGTCCCTTTATCATCAATTTTAATTTTACTAAACAAAGAATCAATAGAAGAAACACCAATCACTTTAAGATCTTCATCATTTTTATGAAAGCAATCACTAGAAAATGCTCTTTCTAAAAATTCCCTTTTAGCTCTAAGCATGGCGGTTCTTTTTTTGCTTTCATCCATAGAAACATATAAAGCTTTAATTGATTCTTCAACCTTTGGCACAAAAGCTTTCAACTTGAGATTCTCCACATCATGAGAAATTCTATCAATGCTTCTAGACATATCATCAATCTTATTCAAATTTTCTTCTATCGTATTATTGAAAACTTTTTGAGCATTGATAAATTCTATAATATTATTCTCAAGATCAGAGGTGTTCCTATTATTATGAGAAGGATTACCATAGGAACCACCATAATTATTAGCGGAATTTCCAGGAAAAGGCCTAGGATTGAAATTACCTCTATAAGCATTGTTATTAAAATTGTTTCACGAGACAAAATTCACATCTACGGCATCACTATTTTGCTCAAGCAAATTAGACAAAGGCACATCATTAAGATCAATAGGAGCACTTTTATTAGCAACCAATTTCATAGGAGCATCAACTTTTTCACTCAAAGAATTTATTTCTTCAACCGAATTAACTTTTTTACTACTAGGAGCTCTTTCAGTATGCCATTGTGAATAATTTGCCATAATATTATCAAGCAATTTAGTAGCTTCACCCAAAGTAATTTCCATAAAAGTACCACCCACGGCGGAATCTAAAAGATTTCTAGAGACAAAATTCAATCCCGCATAAAAAAATTGTATGATCATCCAAAGATTTAAACCATGAGTAGGACAATTTCTTAGCATCAATTTCATTCTTTCCCAAGATTGTGCAACATGTTCATGATCAAGTTGCTTAAAATTCATGATTTGAGTTCTAAGGGAAATAATTTTCACGGGCAGAAAATACTTAGTAATGAAAGCATCATTGCATTTATCCCAAGAATCGATACTATTGCGAGGCAAAGAAGAAAACCAAATTTTTGCACGATCTCGCAAAGAAAACAGAAATAATTTCAACTTCACAATATTATTGTCCACATATTTTTTCTTTTGCATATCGCATAATTCTACGAATGTGTTAAGATGGGACGCAGCATCCTCATTAGGAGTACCGGAAAATTGATCTTTCATAACAAGATTCAACAAAGCGGCATTAATGTCACAAGATTACGCACTAGTGGCGGGAGGAGCAATCGGAGTGCTAATAAAATCATTATTATTTGTATTGGAAAAATTACACAACTTGTTGTTTTCTTGAGTCATCGTGACTACGCAAACAAGATTGCACACAAAACAGATCTGACGAGAAAACGGCGAAAGAAAAAGAGGGCGAATAAAACGACAAAGTTTTGTGAAGTGGGGGAGATGAAAACGAGAGGCAAATGGCAAATAATGTAAATTGCAAGGAGATGAGATTTGTGATTAGGAACCTGATAGATGTTGATGACATCTTCCCGGCAACAGCGCCAAACGAGTTGACGGGAGACTATATTGACTTGATCCTCCCCGGCAACGGCGCCAGAAATTCCTTTTGATGTTGCTTGAACGACGTCGGTATTTCCCCAAAGAGGAAGGGATGAAGCATCACATCTACGGTAGGTATTTCGCTTAGTTATGAAACCAAGGTATCAATTCAGTAGGAGAACCAAGCAACACTATGTAAACGGTACATGCACACAAAGAACAAATACATGCAACCCGACGATTAGGAGGGGTTGTAAATCCCTCAATGGGTAACGGTGCCAGAAATTGTCACGTGGATGGGAGAAAAATTATGATAGATTGGATAAATAGATCTCGCGGAAATGCGAGATAAAATAAATAACAAAAAATTGCAGCAAGGTATTTTTAGGTTTTTGGAATTATAGATCTGAAAATAAAAGTGGCAAATAATAGATCGGAAAGCAAATATGATAAAGAATAGACCCGGGGGTCGTAGATTTCACTAGTGGCTTCTCTCGAAAAAATAGCATACGGCGGGTAAACAAATTACTGTTGGGCAATTGATTGAACTTCAAATAATTATGACGATATCTAGGCAATGATCATTATATAGGCATCACGTCCAAGATTAGTAGACCGACTCCTGCCTGCATCTACTACTATTACTCCACACATCGACCGCTATCTAGCATGCATCTAGTGTATTAAGTTCATGGAGAAACGGAGTAATGCAATAAGAATGATGACATGATGTAGACAAGATCTATTCATGTAGGAATAGACCCCATCTTGTTATCCTTAATAGCAACGATACATACGTGTCATGTCCCCTTCTATCACTGGGATTGAGCACCGTAAGATCTAACCCATCACAAAGCACATCTTCCCATGGCAAGAAAAATTGATCTAGTTGGCCTAACTAAACCAAAGATTCAAAGAAGAAATACGAGGCTATAAGCAATCATGCATATAAGAGATCAAAGAAACTAAAATAACTTTGATGGATAAAAATAGATCTGATCATAAACTCAAAAGTTCATCGGATCCCAACAAACACACTGCAAAAAAGTTACATCAAATAGATCTCCAAGAGACCATTGTATTGAGAATCAAAAGAGAGAGAGGAAGCCATCTAGCTACTAACTACGGACCCGAAGGTCTACAATGAACTACTCACGCATCATTGGAGAGGCACCAATGAGGATGAAGAACCCCTCCGTGATGGTGTCTAGATTGGATCTGGTGTTTCTGGAACTTGCGGCGACTAGAATTGTGTTTTGATGACTCCCCTAGGGTTTTTGGAATATTGGGTATTTATAGAGAAAAGAGGTGGTATGGGAGGCCACCGAGGTGGGCACAACCCACCAAGGCACGCCTGGGCCCCCAAGCGCTCCCAGGTGGGTTGTGCCCCCCTTGGGGCACCCCTCTGGTACTTCTTTGGCCCAAGTTGTTCCTTCTGGTCTAGAAAAAATCTCCAAAAAGTTTCGCTGTGTTTGGACTCCGTTTGGTAATGATTTTCTGCGAAGTAAAAAACAAGCAAAAAATAGCAACTGGCACTGGGCACTATGTCAATAGGTTAGTTCCAAAAAATGATATAAAGTTGCTATAAAATTATTGTAAAGCATCCAAGAATGATAATATAACAGCATGGAACAAGCAAAAATTATAGATACGTTGGAGATGTATCAGCATCCACTGCCTCATCTTCCTCGGCTCCGCACCGTTCCCTTAGCAGGCCTCGCCGTCGTCCACCGCCTTGGTTCTCTCGGCGCGGCATGGTCAACGTAGTCAATGAACGACAGCCAACGGAAGACGACTGTACACGGTGAGGTTGGCAGCTGGACCCACCAGCTACATCTTCGCACGCAAGGAAGTGCCTCCTTATTACGCGCAAAAAAATGATTTCTCCCCATGACAGCTGGGACCCACCACCTATATCTTCGCACGCAAGGGAGTGCCTCCTTATGCTCCCTGATAGTTGGGACCCACCCGGTCAAACCGTACGTAGGGTTGTTTGTCTGATCGCGAACATGTATGTATATACTGATTGATCGGTCTCTCTGCAAGGATGAACCATGGTCGAGTAAATAGCGGCACGTGTCGTAGTAGAGCCCCCGACGTAGCAGTTCAGGCAGTCCCGGCTAAATCATGTACGCGTACCTACAACCACACAACTCAAAATACAACCACGTACGTACATACGGGCGGGGTCCTGTTCATTGGCAGCCAACCGGCTGGGTCGAAATGGAAAAACAGCATTGTGTTC
Source organism: Thinopyrum elongatum (assembly GCA_011799875.1). Classification (NCBI taxonomy): domain Eukaryota; kingdom Viridiplantae; phylum Streptophyta; class Magnoliopsida; order Poales; family Poaceae; genus Thinopyrum; species Thinopyrum elongatum. The sequence continues at coordinate 616,889,157 of CM022298.1, read as the reverse complement.
ATCGGTAGGCAACTGACTGGGTCAGAACGCGTCCTGTTCATCGATCGGGAGGCAACCGACTGGGTCAAAACGCGTCCTATTCATCGATCGGGAGCCAACCGGCTTAGAAGGAACAGCCGAAATAGGGTGCTGTTGATCGGGAGGGGTGTGGCCTACCGCAAAACGGAGTAAACATACTTGTGTTGGAGCGCTTACGGTCGAAACGGGGTCCTGTTCATCGGGAGGGGTGCGGCGTACCGCAAAACAAGACTCTACGGGCTACTGTTCATCCACCGTCGACTTCCTCCAGCCTCCACCTGCTACTTTTCATCCACCATTGACTTCCTCTAGCCTCCACCAGCTACTGTTCATCCACGGGCTACTGTTCATCCAGCCTTCACCGGCTACTGTTCAACCAAGACCTCCACGGGGTCCTGTTCATCCACCCCCAACCGGCTCGGGTGTGGCGGCCTCCTCGATCGGGGTCATGTTCATCCAGCGGCAACAACCTACTACTACCACGGGGTCCTGTTCATCCAACCGCCACCGGGAATTGTTCATCCAACCCCCAACAACGGTCACTGTTCATCAAGAGGCAGCTGGTTCGATCGGCTTCAGTTAGCAGCAGTAGCGAAGGAATCGCTCGGGTTAAGTTAACGGCCAAGGGATCGATCGCTCGAGTTCAGTAACTTAGCTAGTGCAATCGCTCGGGTTCGGTAAGCGAACGCCTCGCTCGGGTTCAGGTAGATCCCAACGCCTCACACACACGCGCATACGTGTACGAGAGAAATGCGCAAACCTCCGTGCATCGCTCGGCCCCGACCACCCACTGTAACCGGGAACTCCCCGAAATTTTCCTTGCCCTCGCTTCTACCATGATTTTTTCATCATGGACGGCCCAAAGAATGTCATGCAGGTTCGTCCCCGGCCCGCCCAGGATGAAAAGACCATTTTCTGTCATGATTTTTTGTCATAGAAGTAGGAGCCCACCACATCTATGATGATACATGATTTTGTCACAATTATCATCATAGAAGTGTCATAAGCATGACAGGAAAAAAATTCGTTCGGGCCAAAATGTCACGAATGTGTCTTTTTTTGTAGTGGAAACTATAGGCCCCTATCTTTCTATGTGTCCGGTTGAAACTTTTTGCTCATATATATGTTGTGAGTGTTAGCAATCATAGAAGATTAAATGATGGTTGAGTATGTGGACTTGCCAAAAGGCTCCAGTACGAGACCCTTCCTGAAAATATGATGAATTATAGTTGCGAAGTTGACTGGGAACATAGTTTGTTGGTTTTCAATAGAGTTTATGCCTTATACTTCGATGTTGTGATGAATTGTTACTTGTTCATGAGAAGTTATATGATAAAGTTTTGTGATAAAGTTTGTTGTTGTTATAATATTAAGCATGATGCTATTATGTCCGTATTTTGTTTTTATCGACACCTCTCTCACTCTAAACATGTAGTCATGATTTTCGATATCGGCTTACGCTTGAGGATAAGCGAGGTCTAAGCTTGGGGGAGTTGATACGTCCATTTTGCATCAGGTTTTCCTATTGTTATTTATAGTGTTTTTATGCTTTATAACAGTTTATGGAGTAATTCTACTCCCTTTTCTCTTATAATATGCAAGGTTTATACAAAGAGGGAGAATACCGGCAGCTGGAATTCTGGACCTGAAAAAGCTATGTCAGAGATACCTATTCTGCACATCTCCAAATGAGCTGAAATTTTATGGAGAATTATTTTGGAATATATAATAAATATTGGAGAAAATAACTACCAGAGGGCGGTTGCCAGGTGGCCACAAGGCACCAGGGCGCGCCAGGCCCCCCAGGTGCGCCCTGGTGGGTAGTGGGCACTCTGGCCAACCACTGGTGCCCATCTTCTGGTATATAAGGTCTTTTGACCTAGAAAATTTAACGAGAGGACTTTCGCGAGGGAGTGCCGCCGTCTCGAGGCGGAACTTGGACAGGAGCACTTTTGCCCTCCGGTGGAGCGATTCTGCCGGGGGAACTTCCCTCTCGGAGGGGGAAATCGAAGCCATCATCATCACCAACAACCCTCTCATCTTTGGGCGGCCAATCTTCATCAACATCTTCAATAGAACCATCTCATCTCAAACCCTAGTTCATCTCTTGTGTTCAATCTTTGTATCAAAATCTCATATTGGTACCTGTGGGTGATTAGTAGTGTTGATTACTTCTGGTAGTTGATTCTAGCCGGTTTATTTGGTGGAAGATTATATGTTCAGATCCATTATGCTATTTAATATCCCTCTGATCTTGAGCATGAATATTATTTGTGAGTAGTTGCCTTTATTCTTGAGGCCACGAGAGAAGTCATGTTGCAAGTAATCATGTGAATTTGATATTCGTTTGATATTTTGATGATATGTATGTTGTGATTCCCTTAGTGGTGTTATGTGAATGTCGACTACATGACACTTCACCATCTTTGGGCCTAAGGGAATGCATTGTGGAGTAGTTATTAGATGATGGGTTGCTAGAGTGATAGAAACTTAAACCCTAGTTTATGCGCTATTCTATAAGGGACTGATTTGGATCCATATGTTTAATGCTATGGTTTGATTGTTATCTTAATTCTTCTTTCGTAGTTGCGGATGCTTGCGAGGGGGCTAATCATAAGTGGGAGGCTTGTCCAAGTAAGAACAACACCCAAGCACCGGTCCACCCACATATCAAATTATCAAAGTAGTGAATGCAAATCAAACCAACATGATGAAAGTGACTAGATGAAATTCCCGTGTGCCCTCAAGAACGCTTTGCTTATTATAAGAGACCGTTCCAGCCTGTCCTTTGCTACAAAAAGGATTGGGCTACCTTGCTGCACTTTATTTACCATTATCGTTACTTGCTCGTTACAAATTATCTTACTATCAAACTACTTGTTATCGACAATTTCAATGCTTGTAGAAATTACCTTGCTGAAAACCGCTTGTCATTTCCTTCTGCTCCTCGTTGGGTTCGACACTCTTACTTATGAAAGGACTATGATTGATCCCCTATACTTGTGGGTCATCACACGTGTGAAATGATAAACGGTAAACGATATATTCCCGGTCTCGCCTCTAAGACTGGCTCAAATGTTGTTAGTGATCATGTTTCCTGGATCATAGGATACCGTGAAGTGTAACGATAGTTCTAAAACAGCATTGACGGTATGACGTTAGAAGAATGGTCATATTGAATCGACCCAATACTTGTCTGTTATACTATGTGATCATATCGTCTAAAATCATCTGTTATAACACGGAGTGTTAGCATTTTTTTACTTCCTCGGACCATGAGAGTGTCTCGGTCACTTCCTACCGGACAGTGGGCTTTGGGGTTCCTCAAATGTCATCTGTAACAAGGTGATCATAACGACAACTTTCAGGCACACCAAAAAGTTTGACAAGTGACCGGACAACTTGAGAGTGGGATTTGCTCCTTCGATGATGGAGATATATTCTTAGGGCCCTCTCGGTGTGCCGGCATCTATCATCGTCTAGCCATACACAGGTGACTACGTCACGGGGATGCCGGAACACGTCAATGAGAAAGAAGAACAAAACCGGTAACGGGAGCAACGGTATAGTGAGCTTGGTGATGACTCTGGAGGATACTGATGCACACCAGGTTTTGTAAAGTATCATGAAGCAAAGGGAACATCACAAGATAACCAAAGGTTCACTCGAATATCATTCGTGTAATCATAGGGACCAATATGGATGTCCACGGTTCTGCTATTGGTAATTGAACTGCGACGCCCCCGATTCGACCGTACACTAATCATACATGCAAATGTGAAGGATCAAGATGAGGGACTCACGGGAAGATATCACAACACAACACTAGACACAAATTGAAATAATACAAGCTTCATATTATAAGCCAGCGGCCTCGAGGGCTCGAATATAGAAGCTCGAATACACAAGAGTCAGCGGAAGCAACAATATCTGAGTACAGACATAAGTTAAACAAGTCTGCCTTGAGAAGGCAAGCACAAAAGCAACAACGATCGAAAAGGCAAGGCCTCATGCCTAGGACCTCCTAACTACTCCTGGTCGTCGGTAGTCTCCACGTAGAAGTAGACACCCTTCGGGTAGTAGTAGTAGTCGACGGGGTGGCATCTGCTCCTGGGATCCACCAACTAGTTGCAACAACCGGAAAGAAGAAAGAAGGGGGAAAAGGGGTAGCAAAGCAACCATGAGTACTCATCCAACGTACTCGCAAGCATCAAATCTATACTAAGTATACATTGGTATCAAAGGAAGGTATGTATCTGTGGATTGAACTGCAGAATGCCAGAATAGAGGGGAAGGCCTAACCTATCGAAGACTAGCATCTTCAAGTAGCTCCAAGCATCTTGCAGCATTCAGAAGAATATAGAATAGCATATTATAATTAACAAGCATGTTGTAGTATTAACGCCCATCACATATCTCAAGTATCCATTTCTAGTTGTAATAGATCAGGATACAAGTTTGAACGTCCGTTACCATGGACACGGTATTCGAATAGATAACTTCCCTGCAGGGGTGCACCACATTTCCCAACACGCTTGATTACTCTGGCCGGACACACTTTCCTGGGTCAATGCCCGGCCTCGGGAGATCAACACATCACAGCCCTACCTAGGCTCAGCAGAGAGGTCCCCGCCGATATACGTCCTAAGCACTCAGGGGTCTTGGGCCCATCGCTCGTTGCACTCCGGGTCATTGCGTGCAGGGCGATCCAGGCCACCTCCACTGGGGCGCCGACCAGGTCGTGCCGCAATGCTGAACTGGACGTCTCACAAAGCTTCAGCTAATACTGCGACGCCGAGTCCCATAACTATTCCCGCGTGGTGGTTAGTGCGTAAAGGCCAGTGGCCAACTCAGAACAAATACCCAAACCTGTTAGTGCATTATTAAAAGAAGTGACGGCTGTCGGGACAAGTCCGGAGCTACCACCCCCTCCTGGGTGATACCGCTAAACAGCTAGCCACCACCGTAACTCATGTGGGTGCTCTCCAGGCCCGCCCGACTTTCACAAGGGTCTCAAGTAATGTCAAGGTAACCGTGTGTCCAACCATCAAGGGGGAAACCCAGAGGAATCACCCTCGATGGATTCCACTCTATGTAATCATCAAGGTGAAACGTACGAGGAATCACCCTCGAGGTTCACACTTGAGGGGCTGCACGACAGAGTCGTATCGGGAGTGGTGATTGAGGAATCACCCTCGAAGACCACAACCGATTAGTTACACTACAGAGTTATCATCAGGAGTGCTATTCGAGGTATCACCCTTGGCACGCGATAGTAGCTCTGCAGAGTCGTACAAATAAGGGGGGTGAGGTGATGTGTCGGGCTCTGGTCGTCGATCACGTTGATCGAGTCATCGGTCATCAAGCCGGGGCAACTGGGACATAGTGGGGGCCACTGGTGAATCACCAACCAACCTATACTAAGCAGTTTAGGATAAACAGGTAAGGTACAATGAGCAGGTTACAAAAGCAGGCTATGCATCAAAATAGGAGCAATCAATTACAATAGAAAAATCTAATGCAAGCATGAGAGAGAATGCAATGGGCGATATCGGAGTGATCAAGGGGGGGGGGCTTGCCTGGAAGCTCTGCTGAAATGGAAGGAGGGTCGTCGTCGACGTCGTTGATCACAGGGGCATCAGCAGCGGTCTCGGGGTCTACTGGAGAAGAAGAGGGGGATGAAACAGTAAATACAAAGCACACAGATGCATTACTAAGCATGACATGATGATATGCGGTGCTAGGGGTGTTCTAACGCAGTGTTACACTATACCAGCGGAAGGGAATAACATCTAGGAAAGTTTTCCCGACGTTTGGCATTTTTCAGACAGATGAAAGAGAGGGGATGGTTGCACGTTCGCTATGCTAGGGGCACGTGATAGATGAACGGAGAGCGTATTCGGATTCGCCACATTTTTCTGAGCAACTTTCATGTATTAAACTTTTTCATCTGACTTACGGTTATTTTACTATGATTTTCTGAAGTTTCAAATAGTATTTTGGAATTCTTTTAATTCGAAAATAAAACAGAAATTAGTTTTGTCACCTAGTGCTATTCTAGCCATAGTGTATGACAGGTGGGGTCAGGGTCAAAGTCAACTATTAACCAGTCAGGGTTGACTGGTCCACAGGGTCAAAGTGGGGCCCATCTGTCATTGACTCAGCATTTTTAGAGTTAAAATAAATAGTTGATTAGCTAAAGGGGCCCACACATTCTATCAATTAGAGCTATTAGAGGGGGGTTATGCCTAACTTAATTAGGCCTCACTAATTAACTTGGCCTAGAGCCCATGTTGTAGCGAACGAACAGGGCTCGCACGCGCGTGCGTACAGGGCGCCGACGGCTGAAGCCAGCAGCGCCAGCGCCGTGCATCAGCAAGGGGTGGCGCGGGCCACGGCGGCTAGTGGCGGGCGCGGGCCGGCGGACGGAGGCGGCGGGGCAGAGGCGGGGTGTCGCCAGGGGGTGAGCAGCAGCGGCTCGCGGAGGAGCATGGCGGACAGCAGCGGGCGCTAGCGGCGAGTGGGGCGAGTGGCGGCAGACGCGGCCAGGGAGGCAGCTGGGCGTGCGGACGGCAAGGGCGGCCGCGGCCTAAGAGAGGTGGGCGCACGCGGGCCGGAGCGGGGCTGCCCGCGGCGAGGTCGCAGAGGTGCAGGAGGAGGCGACGGGGGCCAGAGACGGGAGCGAGGCAGGGGCAGTTGACGGCTACGCGGGTTGTGCGAGGGGGCTGCGGGCAGACAGGGGGGGTGCGCCAGGCGCGGGTGCAAGAAACGCGCCGAGCCGGAGCAGCACAGCGTGGCAGGGAGGCTTCGGCGGGCGCGGGCGGCTGTGCGCGCGGACCAGGTGAGCCGGCATCATGGGGGCGGGGCACGCCCTGGGCGCAGACGACGAGCAGGGGAAGCATGGCGCGGACGGTTGCAGTCAACAGCGGAGTGGGGCGAGGCCAGTGCGCAGGAGGGCTGCGGTAACAGAGCGACGGCAGAGCTCGGAGGCGGCTAGCGTCAACTCCAGCTCGAATATGAGCTTGTACAGAAGAGAAGGGTGCGGGCGCTCACAACGGAGCTCGGCGAGGGCTCAAAGGTGCCGGGGAGGCGCTGGACGGACGGAGCGCCGAGGATCGATGGAGATGGCCATGGAGAACGAAGGGGAGGAGACGGAGCGATGTCGTCGAGGCAGCAACGCTCTGGGCCGGTTCAGCCTCGTAGTCGATGTGGACGTGGACGGCAGTCTTCCTGGACCTCCTAGCGTAGCTCGGGGCGGACCGTGGACGCGGGATCGGTGAGGGCGCATCGACGATGGTGCACGGGGAGGTTGGGTGCAGCGAATCTGAGGAGGGGGAGGAGAGAGTGGGAGCGAGGGGGATTAGGGTTCGAGAGGAGGGACGCCGTGTTGGAATAAGCCACAGTGTCTGGTGCGGTCGGGCTCGTCGGGCGGGTCGGGTGCGCGGGGGACGTGCGGGACGCTGCGCCGTGGCGAGTGTGCGTGCTGCGTGAAGCTGCGGTGCAAGTGCTGAGGCCAACAGGGTGTACTAGTACTAGCCGAGGGAATTGGCGAATCAGCTTGGTCAGCATGCATGGAGTGTGGTTAGTTAGCTGCATAGAGTTCGCTTGGTGGAGGTAGTACCCGAGCTGAGTCAAGTTAGTTAGCTGCATGCAGAGTCATGTGGATCATGGAGAAACTAGTGGAGTAGTGGCTCTAGTGGTGGCGTGAAGTGCATGGCAGGAGTGCCTAAACCTTGTGTATATATACTACTTTGAGTTGACTGGAAATGAGGCCGTGCGGGCTGAGAAAACAATGTAGTGCTTGTGGGTGCCAAGGGAGAGTCTCGGCAAAGCCTGTGTGTTCTTCCTTGGTATATATGTGTGTGTGTGTGTGTGTAGAGTTCATCACCATGTGTGTTTTTGTGAGAGAAGATAAGAGAGAAACCTCAGGAGAGTTGTGAGATGCAACGAGAGGGAGGAAGACGACACGGCGCTGTGAGGAGGCAGCGCCAACAATTGGTATCAGAGTCTCGGCAAAGCCTGTGTGTTCTTCCTTGGTGTATATGTGTGTGTGTAGGGTTCATCCCCATGTGTGTGTTTGTGAGAGAAGATAAGAGAGAAACCTCAGGAGAGTTGTGAGATGCAACGAGAGGGAGGAAGACGACGCGGCGCTGCAAGGAGGCGGCGCAAACAATTGGTATCAGAGCGACCAGGTTCGAGGGGCGGCCATGGCGTGCGGCAGCGTCCACGGCGCGCGCGGCGGACATGGAGGCATCGGCTGCGGTGCACGGCAAGTCCTCGGTGATGCAGTGTGATGCTGTGCGCGCGACGAGCAGCAGCGGTCGCGGAGGCGAGGAGGTCGCGGAGGACCTGCGTGGTGGCGCGGAGGCCGCGGCGGCTCGGCGCGATGACCGTGGAGGCGCAATGGCGCGTGGTATGGAGATGCGGCGAGTCGGCGGAGGCCGCAGTGGCGCGGTGCTACGTCATGAAGTGGCATCCGGGAATACTTGCGTTTGAGCGTGATGGCATCGACGGCGTTTGTCGCCGAGGGACGCCAGGCGTGTGTCGCCGGCGGAGAAGGAGCTCGGCGTATGTCGTCGGAGACGTGACGGAGCACGGTGTGACCGACGTCAGTGCGCCAGGTCGGGTCCGCGAGCTGGGTCACGGTCATGGCGACGACATCGACATGAGCTACTCCAGCGACGGCGAGGTTGTGGCTTAGGGGGTGTGTGTTGGATTAAGCCATGGTGTCTGGTGTGGTCGGGCTCGTCGGGTGCATCGGGTGCGCGCGGGACGTGCGGGACGCTACGCCGTAGCGAGTGTGCATGCTGCGTGAAGATGCGGTGCAAGTGCTGAGGCCAACAGGGTGTACTAGTACTAGCCAAGGGAATTGGCGAATCAGTTTGGTCAGCATGCATGCAGTGTGGTTAGTTAGCTGCATAGAGTTCGCTTGGTGGAGGTAGTAGCCGAGCTGAGTCAAGTTAGTTAGCTGCATGCAGAGTCATGTGGATCATGGGGAAACTAGTGGAGTAGTGGCTCTAGTGGTGGCCTGAAGTGCATGGCAGGAGTGCCTAAACCTTGTGTATATATACTACTTTGAGTTGAATCGAAATGAGGCCGTGCGGGCTGAGAAAACAATGTAGTGCTTATGGGTGCCAAGGGAGAGTCTCGGCAAAGCCTGTGTGTTCTTCCTTGGTGTATATGTGTGTGTGTGTGTGTGTGTAGAGTTCAACACCATGTGTGTGTTTGTGAGAGAAGATAAGAGAGAAACCTCAGGAGAGTTGTGAGATGCAACGAGAGGGAGGAAGACGACGCGGCGCTGCGAGGAGGCGGCGCCAACACGCCGGGGTCTAGTAGAAGAGGGGGAGCGTGGGATGGCCGCTACGCACGGTCTCGGCCGGTGGATGGCCGCCACGGCCACCCCAGCCTCCTGTAGCGAGAAGAAGAGGACGTGTGGGGGTGGCCGGGCCGGTTTTTGCTAAATGGGACAGGGGTCTAGCAGTTTAGGTCTGTTGCTTTCTTTCCTATTTTCCCTTTTCTTTTACTTTTTTTATTTTTATTGTTTATTTGTTTTATAAAACATAATTTTAGCATCTAAATTAGTAGTAATAATTAGGCCACTGCCACAAAAAGTTTAACACTTTAGTAAAATAGATTTATATTTGTTTATTATTTAAAAGTATTTAACAATTGTTTTTAGCTAATGTTTTATTTATTTTATGCACTTAAACAATTTATAAAAAGATGATTTCTCCACCAATATTATCAATGGATTTCTTGCCATTGTTTGCACACTTTAGTTTTGACATTTAAAAACTTTTATTTTTGACTTTAATTTAAATTTTAAATTTGAACCGGTTTCGAACCAACATGAGTTTAACAACAGTAATCGTGGTGACATGGCATCATTAGCAGAGGATTACTGTAGCTTAATTATCTGGGCGTCACATGAACAAAGGGGTTCCGTTCATGTCTATGGTTTACCAAACCTACGGGGTCAGAAGCTTAAGGTAATTGCTACTTCTTCAGCTTGCGTTGATTTTTTCATTGAAGAGGAAAGGGTGATGCAGCAAAGTAGAGATAAGTATTTCCCTCAGTTAAGAATCAAGGTATCAATCCAGTAGGAGGCACAAGCAAGTCTCCAATCTATGCACCTGCACAAACTAACAAACACTTGCACTCAACGCGAAAAAGGGGTTGTCAATCCCTTCACGGTCTCGAACAAGAGTGAGATCTAATAGAGATAGGTATAAAAGATTACTAAAACATAAAACAAAGTAAAAACAAATAAATTTCAACAAGGAATTCTGGGTTTTTTGGTTTATAGATATGAAAATATATGATGGAAAATAGGCCCAGGGGCCATAGGTTTCACTAGAGGCTTCTCTCTTGAAGATAGTATGCGGTGGGTGAACAAATTACTGTTGAGCAATTGATAGAAAAGCAAAAAGTTATGACGATATCTAAGGCAATGATCATGAATACAGGCATCACGTCCGTGACAAGTAGACCAAAACGATTCTACATCTACTACTATTACTGCACACATCGACCGACTCTTGCCTGCATCTAGAGTACTACACTACTGGAAACAGAGAATTTGCCATCAGTCAGCTCTTTGCTGTCAGCTAGCAGACGACAAAGACATAGCTGATGGCAAAGACACTATTTTCCATCAGCCAGTTCTTTGCCGTCTGCTAGCAGACGGCAAAGACGACAAAGACATAGCTGATGGCAAAGACACTATTTGCCATCAGCCAGTTCTTTGCCGTCTGCTAGCAGACGGCAAAGAAATGTTGCCTTCTGCTAGCTGATGGCAAAGAGGTGGGGGGTCGGCTCTAGTGGAGGGAGGCTTATTACAATGTCCCACCCCACCTCTTTGCCGTCTGCTAGCAGACGGCAAAGTTTCTTTGCCATCCGCTAGCAGACGGCAAATACGCCACTACCTAACGGCCCACCCCCTCCTCTCTCTCTCTCTCTTCTCTCTCTCTCCCCGACCGCACCCCGCCGCCGCCCCCAACCGCACCCCGCCCCCCGCGCCCGACCACACGCCGCCCCGGCTCATCGCCCGCTGCCACCGCCGTCTCCGGCCCACCCACCTTCCTCTCCTTCATTCCCTCCCTGGCCCGTTCTTCCTCCCCCCCCCCCCCCCGACGCCCCTCGGTGCCGGCACACCCGCCCCTGGCCGCCGCTGCCGTGACCCCAGCCCCCGACGCCCGCGCCATAGCACATACCGCCTCCGCCTCCGCCTCGCCCCCGACACACCCCGCCGCTCCGGGCGCCCAATCCCACTCCGCCCCCCCCCACCCCCCGTGCTCCCTCCGTCCTGCCCGGGCCTGGCCTCCCTACGTCCCCGCCCTCGTCTCCCCCGACTTCCCCCGCTGTCACCGCCCTCCTTCGTTCTCCTCCTCCACCTCCCCACTCCGTGATCGCCCCTCCCCCTCTCTTTTGTTTTTTCAATTTTTTCTCTGTTAATTAGTATAGTTTAGTTAGTGTAGTTTAGGTTTATTTTAGCTTTTTTTTCTTTTTTTTAGGTTTAGGTTTAGATTTAGTTTATTTATGGTTTTTTTTTCTATTTTTTAGGTTTAGGTTTATCTTTAGTTTAGTTTAGGTTAGTTCAAGCAAGAAAGAAGACAAGATTACAAAATGCGAAGCTGAGCAGACGACGAGAACGATCCGCCTCAGCCGCCCTCTGAACTCTCCCCCGCCTACTGCCGTGACGCCGCGCAGCCCGAAGAGAGGAAGAATAAGCACGAAGCAATCCGACCAACACTCCATCGGCGACTCCTCAGCTTCGTCGGACCCTTCAGCCACCGCCCCGCGCTGCGTTCCGCCTCGCCTCCTCCCCTCATCCCATCCGAGAAGAAGAGGCTGCGGAGGAGGTTAGGGTTCGTCGGCCACGGACGGACCGGGTCGAGATGCCGTCTCCAAGGGTCGAGGCGAGGGGTCGAGGTCTAGGGGTCGAGGCAGGGGTCGGGGTGAGGGGTCGAGGGTCTAGGGGTCGAGGGGCGGGCGTCAGGGGTGAGGGTCGAGGGTCTAGGTCATGGTCGAGGATCTTTCTGTCCGAGTGCCGACCGACTGGTGTCGTAGCTTAAGATGAGGACGTCCCCGAGATGAAGGTCATGAGCGTGGGTGAACTGCTTCCATCCATGCGCGAAGAACGGATGGAAGCAGTTCGCCCGCGCTGATGACCTTCAGCTCGGGCACGTTCGCATCTTAAGCTACGACAACAACCACACCATGCTCATAGTGAAGGTGTTCGACAGGACCGCCGAGGGGTCGAGGGTCGAGGATTGCCGAGGGGTCAGGGGTCGAGGGGTCGACGGTTGCCAAGGGGTCGAGGGGCGAGGGGTCGATGGTCGAGGATCTTCCAGTCTGAGTGCTGACCGACTGGTGTCGTAGCTTAAGATGAGGACGTCCCCGAGCTGAAGGTCATGAGCGTGGGTGAACTGCTTCCATCCGTGCGCGAAGAATAGATGGAAGCAGTTCGCCCGCACTGATGACCTTCAGCTCGGGCACGTCCGCATCTTAAGCTACGACAACAGCCGCACCATGCTCACAGTGAAGGTGTTCAACAGGACCATCGAGGGGTCGAGGGTCGAGGATTGCCGAGGGGTCAGGGCTCGAGGGTCGCCGAGGTCGAGGGGTCGAGGGGCGAGGGGGTCGAGGGTCGAGGGGTCGAGGGTCGAGGATCTTCCGGTCCGAGTGCTGCAACTGGTGTCTGTAGCTTAAGATGGGACGTCCCTGAGCTAAGGTCATCAGCCGGGTGAACTGCTTCCATCCGTGCATGAAGAACGATGGAAGCAGTTCGCCCACGCTGATGACCTTCAGCTTGAGCACGTCCCATCTTAGAGCTACGACAACAGCCGCACCATGCTCATAGTGAAAGTGTTCGCACAGGACCCCGAGGGGTCAAGGGTCGAGGATTTCCGAGGGTTAGGGGTCGAGGGGGTCGACAGTCGCCGAGGGGTCGATGGTCGCTAAGTGGTCGAGATTTGTCGAGGGGTGGGTGCCGAGGTTCCCGAGGGGTCGGAGGTTCGAGGGTCGTCGGGGTCGAGGGGTCGAGGTCGCCGATGGGTCAATGGTCGAGGATCTTTTGCATGAGTCAATTTGGTTGTTTGAAGTTTCAAAATTGACAAACTAGATTAACTGTATATATACATGTTGATGGACCTATCTTTACCTATTATCTGATGAATATCATTTTATTATTCATGTCGTATTCAATTTTTTTATGTTGTACTAATTCGGTTTACTCTTCTGTCGTGACAGGTGTTGAAAGTGGGGGCGCGGGGTCGGGAGCGTGGTGGGATGGGTTCTTCCATTCCACCCGCACCTCTCCGGAAGCGTTGTTAGACAGTTTGGGGAAACCGGCGGCCTCTTCTTTGTCGTCGCGGTCGTTGCCGACCGGGAGAGGAGGTCGGGGAGGAAGAAGAGAGGAGGTAGATCAGGACGTGGCCGCGGAGAGGTAGGCAAGCTCCTACGCCTTCCTCGCTGCCACCCCCAGCTGAGTCCATCACGCGACACAGACTGCTTTAGGGGGACCTGTCTGAGGAGGAGCTCGTGAACTCCGGTCCACGAGCCTCGGTGACGAGCCTTCGGCCCACGAACTTCGGCCCATGAGACTCCGGTTCCACGAGCCTCGTGTCGACGGGCCCTCGGGCCAGGCCACTTGGGCCCACGTGAGTCCGGATCAGCTACTCCCGGAGACATTCGGATGGGGTACCTGGCAGGATCTTCTGTGAGGGCCGAGTGGCCATGCTGATGTGGCGGGCATTAGATTTCTTCTGATACCAGCGAGGGTGAGGTGGTTGAGGGGGCCACCATCTACCAGTTGTTGGTAGTACAATGGCTCCCGTCCCTGCCTCCCGCCGGCGACCCGCGACAGAGGTGGTGTGATGGTTGGCCTGATGGGAGAGGTAAGTGCTTTTTACTCTTTTTGTACCTTTTGCCATCATGTTTCTTCAAATATCTAATTGTTTGGCCTTGTCATACTGGCAGGGGTTAGGACCACCACGCTCAGTGATGTCGTGGACGAGTCGTTCCTCCAGCGAAGAGCCCCCGCACCAAGGGCCGTCCCTTGGTGTGTTTGTGTCTGGCAAAAGTCCTGACGGTGGTCTGCTCGATGGAACGTGGCCGTGCTGACGGTGGAGCTCGAGGACTGCCACGGTGAGTGATACTTTTCCCGGGGTTTGTGTCACCGGTGCTCGAGGACGTTTCCGCCGGCCTGCTGACGCGCTCGCGTGCTGCGCCAGGACGTGAGGGTGTGCGCGTGTGGTGATACATGGGCTTTGCGAGTCCTGCACTGGAGGATCGTGGCCGGTATTGACGTGGGGGTATAGGCTGAGTCGAACGACTGGCTTCGCTCTGCTTGTGTGTCGGCTTGGGGGTGACACATACTAACTTGCATGTGGATGTGGTCCGGAACTGTTGCCCTCTGCTCAACCTGGTGCCGGAGTTGGAATTCTTGTTGGGTGGTCCGTATTCACTTGTAATGTCGTTGCGTACAACTTGGTGTCCAACCTTGTAGCGATGGGATTAGGACGTAATGGCAGGAACTGATGTGGTGGTCTAGCGTAATAATTCTTGTCACTTTTCACACAATTAGAAAACTATGTAAATTGTAAAGAATGGAATCAAAATGTAATTGCTTTGGAGAGTACGTAGTGACTTACTTATTTATGTCATATGCTATCATGTTTTCCAGGGAAGTGATGAGAGCCACTAATTTTGGAACGACTCTCGTGTCTTACTGGGCGGTACAACCCCTATCATAACAAAAACAAAAACCAGCGTGCGATGAGAGATCTGTATACGAGCACGAACTGCCTGTTAAGCACAGACAGCAAGAGAATGGTGCTATCGAATGCCGGATGTCAGGCTGCCTGCTACCTCGACACGCCCATAATCCTTTATCAAAAACTTCTGAGCCCATGCACGTAGTTTATGGACAAGTGCGTGGGGCTTGCACCTTAGCCCGGAGGGGCTGCAATGCGACTACTCATTCGACATGCGCCCAGACATAAACCCCAAATCCATGGCCCTCCCAATTACAGTCAGGGCCCATCGACATTTGTAAGTGTGTATTTTGTGGAACTACCAACGGCACAGTTAAGGTTCCGCGGCGACGGATTTCTTCTTTTCCTCTCTTTCTGCACAAGGAGCTAATAAATGACTGTAATTGCCTATATTCTTAAGCCTTGTTCTTAGTTTTGTTGATTTGAGTCGTTAGGCGTACGTTAAAGTTTCTCTTTAACTAACTTAGGTGCCTTAGGTGTAATGTGTTCACGGCCTCCAACTGGCTCTAGGTGCCGCCGTCCTCATCCACCTAAGATGAGTCATGGGTTGTCGTGCGGATCAGATGGACCTTGTTGAGTGGAAAAATGCCTGGCGGCCCCCAACTCAGGAGCTAGGTGATAGGGGGATGTTGAGTTGTGACTGTTGGCGGTGTACCATATTCATATATTGCTGAAGCACAGCATCCGTCCACACCACAACAAGTGCGGCCACGCTGGGCCAGGGGACGTAGCCATACCTAGGGCGAACCCCCCCAACACTCCAACGGGGCACTTGCCTCACAAATAATTTGACCTGTCCCGTGGCTCATGTGGCCTTTGTCTGTGACTTGACACCTAAATTGGTGGTGGGGTCGGCCCTATTGGGCCAGGTCTGGGTCGTTGGTTGGCACTGAGACAAAAACCATTGGCGCCCGGGGCTGGGGCGCAATCCTTTCAACTGCCCAGTCTGTTTTTTGTTTTTTGTTTGATGAGAATGCTACAAAGTTTTCCGACAATAATTTTGACAGACATTAATGACACACATCAAAGTTTCCAACAAATAAGGTCACGACATCGAGTTTTTGGGAAAATCCCACAAGTCACTCGACAAACATAATTGAAAACGGCATTAGTTTTGGACAAATACGACAATCAACCTGACAACAAATGCAAAAAATCATTTCTTTCCCCTTTTCCCCCTCTTTAGAGCCGCTGCAACCAACACCATCCTTCCCCTTCACTAGCGCCTCTCCTCTGCATGTACGAAAACGGCCCCTCCGCTTCCCCTAATCCTCTGAGGCGGCCCTCGATCACCACACGGGTCCTTACGTGCCTTCCCTTGCGTATTGTCCGGAGTATCTTTCGCACACCTTTGACTAGGCTGAGGCGTCATCGGGCAGCTGCGAGGGGTTTGTTTAATCTTCATCTGCTGTCTGTTTCATTCCCCACTCCTCCCCCTCGTCATAGACCATTTCGTCACCTGCGCTGGGTGCCGTTGATGATTATCTCGTACCTCAGAAGCAGTAAGGGGCTGCGACAATCGGTGGAGCGGCACCTAGTAAGCACCAAGGCACGTGCACAAGACATGCTCCGCTATTAACATAACATATCATACAGTAGGGAGAACCCTCAAAATGGTGTATGGGAAGCAATTAAAAAACAAAAATCAAATGTCATACCTCAACAAAGCTTTAAGCTTGTTGTACACTCCTTCACCTGGATGGTAGTTGAGTGCCTCCGCCGGCGTCGTTGACCATGCTTTCAGACTCTGTTTTACTGTTTGACACAATAGGACAAATCATTTTGGCACAAGGTAGGGCAGCATATAGATATAATGTAACTTACCACAAGCGGATAGGTGGGCGCCGCTTCATACCGTCTACCATCCAGTCTAATGAGGCCTGTTTGTAACTCATTTGGCCACCTTACAAAACTTGGATTTGGTTCATGTAATATGTCCCCGTGGCTGAAATGGGGCGGTTGCGTAAAAGTTGGAGTACGTGCAACGGAACTAAATCACACGAGATAATTGAATGCTTCCCCGTATCAAAAGGCCGTGGGGGGGAGGCTTAGAAGTGGGTTGACACAAAATGAAAGCTCAATCTTATTGAGCCCCCCCCTTTTGTTGCTTGAACATCCTTGGATATACATGTCCATGCTCTCGATCCCATTGTTTTTTATACTCTTCGCTTCATCTTGCGAGACTCCGCATAGCATTTGACAAATGCATTTTTTGGCGTTACATCTTGAAAACAATGGAGAAAGCAGTTGAGGTGCTAAGCACTTACCTATGCAAATGTAGGCGAAGTGTCCCTTGTAACTTCGTCGGGGGTCTCTTGAAAGAAGCCAAAACTGTGTCTCCTCGTGTGGCTGTAAACTTCAACAGCATATAACAAAAAATCACGTGAAACACATCCGCCATAGAAGTGCTTCTTCCCCCCCTCTTTCCTGTAGACACACTTTGGGTTAAGTCTTGAAAGTAATACAACCTCTCCCCGACCAATGTTGCCCTCGCGTCTCATAGAGCGGTTCCAGGTACCCTTAGCACGATTCAAGAGAAACTACCTTGTTAGTAGATTTTGGAAAAACCCGAGAAAACCGAAGTACAAGCAAGAAGCTACTAAGATAAACCTGCTCCGGGGTCATGATTCAAGCTCGTTCGCCGTAGTGCAAATACATGGTCTTGAATTGCCAACAAAACCTTCAAAACCCTGTCCCACTTATACGCCCATGTAGGCATATGGTCCGGGTCATAATATGATCATCCCACGTGTCATAACCCTTTGGGTGCGGCCGCCCACTGGCAAGGTGGCTCTCCCAACCCAGGGCGATAATAGAAGCATCGGACACCATGTTGGGCTTCCTTTGACTCTACGGAGTTTCTTGGATTCGTGCCCCTAGGACGACTCGTCCTCTACACACAAACAAGAAATATGTCATTACAAAGTAAAGACATTTCTCTGGTGAACACACCATTATAAAGCAAAACTACTTACCAAAAAAAACCTGACGATACAAATAGGCCAATGCCGCCGTACCCCACCTGATCCATGGTCCCCCCGCAGCAAACACTTAAGCCACATAAAGGAGCGTTCAGGCCAGTGCCGTAGAGAAAGATCTGGCTGACACATACCCAAAGTTATGCCCGGTATACTACTTACTAAGCAAACTGTTGCAATTTTCAAAATCACTGTTTCAATCGTCCAACTCAGCCGGGCATTCCCCAAATGTTCAGTCATCCAATGATAACTTGCACCGACGTACTTCCCCTTGTACACCCCATGGCCTCCCTCCCTATGGATCCAACCATATCCTCATGCCATCCATCAGAATCTGTGCTAAAACAAATAGTGCTCTCCTTTGATGGGACCGTTCCAGTGATCAAGAAACATCTGCAAAGTGAACCGTCATCTCCCCAGCATAGAAGTGAAAATTATGTGTCTAGGGCATCATCGGTCCAATGAGTGTCCGTGAATCGTCAAAGGTCATCTTCGGCATGAACGAGACACTAGTTTGAGTGAAAGTAGAAGCCAAGCCCGTTTTTCCGTATATCTTTCGTGTATCGCTCGTCATAATCCATCTTGTCATGACGCATCCGGACCTCATGTGAAGTGTTCAAAAACCCTTCCTTCAATCGGCCATGAACCATCCACCCATGGCATTTGATCGTACGATGTGGAATTGATAAGAGAAGCCATCCTGCAAATTACAAATGTTATCGTAATTCCCTATTTGCCAAACTATGCAAGAAGCATACATACATACATACAAGTGCAAATGTCCATATCCATACAATAAGTTCTTACAAAACCAAATGTGGCGCATACATGTGTTAGCATTCATCATAAAGTGTCTATCCAACAATACAAGTCCTAGTTCCTACCTAAATTTCACTAAACATACTAATCCTATCATGTCCCAACCATGCCATAACAAAATCCCTAGTCATAACCTACACAATTTCCTCCCATACAATGGCTAACTAAACCCTATCCATACACCCATCAAATACCACCTCACATATCCCCATCCATAATCATTTTAATCTAACAAATACCCTAAAAAAGAGCATGAGTAGTGTTTCTCCAATGCGCGATTTAGACCAATAAAAGTCAATAGGAGAGGGAGAGGAATACCTTGAGATGGGAAGGGATAGATCACCCTTTTTCCCCCCTTGGATCCAGCACTTGGCCCGCGGATCTGAGGGAGGGGGGAAATTAGAGGGGCGACGGGGGGGGAGGGAAGAATAGAACGAGAACAGAGAAGAAAAGGGAGGGGCGACGCGCGATAAGACGAAGGGTGCATGGCGCCCTGGCCAAGGTGCCATACACCTAAGATAGCCCCCTCAGGCGGACGCTAGCTCCGTCAGAAACTCGGCCCCTTTGCATTCGTTCTGGCAGGTCAAACGCGAACCATATGGCGCCTTTGACCAGGGCGTCCGTGGTGTTTAGCATGGTGCCCCGATGCGGGCGTCATGCAGGTGGCCCATTTGTGAAATAATGTTGAAAACAAAGGGTCATTTTTTGCTGAACTTGGGCCAAAAGGGAAAAGGGCCATTTTTGTGATTTTTTTCACTCAGCATACTAATACTGTTGGTGTTGTGCATGTGATGGTGCAGGAGGATGGCGGTGCCCTCGAGGAGCTCAGGAACTTACCCCAATTATCAAGCTCGTGGTGTCCGGCCAATGTGAAGTATCGCTTAATCATTTGGCATTTTCGTTAGCTGGGATTAAGATTATCAGAAATCAGCCGTTATCTATTTTATATTCGTGACTATTAATCGGTTAGATGACCATGAAAGCTTGCTGTCTACTGTTAGACCATTTTTTGCAATTCAATTCCCAACACTAACATATGCTATATTAACCCAAAACATATTGGACAGAAGGGTGCCTTGATTCCTTCTTATTAATCCTGTATAACTGACACACAACATAGGAAAACAGTACATATTGCGTAACAAGGTTCCCACAAAACACAAATAAATATCATTTTTTGTTGCAAACATATGCTAGAATTGGTCCGCTTTATCGGTAGATTCTATAAATCGCTTGTCATTCAGGTGAGCGATAAATTGGCAGGCGGCAAAAGATAAACGGTGCGGATAAGGGTCATATTTTATATCGATCATAAACCCTGCGGTAAGTCGCATAAATCATTATTATGCTAGAATCGGATTGCATTCATAGGCTCCTGATTTTTTATTCCCTGGTTCTTACTAGCTTCTTTTGCCTGCCGCGCACGGACGTGGCCACTCTTTTTATTCTTTTCCTTCCAGATCTAAAAAAAAGATTGAGTCTTATTTCGAGAATATACATTACACCACTCATCCTTTACACCATTAACATCCTAGAAGATTTCCACGGTAAATAGCGCCCAACTCATAATGGTGAAATTTGCGGTTCCATTCCTGGCTGGATGCACACGAACGGTAACATTCCGTCCCAGAATACGATTA